>CM069859.1:83149363-84349363 GCA_036172795.1 Pelodytes ibericus
CAAATAAAAAAAAGCTGCTAAATAGATTATATTTGTCCTGAGTTTAGAATTAATCCATTGTTACTTATATGTTTTTCTTTTTGCTTTGTGGAAGTTATAGGGCAATAACTAAAAGTAGTGTTTTTATCCTACACCTGCTAACCTTAATCCTATATGCTATCCCTAGCATCTTTTTTCACAATGTAATGCTGCTAACTGCCTCTAGAAGCAGTCTAGTAACAGTAAAGAGCAACAAAAGTGATACTGATGATTTCCGTTGCCTTTGTCTGCTCCAGGGCAAAGCCATGTTGGAGGGACATGGTGATTTCCTCTATTGCTACCTTGAGTGATTGCAGACCCCCACATTTGGGTATTGCTTAATGCATCAATATCGAAGCATTATAGCAACATCACCTTACCAGTAGATGCACACTTTGATTGCATCTACTGCTCATTTTAACGGAGGATGCTCCATGCCATCATGGGTCCTCAATGCACAAAAAGTACTTGATACCATGGAATGTACCGGTTTCATAAATGACTTCATAAAATATTAATCTGAGGATCTCCTTTTATTTAATCTTCCAAAACAGATGGAGTAATGTACTGTGGTGTAAGCATGTAATTGATAAGTAATTTAACATATTATTATGATTCAAGCAGTTATCCGTTAAAATATGGAAACCATGTAAATATCTTGTAATTGTAGCCAAAACCATTGAGGTAGCTAGCTGAATCAATTCAACTAACAGTGTTATTCTCTACTAGTGCCCTTTTTATTATGGTGTGTCCTTTTCTGTAGAGCCCCCATCTATTGTCAGAGTCTATGGTAAATGTAGCCAGAGTTAGGAAGTGTGGGTTAGTTTACTGAAGATTCAGTCTTGCAGCCAGCAGTCGCTACGATGGAACTCACCCCAGAAATATGGTATGGTGACACTTAGCCCTTGTAGTCCTGGACCAACTCCAAGTTCACTCCAGGTGTGCATAGAGCAGGAACTATTCCCTGTACCTACCCTAACCATTATGCCATTGTTTGTTGGACTTTTAAGATGTGGAACTGCTACATTTCTTATGTTAAAATAAATATCCCCTCTAAGTTAAAAGAGCTCTGGTTTCTATGCTTTATGATTTCACCTGCAAATTACAGGTTAACGTACATTTATGTGGGGACACCATCTTTTATAATGGGACCTTTTACAAATTTAAACATTTTACATTTTTTGTTTCTATGTAATCTCTAATTTAAGAATCTTTTGTTTGAACTGGCATGCCTATGTAATGAAGGAACACCTGGTCATTGCAGTTTTTTTTTTTTATTGTTTTGATTTATGGATACTTGAACTGCATTCTAATAAATGAGAGCATAAACATATACTACCTAATATTGTTTCTTCCAACACCCACAGCTTGAGGTCTGTTTGTATGTGATATAAAATCTCTGCCAATAGAGGAATAAAATATGAGCCTGTCCTTGTATATTGCAAATTCCTCTTCGTATAACTCACTTTGAAGCTGCAGCCACATCTTTAGGCATGGCTGACTGTTTATTGTGCTTTTAAGCTGGATAACACCTGTTTCTACCAGAGTATTTCTTTAAGCAACTCACATTTTCAACCAGGTCTGTCTTATCTTCCCCCCTTTCTACTTCATCTTCATCCCTTTCTACTCTCATAGCAACAAAGAGAAAATTGTTCTGTGTTAATAACAACTTGTACACATAAGGGCATAGGTGAGTGAATACTTCCCACTGGTGAGTGTGAAACAAAATGGGGCATGAAGCACACAAGAATTATAAGCAAAGTAACAAGTGTGTGAAATGTCACACCTGACACACATGGTAATCTTTGCTGCTTGATAAATCACTAACCAACATTTTTTTTAGCACTTATCCATTGATTTATATTGTAGTTAATATAAGTACCACAAATTATATTTCATCCAGCACCTGCATTCATTAGTGCAATGGTAGAGAGATTTCTTCCAGTTTTCTCATACAAGCCCACAAGAGATGAATAGCTGTTACACTAGGGTGACCACTACAGGGTTGTTTAACCAAAGTGTAGACCAGTCTGCTCTCTTCATATTACCCGCTGTTGCACTGAATGGTTCCCCACATTGCTGGCGGTAGAAGTTCTAACATATGCCCCCCTTAACCATACCCTGTATCAAATTTAAAGACATTATGGGTCAAAAGAAAATCAGTGGACTGTACCAGAACATCTAGTATAATGACTATACCTTGTCAGCCACCACTCAACTGCCTTAATGGCTTCACTATGGGGTATAGTAGAATATTGCGCAGTCACACCCAAGGAAAACCATCTTTGGCCTGGCTTCCAATCACAGTCATTCAATTGTTTCAAATCCTGTTAAGTATCACAAAAGTAGCTTTTTGAGGTCTTAAAATCTTAAAAAAAACATGTGCACGAATAAACTCAATGGTAACTTTAACCCCTTAGTGACATGACTTTTTTGGCTTGTCCGACGCTTGGTGACATGGGCTTTTTTAACACTTCTGAGGTGTTTGTGTTTTGCTGTAATTTATTTCTTTCTCATTTAGTGTACCCACACAAACTATATATCGTTTTTATCATCATAAGAAGGGCTTTATTTTGATACCATTATTTTGATAATAGCATATAATTTGATGTAAAAAAAATAATAAAATATGGCAAAAAAATAAAAAAATTTTTTATGACTTTTATTTGAAAAATCGGATACTCATGTACAAGAGACAACAAAAAAAACACTGGTAAATAGTTTCTAATACATGTCCTGAGTTCAGAAATAGCCCATGTTTTATGTTTTTGTGCTTTTTTTATTCATGTTACAGGGCCAGAACCATAAGTAGTGCAAAGCTATTTTAAAATCCTTTTTTTCAAAATTAGCGATAGTGACATTGTAACACTGATATCTGTACTAAATCCATGAATGACCCCCAACATGTACATATTTTTGAAAACTAGACCACTCAGGGCATTTAACTTGGGGTATTTTGACACATTTCATGTAGCCATTTTACCACCAATCTTTGCCAAAATTTGCAGCAAAACATTTTTGTACATTTTTTTTCACATAGATTGCAATTTAGGTAAACATTACCTTAAAATGTGAAGGGGTATTTCCAAATAACACCTCAATATGTATTCAGCAACATCTCCTGAGTACAGGGATACCACCCATGCATTGGTTTGTTGGTTTGTTTTGGGACTAAAAGGCCACATTTAGGGGGTGCGCTTTTTGGTTTTCCAACTTGGAATTCTGACATGCAGAAAACTTGCTACCATGTCTCATTTGGGACATTTTTGAAGCCAAAAAGTGTATTCTACCCCACAAAGCCATATATTTTTGAAAACTAGACACCCTAGGGTATTTCAAATGGTAGTATTTTAACACTTTCCATGCACTAATTCTACCACCAGCGTATGTCAATGTTTTGGATAGTAATTTTTTTTCACATACATTGTATTTCAGGCATAAATTCACAGATCCTATTATGTGTCAGTGCCAAACATCACCTCAATATGTGTTCAGCAACATCTCCTGAGTCCAGGGATACCACGCATGCATAGGTTTGTTGGGTTGTTTGGGGGCTAAAAGGCCACATTTAGGGGGGGGTGCATTTCCAACTTGGAATTTTGACATTTAGTCAGCCTGCGCCCATGTTCCAACTTGGAATTTTGACATCTAGTCAACCTGCTTCCGTGACCTATATGGGATATATCTTTGAAGCCCGCAAATGTAATTTACCCCCACCAATCCATATATTTTTTTAAAGGTAGACACCCATCACTCCTTGTGGCAAGGGCTCAGCAGCCCTGATACATCACTAGATGATGTATCAGAAAGCTGACCAGGGTCAAAATCGAACCCTGAGTCCGCGGCCTCAGAATCAGTGCCTAAGCAGTGATCTTGAGCAAAGAAGGGGTTAATAGCTCTTAGAAGAGCCTATCTGTAATACATTACAGTACAAAGAAATTAATCCATAAAACAGTGCAGACAGCAAAACATACTGTTGCTGTTCAAGATTACTGCTTATACAGTGATGAATGGCAGGGAAGGGTTTAATACAAAGTGAAAGACTTTTATAAAACCTGACAATTTTATAAAATGTTATTTTATATCACTAATACTGATCTGTCTCTTTCCGTTACAAAAATGTAAGTGAGGAGAGGGAGGCAGATCAATATTTGTGAATATTGATCTGACCAATTTTGATATGTATATATATCACCAAACCGCCTTTGCCACTAATTCGCTGCTACTGATCGCTATGCGCTCAGACAGCTTAAAAAAAAATCTCAAATATTTTTACTTTACATGTAATCCCTTAGAGGGTATGTGTAAAAAAAAAAAATATGCAGACAGATAAAAATTGCTTTGGTGTCAATATCATTGCGTAAGCAGTGATCGACGGCAAAGAAGGGGTTAATAACTCTTAGAAGAGCCTTTGTAGTATTGTAATAAATTACAGTACAACCAAAATTAACCCCTAAAAAAATGCACAAACAGCAAACATAAATGCGCCGATGTGCACTATCACTGCTTACGCAAGATCAGTGGCAGGGAAGGGGTTAAATGCAGGGAATTGCTTTTATAAAAATGTTTTTATTGTTTTATTATTCGTGTGTTGTGTATTTATTTATTTTTGTACTTTTACTTACTATTATAACTTTGATCTGTCTCTCTCCCTCACTAAAAAAATGTAAGGAGAGGTCATTACAGTGTAAGGGTCCAATGTTTTCCTAGACCCAGTTATTTGGAGGACCTAGTGGAGAACTATGCTTAGCTCCATCCCCCCATTGTATACTAAAGTATGTCATGCTTTCTGTCTGTATATAAGTTTGTGTTGTTTTCAATAAACTTGTTATTTTTCTTCATGATACGCTAAGTGCTTTGAATAGTGATTTGGCAGCTGTAGTGAAATACACACAGCTCAATATCCTAAAATGTCACCACTGCCATCTTATGCATTGAAATATGCCACTTGAATCTCACCCCAAACTGCCAAAACCAAATGTGCGGAAGAAAAATTCTCCCATTCAACTTCTCTGCAACTTTGGCCTTAATTTTACAACTCCCTCTTTTATTAATACAGCCCTAAGTCTCCACTCCACTTAGTCATCAGAAGACAAAGGACAGGGGAGCACACCTCATTTCACATTAGTACTAATCAAACACTACCAACTAATAAATCTTGCATTGAAAAGGTTTACAAATAATTAGCAGTAAATTGCTGGAGAGTGTAGCTGGAGACTGAATGATCTGAATTGGCAGGGGGAAAGAAAACATTAGTAAAGTGTAGGGAACAAATGACAGTCAGACAATCCAGGGTAAAGGAAGTCACAGTGAATGAGAGAGAGGACAATAGAATGAAAGCTGAAATTGACAGGAAGTTTTCCAATAAGGAGACATACTGAGTTAATAGCCAATATGGTAAAGGAGAAGAATATTAGCAGACAGGAGCTGGGCTATTCCATTATTGAAGGAGTTTAGTTAACCCCTTGGCGACACAGGACGGAAGCATGGAATGGAAGCATCGTACAATACTAAAAAAAATGCCCGTCGGCATTTCGATCGCCCCGGAGAGCGATTGAAATGCCGGTTTTAAAGGCACAGCACCTTTAAAACGCGGGCATTTAAAAAATGAGCATAGGAAGCAAATTTTTCGCTTCCTATGCTCAGCAAGTGTTTCTGATTGCCTCGCAAGTCGAGGCAATCAGGAACACAAAAAAAAAAATGCACGATCTTGGTCACTGTGTGACCAAGATGGCACTGCCCTTCTAAGGGCAAGAGCACAGGAGGCAGGAAGTACCTGCTTCCTGTGCTCTCTGGCTGTCACACGATTGCCTCTGTGAAGAGGCAATCAGTGACTGCCAGGCACACTGACAAGCAGTGGGGATGTTCTGATGAGCATCCCCACTGACTGGTCAGATCAATATTAACCCTATATTGATCTGACCAGTTATGATCTGCCTCCCTCTCCAGCATATTTTTTTAGTGAGGGAGAGAGACAGATCAAAGTTGTAAAAGTACAAAAAAACAATAAATACACAACACATGAATAATAAAACAATAAACAAAAATTATTAAAGTAATTACCTGCGTTTAACCCCTTCCCTGCCACTGATATTGCGTAAGCAGTGATCGTGCACATCAGCGCATTTATTTTTGCTGTTTGTGCATTTTTTAGGGGTTCATTTTTTTTGTACTGTAATTTATTACAGTACTACAAAGGCTCTTCTAAGAGTTATTAACCCCTTCTTTGCCGTCGATCACTGCTTACGCAATGATATTGACGCAAAAGCAATTTTTATCAAATTGAGGTCAGACTATAAGACTGGGATCCCTTCTGGAGAGTCTTATTCCACAGTAAGAGTGCTAGAGATATGAATGATAAGGACAAGAATTGGGAAACTTGAATTTATGGTTGTCAAATCAGACGTAAAATAAAAAGATCATGGGATGGAGAAGTAAAAGACCATAATTGAATGTAAGGGTGGGTGATAATGTATTGTCTGTATCTTTATGACTTTTTCAAAGTTAAAGTAATGTACCGTATTTGCTTGAATATAAGACAAGGTTTTTGTCAGAGCAAATGCTCTGAAAAAGACCCCTCATCTTAAATTCGAGGTTCGTCTTATAGTCTGACCTCAAATCGAGCTCTGACTATAATACAGGGATCCAGGTCCCCCACAGAGCTGCAGGGGACCTGGATACCCCTCGTAAGCAGCCTGTGGATGTCTGTGCATTAAGCGCAGACATCCTCCTCTGCTGCCCGGCACGTCCGGTCATGTGACCTTCTGGCTTCCGTCATAGAAGTCACGGCGGAAGTGCCAGATAGCAGCGGAGGATGTCTGCTTGTATTGGGGGGAGGGGGAGAGAACATTAGGGGGAGGGGAGGGAGGAGAGAGCGTTGGGGGATGGGGGAAGGAGAGAAAGCATTGAGGCAGGGGGGAAGAGAGCCAGTATTGGAGGGAAGAAGGGGGGGGGGAGAGCCAGCGTTGGGGGGAGGAGGGAGGGGGTAGAGCCAGCATTGGGCAAGTCTGGGGGGTAAGGGCTGCATTGGCACATAAAAGAAAATACTAGAAATGCATTTTTTAATTCATAATTTTTATTAAATGTGATAAAGCTATTTACATGTGAATGTATACAAGTTAAACTTTTTCCAATAGGGTAGTCTTATATTCAGGTTTTTAGTTTTTACCCTAAAGGAATATCCAAAATTTGGGAGGTCGTCTTCTAATCAGTGTCGTCTTATATTCTAGCGGTATACGGTATTATGTAAAAAATGGTACTTTGGACAAACTATATGAATTTAAATTTATATGCATATTAAGTTTTTTATTTTGTATAATAAAAAATGAAAAAAGAAGCACATAAATATAATCATGTAATTTGCAATGAAAATGACATTCACAAAGTTCCACTTTTATGAAATTTGACATATATATGTGTTCCAGAAACTATTTCATAATAATCTACACTTAAAGTTGAATAAGATAATACTAAAGTTAATGGTTGTATTAATGTCAGAGGCTACATGATGGCTAATTATGATTGGATAATAAGTCAAACATTTACATTCCTAGGCCCAGATCTGTGATAAGCAGCCTGTGATTACAATAAAAATATAACTCTACAAAAATTGTGAAATATACATTCTATTGTTTGTTTAGTAAAATAATCATGTAAATGTGTTAAACACATGTCAAGAGGCACAGATGTGAATTTGTACCCAGGTAATAAAGTAACAGAAAAATAAAACATGACTGTTTTATAAATATCTTGCAAATAGTGTTGAGCCTATAGAATAGCAATAGCATTACATATATTCTATAAACCGAAAGTCTATAAACCAAAAGACATTCGGTTTATAGACTTTCGTTAAACCGAATGATGTTCGGTTTATAGACTTTTGGCTTATGGAATACATGTAATTCTATTGGCTTTCTATAAACCGAAATAGAGTCCCCATTCATAAGAAATTCTTATGAATGGGGACTCTATTTCAGTTTATAGAAAGCCAATAGTATTTCATGTATTCCATAAGCCGAAAGTCGGGTCCCCATTGACTTCAATGGGGTTCGGGATCAAGTTCGACCCTGAACCCCGACTTTTTTCCGAAGTTCAGCCAAACCCGCTGAACCCAAACATCCATGTGTCCGCTCCACACTACTTGAAAATAAAAGAAAGATGAAACTAAAAGGGATATGTCGCAATAGCATTACATATATTCTATAAACCGAAAGTCTATAAACCAAAAGACATTCGGTTTATAGACTTTCGTTAAACCGAATGATGTTCGGTTTATAGACTTTTGGCTTATGGAATACATGTAATTCTATTGGCTTTCTATAAACCGAAATAGAGTCCCCATTCATAAGAAATTCTTTTCATAAGAAAAGAAAAGGTTTTCATCTTGTCACTCTACCCCATAGCCCAGACATATGAAGAATACGGGAGATTGTTGTCACATGTACCACACAGCCAGTACTTGCCAGATATTCCTGCAGCTCCTTTAATGTTGCTGTAGGCCTCTTGGTAGCCTCCCAGACCAGTTTTCTTCTCGTCTTTTCATCAATTTTGGAGGGAGCTACAGTTCTTGGTAATGTCACTGTTGTGCCATATTTTCTCCACTTGATGATGACTGTCTTCACTGTGTTCCATGGTATATCTAATGCCTTGGAAATTCTTTTGTACCCTTCTCCTGACTGATACCTTTTAACAATGAGATCCCTCTGATGCCTTGGAAGCTCTCTGTGGACCATGGCTTTTGCTGTGGAATGCGACTAAGAAAATTTCAGGAAAGACCAACTAGAGCAGCTGAACTTTATTTGGGGTTAATCAGAGGCACTTAAAATGATGGCAGGTGAATGCTGACTCCTATTTAACATGATTTGGAATGTGATTGCTTAATTCTGAACACAGCTACATCCCCAGTTATAAGAGGGTGTGCACACTTATGCAACCACATTTTTTTATTTTTATATTTTTTCTTCCCTCTATCTAAAAGATTTCAGTTTGTTTTTCAATTGAGTTGTACAGTTTATAGGTCACATTAAAGTCACAACAAAATGCAGGTTTCCTCCTACATGGAGATGTAGGAGATGGTGTGGGGTCGTGAAACATCACATGACCCCACATAAGCACTAGTGTTTGAATACATTTTTTTTTGTAAAGCCATGCCAGAATGAAAGGGACAATATTTCAGAAAACAGGACTGTCCTGAGAAATCCAGCACTGTTGGCAATTTTGAACTTTAACCCCTTAGTGACCGAGGGCTATGTTGCATTTGATGTGCCTTGAAGACCAGAATTCCATTATTTTTGTCATACGTTTACTGAACTGTGAATTTCTTTCTTTGTGTTCAGTCCACCCACACAAATTATATATCATTTTTTAAAGGACAGATAGGGCTTTCATTTGATACTATTATTTTCATTATATGATATCATTTACTATTAAAAAAAATATAAAATATGACGAAAATATGACATAAAAAACACTTCTTCTAACTTTGACCTAATTTTTTTTTTACACAATTACAAATGGTAAAAAAGACCCCGTCTATATATTTCTAATATTTGTCCTGAGTTTATTAATACCAATGTTTCCTTGTTTGTCTATGTTTTATTTGAAGTAATAGGGAAATAAACAATATTAGTGTTTTTTTTTTCTAACCATTTTCTTCTACAGTGACTTTTTTACCCAAACCCTAAATTTACCCCAACTCTAAATTTACCCTAACCCTAAATCTACCCCCACCCCTTAATCTAACCCTTGTAATCATCCGAACCCCCTGTAACCCTAATTATGACCCTAACCCTAGATCTAGCTTTAGTAGATCTAGGGTTAGCTTTTTCCATTTATTTATTTATTTATTTTATTTATTTAATTCTTTTTTTTTCTTTCAGACTGTGATATACTTAACTGCCTCTAGGGGCAGTCAAGTAGCGGTTTCAGAGCGACGGAAGAGATTTTTTTTTTCTCTCTTCCGTCGCTCTCCTCTGGGCACGCTGTATTGGAGGAGCATGCTCCTCCATTACAGCCCCCACCCGCGATCGTGCCCAGGGGGGCTCAGAAGGTGTTGCATGATGCCTCTATCGAGGCATCATTGCAACACTTTAACACACATAGGCAGTGATAAGCTTTCACTGCCTATGTGTGTAACGCGCATACGATCACATTCGCGGTGATCGGATGAGCACGGGGGGGGGGGTTGAGGGGGGGCTGAAAGCCCTCTCAGAGGCTGCTTCGGATCCGAAGCAGCCTTTGAGAGTAGCTGCATTCATGTAGTGTTGCGCTTAGGAGCGCAACACTACATGAAAACGGAGGACGTATATATACGTCCTCATGGTCCTTAAGGACCATGCTTTTCAGGACGTATATATACGTCCAAATGCGTTAAGGGGTTAATAATGTTCACTGTTATAGACACTGAAATTTACATAGGCAGATGAAGATTCATAGAAGGTGAATTGTACCAATGGGTGACTAAATTTGTCTTGTGACTAAATTTATCTTTGAATCTTGGCTTTAACCAGGTTGGTGTGTAATTTAAGTGAATGTTTAGTGCAGAAATTCCACTATGCGCAGGAGAATTTGCTCGAGAAATCTGTCAGAACACTGTTCTGACAGAAGTCTCTGCGCTCCAAGTCCCAATAGCTGTTCGTGGGGCACATGCGCAGTAGAGCAATCCCACGGACACAGGGACTGGACGCAGAGACACTTGAAGATTATTATAGAGGATAATGAACTAGAAAGGGACTTGGATACCCATTTCTTGTGTATAAAAATATATGTCTATATTTATGTACAGATATGTGTCCTTCTCTGGTATCGAACATTAATTTGAATTTTTAAAATAATCCTTATTAATTGTCCAATTCACTTTTTAGTGTATTTTCCAAATTTACCTTATTTTGACTGCAATCATAAATGAACTATACCTGTATATTATAAAAAAAAAGATTACCGTATTTATCGGCGTATAACACGCACTTTTTCTCCCTGAAAATAGGGAGAAAATGGTGTGTGCGTGTTATACGGCGAAAAAAAAAAAATCGACAACTTACCTCGTTCCTGCTCTGTCCCCCGGTGCTCTGAAGCTGCGTGGCTGTGAGAGAAGCGTTGTGAGCTTCCCTCCAGCCGCGCGGTCAACAAAGTGTGTTTTTTTTAAAACAAACTTTATTGACCGCGCGGCTGGAGGGAAGCTCACAACGCTTCCCTCACAGCCACGCAGCTTCAGAGCACCGGGGGACAGAGCAGGAACGAGGTAAGTACTGGGGTCTGGGGAAGGGGGGGGAGGAGGGTGGCATAACGAGCATACTAAGGGGAAATATCCTGGCATATTGGGGGCAATATCCTGCATAGTAAATGGCATATTGGGGCAATATCTGGCATATTGGGGGCAATATCCTGCATATTAAATGGCATATTGGGGGCAATATCCTACATATAATGGCATATTGGGGGCAATATCCTGTATATTAAATGGCATATTGGGGGCAATATCCTGCATATTAAATGGCATATTGGGGGCAATATCCTGCATATTAAATGGCATATTGGGGGCAATATCCTGCATATTAAATGGCATATTGGGGGCAATATCCTGCATATTAAATGGCATATTGGGGGCAATATCCTGCATATTAAATGGCATATTGGGGCAATATCCTGCATATTAAAATGGCATATTGGGGGCAATATCATGGCATATTGGGGGCAATATCCTGCATATTAAATGGCATATTGGGGGCAATATCCTGCATATTAAATGGCATATTGGGGGCAATATCCTGGCATATTAAAATGGATTATTGGGCTTCAAAGTTCTTAATTTAAATTCTTAAGTTTTTTCCCCTGAAATTTCCTTCTTAAAATTAGGTGCGTGTTATACGACGGCGCGTTTTATACGCCGATAAATACGGTATATCCTTTAGAAATAGTTTATAAAACAAAATCATTTTGTAACATTTATTGTGATAAATATGATATTCTTTCATTAGTCATGTTATTCTCCAACCCGTATTTGGTCCTTCTCCATAACCCAAGACGATCAGATGCTGTTATACAGTACAGGGCAGTAAATCAATGGTGATAAATGTTGTTCATTTTTGTGTCATAGGGTGCCCTCTGCTTTGTAACTTTCTGTTAATAAAGTCAATGGACTTTTATTTGTCTCTCTTCATAACTAAGGCAAGATGCATTCCTCCTCCCGTGAATGAATACCCTGATTTATTTATGTTAATATGTTTTTGTCCTTTGCAGCTGTAGACAGGCATTGTTGCTAAGTCTGTTGACTAGATTTATTCCTAAATCATCCTCATTAGTTAAGATACGGATAATAATATTGTATTTGGACTATAATGTATTATGTACATGTACAGCCTATACAGGTGCTGTATCCCTTATCATTAGATGCAAATCCATTTGCATTGTTACAATATCTCACAAAGATTGTCAAGTCTGAGTAGCAGATTGACAAGTCTGGGGATGCACTGGCAAGTCTGATGGACAGACTGGCAAGTCTGGGGATGCATTGGAAAGTCTGAGCGGCAGATATTCTGACACAGTAAAAGGGATTTATGTGCTCTATACATCATTTGTATTTCTACTATACTTCATGAGTGCTGAGAGACTTTGAGATATCTTTTTGGTGAAAATGAGCCATTATCCGAAATGCTGAAAATACTTCTGGTCCCAAGCATTCTTCCCCATTATTCTTTTTTTTGTGAAACATTTAAAGGTAATTTATAATGTTCTACCTATACAATCATGATGTGTCATGATACGGTTGGGATTATATGTCTCCCAACATTGATTTGAGGACACATGTTGTTACAGTAAAATGGACTTATCATTTGTGCAGAACATGTCATTCATTGGAGAAAGCAGTGTGGTTTGGCTTTACTCTATCACTGATTCCTTAACAGAAAAATGGTTATATGTTTGGATGATGTCTCCACACATTTCTAATAATATTTATTTCAGTTTATATGACAATACTCGGATGTCTATGATATATAATATGCCTTTAGATGGAAGTTACTTATTTCGACTGTGCATAATGTACATAATGTACTGTGCATAATGTATTATTTTACGATTGCTAAAATGAAGAACAGAGATTATTGACCGTCAAACAGAAAAAAAATATTTTTACTTTAACAATTGGTACTCAAGACCTATTGCAGTTTAATCGCTTGTTTTTCACCAAACGCTTAGCTTTGTTTTAACACTCTGTGTTGGAGAAATAATAATGATAATATTGACATTTTCATTGCATTCTTAATTTATTTTTAATTAAAAAGGCCTTGTTCTAATAATGTCTATATCAAAAATTGGTCTAATGAACCAGCACTTACAGGACTTAATGTTACAGGAACACGATAAATGAATAGATCTCTGTGTATTGGAGCAGTTTTTAATCAAAGGTCGACACTGAGACCTATGACACTGACAATTGTAGCTAATGATATTATTGATCTCTTGGACCTTAAATCCATGACCCATGGTAATATATTGCATTGAAAGTTACATATGAGGGTCTACTCAATAAAGAGAGAATTTTAAGGAATTGCAGGGAATTGAGACCTGAAAGTAGCCAATGTAGCTGAGTTGGAAAAATCCACCCATTCAGCTGCATTGCAGAAATGTTACAACTTGGCTACTTTGGCCTAAAGTTTGAAATTCACATCTCCATTCCCTGCAATTCTCTCTTTATTGAGTAGACCCCATGGTGTAAGATTTATTATATAGTTTAGTATTATCTGAAGTCATAATGTGGCATGCCATTTCACATAGTCCATAATATAATGTTTACCAATGGTCTCTGTTTTTCCCCAACTATTTATTTAAATGTTAAATAAAGAAGCACATTTTAAGAAAATGCTTTGTGGTTAATGGTGCATGCCCTGGATGTGCAGTGTGGGTGCTGGGGCATGTCCTGTGTGTGCAGTGTGGTTACTGGGTCATGCCCTGGGAGTGCAACATTGGCGATGGGGCATGTACTGGATGTGCAACATAGGTGATATGGCACATCCTGGGGTGCTGGGATATGTCCTGGTTCTAAAATGTGGGTGGGAGGTGTCTGAGTTTTGTCTGCCAAGCAACACAAAACCAAAAAACACTTTTACATTCAAGTTCAATAAGTGAGTACCATTACTTTGGGTAATAATAATATCTACTAATAGCTGATGATTTGTTTAAGTCCAAGAGCTTGTACTAAACAGTTTTGCATTCAGAGATAGCTCATGCCTCCTCTGTCCCTAAATAGTTTGCCAATGTCATCTCTGTCCTCAAACATCTTGCCACTGTCCCCAAACAGTTTATCAGTGACACCCCTTTCTCCAAACAGCTTACCAGTGCAGCCCCTGTCATCAAACAGCTAATCTGTGCCATCTTTGTCTCCCAATGTCCCTGGTTTTTAGTGGGGACACCCTGGTCTTCTGAGTTGCATCACAAGCGTCATATGACCTCTCTCATTAGGTCTTTTCAGAAGACTTTGGCAGAACGGTCAGACATTATTGGAGAATAGTGTTGTCGCGAACATAAAATTTTCCGTTCGCGAACGGCGAACGCAAATTTCCGCAAATGTTCGCGAACCGCACAAACCGCCATAGACTTCAATGGGCAGGCGAATTTTAAAACCCACAGGGACTCTTTCTGGCCACAATAGTGATGGAAAAGTTGTTTCAAGGGGACTAACACCTAGACTGTGGCATGCCGGAGGGGGATCCATGGCAAAACTCCCATGGAAAATTACATAGTCTGGTTTTAATCCATAAAGGGCATAAATCACCTAACATTCCTAAATTGTTTGGAATAACGTGCTTTAAAACATCAGGTATGATGTTGTATCGATCAGGTAGTGTAAGGGTTAGTCCCGCTTCACAGTGACAGACCAAACTCCCCGTTTAACGCACCGCAAACAACCGCAAACAGTCCATTTGCACAACCGCAAACTCCCCATTTGCACAAGGTTGGATACCAAGCTAGCCATGTTCCGTTCCTTGTCCTCACTGATGTCATTGAAGGTCTCTTCCTCCACCCAGCCACGTACAACACTAAGGGTCCCCGAAAGGTGACAACAAGCCCCCTGGGACGCCTGCTGTGTTTGGTCTCCTCAAAGCCACCTTCCTCCTCTGACTCCTCTTCTTCAGACTCCTCTCTCTGCATTGCCTCTCTCTGCGTTATTATAAGGTGTACTATTTAGACATGTGCATTCGTTTTCGGACTAATGCATTTTCGTCCGAAAATAGCATTTTCGTCCATTCGTCCGAAAAACGAATAACGAAAATGCGATGCTAACGAAAGCCGAATAAACGAATGGTTAATAAACGAAAATCATTCGTTCATTCGTCCATTCGTAGTACTATTGGCATTCTATAAGCCGAAATAGAGTCGGTTTATAGAACACAATAGCATAGCACACTACATTCCATAAACCGACATAATAAACGACTTTCGGTTTATGGAATGCATGTAAGTCTATTGGCATTCTATAAACCGACTCTACTTCGGTTTATAGTAATGCCAATACTATAGCACGAATGGACGAATGATTTTCGTTTATATTAAACCATTCGTTCATTCGTTCAACTTCTTAGCTTTCTATAAACCGAAACAGAGTCCCCATTCATAAATTTTTATGAATGGGAACTCTAGTTATGTTTATAGAAAGCCCATAGTATTACATGTAATCCATAAGCCGAAAGTCTATAAACTTATGAATGGAGACTCTGTCTCTGTGCAGTGAAAGCCAATAGTACTTTTACATGCATTACAAATGCCGAAAGTCTATAAACCGAACGTTCGGTTTATAGGCTTTCGGTTTATGGAATACATGTAATCCTATTGCTATTCTATAAACCGAACGTTCGGTTTATAGAATAGCAATAGGATTCTATGTATTCCATAAGCCGAAAGTCTATAAACCGAACGTTCGGTTTATAGACTTTCGGCATTTGTAATAGTACTATTGGCTTTCACTACACGGAGACAGAGTCTCCATTCATAAATTTATGAATGGAGACTCTGTCTCCATGTAGTGAAAGCCAATAGTAAACGTTCGGTTTAGGGTACAGGGTACAGAGACAGGGTCAAAGTTTACTCAATGATAACGAATAGGGGGCGGACCGAACATCGCAATTGTTCGCCCGCCGCGGCGAACGCGAACACGCTATGTTCGCCGGGAACTATTCAGGACATCTCTATTGGAGAATGCTAGTGTGTAGTGCGCAGACATCCACTGATGCTGCCCCCACTAAGCAACAGGGAGACTGGGAGTTGCTGATCGGGTAGCACTCCTCTAATTCACCACAGTATTGTGTGGAATTAATAAATACAATATAGAACTTTGTGATAATTAAAACAGAACAACACATAACAAGGTTCCTTCAACAGATTCATCTGGGCTTCAAAATTACCTAGACTGAATATGCAATTATTAGCAAAAGATAGAAACCAGGGAGGTCTGGGGGTACCCCTGATAAAGGAGTATGCCCAGGCAGCCCTTTTATAACAAAAAACAATAGAGCAGTACTTGAACCTTGGTATATGCTGGAATCAGCAAGATATGGTAAATATGGAGATCTGGCAACATATTTTTGGATGCCTGAAGAAATATTGAGGTGGGAGACAAATTTGAAGGAGAGTTTGGTTTTGAATCACATTTCCCGGATTGCCCATAAATATCTTAGAAAATCTTAATGTAAATCTGGTGTTAACAAAATGGAAGGAGAAAGGTATTGGTAAAATATCTGATTTATTGGAAGGGAAGGGGATTAAACCTTTTCCTACATTACAAAAATAATTTGATTTGGGACTGTTTTAGATAGCTAAAGGTAAAATGTTTTCTTGCTAAATCTTTGAAATGGGAAACCCTCTCAGAACGCCTAAAACTTATAGAAAAAATCAGGAGAAAAGAGGATTATAAGAAACTAATCTCAAGTTCACTTGACCTTGTGAAGATGGTAAAGGCAGAATGCATCTACCCGATAATCAGGAAGTGGGAAAAAGAACAAGATATGTCTATAAATATAAGTGATTGGAATGTCTACCTATAAATTTATACATTTCCTAAACCTGAACGAACTCCAGTTTAAAGTGATGCATAGATGGCATTTGGTGCCTACCAGATTAGCTAAGATGTCTACAAATATATCCCCAACTGTTGGAGGTGTGGTGCAAAGAGGGGAGACACCTTACATATCTGGTGGACCTGCCGATAGTAAATAGATTCTGGCAAAAAAATTCTTTAACGGTGTCCAATCATTTTTGGTTGGGCTGGAAATTAACTCCAGAAAGAGCACTACTGCATTTAAACCTCCCAAAAAAATTGGGAAATGTTACGAAATTGATTGTACTTCTATTCCCTGCTATTAAGTTGGAAATAGCCAGAAATTGGAAATCTTCAAACCTGTTAGTGTGGGGGAAAATAAAAGCACAAATTATACACCAAAGTCATATGGAGAGAGGAAACTTTAAATTGCATAATTTGAACCCAAATATTTATCAATTCTGGGAAGGATGGGTAAAATTTTTAACAGAAGGAAACCTGGATTAGTATGCTTTGTCGGAGTAAGTTTATTTCTCTTTCTCCCCCATACCCTGTGTTCATATTAGATTATTGGCTATCTTATATGACAGAATCCGAGTATGATTTGTAGATACCCTCTATATGTATTTGTGTAGAGGCTTGAAGGCCTGTTCGATATTTTTTGTATGTTTTTTTAATTAAAAAAAAACCAGAACAACACAAATCATTATTGTTCACAGAAGCGGATTGTCATCAGTAGATAAAGCAATGTGAGTTATTAACCATTTCATTTTTTACTCATTAGTTTTACTATACAAAACTGTTTTCATTAATCAGTTATATTGCAGCTGCACAAGTGCAGTGGTCAGAATTTTCTTTCTCTAATTGCAGCTGACTTTCCAGACCACAAAGCAATTACTCCCTTAGATCTTTATTAGTGATATAGCAAATGTTCTGGAAGGTATTCCTTAAATGAACTGCTGCAGTTATTGACATTACATTAAATGAAACTTAATAATTCGAATTGGTTGATATTTTGGACTATTTTAGAGTTATTTTATTTATTGTAAATAATGCAACCAAAAGCCATTAATTCAGGAAAATGGTAGAAAAGAGCAGTCAGGAATGCCCAAATCCATATGCAAGCAAGCACCAGTTTTATTAACCATTTACTAAAACTTATAGCAAACACTGATAGAATACTGGTGAACAAATGTAATACATGGTGGCAGAGTCTAACAAGCAATACAAGAGATATTCAACAAAATATAATAATTGTGAATGGCTGTGAATGTTGTCACTAAATTATGTTTTATTAGTTTTAATGGGACTCTCACTTTAATTTACTCCTAATGTCATCTATATAAGCTATAGAAAGAGGGAAGTGCTCATGCCATTGTACAGTTCACTGGTGAGACCTCACTTGGAGTATTGTATTCAGTACTGGAGACCGAATCTCTTTAAGGATATTGATACTTTGGTGAAAGTTCAGAAAAGGGCTACTAAACTGGTCCATGGGTTACCAGGAAAGGTTAAAGATTCTCAACATGCATAGCTTGGAGGAAAGACATAACGGGGGTATTTGATGGAAACATTTAACCCCTTCAGGACAATGGTTTTCTTTGTTTTGATGTCCGTTCTGGACAATAGCTTTTTTATACTTTAGCTATGTGTGTGTTTAAATTAAAGTGTAAGCTTGCTATTTTAATGAATCACCACACACACACACACACACACACATATATATATATATAAATCCAAACAAAGATGACACGCACTCACGGGTTTCAGCAAAGAGAAAAAAAAGTATATATTAAACGTTATTTATCATATAAATCAACTTTTCGGCTACTCCTGGAGCCATTTTCAAGATCTTGAAAATGGCTCCAGGAGGAGCCGAAACATTGATTTATATGATAAATACCGTACAATATATACATTTATTTCATTTTTCTAAAACCCGTGAGTGCGTGTCATCTTTGGATTTGTATGTTACTAAAACTACTCTGCACCTGGGTAGATCAAGATTTGCTGTGTTTTTATACAAAGCTGAGTTCATATACATTTGGATTTATATATATATATATATATATATATATATATATATATATCGTTTTTTTAACGACAGATAGGACATTGTTTTGCAACCACCATTTCTTTTAATACAAAACTGATTGCCATTTAATGTATTTTTTGCGTTTATTGCATGTGATCACTGTGATTGTTTTTCATAATTATCACATTATTAAATGCAAAAAATAATGGTTGATCCTGGTCTGCCTAACTGGTAAGGCAACCAGGATCAACTTTCCCCATCTCTCCCCCCAAATTTGGGGGTGGATGGCAATAGATTGGGCAGACTAGATGAACCAAATGGTTCGTATCTGCCAACACATTCTATGTTTCTATACATTTGCTAGCAAATAAATAGTGTAGAAGTTATATTAAAATAAAACTTGTTTCTGCATACACTCTGGTACAAGCCACAAGAAAGTGAATGGACTTATGTGGCATCATGTACAATCAGCCACTATGCAAACCATTCTGGGATTGATTGCAAGGTATTTTTAGGTGAGTGTGTAAGTGCACCATATACTTATTTGCAACCTGTGCCTCAGGTTTACTGGATCTATCTATCTATCTATCTATCTATCTATCTATCTATCTATCTATCTATATATAACAGGGCAGTGGCAAAGATCTGGACCATGAAATTTGTTAGGCATGTCAGCAACACACACACAGCAAAGGAAGTGAATGTATATATACATACGTATAACGGCATCTGATCATCTTGGGCTATGGAGAAGCACCAAAGATGGGTGAGAGAAAAACATGACTAATGAAAGGATACCCTAATTATCACAATAAATGTTATAAAATTATTTTGTTTTATAAACTTAACTTTTTTTTATTTTTTTACCTGTTTATAAAGGATAAAATCAATTTTGTATATATATATATAAATAGATAGATAGCTCTAGATATGTAGATAGATAGATAGATCTATATATCTGTATATATTAACCCCTTCACAAAATTCTACGTGTCTGCAGTGAAACGAGCACAGGAAGTGATTATCACTTCCTATGCTTTAGTGCTATTACTACAATGCCTCGGTGTTAAAGCATTGTTCAATACTGAAAAAACATGCCAGTGTGTTTGATGATCATTCCAAGCTATTACATTCGCCTGTGTGAAAGACGTGTCTTTTATCACACAGCTCACTCAGCAATTAAAAAGAGCATTGGAAGCAATCTACATTCACTTCCTTTGCTCTGTGTGTTTTGCTGACTTGCCTAACAAATTTCAGGGTCCAGATCATTGCCACGATTTTCATGGCAGACATGGCACTGCACTTCTAATGGCAAGAACACCAGAAACAGCAAGTAGGTGCTTCCTTTGCTCTGGGGGCATTGCTTAATTGCCTTTTAGAGACGCAATAAGTAACAGCCAATGAAAGTAAAAGGCAGTTTGGTGATTGCTCAGATGATCATCACCATTTGCCGGGTCAGATAAATATTTGTAAATATTGACACTGACCAGAATGGATCTGCCTCCCTCTCCTCACTTGGATTTAGTGAGAAACAGAGACATATCAGTATTGTTTGAGCTAGTTATTTAGTGACTGTTATTAAAATTGAATACATTGTGCTTTTATCAAAGTAATTCCCTGTCTGTTAATTCCTTCCCTACCTTTGATCACTGTGTAAGAAGTGATCTTGCACAGCGGCACATTTTTGCTGTCTGTGCATTTTAAAGGGGTTATTTATTTATTTTTAACTCTAATGTATTACAGTATAACAATTTTCGTCTAAGAACCCCTTCTCACTTGTATTTATTGGCCTGTAAATTGAATAAAAAAGGCAGTATATGATTTTTCGAATAAAATCAGAAAACCTTTTTACAATTTTAACAATTTTTTATACATAAAATTAGATGATATTATTAAAATAATGCTATCAAAAGAAAGCCCTTCTTATGCAGATAAAACCAATATATAATTTTGTGGGTATGGTAAATGAGAAATAAAAAAAATACAGCTTAACATAAACATCACAGAAATGTTAAAACAGCCCATGTCAACAAGGGTAAGACAAGGCCAAACAGTCATGTCCCTAAGGTGTTAAAATGATTTGTCACATAAAGACTTGTATTTAGCACGAAAGCATTTTTTTTAAAATGTGCTTGGTTTGACGTCTGTTTGTTGGGCTTCCAGAACAAACCTGTTTTCTTTGTTCTGTGGGAGTGGTTTGACTTCTGCCAATTATTTCTCTGGTACTGCCTACTTCAATGGTTGTCCCATCCATTTTGGATTGAGCAGTTCATCTTTTAAAGACTCTCCCCTTATGCCATAGAGCCTGCCTATATGTTTAGGCCCATCATGTCTCCTACTTATCCACTTGTTGCTTCCATACACGAATAAGAACATTTCTGGACTACGTATGATCTTTTAATTAGGTAATTTTCACACCTATTGACAACTAGTCATCTTACAAGTCATGTTACTGACTAGTCAGCATTTGCATGTTAATATAATTTGACATTTGGTCCAATTATAGCTATTTTGACATTTGTTATATGATAATCTGTTACTTTAGTTGGAAAAATACATTTTTTCACTTTAAAATATGAGTTAGAATGACAGTTATACGATATATTTTGCTTAAACTATGTTTCTGACAGATCACTAAGCTTTGTTGAACTTTCATGTAACTATTTTACTTTCTGAAACCAATTTTCTAGTCATGCTATAAATCTGGCATTTAACAGACCTTCCCATGCACCCAGACAATCAAATAAAAAATAAAATAAAAAAGTTCCTGCTAATAGGACACAGTTTATCTAAACTTTTGGTTCGGGTTTCTACAACATTTTAATGGCACTAAGTCACCTAAATATCATTTGTATTGTGTATGTATAGCATTGAAAAACCATAAAAAAATATTTTCTGTTAGCAGAATTGAATTCAAATTCATATATGAAGATTAACATGTATATGCAAATAATATATTTCCCATAATAGTTGTTCATTTCCAAATCAAGGTGATAGAAGAAATGAGACTCCACAGATATATAAAATCCGTCTTTACAAGAACAGGTAAGGAGAGTCTCTATCTCCAATGGGTAGTGATCAGCACTACCCATTGGAGATAGAGACTCTCCTTACCTATTCTTGTAAAGACTGAGATCCTGCTTTTATCCTGCTGTTCCAGCTTTCCATCTCTTCATGGATACTCCTGATTTTAAGTGTAAGCTATTTCGTGCACTTTGTTATTAAATCGTTTGTCATATATTGATTCTCTTTTTCTAAATTCTTGGAGGTTGTGAGAACACCAACCCAGGAGAAAGAGTTCCTTATTCTGAGATACAGTTTTGTCCAATACTCGGACTATGTGTAAGTGTCATATATTCTCTATTGTATGTGTAAACTATCCATGAGATTCTTAGACTTGTCACTTACCCGTATTTAAGCGCACTGTCACTTTTTTGTCTATTGTCTGTATACTCTCTTTGTGGCACTGTGGGATAGTTGCCGGACAAGTTGCTGCTGGTACAATTTTCTCTATAGCGCCACCCACCTCACCACCCTACCTATTCCATTTTAACTATAGATATAAGTCAACATTATTCCATATATTATTGCAAAATATCAAAATACAACTTTGTAAAATATCAAGGATACCACATATCTGTGATGAATAGTAGGCATGTCATGTTGATTTTAGTCCCAACAACATCACATATGTCTTAGGAGTTATAAGTTATTATAATTGCACATTTACATCATGCTTCCATACACCACCATTTATTACTCCTCATTCATACTCATTCACTCACATTCCTACGCTCTTGGTGCTTATTCAACCATGGTGACCAAATTCTGTAATACGCATATATTTTTTTCATATTATTCAATTTATAGCCTTTTTCCATTTTGGCTTGGTAATGTAACATAGTAACATAGTAACATAGTAATTTAGGTTGAAAAAAGACACAAGTCCATCAAGTTCAACCCTTCTACCTATCATTTCAGCGTTTTGATCCAAAAGAAGGCAAAAAACCCCCTAAGGAAGCTTTTTCGATTGTTGCCTCCCAGGGGGAGAAAAATTCCTTCTTGACTCCAAAAGGGCAATCAGATTTCTCCTTGGATCAAAAAGCTCTATTATTAATGCTTATTCTATTATTAATACCCCTGGATGTTCTGCTTTTCTAAAAAAACATCCAGACCATTTTTAAATGCATCTATTGTGGTTGATAGCACTACCTCTCTTGGCAGGGAGTTCCATAATTTTATTGTCCTTACCGTAAAGAATCCCTTCCTTTGCTGCCTATAAAATCTTTGCTCTTCCAGTCTCAGAGGGTGACCTCTTGTTCTTTGTACATTTCTATTAATGAACAGGTCCCTGGAGAGCTCCTAATATTGGCCCTGCACATATTTATATAATGTTATCATATCCCCTCTAAGACGCCTTTTTTCTAAAGTAAATAAATGCAATTTATTAAGTCTCTCTTCATAACTAAGATCCTCCAATCCCCTTATTAATTTTGTAGCTCTCCTTTGCACTTTTTCTAGTTCCTTAATATCCTTTTTAAGGGCTGGTGCCCAGAATTGTACTGCATATTCAAGGTGAGGCCTTACCATTGATTTGTAAAGAGGCAAGATGATATCCTCCTCCCGTGAATCTATACCTCGTTTTATACATGCCAATATCTTATTGGCCCTTGCAGCTGCTGACTGGCATTGGGCACTGTTGCCAAGTTTGTTATCTACAATGATTCCGAAATCCTTTTCGTTAGTAGTTTTTCCCAGGGAAATAACATTTAACGTATATGTTGCTTTGTTATTATTTTTCCCATAATTCATAACTTTACATTTGTCTATATTGAACCTCATTTGCCACTTTCTTGCCCAGTTCCCCACTCTGTCCAAATCTTCCTGTAAAGAAAAAACATCAAGATTAGTCTTTATTACCTTACCTAATTTTGTGTCATCAGCAAACATTGAGACATGGCACTCAGCACAACGTGGGAGAGCATTAATAAACATATTAAAAAGAAGAGGTCCCAAAACAGACCCCTTAGGTACTCCGCTCACTACCCTGGTCAAATTTGAAGCTTTACCATTTACAACAACCCTCTGTGTTCTATCTTTTAGCCAATTTTCAATCCAAATACATACATTTGCCCTCAATCCTATTTCTCTCAATTTGTAGAGTAACCTTTTGTGTGGAACTGTATCAAATGCTTTAGCAAAATCCAAATAGATCACATCAACTGCCACACCTAGATCTATATTTTTACTGACTTCTTCATAGAATGTTATTAAGTTTGTTTGACAAGACCTGTCTTTCACAAAACCATGTTGACTTTTACTAATTATATTCTGATTCAAGATGTATTCTTGAGTGTACACCTTTAGCAATCCTTCAAATAATTTCCCCACTACAGATGTCAAGCTCACTGGCCTATAATTACCAGGCAGAGATTTTGATCCCTTTTTAAATATTGGAATGACATCCACCTTTCGCCAGTCTGTTGGCACTATACCTGAACTGAACGAATCCCTAAAGATCATAAATATTGGTCTGGCCAGAATTATGCTTAACTCTCTAAGGACCCTTGGGTGTATACCATCTGGCCCTGGGGCCTTGTCTATCTTAACATAGTTTAATTGCATAAACACTTTTTCCTGTGTCAGCCAATCCCATGTTTGCGGTGACTGTTCCGTAACTTCCGGTAGCAGGGGCTCATCCATCTGTTCTTCCTTAGTATAAACAGAAGAAAAAAAAGTATTTAAAATGTCTGTTTTTTCTCTGTCCTCACTTACCAAATTTCCCATTTGGGATAACAAGGGCCCAACATTTTCCCTCTTTAGCTTTTTTCCATTTATATACTTATAAAAAATGTTGGGGTTAATTTTACTCTCCTTAGCAATCCTTTTCTCATTTTCCAATTTAGCCATTTTAATTGCCTTTTTGCAGGCTTTGTTGGCATCTTTGTATTTTATAAATGATAATGTTGATCCCTTGCTTTTATAATGTTTGAATGCCATTTTCTTGTTTTGCATTTCCTGTTTCACGGTACCGGTAAGCCACATTGGTTTTGATTTGTGTCTTTTGTATTTGTTTCCCAAAGGTATATATTGGGATGTGTACTTTTGTAATGTGTGCTTAAAGGCATTCCACTTGTCTTCTGTGTTTAGTCCAGAAAACAATCGTTCCCAGTCTAAATGTTCCATTGATGCCCTTAGTCCATCAAAGTTGGCCCTTCTAAAATTAAGTGTTTTGGTGGTGTAGTTACGCCACCAAAGGATCATGTATGTTTTTTTAATTAATTTGGCCCTCTATTTTCCTGGTCCAAGCAAAAATTATTTTTCTTTCAGAGAATATTAACAAAGGATAAATTAATATTCCATGATCCGGTTTAAATTTATTTAAGCCTATATGAAACAGTAATGAGCCAGGGTCATATTCTAATTTAATTTGTAATAGGTAAGAGGATAACTTTGCAACCTGTTTCCAGAGGTCTCTGGTGTATTGACAGTCCCACCATAGATGGAATAGCGTCCCCCTACTAATCCTACATCTCCAACACCATCCATCAGCATCAGGATGGATTATTTTCAATACCACTGGAGACAGATGCCACTGGAAAATGACCTTATGATATAGTTCAATTAGGTTCAGGGAGTGGATAGTGGATTTAGTTATCGTTATGGCCTGAAACCAATCCATATCATCATGGGATATTCCAATATCACTATGCCATTTTTTTTTTTATAACTGACAGGTCACCAAACATAGTCTCAGGATCTACAGCATTAAAGGATCTGTTGCCCCATTTTCTCTTCCACCTTGCGTTAAAAAATTTCTCCATTTCTCCATTTTCTTTATGCGGGCATGAGGTTACCTCTTTTTCAAAAAAGGTTTTTCACATTTTTTTTATATAAGAAATCATATGTCCAACAATTTGTGAAACTACTACTTCAGTGACATGATCTGGCAGAGTTCAGTTGCTCCAAATGGCGTTTCGGGGTGTAAAATGGGTGGTAGGAAGGTATCTGCAAATGGGAATGCTAAGGAAAATGTGAACTCACATGATAATGCTTACGTGATCAGTTGGGAAGAGTGACAGTGAAGTTGGAGGAAGTAGGGAGATGGTGAGAAGAGAGGGGGATCTAGAGTCTTGCACAAAATGTTAGCACTATAGTATAAGAAGGAACATAGAACATGCTGAAGATTCATAGGTAAGCTGTTTGTTTAATCACAGTAGGCCAGGCTATACAGAGAAGTGTTAGCAAATAGCAATGCCCTTTAATATGGCACATTTTATTTTTTAGGTTTTAACCTCTTTGACCATATTTTGTTAAAGTTTAAGTACTATGTTGGGTTTTAAATAGGCAGAATATGAAATTGTTTTATGAAACTATTCTACTTCTATCTGTTCATTAAAATAAATGTTTTAATTTTTCTGTTAATGGAAGGGGACAGAAATCATGTGAATAGTCAGTTTTCCACGATGCTGTGATCTGAAGCTGCTCAGCCTCATTAAAATATGTTTTCAGATTTATAAAGTTGCAATGAGCACAAAAAGATCACTTGATTCATAAGATGCTTTCTGCTGCGACAATGTTGAAAAAGAAAATCTGTTGAAAGACCTAAGATAAAATTTTTAATGAGTTTGTATTTGTAACAATCAGTGGGGAAAAAAATCTATCTCCAACTGTTTCAGGGACCGGTAATTGGCAGCAGCAAGTTCTTGTAAAAGACAGAAAAGAAATCCCTGCTGGTTTAAGACAGGTGGACTTCAAATTGCATCAAAGGGAAGTCTCATAATATAGGATGCAGAACCAACATGCTTTGGCTTACAGTGAATTTCTTATATGGACCACATCTCTCTTTTTAGAATTTTCTTTTAGTAGATTTATGTATATGTGTAAAATGTATTAATGGACATTGCATAGTAAACCAATAAAATCATGCTTCACACATTATCTGTTCAACATTTCGGAACAGGTTTCTTGTTGTTTAATTGTATTATGTCTGTGCACCTAAACTGCACAATCACAAGATTGCAATAGAGGGATTCTGGGTGTATCTTCTGCTCCATTAGTGAGAGGTCATAGGTTCTTGTGGAAGTCTTAATAATTGCGTTACATGTTTTTTTTTTTGTTGTTAATTTGTGTCAGTGTTTGTAATATTTTTATGTATTCAATTATTAAATTACTTATATATTCAAAGTAATAAGAAGGTACTAGAACTAGATCTGGGATCAAGGCAACAATCTAAAGTAAGAAGGTGAAAGACTGAAGGAAAGTATGAGAAAATATTATTTTACAGAAAAAGTAGTAAGTACCTGAAATAACATTCCAGCGGAAGTAGCAAAGGCAGCAATGCAATTCAAGAATACTTGTGATATTTTTCCTTTTAAAGAGCAAATATATCTGTGGGCACATTAGAGACAATAACTTATCGGCCGTTGCAATCTATGTTTCAATGCTGAGACATTCAACACTCAAATCATTATTAGGAACACATTTTCACATATTTAGGTTGAACATGAAATGAATTCTGGGGTACTGACAAACAGAATAACATAGCAAACAATATTCAACAAAAAGCATCGTAGGGAAAAACACTAATTGAGGCAATATTAGCACCTTTTAATAGTAAGTATCTTTGTGTCTTTTATCTCTCTCAGGTTTCACAACATATTAATTATATAGCATTCATTGGATAAAACATTGCAAATTTGAACTCTTAATTTTTTTAATATTACTGATTTTTTGTAATAAAAATAAATAAATAAATAAATAAAAACATAAGAAAAATAGCATTTTGATGTGCATTTCTTATTCAATACATAAACATTAGCAAATATATTACTATGAGTTACAGGAATTGATGTTTAGTAAACAAACAAAGAAAAGGGGTGAAAGAGAAATAAAAAGAGTAAGTGCCAAAGTGTAAAGTGTGAGATATTTCATGCACTGAATGAGCATTATAGTTTCAGAAACCACTGGCCAATAAAAAAGAACAACCAGAAAAATGACTACATTATTTTAGTATTTCCAATAAGGTATGTTAAAGGGACTCAAACTAAACATTGCTAATACTGCGAATGTAGAGAATAAAAAAAATATAAAAAAAATTATCTATACATTGTTTTTGGAGAATTGAACGTGGAGGCAAATCAAGCCGTAGGTGATGCCATAAGCAGAAGATCCCACAGTCACTTTTAACCCTTTTACTACACTGGACATGCCAGCCCCGTCCAGGCAACAACTCCATTGCTGACATAGGATGGAGTCTGGCCCATCCTGCAGTGGAATTAGCTATGTTAGCGATCAGTATTTGCTAATACCAGTCAGGCAGTATTTCTGTAATGCCTTGATGTTGAGGCATTAAGCCCTTTTTATACAATAAAACAATGTGTAATTTGTATGGGTACAGTACACGAGAAAGAAGAAAATTACAGCTAAACACAAACATCGCTGAAAAGCTAAAATAGCTCATGTCACTAGGGGTAATGTCACTAAGGGGTTAAAGCATATATTTCTCTTATTTTAAGCATTTGGATTAAATTCTGCTAACACAATGGATACATAATTTCTCACAAATGTGTATTTTCTACTTGCACAACATCAGCAATGTTTAGGTTGACAGTAACTTTAAAATTAAGCATTTCATTCAATAAGTGACATTTGCTAACCACAGTCTAAAGTATTGCTGGCCAACTGGTGATCCACAAGGGTTTTTAAGTGTCCACTACTGTCATGGAAAATACTGGGAAACATGGGTATGGAGCCACAGTGTAATAACCTAGTAATACAATGCTAGATCAAATATCCCTCTGAACCCTAAGCCCGCTTCCAAGGTAATTAAAACAAATATATAAGTATGGCCATTTATGGCCAATATGTGCCTTTTGGCTAAAGCATGGCTTCTGGCTGAATAGGAAGTAGCAGGAGGTGGGACTCCAGTTGAACAGAATGGCAGCGCCTCAACCTAAAAGTCACCCCTTAGCCGGTGGCAGTGCTTGCCATGACACAGAGGCATTTTCCTAATACCTACCTTGGATAGAAAGCTAAAAGGTGCTTTTGAATTATCTAATGGAAATAGTAATATCCGGCCCCCCGTTTTAACATTTGAATGTTATGCGTCCCCTGACATTCAAAAAGTTGGACAAGACTGGTCTAAAGTAAGCTTTTTGATTAGCTGTCTAAGGTGTTCCTTTATGAAAATGAGTTAACCAATTTAGAGTTCAAGAATATATTTTAATAAGCAGTTTCTAAAATACTTGTGGGTACTGAACATGTGTTACAGGTAATAATCTGTTAGATATATTTCATATTTATTCTACATGGTTCGGTGTGCTAATAGACAGCTTCCTAATGTTAGAATAAATACATGGCTTAGCATCGATAACACAGTATGATTTAGATGTGACTAGTTACTTCAAAGTACCCAGAGGACAACCACATATCCTCTGTTGACTATATGCACAAGTATTTACAAGGATACTGCCTAAATGGCAATCTAATTTAAAAATCCACGTGTTGTATGCTAGCATATGGTTATTTTCCAAACTCAATTTTCCACATCAACAAGTTTGAGTGTGATGGATATTACCAGAAGGAGATCACAAGGGGAAATTTCAATGTAGATTATTATTTTATTAACCCTTGGATATCAACAAGGGCATGCATTCCATCACAGTATAAGTATATGATGTAAGGCTAAGAGACAGTCACTTGTCAAACAAAAGAACTATACATCACCTTTTAATTATTCTAGTCCACACAAGCAATTATTTATCAGTTGAGTGCTTCTAAAAGTTGATACAAAATAGATGTGGGCTCTTTTCAAAATCAGTATTTAATCATAGAAGGAGCTTCCTTAAATTAAGTTTATCTCTATATAGAGTCCAATTTTCAAGGTAGACTGTTTTGGCAGAATAATTTAACAGCTGTTACCAAAACCTCTGTCGTTCCCAAAATACAGTGAAAAGATGAAATCCTTATTACAAATGTAATTATATTAATCTTTTGTAAAGGACTATACATTTCAGCTTTCCAGTCACAACAATATCAGTGGCAAGAATCTCAATGTACATTATATAAAAATACATAACTTTTAAATAATAGGTTACAATAAAATTTGAACATTCAAACAAATAGTAAAAAAAGTACACATTAATCCAAGATTACACCAAAAAAATTACTTAAGGGTCTGAATATGTTCACAATTCGGACATCATATCTGATTCCATGTCAATATCCCTGAAATTGAAATCAGCTGAAATGAACTGAAACAAAGCCAAAGTCAATGGGAGGAATTTGGCTATAGCCAAAAAAAGCCGAAGTCCCCCAAAAATGGCACAAAAGGTAATAAAATCATATATATTTTATTACAAATATATACATATATTAATTACATAAAAAGGGGGTAAATGAGCATCAAATAATGTAAATTCATTATTACCATTTTGCTTATATTAATGTAAATGTAATGTAAATCTACATATTTTCCTAAAATTTTTTCATATTGGACAAGTGCTTTTATGTAAACATGATAAGGGGAACCCTTCAAATATTATACAACTACATGCAAGGGCAATGTCCAGTATGAGACTGTTGGGTATCAGTGACGTGCAAACATCTAAAGAACTATTTTCATATCACATTCAACTGTTTTTATATGTAATAAAAATGTTATTGAAAAATTGTATTTCTTGTTTTATTCCCTTTTTCTGCACCCACATTGCACCAAAATGTCTTAACACAGAACCATACAGTACCCACAGCACTTGCCATGCACCTATACTGCACCCACAGCACTTGGCTTGTACTCATATTGCACCCACATAATTTGGCATGCCACAGTGTCAATTTTCCCCAAAGAACATACCACAGTCTTACTTTGTCCCACAGAACTGCCCCTGCAGAACAAGCCACAGTGTCACTTTCCCCCATAGTACATTTATTTTGCCCCACAGAACCTGCCACAGCATCACTTTGCCAATTAAAATTAGCCACTGTCAGGTAACAATTAACATGCCACAGTCAGTTTGCCTATTAAAATATGCCACTGTTTGTCCATTAAATATGCCACAGCCTGCCCATTAATATGCCAGTAATATTTTGCAATTAATATGCCACAGCCGTTTTGCCATTAATATGCCAGTATTATTTTGCCATTTAAATGCCACAGCCAATTTGCCCATTAGTATTCCAGTATTATTTTGCCATTTATTATGCTCCAGCCAATTTGCCCAAAAATCTGCCAGTATTATATTGCCATTAATAAGCCACCGCCAATTTGCCCAATAATATGCCGGTGTTATTTTGCCATTTATTATGCTCCAGAAAATTTGCCCAAAAATCTGCCAGTATTATATTGCCATTAATAAGCCACCGCCAATTTGCCCAATAATATGCCGGTGTTATTTTGCCATTTAATGTGCCATGGCCAATTTGCCAATAAAATGCCAGTGTTATTTTGCCATTTAATATGCCATGGCCAATTTGCCCAATAATATGCTAGTGTTATTTTGCCATTTAATATGCCACAGCCAGTTTTTAACAAAATGTATAGTAGATGTCCAGAATAACATTCCAATAGAAACAATAAAAGCTAAAAATGTAAAGCAATTCAAAGATACATAGTAACATAGTAACATAGTAATTTAGGTTGAAAAAAGACTAATGCTCATCAAGTTCAACCCTTCTACTTATCATTTCAGCTTTCGATCCAAAAGAAAGCAAAACCCTCTAAGGAAGCTATTTCGAATTTTGTCTCCTAGGGGGAAAAATTCCTTCTTGACTTCAAGGGGCAATCAGATTTCTCCTTGGATCAATAAGCTCTATTATTAATGCTTATTCTATTATTAATAGCCCTGTATGTTCTGCTTTTAAAAACAAACAAACATCCAGACCATTTTTAAATACATCTTTTGTGGTTGATAGCACTACCTCTATTGGCAGTGAGTTCCATAACTTTATTGTCCTTACCGGAAAGAATCCCTTCCTTTGCTGTCTATGAAATCTTTGCTCTTTCAGTCTCAGGGGGTGACTTCTTGTTCTTTGTACATTTCTGTTAATGAACAGGTCACTGGAGAGCTCTTTATATTGTCCCTGCACAAATTTATATAATGTTATCATATCCCCTCTGAGACACCTTTTTTCTAACATATATAAATGCAATTTATAAAGTCTCTCTTCATAACGTAGATCCTCCAATCCCCTTATTAGATGATTGGGATTCCTAGTGCGCACACCATTCTCTTTTGTGCACATTCATAAAAAGTGTTGTGTGTGACCCTTTGTGATAACTTTTTGAGGCCTTCTTTAAAAATAAAATGCACACCTTGTAATTATAGTTCTTAGGGGATTAGAGCTTTAAATAACTGAGCCAAAGTGTGTCATCTAGAATGACCAACCTATGTTAGCTACTCCCGGGAAACAAATATTTTATGCAGACCTATATTTAAGATAATTGATATGCCTTGGAAAACACAATGAGACCCAGTAAGAATACCGAAGGAACAATTTCTTGAAAGGCTAAGTACCGTTATATGAATGAGAGTGCCCTGTTTCTAAAATTCAAACTGGCAAAACACTTTCTTTGTTAACTTTCACAATTTTAGACACAAAGGGTTTTACAAAACTAATGCAATCTGATGAACCATGTACGACAACTCCCAATAGATGCTCTTCCTCTAACAAACATGTTCAAGAGCTGTATAGGAATATTGCTGTCAATGACTAAAAGTCTTGCAAATTGTGTTATGGCAAGGAATTATACTTCAGTACAGATATGTAGAGCAGTGATCTGTAACTGCACATGGGGAAAATTTTCTTCAGTAACACAGATTTAACTATCCAGAGCTTAACTAACAGACAAAGACAACTGCTCAGAATATGTCAAAAAGACAAATTATGTTGGCAAACAGTATGGGGATTCCAAGCTAGAGACAAAAAAGCAAACTTGAAGTATTACTGCCATTCACATTGTACGCAATGGCAGGATATAAAAGGCATCTTTGTTTAGAAAAAAATATGTACTAAATTTTTTGACATGCACATTATTTAGGGCTCAAGTTGCAATAGGAAAAAAACTGTAGAGCTTATAAATAAAGTTAGAAACATAATTAAAATACAGCACCATACACGTGAAGATGCATATACAAATGAGATGGATGCTCATAGTAATGTGTAGGAACTTGAATCCCACTAAAAATGATCTGCGGTCTCAGTAACTGATGCCAGATCACATTTTAATGTTATGTTTTATAATATGCAAGTTATATTTTCTGGATAAGAACCTGCTATGGCATGGTAGATGCCAGAATGAAGGCAACTGTTTCCTGCTTATTTATTTAGATTATCACACATGGTCCTTAGAGTGCCCTGAAATTCTAGTCACTCAGGTTCTGTAACATCACTCACTACCCCTATTCTCAAATCAAAATCAAAAATTCACTCACTTATTCATTATCTCAATGACTTTTGAAAGGCTAATTTGTTCTTTTGCCAATTTGATATACCAGATGGTTTTTATTGGAGATTATGCTCTCTTTATGATAGAATATATGTCCCATGGCAGGAAAAGATGTGCTGTTTTTGTGCTCAGTGTAGAAGGGACATAATGTTAAAGTAAGTCTCAAGTGATTTGAGTGAGTACATTAATTGGATACTATAATTTGAAGTTAACATAACTTTATCTCACAGAGTACCACAGTATCTACGTTTATTGACACTTTAACAGTTATTTTTTTATTTTTATAAACCATTGCATCAGTAAAAAATAATTTTTGGGACCTTTAAACTTGCGTTCTTTGTAAGAAGCTGTTTTAAACTTTATATACACTGGAAATAAGATCAAACATATTTACAGTTTTTGTTGTGTTCTCACAATGGTTTTTAAAGTTAATAACTGATATTTCTATCAAAGGATTTTAAAGTGGGAGCAACACAACTGAGAATGCATGGAATAGCTATGTGTAAAGATATTTACTGTAATCTTTATTTTCAACTGTTATTTTCCTGTCTCCTAATCGGAAGAAATTAAAGAAACATTTCTGCATATTGAAGCTAAAATTAAAAACATTTTAAAGTAGATGCTGAGGTGCTTCTAAAATGGCCCAAAATAAGCCAAAGTGCTCCTCATAGATGGCTACCACTTTGTTTCTGTGCAATTCAGCTGATTTCGGTGTCAGTGTGTGACTATGATGTCTGTATTGAGGACATATTTAGAGGCACATTGGAGCTTCATGAGTAGCTTGAAATTTGTGCTTTTTCGTGCCACCGATGTGATCCAAATTTGTCCGTACTATAAATGCACCTTTTCGGAGCGGAAAATGAGTGCATATTTAGTTGACACTCTAATGTAATCAATATTCCAAATATTGTACAAACATTTTATCAATTAATTTTGCCAAATGAAGGGGGAATCTTTAAAGTGTGATAAATAAAAGTATTTTTTACATATTGATTGTTCCCAAAATGTCCATTCTATTATAAAAAAAACAGAAAACAAATGGAAAAATGACTAGCAAGCTAGCTCAGTGATAAGCTCCAATATCAAAATTGTTGTTTTCAACTAAACATAAGTAAAAGGTCACTGGTTTTCCACACTGGGAAATTTTCAGCTAAAATACCATTTTTCTATTTTCCTGTGAGAATTGAGCAGTGGAAAAAGAAGAAAATGTCTATCTTTTATTCCAGTCTATTCAAATAACAAAGCGATATGGCAGTGCAGCAAGAAGGATCAGAGCAATTTCTTTTATTTGTGTCTTTTCTTCTCTTCTCTCAAAAATGCTTTTTTTAATTTATATACCCTGACTTTCACTGTGTCAGTAGGCTTATATCCTGTCCTACTACCGATTTTTACAAATAATGCTATCTCTACTCCCCAAACAGTTCAATTAGCACGTACTGTATGCTCATGAACAGGTCTTCAACAATTTTTCATTCTTGCCACAATGCTAGAATGTAATCTCACGACCAGAGCCGTCAACTTGTATTATATCGTTATTCAGAAATGTGGGTTTTGTTTTGTTAACTACCCATTCCTTAAAGTGTAGATTACTAGAGAATTATCAGACCCTTAACTTTAGCTTCAGTTGGTCATTCTGCGCATAAATCTCTTGACATTTGGCCAGGTTTGGTGACTCCAAGAGATGGGAACAATGCTGAAGGCAATTCCATCACTCACTTTACTTTCTCACTAATCTGGTGACATTGCGCTGGGTATGATTCCTCGCCCCCATGTCCTGGGTGATGCTCTAATGTAACTGTAGATGCTTTGTCAATCCACTTACCTTTCCTTCTCCAGTGTTGCCCCTTAGTTATTTAATTTCCTTCCTTTATTTTGAGACTGCTACAGTACACCTTTATGTGCACTAATTCCAATCATCTTGATTACCTTTGTGTTTCTGATATCTGCCTATTCTCGTTTGCTTCCAGATTTACTTTTGGATTCAGATTCTGTACTTGTGCTCCCATTGACCACCATCATTTTAAGTTTTTTTGTTTTCCAACAGTGGGCTAAAGCAGTCAATTGGTTTTTTTTTTTTTAACATTTTTCAAATAGACATTATATAGATTTTTATAAATAATGTTTATTAAAATGTCATTGCAAAAACAAATTTCTAATTTAATCATTGTCCTGTTTGAGGAAGGACCTTTATTTGAGCCCACATTTAACTTTTAATGCATGTGTACACTCTTTCTGTTTTTGCCTCTTTTCATATTTTCTTATTACTTGTCTACAAAGGTTTACTCAGGGGAGAGTGGTCAACTAGTGGCCTGTGGTGCAACTTCACCAGCCCACATTATTTTCAGAAATAGACAGAGATGTCTACAGATAAGGTACATCGATTGAGAAGACAATTAGATAGAGAGAATAAAAGTGCTATGCATTGGCTCATTTAATAGTGAAAATTGGCGCAGCCCCAACCCATTGAGTCAAGTCAGAGAACAGTCATGGGGGCAATGGCCCCTCGGCCTCCGTTGCCTTCTCTGGGTTTACCATGTATGAAATAAAATTAATTGTTTATTATCTTTGCAATTATCTCAGCTACATTATAAACATTTAATCAATGTGTAATAAACTGCACTTTTTGCAGAGAGGCTATAAAATGCAATTATTTATTCATTACATGACCGACCACCCAAGTTAAAACCATAGGATAATCAAATAAAAAAAGTACTCCACTGGTTACAGGCAATGTCAAATATCTAAACTGTCCAGACTTGGCCCTAAATTATTGCCAAACTCTCACCATATAACGGTCAAGTTTTAAGTTATGCTATTGAAGCTTTTGGCGCAACACCTTTATGCCCACTTAGGGGTATTTGACACACCAGCCCTATTTAATTTCACTTTCCCCTAATATATTTCCTGCACATTTATTATGATTTGTGTTCTGTTTTGTGAATTGTCTTTGAGAAGCTAATTCTGTTTGATATATAGGCAGACATATTTTCAAGGCACATCAGGATTGCTTGTTGAATCGATTTTTTCCATCCATTTTGCTGTTTTTTATTTGTATCATTAAAACCTGAGTTTTACCATTTTTCTTGCTGTTTGTTATAGATGAGCTTTAGAGTGCTTATCTAAATCAGCTTTGGGTTTCACTAAACATAAAGTACTAGCAGCGTGATAGTTATTTTTTGTACATACATTTTGAGTATACTAATGATCTAATGTAGCAGAGCAAGGTTATTTTAAAGGAAATTAAATAATTTTAGTTTCTCATGAATCTGTGATTTAGGCTCTGTCTTTCCAACAAAACAGTGTTGGAAAGACAGAGCCTAAATCACAGATTCATGAGAAACTAAAATTTTCTGGCAGATGCAAAATAAAAAAATTATATCTACAAATAAGGCAACTTAATCTATGAATTTTTTTTGCTACTGTGCTCTCTTAAAATAAAATAACCAAAACCCATAATCAAAATTGAATGTCACTCATCAGGCAAAGATGTAACTATAGCTACTACTAGCTACTACTCATCTGCAGTTGGGGCTATTGCAAAAGAAGAGATATTCTGTGCTGATGATGTATTGCCAGCTCTTTCCCTCATTAGCGGTCTTTTTACTAAAATTCAAAATTGGAAGTCGAGCTTAGCACTAATCTCGACCTCCAACCTTGAACAATCTTCCCCACCCCCTTGGATGCCTCACCTCCACCTCATAAAATGGTATTCATTACCTAGGTATGTTGAGTAAATCAAACTCGACCTCTGAGATCAGAAGTCAAAAATAGCTTTGATCAATTTGTACACCATTATAGCGTACGGAAGACGAATGGAAAGTATTTTTTTTTCAGAATAGGAGGTAAAATTTGACTTAAAATTCCCACATGTCAATACCGGGTCCTGCTGGGGGCTCCCCAATCGTCCCCTGCACCTCTATCATATATGTAGTCTTGCTACCTCATAAACAAAATGAGACAAAAAGGGCTCCCATGCCCCCTAAAATCTATGGACCAGGGTATAGAGTCTCTGGCCCAATAATAAATCATACATCATACAGTGATGGGGGTTATAATAGAAAAAGAACATCGACTCAAAAGTAATATTCTGGGGACTTGTCCAAGGCCCCTGATATAAAAATTATTAATAAACCACCCAAATATAATAAAACCCTGTCTGGAAGTTTGCACAATCCCCCTAGACATCATTAAACATTTAAATACCCCCCCCCCCCTATACAGGATAGCATAATTAATAAACAAAATTCAACCTACCTACCCCCCTACCCCTACCTTACCCAGGTCTGGGGGGCAAGGAGTTAAAAATATTTTTTAAACCATTGTGTTTGTTTTTTGTCCATTAAACTTAGAATTAATGTTTCCAAAGATCAAATTAGAGTTTCTTCCATACTAATATTGAAATCACTTATCATAACTTTTATGTAGTTAGAAAGCAAAATATAATGCTACCTGCACAACTATGGGTTTACATCCCACTGAAACAAACATGCCATTGTTCACAGCCAATTATACAGCGATATTCAAAATCTGCTTACGGTTAAATGAGACATACTTAGGACAGAAACCATTCAGACAAAAAGAAAAACCATCAATAAACAAACTAAGTCTGCTGGCCAGATAGGAGCTTAAAAGATTGTGCAATACAAAGGGGAAATCTAAGAACTATGTACATCTGACAGTCAAATGTACTTCTGTCTTGGTTAAAATATAAAACAATCAAAGCATAGGATTACATTTCTTACATGGGGCTAAAGGTGCCTGATTTCTATTGCACTAATGCAGGGAGATCAAATCTTGTGAAAATATTGATAGAAATAGCAAAATATTATCTCAGATGAGTATTGATGTACTATTTGGATTTTTATTTACTTTTGGCTTTTCCCATGCTGGAATCTCTGATTTTCAAGCACTTTTTTTCTGCCAGTAGAATGTTGGAATTCAGAAGAGGATGCGTCTTTCTTGAGTGGCATTTTTAGTGAGATGTAAGACATTCTGAGATATACTGTTTGTATTATTTATATGTATTTGTCTAATTTTATATTTTGAACTGCTGAATTTAAATGAAGTAAAACAAAAACAATGAAACCTAGCAGAAAATAATACTGCTCTAAGGAGTTGTATAAATTATACCCTTACATTCTAGTATGTGGTACAGAGATATGCTGTGTGCTCTTTAGGTATTTCCATTTTATATAGCGGTGGAACGTTATATCACAAAAATAGTGATTCAAACATAGTGTCAAACCACTATTTTACAGCTACCTGTCCTCTCTATAGTCTTAGAAAAATGTTCCCATAAGCAACTATGTAACATTATCAATGGTCCAACTTTCTAACCTAGCTTCAGTCTGGTTTCTGTTTTAATCACTCCGCAGTTACTGCCCTCTTAAAAGCAATGATAGCCAGAGTGGCATGGAGAGTGGTAAACTTACTAGAGCATTTTCCCTAGACATTGCAAAGGCTTTTGATACAGTTGAATCATGATCTTCTGCTAAAGAAGCATAATTGTTCTGGTATAAATGAGCAGTTGCTCTACTTTTTTCGTTCCTACCTATAGAACTCAATATGCGTCCATTGCCGATGCTTCATCCCATTCATTGAAAAATAAGTAAGAAGTCCCTCCACGATCCATCCTAGGCTTCCTAATTTTCTCACTATTTATAAAAGATTTAACCCCAGTGTGCAACCTTGAAAGTGTGTATAAAAATATATATGCCAATGAGAACATCATTTATACGAGTGGGACCCAAAACTATTACAAGTGGAACCGTGCTACATGATCCATTTTCTAAGGCTTTAAGATGGATAGCTAGCCACAAGGTATTCCTCACACTGAAAAAAAACTGTGTCTATGTTGTTTAAGATAAACTACTTAAATTAAATAATTTTCATATATACATCAAGACCAAATCATGTTATAACCTGACCCAGATAAATTCTTATAAGTACCTCGGTATGTGGCTATATCCTAATCTATCTTTTGGTCTCCCTATTGACAATCCATCATCAAACCTATGCTAGGATGCTAGGATTGGTTCTCTAAACAGTAACAAAGCTAATCTAATAAGGGAACGGATTGTAAGTAAATGTCAGGGTATGGGGAAGTAGTGTATGATTTTGCACCCAGTAAAATTGACACTCTGTACAATGTGCTGTGCCATTTTTTTTCTACAGTGTGATTATAACATGCATCATTGCAAAATGTTAAAAGTGGCTAATACTTCATCTCTGGAAAAGCTTCCCCTGTAGCTTAAAAAAGGAAGCAGATTGAGGTTTGTTCTCTTTCAGAGCTCCACCAGATTCCACCAAATCATCCTCTAGTCTAAAATCCTAACAAGTGCCTGCTGACTTCTAAAAACTTCAAATTTGTATTAGTTTCAAACTCTTGTACATACTATACATGTTTATTGTTGTTTTCCTGAATCAATAATTATTTACCCTGTATGTACTCTCACCAACTTTCCTGAATAAATATATGTATGTATGTATGTCTTTTTTATTTGAAACACTATGTAAAAGTGCCCTTGACTTGGAATCAAGGGGAATCTCAAAGTATTCTTCCTGGTAAAATAAACCAAACAAACATATTTCTAAATATATAAATGAAAATACTAGAAATCTGTGTGTTGTATTGCACCCAAAGCTCTCACTGTTTAGGAAATCTTAAAAAGTAGATACAAAGAAGCATACAATGTTAGCGCATTATAAGCATTTGGTCCATCTATTCTGCCCAAATTCATTAGTCTCTGGATTTAACCTCACTCTAGGATAGCCTTGTACCTTTCTCATGCATACTTAAACTCTTTCACTGTAATAATTACTACCATATCTTCTGAAAGGCTGATCCATGCATCCACTGCCCTCTTAGTAAATTAATACTTCCTGATAATTCTTTTAAACCTTTGACCCTCTAATTTAACCTCTTGTTGTGGTAGTTTTACTTCATTTAAATATACTCATCTTTTTTACTGTGTTGATTCCCTTTATGTATTTACATGAACTGATCTTTTAACCTTTTCTTTTAAGTTTTATCCTGCAATTCATGAACCAGTTTAGTAGACCTTCTTTGAACTCTCTCCAAAGTATCTATATCCTTCTGGAGATACTGTCTCCAGTACTGTGTACAATACTCCAAGTAATTACAATGGTTGCAATCACGACCAGGATTGTCAATCCACAGGGCACAGCTGTCCAGCCGACCCTTGCACAGACTTTACTTTAAAGATCAGCGCACATGACAGGAAAATATAATCCCATTTGCAGTATCCATCATTCATCAGCATGGTATAGTGTTGGAGTTTGAGAAAGAGACTCTCTTCCCAGGAAGGACGGAGAGAAGGAAACTTTATATTGAGAAGGATGAGGAGACATAAAATGGAAGTAAAAGAGAAGAAAGACAGGAGAAGCATGATTGAGAAGTATGGGAAATGCCTGAAGTGTGGGGGTTGGGGGAAGGTCTTGCTCACTCAGAGTGGTGATTCATGGCTATGAGAGGGGTGGCTCTCAAGGGGTAACTTGAAAGCCTATGACTTGCAAGCTTTCTATAAACCCAAACAGGAATTCACCAAATTCACCAAAAAGAAGGCAACTGTTTAGTTTGTTACATAAGGAACATATACAGATAAATATCAAATAAAGTCCCAATATTTTCCAGTTATTGTTAAAGCCTCTCTCAGAGAAAAAAAAGGGGAATGGCAATTTTGTTTTCAAAAGATTTGGCAGTGAATGTTATCTATTCGGAAATTGATGTAGAAGCAAGATATGTAATTGTAATCTGTGAAATAGTTTACGCTTGTAAATATATATGCGCCAAAGTGTGCTCCAACGAGGTTTATATCTAAGGTTTAAAAGAAGGTACAGAGAAATAAACGGGGTAGCCTGTTGATGTTTGTGTTGTGTCCCAGATCCCTTGAAGCACATCTCCCGAATAACTCTGTTATTTGATCTTCGGAGAATTATGCATACAGAAGAAAGGGACTACACATTATTTTCCCGCATTCACACAGTATGTTTGAGGATTGACCTTTTCCTGGGGGATATGTCAGTCATTAAGAAAGTAAGAAAAGGGAATATTGTGAACATTCTATGGTCAGACCATAATGCACTGATCCTAGAGGTTCAGAAGGAATATAAATCCCCCAGACCTGAATGGAGGTTAGATGATGCACTGTTGCTGAATGAAGGTAAAACAAAACAGGTTGAAAAAGAAATAGACCAATATTTCTTGGAGAACAACAATGGGGAAACAAAACCAGCCACAGTATAGTGTGCCTTGAAGTGTGTTATAAGGGGCCTATGGATAAAATTGGGAGCAGTTGCCAGAAAGAAATGGCAACACTGTATGTTAAATTGGATGTATTAAATAAACAAAATAAAGAAAACCCCTCCCCAGAAAGATCAAAAAGCATAGTGGAGATTGAGAAAACGATACAAGAAAAAATTATGATCAGGGTCTGTAAGAACCTAGAGAAACCTATAATAAAATATTACTACAAAGGCAAATGGGCGGATAAGCTGTTAACCAACAAGATTGAAAAAGGAATTAGAAGTAGGTTTGTGGCCAAAATAACAGCTAACAAAACAAGACAGTGCTGTCCCTTTTCTCCTCTTACGCTAGAGCGGCTGGTAATATCCATAAGGAATAATGGAAATATCAGAGGAACAGGGAATACAGATCAGAGGGCCAAGATTGGCCTGTATGCAGATGATGTCCTAATTACAGTAGGTCCTTAAAGGAACTAAGCAAAGAAAATAAAGCGTATAGCAAAGTCTTGAACTATAGTTTAAATGTGAACAAAACAATGAGCCTGTCTTTCTATACCCCACAAGAAGAATAGGATCACATCATTGTTTGGTTTTAACTGGGTTAAAGACATTCTGTACCTTGAAATCAGAATATGCAAAGATCCTAATAATCTAGCAGATATCAATGCCAGACCTTTATTGAAGCAGATTAATAGGGATCTCATTACCTGGTCTAAACTGTAAATTTCCTGGTGGGGAAAAATGCGATAAAAGTGTGTTTGGTACCTAAGTGGACATTTCTTTTTAGAATGCTACCAATTAAATTCACCTTAATTTGGCTGAATATGGTACAGGGTTCCTTATCTAAATGTATCTGGTGCAATAAAAAAAAACAGGATCATCCGTGGTATTGCTGCGTTGAAATTAAAAGAAGGAGCTTTGGGAATCCCAGATATTGTCAAAGAATATGATGGCCCACTCTCTAATATCTCAGAATATGAAGGATGGAGGGGGAAGATAGTATTCTATTGAGAAAGAGATAACAGGCTGTTTTTATATGGGTCCCATTTTCTTGGCAATAGGTAGGGAAGGCAAAAGGGAACTCGAAAAAGGATCACTGTCAATGGTAATGATAAGATCTATTAGAGGGATGGATTACATTTAAGAAGAAAAATAAAATGCAAAACATGTTATGCAAGAGTGTCACGATATAAGCATAAGAAAACCTGGAGATCCTGATTGGGGAAAGTAGTCAGAGACATTGTTTGGCTAAGTGCACTAAATTCCTAAAAACAACTAGAGAAAAGACTCTTATAGGGGAATTTAAACAGAGAGATATCAAGGGAGTGTCTGTGCAGAGGGCCAGATACACCTTCTTTGTTAGTTTTATGTATTGACGGGATTGTACAAATGTAACTGTTAAGCTATGTATATATTCAAGCACCAGATTGTGTTTATAAGATAAAAGATGTTGATACAATAAAAAGAAAAGAGAGAAAATAAATAAATAAAGATATAAGTGTTTTTGCCTATTCTTTCAAGAACTCTTGTTCATATTATTAAGGCCTGTAAAACCTCTGAGGAAGCCAAAAGTAGCAAAATGTATCAGGTCATCAGGGACACAATATATATGAGATATCTCAGTTGTTTCTGAATATCAATATTCACAGGAATATTTGGCCCTGCACAGTGTATAGTTGAATTAACTTAATTGATGAAATGTACATCTGTAGTCACATGGAATAACGAAACCCTGTTAAACATTTACACTCAATGTCTTGTCAAACATATTTATTATTTTATAATGTGTATCATTTCATTAACACAGTATGCTTTGACTACATTTATCCAAGGCATCAAATTAATGTAATGGACATTTTTTTTTAATCTTTCTCTAAAACATTTAAGCTTTTTATTTATTTTTACTGTAACATCTATCTGCATAATTTCTCAGGCTTTTTAATAACAGGATTATAACAGACAAACAAAAATCTGCTTTAAATATTAAAATACCAATGTATTTGTACTATATAATCATTTGCAGGATGTTTAGGATTCCCTGTATTACAATTTAAAAAATGCAGATTTTCGAAATCCAAAAAACATAATGTTATACCATACGGCTAAGCTAGAGGTATATTTTAGTGCCCTGTTTAAATGTAGTTTGTTTTTGTAATTATTGTCTCTGTAGTCACATTAAGCAATTTTAAAACAATTTCACTTTTAGCATATTTAGCAAGTGTTAATGTTATGTCTTAAACAAAAGTGTTTTTTTTTTTTTTTTTAACATAAATGCATGTTATGTTAATATAAATAATAATGGGGAATGTAAAATAGTGGCGCACACTGAAATTGTGCCCAGTAGTGGCGGAGTGTCACTGATGAATAACATTGACTACCGTCTAAAGTCAGGAGTTTGCACTACCTGTGCTGGTTCCGAACCTTTGGATGTTTCTAGCACCAGAGAGTAAAAAAAGAGAGCAACGGTAGGTGGTAGAGACACCATTTCAGGTAAAAAAAGGTGTAGGAATGTGGGTGTTATAAATAAGATAACAACCATTGCACCTATTTTCACTCTCCGTACGCTGTGTGACTGCAGCTCCCGTTATAAATCCCCCACATAGTGAGCATTAAATACAGTGATATGATTTACAAAATAACCTGCAAATATTGATATATTTCATCTGATATGTTGGTTTTTTTGACACATTTTTGTATAGGTGGTACAAATGAAACTTATTGCAACTACATGTATTTAAGACTTGGGACATTAGCATAGAATACGAAATATTCAGGTTTGCTCTGAAGACCCAGAAAATATGCGGGAAGTGGAATTACACTTTCATGTTCAAACTAAGGTGAAAATAATGTATTTGTTTTGGTAAGAAAGCAAGACCCAGAGAAGGTTATTGTAAAAGAGAAGTGGGTGTCAACCAGGTAGAGATTTTCATGATTAGAACGTTATTTCATTAGTACATAATTTAATAGCATGTATTTCCATGGTTTTGTCCTTGTGCCCATGGTTTAATACATTTTATGTTTTATTACAACATCCATCTGATATTAATATCATGTTGCACTTTATATGAGACCATTATTATTCAACAAACATTGAGTGTGTTAAACTGCAACAACAAAAAAAGAAGGAAATATAAGCAGGTTGGGGAATTTTTCCAACTCCATTACCAATGCCTGTAACCAAGTTGGAAACATTCTCCAACCTTCCTGTCTTTCTTGTTACTAATGACTGATATTGTCAGACATTCCGACTTCTGGAAACACCAACACCAGGGCAGCAAGAGGCAGCCTAAGAAGATGTCTGAGTGCTGCCTGTGCTCCCCCTTCTCCAGTGAGATCCACATCCCTGCAGCCCTTTAAGTCAGTAGGAAAACATTGCCTTTTTATTCAGAAATGAAAAATCAACTCTGGGGCAGTAATCAACAACATGTTGTTTGGTCTGCTGTCTTTATTCTACCCAGGCAGTGCTGGATTGCAGTATGCATTTTTCATAGGCATCCCTGAATAAAACAACAATGCTGTCACCCTATTTGAATGTCTAATTACAAGGCAACCATAGTTATAAGGCCACTTTTTTCAGAGCAAAATATGGAACATTTTCCATACCAGTAAGCTAGTAATATCAAAGAATATATCAATTTCACTTGGACTTGTGTGACTAGGGTGGGGCAAAAAAGTGCAAGGTTCCATGACTCTTTTAGACTATTTATCCATTATAGACAAATATATGTGACAAAACTCCCCTTTGGATATCAGGGCTTTGTCAGGAATCTTTGTTTTCATATACTTGTTAGGGAAAATTAAGCCTGGGAAAAGTTCAGTTGCCTTTATTTATTTGATGATGACAGCAAAATCAGAAATAAATACAAAATGTACAAAACAAAATCCCTCTTCCCTTATTAGCACTTACTTATACAAATAGATTGCTGTCTACAGTTGGGTGAGTTTCCCACTTAACGACTAACTAATCACAGGAAAGCCACTTTTTAATCAGCTGCAGGTGAGTTCCAATTAGTCCATGCATGTGGAGTTTAAACAGTACAATACAAGCTCAGGCCTTGATTTCCAAATAGTCATCTGTGCTGGCATTGGCCATAGTTCTGCTCTACAAATCAGTGTTGGTGCTACAATATTAACACATTATAAGCAGCTGCTACGTGTTCACACTTGCTTAGGAGACCTACACAGCACCTGAGGGAAAAAATATTTAGGAAAAGCAGCAAATTGGGAAATGTGGTTCCCAATTGATGTTCCAACTATGGCCCACTCCAGATGCTCTTCCCCAGTGATCCTTACCATTAATTGCAAGTTTCCACCTATTTGCTGCACTTGCAAAACCTTACACAAGGCAGATTGCCATTTAGCAAAAACAGCATTATTTGACTCCCTTTAACCGTACAACAAACATAATTTACAGCAATACCACTTGTGCACAGAGCAGTGCACTGGATAGGACCCCAGAAACAGGAATAATTATATTTATTTAAATACTTATGTATCTGTACCAGTTTAGCAGGTTTGTGATAAAAATATTAAATAATAAAAAAAAACACTAGGTGGCAATGCTGCCCACTACAACAATCCTTTCATTTCAATCTATAATCATAAAGCACTCTTAAAAAAGCTGAATTTTAACGCTTGGACATTCGGAAAATTTGAAAACCAAAAAAGAAAACTGAAACTCTTCAATGTATTTGAAATATAACACTAATCTATACTGTGCTGAACATATCAGTGTACATTTGTTAGAAAATTGCCTTTCTGTAAAGCTGGACTCTGTCCTATTGTGTCTTGCAGTATTCCTTCTGTTGAATTAACATAATATACTAACGCCTGCTTGTTGAAAGTTCTGAGAGGAAATAAATGGTGCCAAAGAAATAAGCTTGTGGAAGAGATTTAGGTGGCACTATACTTTATTCTGCTGCAATATTTATAATAAAGATCACACATTCGAATTATTTTTTTTACTAACTACAAAATATGTTTTAATAAGAAGTTTCAATATATTAACTTTCTTAATATTGTGATAAAGTTTATGCTAATAAGTGTAAAAGGGAAGGTTTTATTTTACTTTACTAAAATAAGTTTACGATTAACTCCTTAGTGACATGACATTTTGACCATGTCTTTTCCTTGATGACATGGGCTTTTTTTGATGTTTCTGGAGTGTTTGTGTTTTTTTCTTTCTCATTTACAGTACCCACACAAATTACATATAGTTTTTATCGCCATAAGAAGGGCTTTAATTAGATACATTATGTTTATCATATCTTTAGTTTACTACAAAAAAATCATTAAATATAATGAAAAAACCCCCACTTTTTCTAACTTTGACCTAAAAGATCATTTTAACAATTACAATTGCTAAAAAATAGTTTCAAAATCTTGTCCCGAGTTTAGAAAATGCTTGTTTCGATGTTTTTCTGTTGTTTTTTTGCAAGTTATAGGGCAATAACCAAATGTAGTATTTTTTTTGTTTTTTAACCATTTGTACCTAGAGTGACCTTTTGACTTCAACCCGAACCCTAAATTTAACCCTAACCCTATGCTAACCCTTGATTCATTCTAATTTTAAATTAATTGTACCCCTAACCATTATGCTAACCCTAATTTCATTGTAACCCAAACCATTATTCAAACCGTAACCCTAGATGTTAAGCTAATTTAGCCTTTTATTATTGCAATGTTGCTGACTGACTCTAGGGACAGTCTAGCAACAGCATCAGAGCAACGGAAGTGACATTTTTTTCTTCCCACAAGAGGGCAGCAGTCATATTGGAGGAGCTCCTGCGCTTGCGATTTGCTCCATGGAGTGATCATAGGTACCCTAGCCACTGAATTTTGTTGATGCTTGCATTTAACCACAGGACGGACTAAGCCCATCCAATGTCGTCGACACTTTGCCAGACAGGACCTAGTCCGTCCTATGTTAGCATGGAGTTAAAGGGTTTACTCATTATAGCGAGAATTGCAGGGAATTGTGATGGGAATTTCAAACTTAAAGCTAAATTAACTAAGTTGGAAAAACTTAACTGCATTGGAGAATTTTCCAACTTGGCTACTTTGGCCTGAAGTTGAAAATTCTCATCCCAGTTCCCTGCAATTCTCTCTTTATTGAGTAGGCCCTATAGTATTTACTGAAAATACTTAGCCAAACCTATGTTCGATATACATTTTATTTACTAATGTTTATTTTATTCAATTTATCATATACTGTTTTGAATATGGAAATCTCAGAAGACCTTTCTTTATACACTCTGATCAAAATTATACAAGAAGAGAGTTTATGTAATCTATTCACCAAACAAAGAACTGTACCACATTAGCAAGAGAATTGCTGAAAAATTCTACTATGCTGCGCAATGATTGTTTTAACAATGCTGTGATTTTCCTCTTTATCATTTACTGTACTCACACAAATTATATATTGTTTGTTAAAGATAAGAAGTGATTTCTTAAGCTACCATTTTTGAATTATATTACATAAAAAGGTTAAAAAATAAAAATAAAACAGTTTTTCCAACTTTTACTTGAAAAACCTAGTCATGTGCACCATAATACAAAAATTTGCAAAATAGATTCAACTATTTTTTGTGAGTTTGGAAGTATCCTGTTTTAATTTTTTTTAAAACTTTTTAGAAATTATAAAACAGTGACATTGTACCACTGATATTTTTAATGAATCCAAGAATCATCCCCACAAAAGTAAGTAAGTAAATAACCCAGGGTATGTGACATGGGATATTTTGCCAGCCAAACGTCACCCTAGTATATTTTCATCAACTTTCCCTAAGTATGGTGATACCCCATATGCTTAGGTTTCCTAGGTTTATGTGACAGGGCGAGGTTTATGTGACAAGGCGAAGTTTGGATGCGGTATTTGCAGCTTTGAAATATGGAATCGATTTTGTGCAATACATGTTTTCACACATTGCAAGTATAGTTAGCATCTATGATGCTTGCAAGATGGAAAACTGATGCCAACCGACACCACTCCAGAGGATATAGGACTACCGCAATGGAAAAATCAATCCAGAGTCCAGCGTGCCACAAGTAGAATTTTTTAATAAAGATAATCACGGGCAGGTAATAGCACCTTACAAATTTCAAAGTTACCTAAGGACCACTAATCAGTGTCATCTTTGTCCCCAAACAGCTTAAAAGTGCCATCTTTGCCCTCAACTAGCTTAAAAGTGCCAATGTTGTTATAAAACAGCTTCCCAATGCCATCTCTGTCCCCAAAAAGCTTTTCACGAAAAGCCTGAATATAAGACTAACCTATAGGAAAAAAGTTCAACTTGTATATATTCACATGTAAATTGCTTTTTTAATAAAAAATTATGATATCAAAAAATGCAGTTCTTGTTTTTATTTCCTTTTATGTGCCAATGCTGCCTCCCTCTTTCCCTTGCCCCCAGCTTTCTCTCTCCCCCTCCCCTTGTCTCTCCCCCCCTTGTTTCTCTCTTCCCCACCCTCCAGCCCCTTGTCTCTGTCTCTCCCCCCCATCCCTCCCTTTGTCTCTGTTCCCCCTCCCTCCCCTTGTTGCTCTGGTCCCCCCCTCCCTCCACCCCCTCCCTCCCCCTCACCTGTTTAATAATCCCTGGTGGCTAGTGGGGGCAGCCGGGGGATGTCTGCACGATACGTGCAGACATCCTCCATGCTGCCCGACACCTCTGTCTATTATGACGGACAGCTGGTCCGTCATAATAGATGGAGGTGTCAGGTAGCATGGAGGATGTCTGCACGTATCGTGCAGACATCCCCCAGCTGCCCGATTCACCCTGGTGGCTAGTGGGGCAGCAGAGGATGTCTGCGCGATGAGCGCAGACCTCCCCTGCTGCCGCCCGGCACGACCGCCGGGACTTCTGTGACGAAGCCGGAAGTACCCGACTTCTTCATAGAAGCCCCGGCGGTCGTGCCTGGTGGCAGCAGGGGAGTCTGTGCTCATCGCGCAGACATCCTCTGCTGTTAGAGAGGGGGATCAAGGTCCCCTGCAGCTCTGCTGGGGACCTGGATCCATGTCTTATAATCTGACCTCGATTTGAGGTCAGATTATAAAACGACCTTGATTATAAGACGAGGGGGATTTTTCAGAAAACATTTTCTGAAAAAGACCTCGTCTTATAATCGAGCAAATACGGTATTTATGGGCAAACTAACACTGGAATATTAATGGGCAAACTGTTGCATATTTTAATAGGCAAACTGACTGTTGCATATGTTAATGGAAAAGTGACTGTGGCATGTGAATTGGTACCTGACAGTGGCTTATTTTAATTGTAAATTTGATGCTGTGACATGTTCTCTGGGGCAAAATAACATGTACTATAGGGAAAAGTGACACTGTGGCTTGTTCTGCAGGTGCAGTTCTTTGGGGCAAATTGACAATGTGGCATGCAAATCATGTGGGTGCAATATGATTGCAAGCCAAGTGCAACCCTAGTGATGCCTGGGCCCTGGAACAACATCCCCTGTTACTTTCACATTTTTCCCATTTCATCTTCCTAGCAAGGTAACACAGGTCATTCTCATACCTGTTCCCTCCTTCATTACTGGAGATTTAGTCGACTAAAATCTACTGAAGATTTAGTCGACTAAAACTAGACTAAAACAAAAACAATTCAGATGATTAAAACATGACTAAACTAAAATGACTAGGACTAAAACCAAATCAACAATTGCCATCAAAATTACTGGTTGAGCCTTGCACAGGGGAATAATGGAGCAGGTGGGGTGTTCTTAAAATTGAGTCAAGCAGCTTTTTATGTTGTATTATGAAAATAATGAAGTCTATGGGCTATTCTTCAAGTTGAGTTTCATCTGGTGGGGCTGGCTTTTTGTGCCATGTCGAGCAGGTGGTGTGCAGCCCCCTGCAAAGTGGCACTCAAGGCCTAGGCCTTGTCAGCCAAAAAATTACAAATATAATGTGAGCAACAATGTGATCAGGTCCCAGGTACACACAATCTAGCCTTTGGTGTTTTTGGTCTTGGGGATTAAGGAATGTGGAAAAATATTAAGAACATGGAGCAAGCCATTGTATTTCATCTGTCTTGACCAGTAGGCACCACATAAACTACTGCTTTTTAAATCATAAATGAAAAAATATGTTGATATATACTTATAAAAGAAAATATCCATTATTTGCATATTCATCTAAAAAAATAAAAATGTACAATTTTGCCCAAAAATTGCTAATCCAGAAACAAAATTATTAACAGTAGTTATACAAATATAACATTGTCATCTGTACTCTAAAACTCACTTGCCAAAAACAGAACATGCCCTGTGATCCCCAGGCACATCGAGATTTCTCTCTGCTTAACAGCTGTCAGTGGCTCTTCTCCTTGAGGGTTATGATCTTTTTTGTGAAGAAACTGCATGAAGTACAGTCATTTTTAAACCTGCTATAGATAGAAAATGTGATTTGAAATGCTAGCAACCCCTGTACACAGTTAAGAACAAATCAAGATCAACACTAATGACTGAGAGATATTGTTCACCAGTGTATATGATAACCAATGTTAAGCAGTTAAGGATCCTACAATTATTGTGTAATGTGTGAACAAATGTGAATGAAGGAAGCACACCAGATTGAAAAATTGAAATACTAAATACATATGGAAGCTTACACTATAAAAATGATTGTTGAGTGTGTTTTTGATTCTGAATCAGCTGAAGACACTCCTTATTTGGTAGATATATGTTCAGGACTGGCAGCATTTTGGGTAATGGATACTTACAGATAACAGATCATCTCGGCAGCAACAGCCCTAAAAATGATCTACATTGCCTAAATTCAGTGTAAGCAACTTGCTCCATGGCATAGTCCCTCCCTCCCATTGCATCACTCTGGGAACTACATTTATTTGAATTGACCCACATTTTTTTTGATTTTGGGTTATTTTGGTTTTTGTATTTTCCGATAAGGGATACTCAACCTATATATATATTCAAATACATACATACACACACACACACACACACACACACACACACACACACACACACACACACACACACTAGCTAGTAATATATATAAGATACATTTAAAGTTAGATGAATGTCCTATCAAACACAAGCTATTTCAAAAACATGTATATACATATACACATACACACACACTATTAGGTGTTTTTCCACTTATGAGAATGTTTCCATAATTGTTAAAACTGATGAAATCATTAATAATTATTTTTATATGCATTGGGGGTGGTTCAGAGGGCTGAAATGTCAATTACATTTATGATTGGAGGCTGGAAGTCTAGAGACCAATCTACCAAAATTGTTGAAGTTATGACACTATCAGTGTCAAATGGATAATAAAGATTAGAGTTTATTTCGTCAAAACTGTCACAAATTGTAATTCACCATCTCTGGTCTGGACACTAATTAAGAGTATATTTTAGCCAAGAGCACCACCTGGTGATATAAAATAGGAAAGTGTTATAAAAATCCCCATTCACATAAAAACTAATTTAAATGTGTCTCCACCCTAATTTCTGATTGGAAGAATACTAAGCTAGGGGCAAGTATCCTCAAACAGGAGCATTTACTCATAAGACTTATGAGTAAGCGCTCCTGTGAGCGTGAAATGAGTTGTCTTTTTGAAATTGCTATCACTCACCATGTGTCATCACTTGATTATTAAACACATGCATATTTATCAAGTAAGGGGTGTGCTGATTTCATATTTTTGGATAAAAAACCTTGTACAAGTCTGGTGGATGACTTAGCACCAGTGAAATCACAGCACCTGCACAAATCAAACCAATGGTGGAGGTATCCCAGTGAGTGCCTGCAATTTATAATTGTTCCCCAACATAAGATCTGGAGCCTGGTGAAACACATATTTGTAACTTCACTGTTTGGCAGTCTGATGAGTCAAGGTTTGTCAGATGCCCGAATAATGTTAGCTGTCCGATGACACTGTGCCAACTGTAAAGTTTGGTGGATTAGGGAATATGGTATGGGGCATTTTTTAAGGTTTAGGTTAAGCACCTTATTTCCAGTGAAGGGAATCTTAATGCTTCAACATAGCAATACATTTTTGACAATGCTATTCTTCCAACTTTGTGAGAACAGTTTGGAGAAAGCCCTTTCCTATTTCAGCATAAGCACAAAGCAAAGTCCATAATGACATGGTTGAATGAATTTGGTGTGGAAGAAACTGACTGGCCCTGACCTCAACCCCACTGAACACCTTTGGGAGGAACTGAAGCAGAGATTGCAAGGCAGACCTGCTCGTCCAACACCAGTACCTGACCTAAACAATGCTCTACTGGAATGAATAATGACATCTCATTAAAGCCTCTGTTGGTTTAATGAGCAGGTGCCTCAATACTTTTAATCATATATCCATAAAATGTTCATTGCAAGATCATTATTTATGAGTTTTACTTGGTTGTTCACCATGAAGTCTCATGGGGGATACAAAAGACTCATGTCTTGTCACAATGAGAACAAAGACTGACTTGCACACATGATTCTTCCCTTCTACAAATGGGTTTTAACTTTTTTTTGACAAATGGGTTCCAAGCTCACTTGCTCACACAATTTTAATTCCTAAGGATATCCAGAATTCCTGCATAAGCCTTGCTATCTCAACTCTCCAAAGATCCATGTGGTAATGTATAATGTGCCAATTTAATTAAGTTAATATCTAACTCATTTTGGATACAGATATTTGTATCTAGCTGGACGGACAAATTCCAATTATCCACATCTTGTGGAAGCTTATTATTATTATATAATTATTATTATTACTTCTGTTATTATAAGTTAATTTATTAAAACTATTCTTGCTGTTATTGACATTTTCCACTCATCATTTATTAAATATAAGCCACAAGATTTAATTGATTATATAAATTTATATCATATCTCTGGCTAGAGATACTGTTTGCCACTAATTTACTGGAAGGGCATTCTCTATATTGAGTTGCTGATTGTAGCCATATGTTATATCTCTCTTTTGGCCCAGTGTCTTAATCTCTGTCAAGAGGCTTTCTTTTAGCCTGGGAATATCTGGTATGCTTATCAAAATTATAGTTGTTAGGTTCCTTTACTAGGTCTCATTAAATCCATAGTGCCATCTTGTGTTTGTCAGCCATATTGAATTAATATTCTAATATCTCTTTATTGAAATCAACATTGAACAGTGATTTCATCACATCTGTTTTGATACTTTGTTTTGTTTTTTATATTTACTGTATTGGTTATGTCACTATATTATCATTATTTGTACAATACATATATATATATATATGCAGTTATATATATTGCACAAATATATTGTCACTGACATTTATTTTTTCAATCATTTTCTTCAAATTAAATATTTCAGTTTTACATTTCCCATAAAAGGGATGTTTTTATGTGAATCCCGAGATCACTTTTATTTTCCATTAAGTGCAATATTCTGACAATTGTAATGCAAAAACATCTTGATATCTTTTGTTATGCTATTAACTTTATCCATAGCTACTTAATGAATTATCCAAGCCACAAAACGTATTTGATCTATAGAACATTTATATATATATATATATATATATATATATATATATATATATATATATATATATATATATAAAAAAAATATATATATATATATATATATATATATATATAAATACATAAATCTATATTCAGATTCCTGCACCCAATTTAATAGTATCCTATGGGTTACAACTGACCCGTCCATAGCTTTTATTAAATTAAAAATGACTGATTTTTCTTTCCATGCTAGCAAAGATATTTATAATATTGTAAGCAGAGACAAAAAAACATCTACCCAAATTCACAAAATAAAGTACAATAATTGTCATTCAAGTAGGACAAACGATTCCTAAGAGCACCAGAACTGTCAATCCAAACAAAAATAATAATATAAATATGGTTACAGTTGACAATGATAACATAATTAAATGGATTTCCTTTCCCAGAAATTGAAAATTAGTTCCACCAACCCATATATAGACAGGCATATGATGGAGAACATTAACTGTCATTTGTGGTCCCCTGTTCCAGAGAAACATAGGAGAAATATTAATTTAGGTTCTCACAAACACAGAGATATACTTATTTGAAGTTTGTAGACATACATGAAAAATCTGATTGCGCAGTTGCTGTTCCACCTATCTGTGCACTATGGACGATATTCATTAAAAGGTGAATTGAGGTGAGATAAGCTTACTAATTTGTGCCTGGACAAACCTGGTGAGCTATCGAAGTGAGGGGGAAACTCACCAGGTTTCTCCATGTACAATGTATAGCTAAATTAGTGAAATGTTTATCTAACCTCAGCTCACATGCAACTCCCCTTTTAGTGAATAGCCCCCACTGACACTTTTGTAAATAAAATATAGTGTTAGGAACATCATATTTCTTATTACTAAATTATCAACGCTTGCTCAGTACTTGTTGCTATGTTAAAAATGTGCTTTTAAAAGTATTGTAAGGTTACAAGTAACATAGTAATTTAGGTTAAAAAAAATACCTAAGACCTTCAAGCTCTACCCTTTTACCCATCATTCTTACTGTTGGTGCAAAATAAGGCAAATTAAAAAAGAAAAAAGCTATTTCAAATTTTTGCCAAAAGGTCTATCTTCATAACTAAGATACTCCAGTCGCCTTATTAATTTTGTAGACCTCCTTTTTACTCTTTCTACTTCCAAAATGTTCTTTTTTAAAACTGGTGCCCAGAAATATACCACATATACTTGGTGAGGTCTTACCATTGACTTGTAAACAGATGATATTATCTCTCCCATTAATTAACCCTGTTTTATACATGCCAATATCTTATTGACACTTGCAGCTGCTTACATTTGTCTATATTGAACCTAATTTGCCACTTGCTTGCCCAGAATCCACTTTGTCTAAATCTTCCTGCAAAGAAGAAACATCAAGGTTAGACTGTATTACCTTACCTAATGTTGTGTTATCAGCAAACACTTAAATAAACACGATGCTCTGAACTTATAACAATGAAGTGGGATTTTATTATGTCTCAAGGCAACATTTCAACCCAATGAGTCTTTCTCAAGCCTAAGGTGTCTCTAAGACTTGAGAAAGACCCATTGGGTCAAAACATTGTCTTTAGATGGACTAGAATACCGTTGCACTGTTATAAGTGCTGAACAGCATGTTTATTTCTGAATATGGAGGCTTGGGGGAACCTAGGGTCTTGCACTTTGAAATCTGGTGTGCTGTTTATCACCTTACTGCTCTTCATGTCAGCAAACACTGAGACATGGCTCTTAACACAACTTATGAGATCATTATTAAACAAATTAAATAGAAGAGTGCCTAAAACAGACCCCTGAGGTACTCCATTTTTTTTATTCAATACATCGTTTTATTATTTCCAAATATAAATCATAAAACATTAGTCTGTTTCAATTAATTCCATCATTATATCCCATATAGATTGTTTTCAATTCAGACTTTATACAATTATAGCTTAAATACAAAGGAAAAAAAAAACATAACTTGAACATACATTAATGTGTGCGCTACCACGGAAAGAGAGGGGGGGGGGGGGGGAGACGATTGTGATGCTTAGCAGCATATTTCCATATTACAATATAATATATTCTTCAATATAGTCAATCAGTATCGCTCTCTATTGAATCCTAGTCATGGTAGGCCAGTTCAGGTGAAGAATTCCGTTAAAGGACTCATTTTTCCTCCTTACATTTACTAACATAACTAGTCTTGCTAAAACGGACAACCATAGATCTTTAATTCTATCACATTCCCACCATACGCGTAAGTAATGTCCCACTTCCTTCTCACATCACCAACATGTATTACTATTATTTGCCAAAAAATGTAGCTAATCGTGTGGGAACTAAATACCAGAAGAATCCAACTTTTAATTGATTTTCAAGAATGGTTACACAATGGATTGAGTCAACCATTCCTCCTGTGAAATCTCTATACCTTAAATTTTTGACCACTTTTCAGTCTCAAATGTTTAACCCCTTAAGGACAGAGCCTTTGAAACATTTTTTGTCCTTTCTGGACAATGGCTATTTTAACATTTCTGTGCTGTTTGTATTTAGCTGTAATTTTCTTCTTTGTCATTTGCTGTACCCACACATATATCATATATTGTTTTTATTGGGACAAGAAGGGCTTTCTTTGGATGCCATCTTTTTGATCATATCTTATAATAAAAAATAAAAAAATATGGTAAAAAAAAAAAAAAATACAAATTTCCTGACTTTTATTTGAAACATCTTCTCCTCATCGACAAAAGCGAACAAAAAAACCTGCTAAATAGATTCTACTATTTCTCCTGAGTACAGGGATACCACCCATGCATAGGTTTGTTGGGGTGTTTGGGGGCTAAAATGCCAAATTTGTGAGGTGCAGTTTTTTGTTTTCCAACTTGAAATTCTTACATGCAGACAGCCTGCACCCATGTCCCATTTGGGACATATTTGAAGCCAGCTAGTGTATTTTACCCCATCAACCCATATATTTTTAAAAAGTAGACACCCTATGCTATCTAAAATGGTGGTATTTTAACACTTTCCATGCACTAATTCTACCACCAGCCTTTGTCAAAGTTTGTGGTAGTAATTTTTTTGTGGTTTTTTTTCACAAACCTTGTACTTCAGACATGAATTCACAGATTTTGGTATGTGTCACTGCCAAATAACACCACAATAAGTGTTCAGCAACATCTCTTGAGTACAGGGATACCACCCATGCATAGGTTTGTTGGGTTGTTTGGGGGGTAAAAGGCCAAATTTTGGAGGAGCAGTTTTTGGTTTTCCAACTTGAAATTTTGACATGCAGACAGCCTGCACCCATGTCCAATTTAGGACATATTTGAAACCAGCCAGTGTATTTTACCCCATCAACCCATATATTTTTTAAAAGTAGACACCCTAGGCTATATCAAATGGTGGTATTTTAACACTTTCCATGCACTAATTCTACCACCAGCCTTTGTCAAAGTTTGTGGTAGTAATTTTTGTGCGTTTTTTTTTTCCACAAACCTTGTACTTCAGACATGAATTCACAGATTTTGGTATGTGTCACTGCCAAATAACACCCCAATAAGTGTTCAGCAACATCTCTTGAGTACAGGGATACCACCCATGCATAGGTTTGTTGGGTTGTTTGGGGGGTAAATGGCCAAATTTGGGAGGTGCAGTTTTTGGTTTTCCAACTTGAAATTTTGACATGCAGACAGCCTGCACCCATGTCCAATTTGGGACATATTTGAAACCAGCCAGTGTATTTTACCCCATCAACCCATATATTTTTTAAAAGTATAAACCCTAGGCTATCTCAAATGGTGGTATTTTAACACTTTCCATGCACTAATTCTACCCCCAGCCTTTGTCAAAGTTTGTGGTAGTCATTTTTTTGTGTTTTTTTTTCACAAACCTTGTACTTCAGACATGTATTTACAGATTTTGGTATGTGTCACTGCCAAATAACACCCCAATAAGTGTTCAGCAACATCTCTTGAGTACAGGGATACCACCCATGCATAGGTTTGTTGGGTTGTTTGGGGGGTAAAAGGCCAAATTTGGGAGGTGCAGTTTTTGGTTTTCCAACTTGAAATTTTGACATGCAGACCGCCTGCACCCATGTCCCATTTGGGACATATTTGAAACCAGCCAGTGTATTTTACCCCATGAACCCATATATTTTTTAAAAGTAGACACCCTACGCTATTTCAAATGGTGGTATTTTAACACTTTCCATGCACTAATTCTACCACCAGCCTTTGTCAAAGTTTGTGGTAGTAATTTTTGTGTGTTTTTTTTCACAAATATTGTATTTCAGACATAAATTCACAGATTTTGGTATGTGTCACTGCCAAACAATAACCCAATATGTGTTCAACAACATCTCCTGAGTACAGGGATACCACCCATGCATAGGTTTGTTGGGTTGTTTGGGGGCTAAAGGGCCACATTTTGAAGGTGCGCATTTTCAACTTGGAATTTTGACGTGTAGTCAGCGTGAGCCCATCTTGCATTTGGGACTTTTTTTTAAAGTAGGACAGTGTATTTTACCCAAAAAAGTGTATATTTTGTAAAAGTAGACACCCTAGGCTATTTTAAATGGTGGTATTTTAACACTTTCCATGCACTAATTCTACCACCAGCCTTTGTCAAATTTTGTGGTAGTAATTTTTGTGTGTTTTTTCCCACATACATTGTACTTTAGACACAAATTCACAGATTTTGCTATGTGTCACTGCCAAACAATAACCCAATATGTGTTCAACAACATATCCTGAGTACAGGGATACCACCCATGCATAGGTTTGTTGGGTTGTTTGGGGGCTAAAGTGCCACATTTTGAAGGTGCGCATTTTCAACTTGGAATTTTGACGTGTTGTCAGCCTGAGCCCATCTTTCATTTGAGACTTTTTTTTAAAGTAGGACAGTGTATTTTACCCAAACAAGTATATATTTTGTAAAAGTAGACACCCTAGGCTATTTTAAATGGTGGTATTTTAACACTTTCCATGCACCAATTCTACCACCAGCCTTTGTCAAAGTTTGTGGTAGTCATTTTATTGTGTATTTTTTCCCACATACATTGTACTTTAGACACAAATTCACATATTTCGGTATGTGTCACTGACAAACAATACCACAAAATATGTTCAGCAACATCTCCCGAGCACAGGGATACCACCCATGCATAGCTTTGTCAGCTTTGTTGGGGGTTGAAAGGCTACATTTGAGAGGTGCGCTTTATGATTTTCCAACTTGGAATTTTGACATGTAGAGCAAGGAAGTGGTTAATAGCTCTTATAAGAGCCTTTGTAGTACTGTACAAAAAAATTAACCCCTAAAAATGCACAGACAAGAAAAAATGTTCTGCTGTGCAGTAATCAGTGGCAGGGAAGGGGTTAATACACAGGCTACACTATACAAAGGGTATGGCTTTTATAAAAGCCCTTGGGACTCACAATTTTTTAACATTTTATTTAATTTATTACAATTAAAAAATGATATTATACAGATCTGTCTCTTTCCCTCACTAAAACTCAATACCAATATTGATCTAACCAGACGAATGGTGATGCTCATCTGAGAAATCACCAAACCACCTTTGCCACTGATCGGCTGTTACTGATCGCTATACACGCGTTCAGACAGCTTCAAAAGGAATACACGTAATCCCCTAGTGGGTATAATTAACCCCTAGCGAGTGTGACAAAAGAAAATGCTGATAGCAAAAAAAAATCCTTCTGCGACCAGATTGCTCCATATGCGCTGCTTAGACAGTGACATTATGTGCTGCTTAGGAAGTGATATACGGCAAGGAAGGGGCTTATAGCTCTTAAAAGAGCCTTTGATATACTGTAATAAATCACAGTAAAAAAAATGAACCCCTAAAAATAAGCACATACAGCAAAAAATGTGCTGCTGTGTAAGATCACTGCGTACACAGTGCTATCAATTGCAGGGAAGGGGTTAAATACTGGAAACGGCTTTTATAAAAGCCTTTGGGTCTCAATTTTATTAAATATATTATAACTAAAAACTTAAATTATACAGCTCTGTCTGTCTCCCTCACTAAAACTCAAGTGAGAGGGAGGCAGATCTACACGGGTCAGATCAAATATTTACAAATATTGATCTAATCAGGCGAATGGTGATGCTCATCTGAGCAAACGCCAACCCGCCTTTGCCACTGATCAGCTGTTACTGATCGCTATACATGCGCTCAGACAGCTCAAATTTTTTTTTTACGTTAAACGTAATCCCCTAGCAGGTATAATTAACCCGTGACGGGTGTAATAAAAAAGTTTTAAAAAAAAGTAAAAATGCTTCTGCAGCAAGATTGCTGCATTTGCGTCAGATCGCTGCTTAGGCAGTGATCTACAGCAAGCAAGGGGTTAATCTCTCTTAAAAGAGCCTTTTTTATACTGTAATGAATTACAGTAAAAAAATTAACCCCTAAAAAATGCACAGACAGCAAAAAATGTGCTGCTGTGTATGATCATTGCGTACACAGCGATCAATGGCAGGGAAGGGGTTAAACACTTGAAATGGCTTTTATAAAAGCCCTTAGTTACTAAAATTTTATTAAATATTTTTAATTTTATTATTTTATTTTATTTTTTACTTTATCTGTCTCTCTCCCTAACTAAAACTAGTAAGGTGAGGGAGGCAGATCAATACTTGTCAAAGGCAATATTTACTAATCATACTAATTATCATACATGCCTGCACACAGATCACACAGATCTGCTGTGCCGGCATTGATTGGCTCCCCCTAGAGCATCGGAAGTGAAATACTTTCACTTCCGATGCTCTTGCCATTAGAAGGGAAGCTCTGCATGTACAGGCAGCGTTCTCTTCTACTGAGCCCGATGGGGTCGCTCAGGAGAGCGACCACCATCGGTTCTGGGGCAGCAGATGGTGCTGCTAAGTGCCTCGCTAGCGAGGCACTTTAGCAACACCGGAGGTGCTTAGGAAGCGAACGATCGTTCGCTTCCTAAGCACATGTGTGCAGCGGGCGCAGCCATTTTTAAAATGGCCCACTTTTTGGGGGTGTTGCACAATGCCTCTACCTAGAGGCATTGTAACAACACCAATACCTGTTAAGTGCATGACGTGCCAGGCACGTCACCTGTCTGCAAGTCCTCGATTTGCCGTGACGTGCAGGGCACGTCATCTGTCCTTAAGGGGTTAATTGATTTTGCCATGACTTGTGTCACAGATTGATAATTATATATTCCCTTACGAGCCTTAACAATCTGTTTGTTATTCTGAAATAATGTTGATTCTAGGTAATGTTTTACTCAGCGATAAGTAAAAATTTTCTTAGTTGGCAAATGAAATTCTTGACTCAATGAGGGGAAGGCTTTAACCTTTGTTTCTGAAATTAGACAGCTAATTGTTTTCATGCCTTTATTTCTCCAACTACTAACAGAAAGGTTATGAATATTTAATTCAATTATATCTAACTTCGGGGATTTAATCATTTGTTTATGTATTCCAAGTTTTTTCTTGATCTGGCCCCAGGCCAACACCAGGTTCTTTAATACATAATTTCCTATATCTAGCTTTTTATAATTATCCCAAGAGGTATTCCAAATAATTAAGCTCGGTTCCCCCATAGTTGAAAATCTTTTCTCGATCTGATACCATTTTTCATCTTCCATGCCCAGTGTATGCATTAAGTAAATATGTCCAGTCATATTGGCCTGGCAATAGTCTTTAATAAGAGGGAATCCCAAACCCCCTCTATTATGCTAAAACTTGAATGCATCAGCTCAAGCCAACTATACGAGATTTCTTGTGGGAGATGGCGAAAAGTATATAGCCATGGATGAATGCTTTTATTGAATTTATCCTTCCATTCCAAGACAACATCATATTTCTCCGACCATTCAGAGTATAGTTAGTTTCTCTCACCATAGCCATTACATTAGCCCCCATTAGATCTTCAGTTCAGGGCATAATTCTAATACCTAAGTAGATCATTTCTTTCTCCAACCACTCAAATTTATATATTTCCTTTAAGGCACAACAAGTCTGTTGCTCAACATTAATGGGCATTATCGTAGATTTATTTATATTTATTTTGTAATTAGTTATGATTGAGTATTCCCCTATAAGGTCCAGCAAAACAGGTAAGGAGTTAATTGGGTCGCATAACATCAGCATAATGTCATCTGCATACATGCAGAACTTGTGTTCCTCTTGGGCAATGGGAAAGCCTCTTACTTGATCACGGTCTTATTTTTAATGACATGATCTCTAATGATGTTATATATAATAAGGGTGATAGCAGACACATTGCTCAATTGGAACCAGTCTGCACATATATTTTGTCAAACTGTTCTGGCAGATGGATTACTATATAGGGCCACTAAAGCACTCAAAAAGACTCCACCATATACATCCAGTGGACATGGTCAAAAGCTTTTTCCGCATCATCCGATAGAATGACCAATTCTTTATTAATATAAGGTAAGGCATCAATGATGTTAATTAACCTTCTTATATTAAATGTTGTGCTTCGGCCGGGAATAAACCCAATCTGATCTTCTGAAATGATGTGTTTTATGACCTTTTTAATTCTAATAGCTAAGACTGAAACCAGTATTTTATCATCCAAATTAATTAAAGCTATTGGTCGGTAACTAGGTAACTGACGGATACTTATCTTGTTTAAGTATGCGTAATACGTTTGCTCTTAGAAACTCTGGTGGGCATTCACCCTGATTACACATTTCATTGAATGCTTCCGTCAGTTGTGTAAATATATCTTTCCTTAATAGTTTATAAAAATATCTGGTGAACCCATCAAGGCCAGGGGTTTTGTTTTCTTTCATATCTTTAATAATTTCCTCTACTTCAATCTCTTGAATTTGTCTATTAACCCCTTAGTGACATGACTTTTCTGGCTTGTCCGAAGCTTGGTGACATGGGCTGTTTTAACATTTTTGAGGTGTTTGTGTTTTGCTGTAATTTATTTCTGTCTCATTTAGTGTACCCACACAAACTATATATATCGTTTTTATCGTTATAAGAAGGGCTTTCTTTTGATACCATTATTTTGATAATAGCATATAATTTGATGTAAAGAAAATAATAAAATATGGCCCAAAAATGTAAAAAAAAAATTTTTTATGACTTTTATTTGAAAAATTGTATACTCATGTACAAGAGACAACAAAAAAACACTGCTAAATAGTTTCTAATATGTGTCCTGAGGACAGAAATAGCCCATGTTTTATGTTTTGGTGATTTTTTATTCATGTTACAGGGCCAGAACTATAAGTAGTGGAAAGCTATTTTAAAATCCTTTTTTTTCAAAATTAGCGATAGTGACATTGTAACACTGGTTTCTGTACTAAATCCATGAATGACCCCCAACATGTACATATTTTTGAAAACTAGACCACGCAGGGCATTTAACTTGGGGTATTTTGACACATTTCATATAGCCATTTTACCACCAATCTTTGCCAAAGTTTGCAGCAAAAAATCTTTTTTTTAAATATTTCACATAGATTGCAATTTAGGTAAACATTACCTTAAAATGTGCAGGGGGATTTCCAAATAACACCTCAATATGTGTTCAGCAACATCTCCTGAGTACAGGGAAACCACCCATGCATAGGTTTGTTGGTTTGTTTTGAGGATAAAAGGCCACATTTAGAGGGTGCGCATTTTGGTTTTCCAACTTGGAATTCTGACATGCAGAAAACTTGAGCCCATGTCCCATTTGGGACATTTTTGAAGCCAGAAAGTGTATTCTACCCCACAAAGCCATATATTTTTTAAAACTAGACACCCTAGGGTATTTCAAATGGTAGTATTTTAACACTTTCCATGCACTAATTATACTACCAGCCTATGTCAATGTTTTGGGTAGTAATTGTTTTCTCACATACATTGTCAGTGCCAAACAACACCTCAATATGTGTTCAGCAACATCTCCTGAGTACAGGGATCCACCCATGTATAGGTTGTTTAGGTTATTTGGGGGTTAAAAGGCCACATTTGAGAGGTGCGCTTTTTTAGTTTTCCAACTTGGAATTCTGACTTGCAGAAAACCTGCGCCCATGTCCCATTTGGGACATTTTTGAAGCCAAAAAGTGTATTCTACCCCACAAAGCCATATATTTTTGAAAACTAGACACTCTAGGGGTGGTAGTATTTTAACACTTTCCATGCACTAATTCTACCACCAATTCTACCACCAGCCTTTGTCAAATTTTAGGTTAGTAATTTTTTTATGTTTTCTTTCCACATACATTGTACTTCGAGCATGAATTCACAGATTCTGTTATGTGTCAGTGCAAAACAACACCCCAATATGTGTTCAGCAACATCTCCTGAGTACAGGGATACCACCCATGTATAGGTTTGTTGGGTTGTTTGGGGGCTAAAAGGCCCCGTTTTGGGGGGGGGGGTGCATTTCCAACTTGGAATTTTGACATGTAGTCAGCCTGCGCCCATGTTCCATTTGGGACACTTTTGAAGCCTGTCAAAGTATTTTACCCCATCAAACCATATATTTTGGAAAACTAGACATCCTAGGGTATTTAAATTGGGGTATTTTAACACTTTCCAAGTGCTAATTCTACCACCAACCTATGTCAAAGGGTTGGGATGTAATTTTTTCCCTTACACACATTGTAGTTCAGGCAGGAATTTTTAGATTCTGGTATTTGCCACTGCCAACCAACACCTCAATATGTGTTCAGCAACATCTCCTGAGTACAGGATACCCCCCATGCATAGGTTTGTTGGTTTGTTTTGGGGCTAAAAGGCCACATTTAGGGGGTGCGCAATTCCAACCTGGAATTTTGACATGTAGTCAGCCTGTGCCCATGTTCCATTTGGAACATTTTTGAAGTCGTCCAATGAATTTTACCCCATCAAACCATATATTTTTGGAAAATAGACATCCTAAGGTATTTCAAATGGTGGTATTTTAATACTGTATATGTACCAATTCTACCACCAGCCTTTGTAAAAGTTTGTGGTAGTACTATTTTGGGAGTTTTTTATCCACATGCATTGTACTTCAGGCATGAATTCACAGATTCTGGTATATGTCATTGCCAAACAACAACCCAATATGTGTTCAGCAACATCTCCCGAGTACAGGGATAGCACCCATGCATAGGTTTGTTGGTTTGTTTTTTGGCTAGAAGGCAACATTTGTGAGATGCGCATCTCAAAATTCCAACTTGGAATTTTGACATGTAGTCAACCTCCTATATGGGATATATCATTGAAGCCAGCCAATGTAATTTACCCCCACCAAACCATATATTTTTTAATGGTAGACAACCATCACTCCTTGTGGCAAGGGCTCAGCATCCACCGATACATCACTAGATGATGTATCAGAAAGCTGACCAGGGTCAAAATCGAACCCTGAGTCCGCGGCCTCAGAATCAGTGCGTAAGCAGTGATCTCGAGCAAAGAAGGGGTTAATAGCTCTTAGAAGAGCCTATCTAGTACTGTAATGCATTACAGTAGAAAGTAATTAATCCATAAAACAGTGCAGACAGCAAAACATACTGTTGCTGTGCAAGATTACTGCTTATACAGTGATGAATGGCAGGGAAGGGGTTAATACACAATGAAAGACTTTCATAAAACCTGACAATTTTATAAAATGTTATTTTATATCACTAATACTGATCTGTCTCTTTCCGTCACAAAAATTTAAGTGAGGAGAGGGAGGCAGATCAATATTTGTGAATATTGATCCGACCAATTTTGATCTGACCAGGGCGAATGGTGAGATTAATTGAGAAATCACCAAACCGCCTTTGCCACTAATTCGCTGTTACGCTATGCGCTCAGACAGCTTAAAAAAAAAATCTCAAATATTTTTACTTTACGTGTAATCCCCTAGCAGGTATGTGTAAAAAAAAAAATATGCAGACAGATAAAAATTGCTTTGGCGTCAATATCATTGCGTAAGCAGTGATCGATGGCAAATAAGGGGTTAATAACTCTTAGAAGAGCCTTTGTAGTACTGTAATAAATTACAGTACAAAAAATTAACCCTTAAAAAATGCACAAACAGCAAAAATAAATGCGCTGATGTGCACGATCACTGCTTACGCAAGATCAGTGGCAGGGAAGGGGTTAAACGCAGGGAATTGCTTTAATACATTTTTTTTTATTGTTTTATTATTCGTGTGTTGTGTATTTAAAAACATGTGAGGAGAGGGAGGCAGATCTTAACTGGTCAGATCAATATAGGGTTAATATTGATCTGACCAGTCAGTGGGGATGCTCATCAGAGCATCCCCACTGCTTGTCAGTGTGCCTGGCAGTCACTGATTGCCTCTGTGAAGAGGCAATCGTGTGGCAGCCAGAGAGCACAGGAAGAGGGTACTTCCTGCCTCCTGTGCTCTTGCCCTTAGAAGGGCAGCGCCATCTTGGTCACACAGTGACCAAGATCGTGCATTTTTTTTTGTGTTCCTTATTGCCTTGACTTGCGAGGCAATCAGAAACACTTTCTGAGCAAAGGAGGCAATCAGAAACACTTTCTGAGCAAAGGAAGCGAAAAATTCGCTTCCTATGCTCGTTTTTGAAATGCCCGCGTTTTAAAGGCACTGTGCCTTTAAAACCGGCGTTTCAATCGCTCTCCGGAGCGATTGAAATGCCGACGGACATTTTTTTCAGTATTGAACGATGCTTCCATACAGAAGCATCGTTTCAATACTGCTTGAGCACTGAAAGCGGAAAAACTCCGCTTTCAGTGCTCGTTTTGACACAGGACGGACTAGGTCCTTCCTGTGTCACTAACGCCTTGGCACACAGGACGGACCTAGTCCGTCCTGTGTCGCCAAGGGGTTAAGCATATCCTGTGATTATGACAGAATCTGTGGGATATTTAAATTTCTCATGAAGTCTTTAATTTGGTCCAGACCTGCAGTTGGTGGAGCATTTTTGTGGTTTGTAAAGGCCCTGAGTGTTTAAGGAGAGCATCCGAACCATTTATTTATCCGTCTTCCACTGGAATTATGCGAGGTCTCCCCACCATCCATTGGAGTATACAAACATGTAATAAAAAACATAGTAAGGTTCGATGGTAGAACCTTATATAAATCCTCATCCCAGAAATCTAGGATCCCCCTTAGATTGCATTGCATGTAGACCTAAACTAACATACTACAATTATGAAGTTACTTTAGGAGCTAGCTCCTGTGACTACTCTAGCTAGGAGCGAGGAGCAAGGCTAAAACGTAGCTCCGTATAGGGGAGAATTTTATTCATTAATCCCGTCCCAGGGGGAGCAAGGTGGGAAAGCAAAAATTATGGGGGAAGAAAGGAGAGGGGGGAAAAAGAGGGAAGGGAGGGGGATATATCTCCTTCTCTCCATTTTTTCATGTTAAGATGTGCTTACTGCACTGATATAGAAACATAGAAACATAGAAACATAGAATGTGTCGGCAGATAAGAACCATTCGGTCCATCTAGTCTGGCCAGTTTTTTTTTTGAGTACTTTTATTAGTCCCTCGTTCCCGGTCTTATAGCTAGGATAGCCTTGTGTCTATCCCACGCATGCTTAAAATCCTTGACTGTGTTTACCAAATATAGGCCTAAAGAGTATGTATTAATAGTTTAGGGAGTCTTTACTGTGCCACCTTATATTACCTTATAGCTGTGGAAATGAATCAAATTTTATGCTGCATGTGTCTTTCCTTTCTCTGTCCTTTCCTTTCTTTTCCCTCCCCCAAGGATTTACAAACAGTTATTCTTATCTTTTGCTAGATTTATTTTAACAAATCTATACATATTTACCTTGTGATCAAAAATAAAAACCTTTTATCTCTTTTAATGGTGCATCCCTTAGTACATTTTGACATTATTCTCATGTGTACTCAATAATCATACATCCTCTTCACTATACCCACATATCTTATTTCAGTATGAGCACATCCATGTTTATAAAGTTCCAAACAGCATAAAAAAAAAAAAACACTCACATATATATATCAATGTAATATTGTTATTCCACTCATAATTCCTCTCCCCCCCCCCCCTTCTTTCAATTATCTATGTTAAATCCTGCTCTTTAAGCCAGAGCATCACTTTCCCTGTATCTTTGAAGCAGGAGACTCTATTGTTTTTCATAATTATCAGTTTTATGGGGTTACCCCATTGGTATCTGATCTCATTTTTTGCAGAACCGCTGTAACTGGAGCAAACAATTTCCTTTTTTTCCTAGTGTGCCAGGAAAGTCAGTTTACTTTCTCTGTGATATTTAACCACTTGTTCTTTAGAGCTATAGTGATGAAAACAAAGTATCACATCTCTGGCAGCTCTCTGGGGCTCCCTTTGGATTGGGCAGTTGATTTACCCTATCCATTATTTTCTCTTTCCATTCCAAGTTAAGTCCCAAGAATTGAAAAAAAAAAAAAAAGAAGAAATTCCTCCAGTTTCTCTCATTCATAGGGTACTTGTATTCCCATAATCCTAATGTTATTTCTCCATTGTCGATCTTCTATATCCAAAATTTTATTTTCTAAAGCCTCATGTCTTTCTAATAGCTGTGAGTACTGATCTTTCAATTCAGACTGCTGGAAGTCCAGACATCCTAGTCTGTCTTCTATACCTTGTACTTTTAAAGCTATTTGTGAGATATCTTTCTTTAAATCACTTGCATTCTTTTGAATTTCAATGGTTATTTTCTCAGATAGTGCTGCTAAGCCTTTGGTCAGGGACTGGGGGATATGCCTCTGGGCTCTACTTCTCCCTCTTCTATTGTTTTATATTCTATTGGTTGACTCAATTTTATTAGGGATTTCCCTGGTGATTTTCAGCTTTTCAGCTTTATCATTCTTCTTTTCTTTATCCTTCTCCTTATCTTTTTTCGTAGTTTTAGGCTCTGTGGCCATTTTTGTAGACATGTTGTCTGTTTAGTATCTGGTTAGTACCGAGCTTTGTCCGTTAATTTTAATCGAGTTATCTGTATCAAAACCTTTGGTATAAGAAGTAAGTCATTTAGTCAATTTTCAATTCAAATATTTCTCTCATTTTGTAATGTAACATGTGGAACCATATAGAATGCTTTAGCAAATTCTGAATAAAGAATAAAATACTATTAAGTTGCTTTGGCAAGACCTGTCATTCACAAAACCATGTTGACTTCTACTAATTATATTAGTATGTGTTTCATGATGTATTCTTGAATGTATACTTTTAGCGACCCTTCAAATAATTTCCCCAACAACAGATGTCAAATTCAGTGGCGTTTAGTTGTCCGGGTAAGATTTTTATCCCATTCTAAATACTGGCAACACATCCGCATTTTGCCAGTTTATTTGCATTATTCCTGAACTGAAATAATAGCTAAAGATCAAAAATAATGGTCTTGTCAGAATTCGACTTAGCTGCCTAAATACGCTTGGATGTAAACCACCTGGCCCTGGGGCCTTGTCTATCTCAATAATGTTTAATTGCTTAAGCACTTTTTTCTGTTACAATAACATAAAATAATAACAATACAATAAAACAATCAAAATTAAAAAAAATTGATACCCAATGGCTTTTATAAAAGCCATTCCCTGCTTTAACACCTTCCCTGCCATTGATCATGCATGAGCAGTGATTTTGCAAAGAGCGCAACTTTTGCTGTTTGTGCATTTTTAGGGGTTAATTTTTTTTACAAAGGCACCTCTAAAAGCTATTAATCCCTTCCTTGCCGTAGATTATTGCTTACGCAAAGATATTTATGCCAAAGCAATTTTTTAACTATCTACATATTTTTTGATAATTTTTTTTATATCCACTAGGGGTTACGTGTAAAGTAAAATATTTTGGATTTTTTTTTAAGCTGTCTGAGCGCATGTATAGTGATCAGTAACAGCGCATTAGTGACAAAAGTGTTTTGGTGATTGCTCAGATGAGCATCACCATTTGGCTAGTCAGATTAATATTTGCGAATGTTGATCAGAAAAATATGGATCTGCCTTCCTCTTCTCAATTACTTTTTTGTGAGAGAAAGAGACAGATCAGCATAAGTGTTAAAATAAAATGTTATAAAATTGTCAGGTTTTATGAATTCCTGTGTAGTAAGTCCTTCCCTGCCATTGATCACTGTATAAGCAGCAATCTTGGACAGCAACAATTTTTTGTCGTCTGCAAATTTTTTAGGGATTCATTTCTTCGTACTGTAATGCATTAGAGTACTACATAGGCTCCTCTAAGAGCTATTAAACCCCTTTTGCTGTAGATCACTGCTTAGGCACTGATTCTGAGGCTGCTGACTCAGGGTTCGATTATGACCCTGGTCAGCTTTCTGATACATCATCTAGTGATGTATCAGTGGCTGCTGAGCCCTTTCCACTAGGAGTCATGAGTGTCTAATTTAAAAACAAAAATGGTTTGGTGGAGGTAAATTACATTGGCTGGCTTCAAAGGTATATCCCAAATAGGACATGGACGCATGTTGACTATATGTCAAAATTCCAAGTTGGAGCACTGAGATGCTTACCTTGCAAATGTGGCCTTTTACCCCCCAAAAAAACACAACACACCTATACGTGGATGGTATTTGGGAGATGTTGCTGAACACATATTGGGTTGTTGTTTGGCAGTGACATATACCAGAATCTGTTAAATTATACCTGAAATACAGTATATGTGGAAACAAAAATCCCAAAAATGACTAATCAAAATTTTGGCTGGTGGTTGAATTAGTACATGGAAAGTTTTAAAATACCACAATTTGAAATACTCCAGGATGTGTAGTTTTCCAAAATATTTGGTTTGATGGGGTAAAATATATTGACCGGCTTTAAAAGTGTCCCAAATGGAACATGGGCGCAGGCTGACTACATGTCAAAATTCCAAGTTGCGCACCTCCCAAATGTGGCCTTTTATCCCCCAACAACCCAACAAACCTATGCATGTGTGGTATCCCTGTACTCAGGGAATGTTGATGAACCCATATTGAGGTGTTGTTTGGCAGTGACTCATAAAAGGATCTGTAAATTCATGCCCGAAATACAATGTATGTGGAAACAAAATATAAAAAAATTACTAACCAAAACTTTGACATAAGCTGGTGGTAGAATTAGTGCATGTAAAGTGTTAAAATACCACCATTTGAAATACCCTAAAGTGTCTAGTTTAAAAAAATATATGGTTTTGTGGGGTAAAATACACTGGCTGGCTTCAAATATGTCCCAGATGGGACATGGGCGCAGGTTTTCTGCATGTCAAAAAGCACATCCCTGTACTCAGGAGATGATGATTAACATATATTTAGGTGTTATTTGGCAGTAATCCTTCACATTTTCAGGAAATGTTTACCTGAATTGCAATCTGTGTTACAAATCACCATTTTTTTTGCTACTAACTTTGGTTTGTGGTAGAATGGCTACATGAAAAGTGTCAAAGTGCCCCAAGTTAAATGCACTGTGTTGTCTAGTTTTGAAAAATATGTACATGTGGAGGGTAATTCATGGATTTAGTACAGATATCAATGTTACAATGTCACTATCGCTAATTTTGAAAACAAAAAGGATTCGGGAATACGTTTGCACTACTTATAGTTCTTGCCTTGTAACTTAAATAAAAATGCACAAAAACATAAAACATGGGCTATTTCTGAACTCAGGACAAACGTTAGAAACTATTTAGCAGTGTTTTTTGTTGTCTTTTGTAGATGAGTATACAATTTTTCAAATAAAAGTCAGAAAAAAATGGTATCAAAAGAAAGCCCTTCTTAGGCCAATAAAAACAATAAATAGTTTATGTGGGTACACTAAAGGAGAGAGAAAGAAGTTACAGCAAAATACTGCAGAAATGTTAAAACAACCCATGTCACCAAGCGTCAGACAAGCCAAAAAAGTCATGTCACTAAGGGGTTAAGAATGAAATAGATTGATAGATATTTAAAGGTGATATATTTCAAATTGCATAAACCAGAGGGCATAGTATTCAAATATTGTAGAAACATGAGCATAAAGGCCAAATTTAGAGGTTTTCTGGATGTATACCTCAGGAACATGTATGGAACAGTCTGATCTTGTTGCAGAGAGATGATGTGATTGTATGTGGGTCCAGGAGAAATCTCAGGAACATGTATGGGACAGTCTGATCTTGTTGCAGAGAGATGATGTGATTGTATGTGGGTCCAAGAGAAATCTCAGGAACATGTATGGGACAGTCTGATCTTGTTGCAGAGGGATGATGTGAGTGTATGTGGGTCCAATAAAAATCTCAGAAACATGTATGGGACAGTCTGTTTTTGTTACAGAGGGATGATGTGAGTGAGTTCAGTTTTTCATTTTCCAATTTAGCCATTTTAATTGTCTTTCCTCAGGCTTTGTTGGCATCTTTGTACTCTAGCTCGCTTTGATATCTCGCTTTTACAATGTTCAAATACCATTTTCTTGTTTTGTATTTCCTATCTTACGTTACTGGAAACCTACATTGGTTTTGATGAGCTTCATTAGTATTTGTTTGCCAAAGGTAACTGAAGAAACACACCAGCACTCAAAGATCAATGCAAATGTGGTATTTAATAAGTCATAAAACGGTAAGAAGACAAAAAAGATATGCACAGATTTCAAGGGCAAAGTCAGACACTTTATGCGTTATCTAATAAGTTCGCATTTCGAAAATCACACTGATATCTGCCAAAACCAAATGTAGCTGAAACAATGCCCAAAATGCACTGAACCATAGTGGTAGCCTCAAAATCTCCATTATATCCTAGGGGAGCTTTCACACAAAGAAAACAAAAGCCCAAAGATAGCAAAATCTAATCGAATCTAAACCAAAAGAAAACGGAATACAAGTTGTGAGATAACCTTATGCCACATGAATATGGAATATTACAATGCTATATCGAAGAACACATTTTAATTCAAGCTGCAACATTTGGGGGAATTTCAAAATGTGTTCAATGCAAAAGTTCAAATGAACAAATCAGTTCACTTTTGAGTAAAATACAGCATTAATTATGGAATATTCCAACTGTTACCATCAGGTAGTTTGGTCCACAGCCAAAAACACCAGCCAGAAGATGATAAATACCTTCTGGAAAGGGATCACCAAGCAAGTCAAAACACAGGAGAGATCAATGGCTGTTGTTAGAAAGGGTAAGAAACATCACAATGCTCATTCATCATGATACATTCCCATCCACACAAAAAAACACAGCTGTAGTTCCTTTCATACATGTGTTACCTGAGTAAACACAACTCATTTCACAAGGCCATATGTCTGCATGTTAACACTTAGCTCATCATGTCCTGCTTTTATATTGCTACCCAGTTTGTAGACTCATCCAAGCTGTTCCAGTGATTTTAGTATCTTTTTGCTTTGCTCGCTTGTTTATTTGCTATGCTCGCTCCTGCTTTTGCTTTCCTCTTTGGTCATGCTTATTACCTATGCTCAATCCTGCCTTCATTTTGCATACCTGTTCTTTGCTCCCTCCTTGTATCCCCCACAGAGTGGCATTCCTCTCTAACTCGGCCACATAGTGGTATCCCCCACAAAGTGGAAACCTTTCCCTTTCTTGGCCACAGACTGGTACTCCCCCAGAGAGGCACCTCCCAAATTTAGCTACAGTCTTGTTTCTTCCCTGTTCCAGAGTAGTCCCTACCTGTGAGTACTCCGTGATTTATGACCTAGGAATCTGTACATGTGATGACTTCTGTTCCCTTAAATAAGTTATCCATCAATGCAGTAGTGCTGATTGCCTCCGGAGGTTGCTGATGTACTGCTCATGCAGGCTAAGTCTGCTGGTATGCCCTGTATTCTGATTCCCTGTATATCTCAGCCCTGTCTCAGAACTCTGTTAAACTCTCATGATCCTGTAACTTTAGTTTCTCCTCTGATCCATTTCTGGTTTTCTTGCTCAATGTTATTCTATTGCTCCATTTCAGCTTTTCTTAGTTTCCTCTTGCTTAGTTCCTCTATAAATGCAACCACATCTGTTTCCTATTCTTTCAGCTCTGCAGGTATTTTCTCTGTATGTCTCTGTATTGTTATTAGTTTGCTATTCTATTTTAGCATAGGGTCTTCCCTAATTGTGAGGTACCTTGATGTGGTTGGAAAGCTTCATCTTATGGCCATAATTAACCTGTGTATATATATATTGAAATAAATAAAATGCTATACTACTGTACTACTGATGTAATGAACTAACTTACTGGCGGTATACAAATATTTATTAACTAGTTAAGTGTAAGGTAAAAGTTCACACTCCTTGCCTTTTGGAATACTACTATATTTATTAGGACAGAGGGATATAAGAAGCTATAGACAAATAAGCAGTTAAATCACTAGACAGGAATCAACATATAATATAATATTACATTCTACATTTACATACTGCAAATAGAAACTGCAATTTATATATATGAGTCAGTTTATACTGTTACCAAGCTAGTAGATTGGTTGAATGGAAGTAACTACTTAACAGTGTAGCAAGCATGCAGACACGTGAAACAATTACCAGTGAACCATATGCTTCTTCATGCAGACTCAGAGAGACTCTGAGGTGTGGTATTCATTAGACATGTGAAAATGTGAAAATGTTATTTATTTCGTCCAAAACTAATTTAGTTAATTACTGCATTCGTTTCAGACGAAATTCGTTCATTATTTTTGTTTCGTTTTATTCATTCGTACGAATTTACCTATTTTAACCTCTCTTTCGGTTTATATACTTTCGGTTTATGGAATGCATGTAATGCTATTGGTATTCTATAAACCGAAATAGAGTCCCCATCCATACGAATTGACCTATTTCAACTCTATTTCAGTTTCAGTTTATAGAATACCAATAGCAGGGGGGGGGGGCGTGGCCGGCAACTGAACAAGATGGCAGCTTGGGAGCTCCGTCACCCTCTTGCTATTATCGCACAACACAGCTCTATAATTCATGATGAGGTGCAATAAAAGGGGGCCATCTGACCCTGGAACCCCAGGAGGAAAGGGTAAACACCCTTCGAACTCTCTCAGAGACTTCTTTCACACCCCGGCAGCGCTTGCTTCACAACAGGAAGGGGACCATGAGGCACGCTCACCCGCCAGCTCAATTTCTGCAGATGATGGCGATCCAGGCCAGTGATTTGGCAATGCAGGAACCTACGTCAACAGTTTTGAATGATTATTTCAATGAAAATATTACACCAAAGATCCCCCTGTTGACAGTATGGGAAGCCCATAAGTGTGTCCTGAGAGGACACTATATAACACACGCCACTGCACGCAAAAGGGCCTACACGGCAAATCTCAGTAGATTGTATTTACAGATTGCTGCACTTGAACGGACCCATAAGGAACAGCTTAGGGAGGATGAATTCCAGCAACTTTTATTGTGAAGGAAGGAACTAGCTACTATTCTCAACCAACAAGCCCAACGTAATTTCACTAAACTTAATGCTTTTTATTACGAACACGGTAATAAACCCGGTAAATATTTGGCCAGAGCCCTGAGAAAACGTAGACAGGAGACATAAATTCCAAAAATTAGAGATGTTAAAGGGACTGCTAGACTCCTACCAACAGAGATAACTACTGAATTTGTCAATTATTACACTAATCTCTACAATATCAACTCAGACTCCTATGACCCTACACATTTAGCACATTGCACACGCCACATATCGTATTACCTCAGCACACATGTGTCCCGTACTCTTTCCCCAGAAGAAGCGGAAGCCATAGAACGCCCAATTTCATTGATTGAGCTACAACTGGCAATTCGCAATTCTAAGTTAGGCAAATGCCCGGGACCTGATGGCTTCCCGCTGTTATATTACAAGAAATATTTTGGTTTCTTAGGCCCTCATATGTTAGATGCACTCAACTCGGTATTCGATGGTGGAGCGATATACCCACATACCCAATTAGCAACAATCTCTCTAATACCCAAAGAGGGAAAGGATCTGGAGCAGTGTGGCAGCTATAGACCCATATCCCTATTAAATGCAGATTTGAAATTATTTTCTAAAATACTCGCCTCACGGATCCAGAGATTTTTACCCTATCTGATCCACCCAGATCAAGCAGGATTTGTCACGGGGCGGGAGGCCAGGGACTGCACAATGCGTGCGATAAATCTAATCCACCACGCCAACTCCAAGAAGATTAATGCAATTTTCCTATCAACAGACGCGGAAAAGGCGTCTGACCGCGTCGATTGGTCTTTCCTTACAGCAGTCCTGAAACAGGTTGGATTTGGCCCTCGTGTAATTGCTTGGGTCATGTCCCTGTACTCCCGCCCCTCGGCAAGAATCCGGATCAATGGCGCATTATCGAACCCCTTCCCCATCACTAACGGAACCAGACAGGGCTGCCCGCTGTCGCCATTGTATTTTTGCACTTACCCTAGAACCTTTCCTGGAAGCTGTAAGGAGTAACCCTGATATAAAAGGCATACAAGTAGGCGACTCCCAACATAAAGTGCTGGGATTAGCAGATGATCTATTATTCACACTCTCCACTCCCAAGATATCTTTGCCTGTATTAATGAAAGAGTTCAAGTCATACGGCGCGTTATCAAATCTCAAAATCAATACGGCTAAATCTGAAATTCTGAATATTAATTTATCCACATCTGAAGTTGTGAGTTTGTCAAACTCGTTCTCTTTCAAGTGGAGACAAAATGAAATACCTGGGAATATGGCTGACTAAAGACCTAACACACCTATACCAACAAAATTTCCTACCTCTACTAAAAGTTATACAAAAAGATATAGATCCATGGGGTACGACATTCATCTCCTGGCTAGGACGGGTGAATGTCCTAATAATGAACGTGCTACCACGAGTATTATATCTATTCCAATCCCTGCCACTCAAAATACCGCAACCGTTTTTTGTTTCCATGAAAACAATGTTTTTGAAATTCATTTGGGCTAACAGAAACCCAAGACTTAAGATTGACCTATTGACCCAGCCAAAGGATAAATGTGGATTGGGCTTGCCATGTTTACGAACATACTACCAAGCGTCCCATCTTCTAAGGGTCTTGGAATTGTGGATTGGGGTTGAAGCGGTGGCAGCTCCGTACCCTCTGCACGTACTGCCATGGCTCCAACCTTCCAAAGTGAGGTTGTTAGTGACACATCACCCATTGATCTCAGCGACATTCTCAATTTTACATTCTTATAGCAGAAAAGACATACTCACCTCCCACCCCTCCCCGAAAACCCCACTTCGACACAATCCGGAATTCTCCCCGGGACTGCAAACAGGGCAGTTTCTCCAGACAGCTATGACGAACCCCACAACTATTAGTGATCTCCTGTCAGATGGTAAACTCAAAACACTTGGCACAATGCTCCCTGATATGAACCCTTCACTCATGGACCATTTTCATTATGCCCAACTAAGTCATTTCTTCAACACTGCTATACGGAAACACCTTTATTCCAGACCACTGACTGAGTTCGAGACCCTAGCATCCGAGGAGGTACTCCCCCGCCATGGCATCTCGCTCCTATATCACATGCTCCTGAACTCCACACCAGCAGTCTTACCGACATTAGTGGTGAAATGGGAAACTGCCCTACAGATTTCTCTTACAGAAGCACAATGGGGGAAAATATTCCAACTCACACACAAATGTTCGATTAAAAATAAAACCCAGGAAATGTCGTATAAGTTTCTGACTTGCTGGTACTATACTCCGGTGCGGCTCCAGAAAATGTCCCCCCTACACCCAATAGAATGTTGGCGGTGTGGCACGGCACCGGGGACCATGCTTCATATATGGTGGTCATGTCCACTCATTAAATCCTTCTGGACTAAGATATACTCAGTGCTCTTAACTCTTACTGACAAGCCCCCACCTTTCCAACCAGCACAAATGCTATTACACCACACCACAACCCCTATCACACAATATAAATAGTCTATTACACGGCACGTACTCAATGAGGCAAAAGCACTGATCCCCTTACATTGGGGTGATACTGCCCCCCCTACATTTCGGGAGTGGGTCCTACGTGTAGAGGCTGCAAGACATATGGAATAAAGGCAGAGGATGGCCATGACCAATATACTCAAACCTGGTTTTATTGGTTGCAATTTCTTGAAGATCCCCAAACTCAAGTGGTATTGCAGAATACTTAGGTGGCTATAAAGATCGTCCCCCCCTCCTATAGTTTACAGTGATGATCGTAGTGTCTCCTTGGATCGCATGGCAATTATTTATCCCACCCTAGACCCTCCCGCCGAAACTATGTTTCTTTCGTTCCCCCCCACCCCCCGGCCACTTTTTTTTTCAAAATGTGTTCATAATATTTGTAAATATAATTGTTTGATTTGTACCTGCTGCTTCAGACATTTTTTGTTATCCGACTAACTACCATATACCCCCTTTTTTATTTCTGTTCCCCCCCACCCCTTTTATCTATTATGATTATTTCCCCCCCAAAAAAAGAAAATGTTTTCAATAAATATTGATTTACAAAAATAAAAAAAAAAGAATACCAATAGCATTACATACATTCCATAAACCGAAAGTCGTTCATTATGTCGGTTTATGGAATGCATGTAATGCTATTGGTATTCTATAAGCCGAAATAGAGTTCCCATTCATATGAATTGACCTATTTCAACTCTCTTTCGGTTTATAGACTTTCGGTTTATGGAATGTATGTAATGCTATTGGTATTCTATAAACCGAAATAGAGTCACATTCATTCGAATTGACCTATTTCAACTCTATTTCGGTTTATAGAATACCAATAGCACTACATACATTCCATAAACCGAAAGTCGTTCATTATGTCGGTTTATGGAATGTATGTAATGCTATTGGCTTTATATAAACCGAAAGAGAGTCGGTTTATAGAATACCAATAGCATTACATACATTCCATAAACCGACATAATGAACGACTTTCGGTTTATGGAATGCATGTAATGCTTCGAACGAATGAACGAATGGTTAATAAACTAAAATAATTCGTCCATTCGTCCATTCGTGCTATTGGCTTTCTATAAACCGAAATAGTCAGTTTATAGAATACCAATAGCATTACATGCATTCCATAAACCGAAAGTCGTTCATTATGTCGGTTTATGGAATGTATGTAATGCTACTATTGGTATTCTATAAACCGACTCTATTTCAGTTTATAGAATGCCAATAGCATGAATGGATGAATGGACGAATGATTTTCATTTATTAACCATTCGTTCATTCGTTAATTTATCCGTTATTCGTTTTTCGGACGAATGGCCGAAAATGCTATTTTTGGCCGAAAATGCATTAGTCCGAAAACGAATGCACATGTCTAGTATTCATGAGTACAGTAAGAGAGAGAGAGAGAGATGTTGTCTCCAAGGGACACCGTGTGTAATAGAGCTTGCAAGAAGGTTTGCCAGGTGTTTCTTCAAGAGAGGGCCCACCTTCTTTGTTGTACACTCCCTCCCCCACAGCCAGTCTTCTATGTAGCATTTCCAGAAACCATATTGAATGGGGGGAGGGGCTTGTAGAGGTAGGGAGGAGGTGGCTGACAACTGGTTAATTGCCATGTGCTCTGGAGAGTGTAGACTCCATTAATGCCTGAGGCTAGATTGCAGAAGCTTACACAATCTTCTGCCCACATTAGAACACTGTATTAGAACAGATAATTGCCACACAGCAGATTGGGTTGCCAATCCTACCTCCGTGTTTTTATATATATATATATTCCCTTATCCTCAATCCCTGAAGCACCTGAGGATCTTGGCTCCTCACTCCACTCCTTGTGTGCCTTTAGCCCTTACCCTTTCCTCTGTATGTTGTTTTGTGTTATATATGTATCTTTGTATGTCTCCTTAGTTTTGTACTTATGTATTATGCTTTGCCTGTACTTGTATGCTTTAGTTCTCCCTTTGCACCTTGCTCTGCCTTGCAGTCCTGCACTCTGTATTTCTGCTCTACTCTTCTTCAGTTCCTTTGTATTTGCTTTGCTATGCTTGGCTCATCTTTGCTTTAGCTGGCTAAATCCTGCTAACCTGTTCTACTTGTACGCTCAGCAACAGGTCCTGTGTCTCCATTTCCTGCGCATTGAACTCCTGCATCGGGCACTTAGGGTCCCATAACATCCTGGAGCCATCACTTACAGATGGCTATAGGCAATAGTCAGGTACCTGACAATTGCAGGTACTCAAATATCAAGAGACAGATGCTGAAGAAGATGAAAATGGGGAGACCAAACAGGACCAACAGGTTGAGGACATTACAACAAAAGCCGTAATTACCTCCAGGGACAATTTTGTGGATTTCCATCTATCCTGGTGATGTCCATGAGAGATTTGACCATGGATGAAAAGTTACATATAAATTACCAATTATAATTGGTGAAGCCAAAATAATGTTTTATGGAGTGAATATCCATGGGTTGTAGCCATTGTAGTACAGCAGAAAGCAGAGTTTCAGGATTTCTAGTGGCTTGAAACATATAGCTGGACTACCCTGCTATACCCCATAGTTTGGGCTTAATGGTAGTCAAATGTAATTTGGACAAGTATAGTGATTATGAACAGCCTCTTAAATCACTCATTCTATAAAGCATAATACCTTTTCAACATAATATTTTTGCTTTTCGACCCTCCGTTTTATCTCGAAAGAAGTGGAATGTTAATGAGGCTAAATTTACCCTTTCTTTCGCCAATCTCTTAAAGGAATGATACATCTTTGGAGATACCCTGGAGTGTTTGTGTCCTTTAAGTGCTTCCATAATTTTCTATAAGCATTTACAAAAATGCAATGGAGATGATGGAAAGTTCTGCATTATTTAGGGCATAGATAAGTCATGTTTTCCTGAGAGAGATGGGGATTTGATGGAAAGGCTCAATTATGTTGTGGCAAACTGGATTTTTGATCTACAAACTATGATGCCTAAAGGACTGAATCAACAATTGTATGTATTGTGCATTGTTCAATGCATATATATATATATATATATATACATATATATATATATTGATCATTCCATAGTTTTATAATTCCCAGAGTCAAATTTCAATTAGGACATTAGTCTTGTGTTAATATACATTAAAAGATACATTAAACAACATTAAAATACACGTTAATATCATTAAATAATAAACAATATATTTATGGGAATTAGTCTTATAGTCTATACTTAGCACTCATGGGGCTATTCACTAAAGGTGACTTAGGGGATTCATTTTAAGACTAATTCAAATTCGGCACTAGACACGAGCATTCGTTTTCGGACGAATGCATTTTCGGCCGAAAATAGCATTTTCGTCCATTCGTCCGAAAAACGAATAACGAAAATGCTAAGCTAACGAAAGCCGAATGAACGAATGGTTAATAAACAAAAATAATTTGTTCATTCGTCCATTCGTAGTACTATTGCATTCTATAAGCCGAAATAGAGTCGGTTTATAGAATACAATAGCATTTCACTACACGGAGACAAAGTCTCCATTCATAAATTTATGAATGGAGACTCTGTCTCCGTGTAGTGAAATGCCGACAGCCTATAAACCAAACGTTCGGTTTATAGGCTGTCGGCTTATGTAATACATGTAATCCTATTGCTGTTCTATAAACCGAACGTTCGGTTTATATGCTGTCGGCTTATGTAATACATGTAATCCTATTGCTGTTCTATAAACCGAACGTTCGGTTTATAGAATAGCAATAGGATTACATGTATTCCATAAGCCGAAAGTCTATAAACCGAACGTTCGGTTTATAGACTTTCGGCTTATAGAAAACATGTAGTACTATTGCCTTTCTATGAACCGAACGAGAGCCCCATTCATAAGAATTTCTTATGAATGGGGCTCTCGTTTGGTTTATAGAAAGCCAATAGTATTACACGTATTCTATAAAACGAACTAATAAAATTAAACGAAACGAAAATAATGAACGAATTTCGTCTGAAACGAATGCAGTAATGAACGAAATTCGTTTTAGACGAAATAAATAACATTTTCGTCCGAATGGACGAAAACGAAACGAAAATTTTAGTTTTGCACATATCTATTCGGCACCCAAGTTTGACTTAGAAAAAAAGTCCAGGTTTGAATATTCCCCATTGAAAGTAATGGGAGGCAAAAAGATTGAAGCTATTTTTGAGACTACCTCAAACTCAGGTAACAAATTTGACTGTCTCAAAAAAACTTTGATCATTTTCCTCCCATTACTTACTCATGAGCAGACTGCTTAGGAGTAAGCACATAGCATGAGAAATTCATCAAGCGTCTGTAGCCCGTCTCTTTGTCTGTCTGACTTCCAATGATTTTATAAGTCTAAGGACTATCAATAAACATCTTTTTTTTGTATTATAAAAGGATCTACATCCGTTTTTTTTTTGGTGTCTGCTGGTGCATTTGTTTTGTGTAACGATCCCCTTGCTAACTTATAGTATGTAGGGAAAAATTATACAAAAACTAGTATATTTCTAGTATGACTGTATCAAAAATATAAAAACTGCTATAATAAGTTAATGTTTTGACCAGTGACACCACCACAATGAAGAGTCCTCTAAATTAAAATACATGGATGTATACATATTAGCTTTGTGTCTTAATAAACAAATTAATGATCTTTATATGAAAATATCCTTCTAAACATTCTTGTCTTTTTATAAGCACTAGATTGGGAGCAAATACACTACATGAACACTTTAGGGACACTGTGGATTAAGAAACATACCAATGGCCTCACCATCCTTAAGCAAGCACATTTAAAACAGTCAATTACACCTGCAAACCTGTTTATAAAACCTCCATAGTCCACATGTTTCACAATCCCCAAGAAATCTCAATTACATCTCCAAACCTGATTCAAAAGTCACCAAGCACCAAGCCTCACAAAACCCAAAAAAGCAAATAGAAATGTATTGGTCTTTCTCTCTTAGTCTAACTTAGTCTCTCATTTCCCTTTTTGCTCTATCCCAATAGAAATAAAATGCTAATGATATTTAATGTCATTCTCTGCTGCAGAGTAGTTCCTGTTTCTCTAGGACTGTTACAAAAATCTGATACGCATTAATCCATGTTAAAGGAACCTTTTAACTGATCATTGCCCTAAATTTAGAAATATTTATTCTGATTCATTGTTTCAAATAGTTATTATTACATATAAATCTAATTTACAATTATTGTTCATCTGCTTCCGATCGACAATTAGCAGGCAAAGATAGCTTTATTTAAGTCAATAATTAGGGATAACTACATGCAAGCATCTAAAATTATTAGTTTTTTTCTAATATCTTTTGCTATTCAAGATTTTTAACCATCACAAAAAATTAGCATTTTTCAGTATTGCAACATAAAAAAAAGAACAATAATGTGAGGTGGGTGAAGCCTCATGTCCAGTAGGCTAGACAACTATAATACTTCTATTAATTATCAATGTTCATTTTTTTAATAACATTTACATATTTTTGAAAAAAAAAAAAATTAAGCTTGGTATCGTTTATTGAGTCTATAAACTGTAATAATGCCTACAGGAGGTCTTTTACAGATGCTGGTGCAATTGACAACCGCGTTCAGTAAGCTATAAGCACAGATGTTTTAAACATTGAGGGTACAGAACAGGATGGATCTTTGTTACAAATTGCTGCAGGCAGAAATTCTCCTGTTATTGAACAAAAAATGCTATATTTCATGTTTAAGTATTGTTGTGTACTTCTGGAAGTAGCTATTTTTTACAGAGAGAAAAAAATAATACACATTAAATATAATTTTATCATGTCAATCTCAGGTTTAAGTTTGTTAAAAATATCGTACATTGGTTACATTTAGAAAAAAATAACATATCCTGCATTTTCGGTAGAAATTCTGGATCTTATTCTAATAAAATGTTATGGATCAATAAAATCAAAACAAGGGTTGAAGAGATAGGTGTGGGTATGGGGAATGGGTAAAAACCCTTAGCTAAACATACCTGAAAAATGAGGGGCTTATCACAGTATTAAGTTGGTGAGATGGCTTAGAGGACCAATGCACCCTCTGTGGAATCTTTTCCACCTTCAAGGTTTCAGGTTTCATGTCTGGTTAGGTTAAGCATGTCATACCACTGAGATAGATTAAATCAGTGATGGCGAACCTATGACACGCGTGCCACAACTGGCACGCCAAGCTTTTTGTTGAGGCACGCGTGGCTAGGGAGAGTTGTGGGGCTGAAGCCCCTAATCTTAGCTCTATTTGCCCAAAGTGAAAATTCACTGCAAAACAAATAATTACAGAAATGTCATGCTGTTGCCTCCTGAGCAATTACATCAGTATTATTGCTCAGGAGCCAGCAGGGAAATCATTTCAGTAACTGCACCACCCTCCAGATCGCAAGTTGGTTTAGCCTGCCAGTTTCTCTCCCATAAGCTTGACAGCTGGCACACCCCCTCTTCACACAGCAGTGTAGCAGCTATAGCAGCTCTGCCAAGGAAGAGATGTGTGTGTACATGTGCTACATGTATGTGTACATCTGCATGTTTGTGTGAGTATGTAAGTGTGAGTAATTATGTGTGTATGCATGTGCTGTATGTACATGTGAGTAAGTATGTGTGTAAACATGTGCTGTATGTAGGTGTGTATACATTTGCTGTATGTATGTTAGAGTGTGTGTATACATGTGCTGTATGTATGTGTATGTTTGTATACATGTGAAGTATGTAGTATGTGGGAATACATGTGCAGTGTGTATACATGTGCAGTGTGTATACATGTGCTGTGTATATGTGTGTAAATGCAGGGCCGTCTTTAACACGGGGCAAACGGGGCAGCTGCCCTGGTCCCAGTTAATCCTTCGGGGCCCAAAGCAGCTGTCCCGTGGGCCCCCCAGCTCCTGCTTGCCCTGTTCACATTGCGCTGGTGAACGTTCTTTTCCGTTCGGAAAAAAAATAAAAATAACTGACACTGGATGTGACGTTTGGCCGGTGGAGACAGAGCAGAAGCCAGGTGGTAAGTACTAGAGAAGGGGGGTGGGAGGGAGGAATATAACGAGCACGGTAATGGCACAAACTTACTGGTATTTGAATGGCACAATATTACAGGCATCTGAATGGCACAATATTACTGACGACTGACTGGCACAATATTACTGCCATCTTAATGGCAGAATATTACAGGCATCTGAATGGCACAATATTGCTGGCATCTGACTGGCACAATATTACAGGCGTCTTAATGGCACAATATTATTGGCATCTGAATGGCATACTTTTTCTGGCATTTGACTGGCACAATATTACTGGCATCTTAATGGCACAATATTACTGGCATCTTAATGGCACAATATAACTGGCAGCTAACTGGCACAATATTACTGGCATCTGAATAACACAATATAACAGGCATCTGAATGGCACAATATTACTGGCATCTGAATTGCACAATATTACAGGCATCTTAATGGCACAACAATTATGGCATCTTAATGTTACAATACTAGTGGTATCTTAATGGGCAAATTGGCTGGGGCATCTTAATTGTACAATATTACTTGTATCTGAATGGCACAATATTACAGGCATCAGACTGGCACAATATTACTGGCATCTTAATGGCACAATATTACAGGCATCTGAATGGCACAATATTATTGGCATCGTAATGGCACAATATTACTGAAAAAATAACATGTACTATGGGGGAAAGTGACAATGTGGCTTTTTTCTGCATGGGCAGTTCAGTGGAACAACGTGAAACTGTGGTATGTTCTGTGGGGCAAATTTACAGTGTAGCATGCCAAATTGTGTGGGTGCAATATGAGTGCAAGCCATGTGCTGTTGGTGCAATATAGGTGCTTGACAAGTGCTGTGTGTGCAATATAGGTGCATGACAAGTGCTGTGGCTTTTCTATGGGGCTGTGTTAAGTCCTTTAGGTGCAATGTAGGTGCAGAAAAAGGGAATAAAAACAAGAAATGCAAGTCTTCAATAACATTTCATTACAAATGAAAATAGTTGAATATAATATTAAGAAGTTCATATAAGTATAAATGCATCTACAGAAAGTGTATAGATATTTATGTGTCTCTAATATCTGTGAATATTTTTTTAATTTAGGTAATGAGTAGTTGTAGTGCAGTGTTGCATAGTAAGATGGTATACATATTGCAGCCATATATACACATTTTTATCCAAATATACAGTTTATATACTGCAATTATACATATAATATACACACTTTATACAATGCAATAAAAATACTCACTGCAAGAAAAGTCCAATTGTGTGGGGGTCCCTGCAGAGCATGCCATGGTGTCACTTTCCCCCAATTTTCCCATTATGCTACGATTAGCCTGCCCATTAATATGCCACAGCCAGACATTCAGATTGCCAATTATTATGCAACAGCCATTTTCCTAATTAATATGCCACTATTCACCTGCCCATAATATGCCACAGCCAGTATTCTTTTGCCCATCGTGTTAGTCATATTTTACACTTCATTTGCCAGTCATATTTTGCCCATCACTTGTTGGTCATATTTTGCCCATCACTTGTTGGTCATATTTTGCCCATTTGTTACTCATATTTTGCCCATTTACGACTCATATTTTGCCCATTTGCCAGTGTTATTTTGCCCATATGCCACTCATATTTTGCCCATTTGCCACTCATTTCTTTTCCATTTGCAGTATTATTTTGCACATTTGCCAGTGTTATTTGCCCCATATGCCACTCATATTTTGCCCATTTGCCAGTGTTTTTTGCCAGTTTTAATTTGCCTATTTGCCAGTTATTTTGCCCGTTATCTGCAGCTCCCCCTTCCCAGTACTTACCTGTATGCTGCTTGCCAGACGTCTGCTCCGAAATGTTTCCTGCATTCACTGTGTGTGCAGGAAATAAAGCTACCAGCGTCACTTCCGGTGGCTGTGAGGAAAAGCCAGGATGCGGGTCTCCCGGCAGCTGCCCGATAGTGACTGTCTCCATGTGAGACAGTCACACGGGCAGCAATGGGTCCCACAGGGAAGCTGGTTTGGGCCTCCAGGAATGAATGGGCCCTGGGCAGCTGCCCCATTTGCCCACACTTTTTTTTTTGCAGGGGTCGCAGGGCAGCTGGGCCATGGAGTGATGGGCCCAGTCGCAGCTGCGACCTCTGCACTAACGGTAAGTACGCCACTGAAACACATAAGATATGGCATTGAATTATAAAGGAAACAAAGAATTACTGCCTGATTTAAGTACGCATTGGTTCAAACATGTACCTAAAGTAAAATTAATTTAATGTAATTACTAATATTAATGTGACGTTAATGTATTTAAATAGTTTTTGAACTCCAATCTAGGTGAAAACACATCAATTTAGAATGGTTTTGCAACATGAAGCTGTGAATGAAAATATTTAATGTTAACCATGCCCTGCCACACCCTGCCCTGCCCATTTCCTTATAAGGGAATTGTTGGTCAATGGGCGTCATAATGGCTACTGCATCATAATGGCTACAGTGTATATATATGAGAAGCTTGTCCTACAGAGTCTTATTGTGGCTGTGAAGCCATCAGTTTGCAAGGCTCATTTATAAATAGTATCTGAACCTTGGAAACTGATGGTTTCATTATTTTCCCCAAGTGTGCCAGGGCTTCAAGGACTCATCAACAGGATAATCTCGTGGCTGAGGAACAACACGGAAGGATAATCACGTGGTTTCGGAAGAAGACTAAAGTATAATCTCGTGGCTGAGGAACAATACGGAAGGATAATCTCATGGCTGAGGAACAAGATGGAAGGATAATCTCGTGGCTGAGGAACAAGACTGAAGGATATTCTCGAGGCTGAGGAACAAGATGGAAGGATAATCTCGTGGCTGAGGAACAAGATGGATGGATAATCTTGCGGCAGAGGAACAAGACGGAAGGATAATCTCGTGGCTGGGGAACTAGATGGAAGGATAATCTCGTGGCTGAGGAACAAGATGGAAGGATAATCTCGTGGCGAGGAACAAGATGGACTGATGCAACAATCATCGCAGGATCCATGTCATAGTATAGTATAGTAAGTTATATTTTTATATTGCGTTCTATACTATACAATTGCATGAGCATGTCATGGACGTCATGTCCCAGAATCCTTTTTAAAGTCTATAGCCCCGATCCAGGGCTGTACAGTCGATCACTGTTTTTTCAGGGTCAGGAAGGTTTTTTTTTACTTGTTATACAAGTTTTTTTTCCCTTCCTCTGGATCATTTGACTTTGACTTTAAAAATGAAATTAAAGAAAACTTTAAAACCTTTTCTTGTGTGGTGTGTTTATTTACACATGCATTATCACACATAGTCATTAGCCCTGATCCAAGGTTGTACACCGATCGCTGTTTTTCAGGGTCAGGAAGGAATTTTTTACTTGTCCCTCAAGTTTTTTGCCTTCCTCTGGATCATTTGGCTTAGGTACACAATAAAAATACAATAAAAATAATTTAAACATTTCTAATCGTTGTTGTCTCTTCTCTTGCGTGGTGTATTTATTTTACACTTGCATCATTGGGACCATGGCTGAAAGCTGAAATGAACGGTTGTATTATGAAATGCTGTTTTTTCTTGGTCAGGAAGGATTTTATTTTAATTATCACTTATTTGGCTTAAGGGAAAAATATAAAACTCTCTCTTCCTTTGTTCAAACCAAAGATGAGGAAAGACATGACTGAAGATTCAGATCAACATGTCTGCCTCCTAAGGAAGCAAAGAGGGCTCAAAACAGTACTTTATCTGTTTCCTTTCATTAAAGCGTCCCTATTTAAAACATATCATTTTGACGGAATTTCTTCATTTAAACATAGGTGTATATTTCCCCAACAATTGTCCTTAAAGGGTCCATGCCATTGTGGAATGCCCTGCGTTTAAAGCATAAGAGGCTCTTTCCTTTTTCATCTTGGTTGCCCGAGATTATCTAAAACACAAATGGTGCTACTGATACATATAACAATGGCTACCAAATTATGTTTAGCGAGACACTGGAGGAAAACTACAATTCCTAACTTAAAGGATATAGTAGAACAGGTAGATTACCAGGCTACCATGGAGAAGGTGCTATTCTTCAGTGATAGGAGGATGCCAGAATACAATAAAATCTGGGAAACCTGGTTCTCCTTTTCTAAAACTTTTAAATCGGATTTAAACTTAGGGTGAATAAAAAATTGTATTTCTGAGGATTTGAGTTTAAAATCAAACTATTGAAGCTTGAAGTAAGGGTAACCCCCCTCGAGCATGACTTATCATCGCATTACCCCCTGGACGTTAATTTAAGACACCTAAAACTACGATACCCTCTACCTACTTGGGACCTCGGGGTCGCCCCTCAGTGCTCTCCACACCAAATTGAATTGTATTTTGTTTGTTATGAGTGAGTTTGTTCCTAGTGACTGTATCCTTTTATATAACTTGATAGAAAGGTCGATTTAATATACAACTTATGCGTATGTTACCTGATAATTAGTCCTCATTTCTTAGATAAGCCTTTCTGTTGGCTAGTCACTTGACGTCACACGTTGAAGAATTATTGACGATGAATATAATGTCATGTATACATGTGTATTTATGTTGAGTATTTATTGTAACTGTTTTGTATGTTTATAATAAAATAGAATAAATAAATAAATAAAAATAAAGCATAAGAGGCTCTGGGTAAGTTTTCTTGGGGTTTATCATGTAATAGATGAGGGATGAAAACAAGGTCAAGAAGGTGACATATTGCATAGGAAGGGTGTTTGGAAAAATACAAGACTGTTAAAGAATGTGGTAAATAATATCCAATAAATAGGAGGAGATCATAAGGGAACATACATATGCCCACTCATACTTGCCATTCTGATCCCTAGACCTGCCGTTCTAATCCCCAGACCTGCCATTCTGATCCCTTGACCTGCCATTCTGATCCCCAGACCTGCCATTCTGATCCCCAAACTTTCCAACATGATGCCCAGATTTGCGAATATGCCCCTCAGACTTGCCATTTTCCCCAGCTTACCTGAGCTTGCAGTTTCTCTCTCCTTCCATGCACAGATTCTGCATGAAGGAAAGGCTGTGATGTCACTTCCTGTGCGCCGAATCTGATCGCGTTCAGGGAGAGAGGGAGAGTATGAGAGATCATGCGATCACTGAGATGTTACCTCCGGGAAACATCCGCAACTAGCTGCATTTAAAGGACCAGCGACCTGCTTTACAAATCTATCAGGTGAGTTAGACAACCGCAGGGCCCCTCAAGTCCGAGGCCTTAGGCGGCTTCCTAACTTGCCTGATTAGAGAGCCGCCTTTGACAGCAATGTTTAGAGAAACTATGCAGATGTCTTGTATCATTCTATACAGACATAATTAAATTAAATGACAACTGTAGTGAAAAATTATGTTTTGTTTAATTGAAAGATCACTTGCAGTGTAGGCATTTCAAATAGATATGCTTTAATGAACGAATCCAAATAAAGAACCTTATTGAGCCCTCTTTGCTCCAAATAGCTCTACCAGGAGGCAGACATGTTGTTTAGAATCTTGGGTCAGATCATCCTTCATCTGAACCAAGGTGAGTGAATAATTGACCCAAGATTCTAAACAACATGTCTGCCCCCTGAGAGAACTATTTTGAGCAAAGAGGGTGCAATAAGAATCTTTAATTGTATTCTTATATTAAAACATTTCTATTTAAATATGTAACATGTAAGTTGTTTTATGATTTTGAACAAGGCGCAAGATAGAAAACGCTGTAGATTTTCCATTAAAGTTGTTTTAAACACATCAGAGGCGTAACTAAAAATACACCGGGCCCCGGTGCAAAAATTTCCCTGGGGCCCCCTGACCCCACCATGCAACTCCACCCCCAGAAAGGGGGGAATGAAAAATAATATATTAACCTCTCATCCAGCACCCTCTCTGTAAAGTAATATTACTTTTTCTGACCACAAAAAAAACATTAAAATATTTCCAGCCTTTTCAAAATCTTGAGGTGGACCCCCAGGGCCGTCTTTAACGCGGGGAAAACGGGGCAGCTGCCCTGGCCTCATTACTCCTGGGGGGCCCAAGGCAGCTATCCCGTGGGCCCCCAGCTCCTGCTTGCCCTGTTCACAGCACATTGCACAACGTCCTTTTCCGGCCGGAAAAAAAAAAAAAAAAAAACTAACACCGGATGTGACATCACGTTTCCTGCATGTTTCCTGCATGCACTGTGTGTGCAGGAAATACAGCTACTGGCGTCACTTCCAGTGGCTTGGAGGAAAAGCTGGGATGCGGGTCTCCCAGCAGCTGCCCGATAGTGACTGTCTCCGTGTGAGACAGTCACACGGACAGCAATGGGGGCCCACGGGGAAGCTGCTTTGGGCCTCCAGGAATGAATGGGCTGCCCCATTTTCCCACACTTTTTTATAAGGGGGTCGCAGGGCAGCTGGGCCCTGGAGTGATGGGCCCAGTCGCAGCTGCAACCTCTGCACTAACGATAAGTACGCCACTGAAACACATAAGATATGGCATTGAATTATAAAGGAAACAAAGAATTACTGCCTGATTTAAGTAAGCATTGGTTCAAACATGTACCTAAAGTAAAATTAATTTAATGTAATTACTAATATTAATGTGACGTTAATGTATTTAAATAGTTTTTGAACTCCAATCTAGGGGAAAACTCATCCATCTAGAATGGTTTTGCAACATGAAGCTATGAATGAAAATATTTAACGTTAACCATGCCCTGCCACACCCTGCCCTGCCCATTTCCTTATAAGGGAATTGTTGGTCAATGGACGTCATAATGGCTACTGCATCATAATGGCTACAGTGTATTTATATGAGAAGCTTGTGCTACAGAGTCTTAATGTGGCTGTGAAGCCATCAGTTTGCAAGGCTCATGTATAAATGGTATCTGAACCTTGGAAACTGATGGTTTCATTATTTTCCCCAAGTATGCCAGCACTTCAAGGACTCATCAACAGGATAATCTCGTGGCTGAGGAACAACACGGAAGGATAATCACGTGGCTTAGGAAGAAGATTGAAGTAAAATCTCGTGGCTGAGGAACAATATGGAAGGATAATCTCATGGCTGAGGAACAAGATGGAAGGATAATCTAGTGGCTGAGGAACAAGATGGAAGGATAATCTCATGGTTGAGGAACAAGATGGAAGGATAATCTCGTGGCGAGGAACAAGATGGAAGGATGCAACAATCATCGCAGGATCCATGTCATTGTATAGTATAGTAAGTTATATTTATAACCTCTCATCCACCACCCTCTTAGTAAAGTAATATTACTTTTTCTGACCACAAAAAAAACCATTAAAATATTTCGAGCCTTTTGAAAATCTTGAGGTGGACCCCCAGGGCCGTCTTTAATGCGGGGCAAATGGGGCAGCTGCCTTGGGCCCCCCAGGAGTAACTGGGCCCAGGGCAGCTGCCCCATTTGCCCCGCATTAAAGACGGCGGGCAAATCCTGTGGGCCCCCAGCTCCTGCTTGCCCTGTTCACAGCGCATTGCGCTGGTGAACGTTCTTTTCCGTCGGGAAAAAACAAACAAACAACTGACACCGGATATGACATCACAATTCCCTCCTCCATGCAGCATGGAAGACAGCACGGAGGAGACGTCCTGCCAGGGGAGATGGAGCAGAATCCAGGCGGTAAGTACTAGGGAAAGGGGGTAGGAGGGAGGAATATAACGAGCACGATAATGCCACAATATTACTGGTATTTGAATGGCACAATATTACAGGCATCTGAATGGCACAATATTACTGGCAACTGACTGGCACAATATTACTGCCATCTTAATGGCAGAATATTACAGGCATCTGAATGGCACAATATTAATGGCATCTGACTGGCACAATATTACAGGCATCTGAATGGCACAATATTAATGGCATCTGGCTAGCACAATATTACTGGCATCTGACTGGCACAATTTTACTGGCATCTGACTGGCACAATATTACTGGCATATTAATGGCACAATATTACTGGCAGCTAACTGGCACAATATTACTGGCAGCTAACTGGCACAACAATTATGGCATCCTAATGTTACAATGCTACTGGTATCTTAATGGGCAAATTGGCTGGGGCATCTTAATTGTACAGTATTACTGGTATCTGAATGGCACAATAATACTGGCATATTAATGGCAAAATAATACTGGCATATTAATGGCAAAATAATACTGGCATATTGATCGGCACATTGACTGTGGCATATTTAATGACAAACGGTGGCATATCTTAACAGGCAAACTGTCTGTTGCATATGCAATGACAAAATGACTGTGGCATGTTCTGTGGGAACAAATAACATGTACTATGGGGGAAAGTGACAATGTGGCTTTTTTCTGCATGGGCAGTTCAGTGGAACAAAGTGAAACTGTGGTATGTTCTGTGGGGCAAATTTACAGTGTAGCATGCCAAATTGTGTGGGTGCAATATGAGTACAAGCCATGTGCTGTTGGTGCAATATAGGTGCATGACAAGTGCTATGGGTGCAATATAGGTGCATGACAAGTGCTGTGGCTACTCTGTGGGGCTGTGTTAAGTCCTTTAGGTGCAATGTAGGTGCAGAAAAAGGGAATAAAAACAAGAAATGCAAGTCTTCAATAACATTTTTATTACATATGAAAATAGTTGAATATAATATTAAGATGTTCATATAAGTATAAATGCATCTACAGAAAGTGTATAGATATTTATGTGCTCTCTAATATCTGTGAATATTTTTTTAATTTAGGTAATGAGTAGTTGTAGTGCAGTGTTGCATAGTAAGATGGTATACATATTGCAGCCATATATACACATTTTTATCCAAATATACAGTTTATATACTGCAATTATACATGTAATATACACACTTTATACAATGCAATAAAAATACTCACTGCAAGAAAAGTCCAATTGTGTGTGTGCTTATTTTTATGGTTTTATGGGGGGGGGGGGGGGGGGACATGCAATGGATGGAGTGATTGCATGTAGGAGAGGGGGCAGTGTCCAGGGGGCCCAAGCAAATGCTTGCCCAGGGTCCAATCACTATTAAACACAGCCCTCTTTAAATTTGCTGTGTATACATGTGCTGTATGTATGTGTGAGTATGTATGTTTGTTTACATGCGCTGGATGTATGTGTATACATATGCTGTATGTGGGTATACATGTGCTGTATGTGGGTATACATGTGCTGTATGTGTGTCTACATGTGCTTCATGTAAGTGGGAGTAAGAATGTGTGTTTACATGTGCTGTAAATGTGAGTATGTATGTGTGTATACATATGCTGTTTGTATACGTGTGAAGTATGAAGTATGAAGTATGTGGGTATACGTGTGTTGTGTGTATGTGTGAGAGTATGTATGTGGGTATACATGTTCTGTGTGTATGTGTGAGAGTATGTATGTGAGTATTTAATATAAAGTGGTGTTGGCACTTTGGGGTCTGGAACTTGGTTGCATGCAGGAAATTGGGCACTTGGAACCAAAAAGGTTCACCATCACTGGATTCAATGAATATAATTAGAACGTAACATTCCCTGAATGGGCAAAAGTAAAATTCCCAGGACATACTTGAAAGCTGGAGGATATCTGAACATACCTTTCCTGTTTTGAACACGTAGTTGCCCACATACATGAATGTGCCTGGACTTTTTTCCAGTCCTGTCAAATTTGGGTCTGTCCCTGTATTTAAACTGTATATGTGTAATGCAGTATTCACAGGCAGCATCTGTGTAGGCCTAACAGATCTGTGGCTATATATTTATCTAACCCAGGAAGGCTGGCTTTGCATAATCCTGGCCCTTCTGGGATCCACCTTTTATGTCCCAGGATCAGAAGTTGGCAAGTATTTAAACACTTTGTTATTATAACAGAATAGCTTTGCGAATAATATTGTTTATATAGAGATTTCTGTAAATAGGAAATATACATTTTTTAGTTAGCCTATTTAACCTTAAAGAGACACTCCCACCAAAAAATGAAAAGATTTAATTTTTTTTAGTTTGTATTGTTGATTTCCGATAGATCTTTTGTTTTTGTTATGTAACTGTATTTAATAAAATATGTTACTAAACAAGTGTGACTGGGCACCACCAAATATAGTGTTTTTGGGTGCCACCCCCTAGTAACTTTACAGCACAAATTTATCACTTTGGGGCTGGGGGCACAGAATGCAGTCTATAAGTCAGAATTCTGATCATAGTCTTGCATGGAATCACAGAGTAATGTAACTATTACATCACAAGGGGGAAGAGTTATGATCCTGTTTGATCAGCTTAATCTCCTCGCTTGTTGGAAATCAGGTAAAAAAAAGTTGTACACAGCTACCTAGTCCTGCCCACTATGATACACAGCAGCAGAGGCATTGCTAGGTTTCCAAAATATCTGGGGCTATAGCCCATAATTTTTTTTAAAAATGGAACCAAATCGGGGATTACCAATATATTCTCACTGCTCTAAGCTTCAGGCCTGTTTTGTAATTTAGGAGCCTTCAGCTTCTTTCTCCTTCAACTTCTCTCTCTGCCTATGACATCTGCTTCATCTTCCCATGCATGTTTACCTTTCCTTTAAGCCCTACATTCCCTTTGCTTCTTCTCCCTATGTGCACATATAAAATAAAGTGAAGGTGCGCATATAGTTTTAAATGAGACTTCTCTTTGCAGGTTATGCTATTTCACAGACTCGAGTGCCTGTAAATAAAATACAAAAAGAAACCACATAGTGTAGACAATCGGGACTTGATTGAGTAATATATCTCCACTGCCTTTAAATTTACAGCTCGGTGAATGTGAAACGTGGTGTGGAGTCACTCATCCAGTCTCTGGGCGTCAAGGCAGACTGGAAATAAGAATACGTATCCCACAGGGTAAGTATTTATAAAGTCGTGATGGCAGGAGAAAACGGGAAAGAAGGAGGATTTAACCGTTGCTGGGATTGAACCCTGGGACCTCTGTGTTTCTGGTGCCTGTGACTGTTCTGTGCACCACCGGAGGGCTTGTTTTTTCGCCATTGCTATGTGTCTGTTTGTACCTCCTGCCCATACTTAATTAAGCTCATGTGTTCCTTATCCATCGTTATTGCCTTATTTAAACCCCCTCCTCCTTCTAGCACTCTTGGCTGGAAAATTTTGCCTGCCTGTCTTTTGCTGGTGTTATTGTTTTGTTCCCTGATCTACCGATCTACTTGGCCTGTACCCTGACTTCTCCACTCCTGACTCGGCTAGTACCTTGGCTTCTCCGTCCTTCTCCAATACTGACCTTTTGGCTTGTGACCCCGACTACGTTTTCTGATTTGCCCGTTTGTTCCTGTTTGTCAAGATGCCCAAAAGAAGACCTCAAAACCCTAAGTGTGGCCGCTCAAACCTGGGGCTCCACTCTTGGGGGAGAGTGGTCACCCTGCACAGGGTATCACACCTCCCTTGCGTCTGGACTCCAGCCGGAACTGGCAACCTTGCTGGTTACAGAGGATCCAAATATTAAAAAGGTAATACAAAGTTTAATAAAAATGCATAATAAATTCTTACATTAAAATCAGTACATTGTACTTGTCCTCTCCACAGTTCTTCTGTGTCTCGGACAGAGGATCTACGTCTTCCATGTATGATTTTTGTGGAAGCTCCTCCTACTTCCGGTAATAACGTACGCTACGTGTTTTGCTCTGAACATGAGCTTCTTCAAGGCGCATGTGAGTTGATTCTCCTGCTGGCCTTATATCCCATTCTCAATTGGTCCAATGATTGTTATGTCATGCAGCTGGTTAAAACCTAACTCGTATGTTTAACATTAGGGTGTGTAACTGTTATTAAATCTTGGACTTGATTCTCTGCTTATAAACCAGATAGTGTTGGAAGACAAATACTATAGAAAGGAAAAAAAACCTCTTAACTTGCATACCTATACAATATATTACCGTTATATATATATATATATATATATATAGCAGGCAATATTACAAGGCAGGCAAAAGGAAAAAGGCAAAACCATATATGTGGGGTTATCCCCCAAACCCTTTGGCGCAGACCTGGTGCTATGGTGTTTTTATATAGACGATGTTCTAATAATTTGGCAAGGGTTAAGAGACTGTCTGGATGATTTTATTTCTTATATCAATCACAGCACTTACAATTTAAAATTCACTTCTATTATTAACCCCAATACTATTGATTTTCTTGACCTCACACAAGATCACGTTATTCACTCTCGCATGTTTTTTAAGCCATCTGGTGGGAATGGTTTTATTGATTTCAAGAGCTGTCACAATCCTATATGGCTTTAAAACATCTCTAAGGGGCAGATTATGCGTAGGAATTGTAGCACAGAAGTAGATTTTGTGGAACAGAGCAACATGCTAGTGAAGACATTTTCCCAGTGGTATTATCCTAGTAATCTCCTAGAGTCCAGTGTCTCACAAGTGACATCTATGGATAGAGCCACTTTTTTAAAGAAAAAAGTTCAAAAGAATATCCAACAAGATTTTGTGTTATCGAGAGAGTTAGTAAATACTGGAGAGGGGGTGATAACATCAAAAGTATAGGCAAGAAAGAAATGGAATGGGTATTTCCTCAAACCTCTTGGGCTGAATGCCAACTTTGACTTATTTATTTTTATGTAATTTTTATAAATAGGCATTACTGGAAGTTTTTTTTAAAGCAGATGCTCTTCTATTTTTTTGATCTACATATATACAATTTTAGTATTTTAGCTTATAGGCTTACATTAAAATATTACAAATTTTTTATACATTTTTTTTATTTTCCATATGAGCACTAGTGCTTTTATTGGTATTTACTGTATTTCCAGTTTTTGCAGGTGTATACCATTTATAGGTTTTTACGCTCTTCAAATATGGAGCAGCTTCTTTTTTACTTTTTTTGTCAATAAAGTATTGCCTTGAGTGTTATATACATTATAGAAGCTGTAAAAGTAAAGTCTCTAGATGAAACACTTGTTTCTCTGCTCTGTCCTCTCTGTATGTAATATATGAGCTGCGACGGAGAAGGAAGATCAGCTGTGAATAGAAACATCGCGAGAACACGCGAAACCCGGAAGTAACTTCAAGCAAGTCACACGATCAACGAGTATTTATTTCCAGTGTACTGCAGGCTGTCCAGACGCCTGGTTGAAGCCCATTGTAGGGGCGAACCGCGTAGCGTCCCTGGACAGACCTGCTTTCCTCTCCATTTATTTGGATTTTATTCCTGATCTGTTGCCATTGGAAGGACTCTTTATTTCCAGAATGTGTGGCGCCCACTGGTTCTGTGCAACTTAGAGACTCCATGTGTAAGCAGATATTGTTATTTTATTAAATTCTGTACTTTCATACCCTAACTCTATTTGTGGGCATTTTTTCCTGACACTTTGAGATGCATGAGTGGAGGACACAGAGGCTGAACTGAAGAGCTAAGGATCGTCCTCTGTATGCACAGTGTTTTCTGTGGATAAGCCTACCATATCTGAGGAGTTTGTGAGTGCATAGATAGAGGGGAGCTTTGCAGTCTCCCCCAGCTCCTATTCTTCCTTTGTTGTCACATCTATACACTCACCTAAAAGGTGTTATATATTTTTTGCTCACTACAGTTTACCTATAGCGCACTTTTTGTACCTTTTTCTCCTTGATATCCAACAAGATGTCTCCTTCTCTTTTTTGACAAAATACAACGACAGGGCTAAAGAAATTAAAAGAGCATTTAATAAATGTTGGCTCATTCTTCTAAAAAAAATCCAGATAGGCATGATATCATTTTTAGACGTGCCAATAAAACAGTCTCTAGCCCCCAGTGTTCTTCCAGAGTTGGAAACAACAAACTAATCCCATTTTTTGGACTCAAAATCTCCCAGATTCCACAAATGTGGGAAGTGCAAAATGTTCTACACATGTTGTAAGCAAAAGAAAAAAATAGATCACTTTTCTTGTAAGCAAGGTACCTCCTTTCAGATTAGACAGTTCATACGTTGTAAATCTGTTAATGTAATATATCTGCTGCAATGTAGCTGTGCCATTCAGTACATAGGATATACCTCCAGAGAGTTAAAAGTTAGGGCATTGAAATATCTGGGAGGCATTAGAAATAAAAGTGAAAAACATAATGTCCCCTTACATTGTAATAGCTGTAGCTCATTTAAAACAGATGAATTTCAGATAATCAGAATAGACACAGTGAACCCCACTGGAGAGGAGGGGATCCCACTGTTTGTTTAGCCAGGAGAGAAACCAAATGGATTTATAAAATGAGAACTCATGAAAAAGGGGGATTAAATACAGATCTCGATAAACTAACCTTCTGTTAGAAACATTTTTAAACATCTTGTATGACCTTTACCCCAAGGTGGTGGGTCCGGTATCCACTTTAAAAACACAGTGTGTTACTGTAATTTACATTCCCTGCATTTTTGTGTATAAATGAAAAATGCAGCAGTGACACAAATAAGTTGATTGTGGTATCATATTGTATATTTGTATGAGAAATTGTTGTAACATCCAGTTTGCTTTTATCCCATTTGTTAACTAGGGAAGTGCTACAATTCCTGTGAGAATTACTGTATTAATGTTATATGTTCTTAATGATTATATCATGTATGTGTAGATTAACTGTGTATCATTTGTTCTAATTTACACATGTAGGGTGATCTCACTATTGTGGTTTTTTTCTTTTGCTCACTCTGAGAGGTACTTGCCAATAACCTTTGGTTAAATCTTGTGTAGTCAGGTATCGGGCTCTCCAAAGTCTTTCCACTTGCTCATCTACTCTAGGCATGGGGTATGCATCAAACTTAGAGATTGCATTCAGTTTGCAATGCTCATTAAAAATCATATAGTACAATCAGGTTTTGGTACAAGCACAATTGGACTGAACCAGTTACTTTGAGACTCCTCAATTATCCCAAGATCTAACATTTTCCTAACCTCTGGGAATTCCTCCTTGGGAATTCCAACCTGGCTAAGCATCATAATTAACTCTTTAGCAATAGATTTTGCTAAGGTTGTATGCATAGGTATTTCCTAGGGAAAATGGGAGCATAGTCTAGTATTACCAATATATACTGATGCCCCCTAGTGGACTTTATCAGGGCACCCACAATATCCATAGCAAAAAGTTCAACTGGGACTTCAATAACAGGCAAGGGTACTAATGGGCTACTGTATACTTTAAAAGGTGCAGTAACTTGACATTCAGGACATGACTAACAGTAATTTACAATTGCTGCAATTACCCCTGGCCAATAAAATCTCCTCAAAAATCACTCTTGTTTTGTCAATCCCTAGGCAGCTGCCAAGGACATGGCTATGTGCCAGGTTTAACACAGTGCACCAATAGGCTTGTGGTACTAACAGCTGCTTTGTAATAACAGACTCCCTTTTTTTCAACCCTGCACAACAGATCCAGGAAGGGATTTTCCTGGATTGACAGGGGATCCATTTCTTATCAAAATATTATTCCTGGCCACCGATAATGTTGGGTCAGACAATTGTGACTAACTAAATCAATTAACTCTATTTCTGGCTCAGATCTACTAGAGATTTTGTATATACTGTTATTGGGGGATGCTGTGTGGACTCCCCTTGGGGTGATGCACCTCATTGTTAATGTTTATGCATGTTTGGTGTGCTTCTCTGATTGTTTTTTTTTTTTCCGATCTACTAAAGAGCATTGCCGTGCTCTGGGTTTTCACCAATTAATGTTTTTATAGGCCCATCATCTCAATCTAGTTCATCTGCCAATGTGTCTGCAAAATGAAAGTCATTATTCTGTTCTTCTGATGGGTTTTCAACATAGAAACATAGGTTTAAAAAATGAGGAAAATCCCTTTAACTAAATCTTAACACGTATATTAGCAGTAGGGTAGTTACGTATATCACCATACACACAAGCAATATCAACTTTTTGGAAGTTATTAGTTTGCGTATCCTGTAATAAGGACTGGTCCAGAAGGGTACCCATACTTCCTGAATCTACTAATGCCTGTACCTCTCTCCCTTGCACATTCAGAGTATTATTCAAATATCCATTTTTGTTTGCAGCACATACAGACTGAGAATAAAGTGAAATACCATCCCAGTTATTACCAAAATTACACTATATTGGTTCAACATTTTCAGGACAGTCCTTTGCAAAATGCAATGTTTCTGCATTTAAAGCATTTTACACCATAAGTATTACTTTTAGGCTCTTCCCTTCTACCAAAGTCTTTTTCTCTTTTCACAATGTCTCTTGGGTAATAAAAACCCATTCTTTCATTAAAAGACCCACTTTTCCTGCAACAGTCATACCAGATTTACTGGGGCTGTGGATCTTCAGGTTCTTGGATCGCTCTTGGCCAGGAGGTTACAGTAGTTCTCCCGCTGTCATTTACCTTTCAACCAACACAACCAATTGGTCTGCTGTTTGGGGATCAATCTGACTGACCCATCGACGAAGGCATGGGTCAGTCATAGTGAATAGGCAAGCCTTGCAGAAATCTTTCCTTCACCATTTGCTCCACAGTGTGGCTTGGTGAGCTGATCTCAGGCTGCAACCACTTCCTAGTATAGTGTATTGAGTCGAAAATCTGTGTTCAAATAGCTTTATCTGGGCTCTAAGTCCAAGAATGAAATCTCTGGGCATGAACCACTGTTGTCACCCCCAGACATGCCAGTATTTCTGCTTTCAGCTTCCTGTAGCCACTGGCTTCAGCTGGTTCCAAATCATAGTACATTTTCCAGGGTTCACTACTAAGAAATAGTGCTAGCAGACTTGCCCATTCAGCTGTAGGCAAACCTTCTCACTCAGCAGTTCGCTTAAATGCCATCAGGTAGGCCTCCACATCATCTGTAACCACCATCTTTTGTAGGTAGTGACTTACTCTGGTCACCTTGGGACATTGCAGCGCTTCTGCGGCATCCCTTGCCAGCCTTTGTGATAGGCACTGGATCTACTGCTGTATGGCAAACGTGGCCTATTGCTGCTCCTCTCTTGATGAGCTTCCACCTGTGCTGCTGCACCTTGCTTGAACAAGGCCTCTGTATTTTCCTTTTGAGCCAGTACAGGTTGCCGCAGTATTGAAATTTTCTTTTGCTGGATTATATTAGTCTCAGCAGTCCTTCTATTGGTCTCTTGCTGTACAGCAACAGACTGGAGCAGAGCTTTCATGATGTCCTCCATTTCCAGCAGTCTCTTTTCTCCAACTTAGAGACTTTGCAGTGTGTTGCACGCTTCTTCCACCATATGTGACAGAAAGTACTTTCTTGAGTACCCTGTCCTGGGATTAGTGTTCCACACACAGTCTTCTAGAGTTTCAGAGACAATCCAAGATTTCAAAAGCTTACAGCATAGTATACATATTTAGTTCAAATAAACAAAAAAAAAGTTCTTGCTCTTCCCAACAAAAAAATCCACCTTTCTGTCTTGGTTTCTTTTAGTAGCTGATGTTACACTTCACAGGATGGAAAACACAAATCTGCTTTCCTTCTTGGCAGGGGAGTATTAAACAGCACCTGACATTATTTATCTTTTGCAGGTGAGGTAAATCAGACTACTGGAACACTAGAACTGGATTCCTCACCTGCAATCTCCAAAATGTGGAGTGGATCACTGGCCCACCCTACTCTCTAAGTACTCCACCCCAGGGCCCAAAACATACACTTACATAAAGTGTGAATATTTAACACAACACATTTCGCTGGGGCTAATCTTCTTTATAACATCAAGTAGGAATCGTGCAGTATTTGGGGGGATATATATATATATATATATTCCATTATGCACAATTCCTTGCTTTCGGTCACAATATTTATACTTCCTATGCTTTTTAACAGTTCTGTAATAAAGAATCTCACACACATATATATGTAACATATAAATCATGTAATAACTGTACAATACCTGTAAATTGGTTAAATACATGATGAGGCTGTAAATAAGTGACCTTTGTCACCCCAACTCCCCTCTCTCCACAAAACCTAGAGCTTACCTGAATGGAGGGGAAAGAGCTTGTTACTGACCTGCACTGTATCTTTCAGCAGGTGACAGCCGGTAATGATTTCTTCAGAGCTGCTTCTCTGTGTCAGATTTTATAAAATGGTAACTTCTTACGCGTTCTTACCGTTGTAAGAAAAAGCTGACTTAATTTGATTGTTTGATCTCTTTATTTTTTCCTGTTAATGAGTCTGCAGTGAAATATGTTGATATTTACTCAGCATTAAAAGAAAAAATTCTGGCATTGATCCTGTTGCTCACTTACTCAGTCATCTCCCCCTGTTGTCCCCTGTGTTCACTTCCTGGAGTTCCCTACCAGAGCAGCACCACTATGTAAATACAATCTTTTGTTGGGTGCAAAACATCTTAGGGCAACTCTCAAACATTTAAAGTCTTTGGTTGGAAAATATGTATGTAATATATTGGGAAAGTATATTGTGCTTCTCCTTCTATTCCAATTGCTAAAGCATTGCTGCCATGGTAGAAAAGTGCAATTTTAGTTTCTGTTAATACTCAGTCTATTTGACTCCCAGTCCCTTGCTTTCCATTTATTTCTTATGCTATTAAAGTTTTTACTCCCAGGGCCAGCCTTAAGTGTTCCGGGGCCCTTTTTTTTAAAAACATTTTTTTTGGGCGGCCAGCCGGGCGGTTGCCGCCTGGTGTGTTGCACCCTGTGTGATCACACAGGTCGCACACCCCTAAGGCCGGCCCTGCTCTCTCCTCTGAAAATATATGGGGCAGCTGATTTGAGATCACAAATCAGATTGTCAGTACTACTCTTGCATAACGACAAGCCACAGTTATAGGACAATTATAGGACAATCTCTATTAGCAACTTATAGCATAAAGAATTTCATGAAAATGCTATGTATGTTTATTAAAGTATCCAATCAATAAAATACTGGTAACCAATCAAATACGTTTCTGGGTGATATCGGCATCCATAACCAAATCTACTGGTCATCCTTATCTAAAATGTGGTCCTTTATTTATCTTTTACTTTTGAATCTCATTGTTGAAACATATAATTAGATTATATTTTATTTCTACAGATATATGTTAGGATAATTAATTTATGTACATATAAGTAGATCCAGCACTCCTACAAACCTTAAAAGTATCCATTTATTGTAATAAGGTAAGATTTAATCCATATGTGTCAATAATCAGCAACAGTGTAACAAAATGGACAGATATGTACAGCTTTATGCGTTTCACTCTTGTCTTAGCACTTACTCATGAGCTCTTAATTCATGTAAGTTAAAGACATTAGAATAATAAAACATGTATTAAGTAATAAATTAGAATAATAAAACATGTATTAAGTAATATCACATACAATTTGATAATACCAGTGAATTGTATCTATGTATGTTATCTATTCTTTTCTGATAAAGCAAGTAAACCACTGGTAACCATATAGGAGGTTCGATGGAAGCTCCATGCGCCAGTGGTGCTTTCACTATGACGTACTCCTAGGACAATGAGCATTTAAGGCCCGTCTATTTAACTATGTGGCATGGCCTCAGAAGGACCGATCTCCGTGCCCCGTGCTCCTACCTCTCAAGTCCTCTGCTTTTTCTACACCAACGACTTTCCTGGATCACAGTTTGGTATTTTTTCCAAGTGGATGAACTCATGCTTACCCACCTCTACCATAACACCAATGAATCGAATCACTGTATATGGGTGAGATAGTGTCCATTCCTATGGACCACATCAGATCTTATTGATATACTGGTTTATCTGCCTGTGTTTTCCACATTTTGGTCTGTCCAGTTAGTTACTGCAAGAGGCATTTTTGTTTTCCTTTTTCTCTTTCCTTTTGTTCATTGGACTTTTCTGTACTGTTTTTTTAGCTATTTTTTCTCCTATTGTTTTCATTGTTTTGTGGTTAGAATTTTTTTCACTGATACTTTATTTTAAAGGTTTATACCTTGCATAACCACATTTTTCTTCTTTTTTTCCCCTCACTTTATTTTATTGTTTAAATAATATTTATTTGCTTGACACATCCCCCTGTGTCCCATTTTTTTGCTTTCCCTGTATGCTTGTTACTTTCTTTTATTTTTTTGCATTTTGATATATTCACCATCTGCGGTCCATATATAGCACTGTTCTGCTTATGCATAGATTTTTTCCCTTTTTGTTTTTTGTCTATTTTGCTTACTATTTTGTATGGTCCTCTCACCTTACATCTACAGCTTCTATCATATATATATATATATATATATATATATATATATATATATATATACATATATACATATATACATATATATATACATACTGATTTTTTTTCATTTGTGTAACTTTGGTGAATTATATATTGCCTACGCTTATCCCATTGTCGATACATTTATCTAATAAATATACATTTTTTACTTATTTATCAGTGTGCATGTCTGCTTCTTTCTGTATACTATGTAAACCACTGGTAGACTTTCCTGGGCAGAAGTGTAGCTAACAGCTATAATGTGATGGTTATTGAAACATGTACTGAGGTTAGTTAAATGTTCTATTTTTTGGTGCATCATTAAACTCTTATGTGTTGCTCTGCAGGTGCTGAACAGTATTTGACACCCCCCTCAAAAAGCAGGTGCACACAGCAGAGTACCATTCACTTTTTTTTTTTAATTGTTGTTAATGTTTGTTGGCATGCAATGGATAGATTGTTGTCTTTTGTTTCTGGTATGGTGAAAGCATCTGTGCAGCCAAGCTAAACTTTAGTTCGTAAAACAAACAACATGTATCATTAAGGATGTTCATAAGAGCATTCTATTCCCTTATCATTCATCCAGACTTAAACTGTGATAAAAAAAAGCTATGTTCAAAAATTATATTAATTAAAAGATGTTCATACAAAGGACAAGACATACATGAATATATCTACTATTACAAAAACGCCAGGGTTTTCATTAGTATACAGTTGAATATTTGCACTTCTGAGCTATAGAAAAGCTCCACTTTCATCATAAAAATAATTATGATACCCAAATAAAAATTCTCAGTAAAGAAACTGTATTAACCCCTTAGTGACAAGACATTTTCACCTTGACTTTCCCTTGGTGACAAAGGCTGTTTTGACATTTCTAGGGTGTTTGTGTTTAGCTGTAATTTTTTTCTTTCTCACATACAGTACCCACACAAATTATATGTTGTTTTTATCGTCATAAGAAGGGCTTTCATTAGATACCATTATGTTCATCATATCTTATAATTTACTACAAAAAAAATCATAAAATATGATGAAAAATTTAAAAAAACACACTTTTTCTAACTTTGACCTAAAATATAATTTACACAAATAAAATCATTAAAAAAGACCCCGTCTAAATAGTTTCTAAATGTTCTCCCGAGTTCAAAAATATGCATGTTTCCATATTTTTCGGTATTTTTTTGCAAGTTATGGGGCAAAAACCAAAAATAGTGTTTTTTGTTTTTTTCCTATATTGATCTTTTGACCCCAACCCGAACCCAAAATGTAACCCTAACACTAAATTTAACCCCAACTCTAATCCTTATTATATCCCTTAATATTTTTTAACTTTAACTTTAATTTTAACCCTATCCCTTATGCTAAAAAATATTTAATTTTAACCCTATAGGCTAATATAGCTAAATAACCTGTTTTTAATTAATTAAATATTTATTTTAAATATTTCCCATTGAAATGCTACTAAACTACCACTAGGGGTAGTCAAGTAGCATATTCAGAGCGACGGAAGTGAAGTTACTTTCACTTCCGAAGCTCAGACCGGCAGAGGACTTAGCCATATTGACGAGCAGCATGCTCCGTCAATATGGCTCTCCACGATCGCTCCGTGGGGCGATCGTGGGGGTCCCGAAATAGAAATTTCGGTGCTGGCTATTGCCTCAATGTCGAGGCAATAGACCAGCACTGTTAAAGCGGTTTTCGCGATCGTTGATCGCGAAAACCGCTTCATTCAATGCAGGACGTGCCTGGCACGTCCTTTGTCGTCAAGGGGTTAAAGCAAGTATCAAAAGGATGAACAATTCACAGGAGCCTTTGCTCACCTCTTAGTTCATGAAGCATTAACCCCTTAGTGACAAGACATTTTCACCTTGACTTTCCCTGGGTGACAATGGCTGTTTTGACATTTCTGGGGTGTTTGTGTTTAGCTGTAATTTTTTTCTTTCTCACATACTGTACCCACACAAATTATATGTTTTTATCCTCATAAGAAGGGCTTTCATTAGATACCATTATATTCATCATATCTTATAATTTACTACAAAAAAAATCATAAAATACGATGAAAATTAAAAAAAACCCACTTTTTCTAACTTTGACCTAAAGTATAATTTACACAAATGCAAACATTAAAAAAGTTTCTAAATGTTGTCCCGAGTTCAGAAATATGCATGTTTCCATATTTTTCAATAATTTTTGCGCGTTATGGGGCAACAACCAAAAATAGTGTTTTTTGTTTTTTTTCTATATTGAAGTTTTGACCCCAACCCGAAACCTAAATTTAACCCTAACACTAAATTTAACCCCAACTCTAACCCTTATGCTATCCCTTAATATATTTTAATTTAATGTTAACCCTATCCCTTATGCTGAACAATATTTAATTTTAACCCTATATGCTAATCTAACTATATAACCAGTTTTAAGCTAATTAAATCTTTTTTAATTTTTTTTTTAAACATTGCTATGCTGGTTGCTGCCTCTAGGGGCAGTCAAGCAGCATATTCAGAGCAACGGAAGTGAATTTACTTTCACTTCCGAAGCTCAGAACACCAGAGAGCATAGCCATATTGACGGAGCATGCTGCTCCATCAATATGGCTCCCACGATTGCTCTGTGGGGTGATCGTGGGTGCACCAGAAAGGAAATTTTGGTGCTGGCTATTGCCTCGACATCGAGGCAATAGACCAGCACCGTTAAAGTGGTTTTCCTGATCGTTGATTGCAAAAACCGCTTGATTCACCCCAGAGTTCCTGGCAGGATGTGCCTGACACGTCCATTGTCACGAAGGGGATAACATATAACATTATCCATTTGTTTGTTGACAATCCAATCACATTAGGAATTAATTGTATTCATAATTTTCTCAGATGCTTCATTTTTAACATAACATAACATGAAACATAGCTTAAAAACATAGAACCATTAGGTTCTTATCCTGTGCATGCTTACACAAATGTTCTGTATACCAATTGGTGTCCAGAGTGGGGCTGGTGGAAGGGGGCACTCTCCTTTCCCCTCTGGAAATTTCAACAGGAGAGAGAAACTGTAGGCTTATTTGTGTGGGTTAACCAGATTTAGAGAGCCGGATAAACATCTGGCAGGTAGGGTCGGCCAGGAAAAACAATGCTATTTAATTCCGTACAGTCAGTCGTATGGTCTGCTATCTTCATCTCCCTCTAGCTGGTCTCTTCCACCTTAGTCTATCAACAGCAAGCACAGAGTCTGTCTGGGCAAAAACACAGCTTGCATGCTATAAAAATGTATTTAAAACATGTATTGCAAATAGTGTTAGTTAGTACTCAAGCTGTTCAGAATACATTTCCCATGACTCTCAAGCAGCCATTTGGCATGCTAAATTTTTGTTGAGGCAGCCAAGTTGCTGGTTGATCATCTAAGGAATTGTAGTGAACTGTGGAGAGGACTACAACACTTTATTCAAGAGGGAAATGCAGGGAATTTGAGACTTAAGGCCAAATTATAGATTTTGGAAATATTCTTCAATTCAGGTAAATTTTGTATGAAATTCCCTTGTCAATTTCCTGCAATTCCCTCCTACATGAATAAAGAACCTAACTTTTGTTGACTGCATCTACAATGATATTTAGCCAGTCATGTTGCTATTAGACACTATACGCTAACTGCAAGTCCCATGAAATATAACTATCCACTGTCTAAACACCATGGGAATTGCAGTCAATTACAGGCTAAACACCATGGAAATTGGAGTCTGGGGCAGCTGTGTCCAGAAAAAATCCAATGAATGCCCATAGTTATACCTCATACACCTACATTGCAGGTTTACAGATTAAAATAACCGAAAACAGACATCCAACTATTTTAATGTCTTTTGAAGCAGCAATCTTAAATGAAAACTGTTTTCAAAAACAATAAATTGTGTTTAATTTTCTGTGCAAATACTTTTATTAAATAATTTCAAAATGTGTCTTATTTAGTTCCCTCTCCCTGTATAGGGGTGGGCATATTAGGGCAAAAGTTCTGTTCATTTTAAACATGTCATCCTGAACTAAAAGCAGTGGGTAAGAGCTTATTTGGATGTCTTTCCTTCCGGTTGTTTGTATTTTATTTCACTCAATTTCTGTAATTTTATAATTATTTTGTCCTTGTGACCAGCTTCATAACATACATTCTATTGGCACAGGACTTCTGCATGTTTTATATGTATACACATGTTGTTTAGTGTTTTGCAATAAATGTATACTTTTATATTATACCCTTTTTTTCTTGGAGTTTATTTTAGTGCTGTCTCCTCTTTTTTAACATTGTGCCTTTCTTTTTTAGTGGTGCAGATCACTGCAGTTTTAAGACTAGCTGCTTTTTTATTATCTGGTAGAGATTCTCCCTCCACGAGATCAAGAGATTTCTCTCTACATTGGTTGTGTGGTTTTGTTTTGTGTGTAGACAATGTACGGGTAAGTCTAATTTTTTTTATTACTTTTGTCTTTGCCATTTTCTTTTTGACTCATTTATATATATATATATATATATATATATATATATATATATATATATATATATATATATATAAATTCTTATTTTTTTCCGTTAGCACTTTTCATTTTGAAGCGCTGTGCAGTTTTTTTCTTTTCTATTGCATGCTGTCACTGTATAAGTATAGCTGCTTCTTTATATCATTTTGATATTCACTTATTGTAAGTTATTTACTATATTTTTCTTTCCCTGGTGGGTGTTCTCTCTCGGCATTATCAGAGAATTTTTGACACAAATACGGTAGAATCCAAAGAGAACACAAAAGATAAAAATATTGACACTTGGTTTTTAGACGTGCAAAAGAGATTAGAGTCTGAACTAAGACACTGGTGGGATATCACAAGTTTGGAACAATATATAAAAGCACGGATAATACCACGAGGTTTAAGGGTAAATAAGAGTGCAAATATGAGAGATAATGATGCTGCTCTACTAGGAGAGTGGAACAGTGCCTTGGAGGAATGTTTTTTTAAGTTGATGGAAATAGCAATTAGGAGGCGAAAAAAACTGAATCCAAGTAGAAGAAAAATCGAAGAACAGATTAAATCAGTTGAGAAATATAGAAATGCCACTGAGTTTAAAGATCTAAATTTAAGAGAGACATACAGGACTATCTACAGGGAAAACAATTTAATTTGAAAAAAAGGAGAGGGGGAGAATTCCCAGTAAAGATAGGACTAATCAAAATTATGGATGAACAAAAGCAAAGGATAGATAAGAGGGACAGCAATAAGAGAAAAGAAAAAGAACGTGAATACAAAAAAGAAGGTGGTGGGAGAACTAAGGTCACATTTGATGTCATGACTCAAAATCACTTTGATGGTCTGAAAAATGGAGAGAGAAAGATCTTTCTAATACAATTTTTTTTTTTTTTTACAAAGTAACCAACAGATACATTTTCTGTGACACCATGAAATTTATACTAGAATCTAACTATTTTGTGTTCATTGGAAACTTCTATCTCCAGACCTGCAACTGCAATGGGGACCCATTTTGCCCCCACTAGTCAAATTTATTTTTGGGTAGCTGGGAGGATGAGACAATTTTTTATTTCCACCGCCGTACAGAACTTTTGTTGTACTGATGTTATATAGATGATTTGTTTATTTTGTGGAGGGGATCAATGGACTCCCTAACAACTTTTTTCAACCCGCTAACCCTTAACTCTTTAAGTCTTATATTTACCTTTGAAACTAGTGGAGAACAAATACATTTTGTAGAGCTGACAATTAGTGATAACAAAATCAAAAAAAGCGTTGAGACAAACATATTTCAAGACAGTGGACAAAAATATTTATTTAAATGCCAAGAGCTACAAAGATAAAAAGTGGATACAGAATATCCCAATTCGTTCATGAAAATGTGTAGGAATTTCTCAAAAATCAAACTTTTTGATGCCCAGGCAGAAATTATCAATAGACTATTATTTCTCCCTTTGGGATGAGAAAAGGTTAAACATAAGGTGTTTTTTCTATCTCATTTTGGATAATTTATGAGGGAACACTTTGTCCTGGGTGCGGTCGCGGTCTCCTCCCCGGTATGCCAGTTATGCGGGTGGGAGACGTGTCTCCATGGCAATGCCGGAAGTTCTCACATTGTAAACTTTCGGTTACATGGATCTGTGTCAGAAACTCAGCCACAGCTGAGCAAGCTATGAGTTAATGTTTTTCGGGGGAATTGTCCTAGTATATAGGGAAGTATCTTCCCCACTGTTTTTATGAACCAATACCCACCAGCTGAAGTTTTTTAACAAAATGCGTCCTGTGGGGTGTTTTTTGTTCTTGTGCAATATCGATTTTGTGCGGATGTTCAACACCTGGTCAGGTGAACTAAAAGCAGTGGAGCCTATTTGGATGTCTTCTCGGTTGTTTGTATTTTATTTCACAAAATTTGTATGGCATTTTATATTTATTTTGTCCTTTTGTGACCAGCTTCATAATATATTTTCTATTAGCACAGGACTTCTGTATGTTTTATATGTATACACATTTTATTTAGTGTCTTGCAATACATTTATACATTTTTTAATATTATACCCTTTGTTCTTGAAGTTTATTTTAGCGCTGTCCTCTTTTTTTAACAAGAGGTCTCAGTAAAGTATTTTATTTGTATTTTTCACATAGCCTGTGAACTCCTAAACATTTAAATTGTATATTGCAGAGCAAATGTCACTTAAATTTAGTGATGCTAAACCCCATCATATTTTATGTATTATTTGTATAACATTTCTTTTCCTATTATAATATATTTCCTCTCCTCACCATACAAACAAACTAGTCACACATTTTAGCTGTAGTGGCAGTAAAGACACCAGCCAATAGACGTGTGCATTCGTTTTCGGACGAGTGCATTTTTCCGAATAACAAACAACGAAAATGAAAAACTAACGAAAGACGGATGCACGAATGCCAAATGAACTAAATTCATTCGTCCATTAGTTCATTCGGCCGACAGCCACTCTGATATGTTGAAATCGAATTTTGTCCCAATTTCTGCTTAAGTTATTGTATGTAATGGCATTACATAAGCCGAAATAGAGGTGAAATAGAGTCAAAAAGTGTTGAATTAAGGCGAACTGATCAAATTCCACAGAACAGAGTAATCAGACATTCAGTATTCATATTGGATTAGTTTTTATTCTGCATAATATTATGCTATGCAGAAGAAAACTGATCCTAAATGAATAATAACTGTCTTATGACTGATCTGTGGAATTCGTCCATTCGGCAATTTGGCTTAATTTCACAAATTCGAATTTTATTCAGTAGACTCAATTTCGACAACATTTCACTCAAATTCGACTCAATTTCGACCTTAGTTGTTGTATGTAATGCTATTTGCATTACAATACAACAGCCTAAAAGCCGAATTGAATGAATGGGCGAATGGATGAATTACACAGCTCAGACAAACTACTAGTATAAGGTTGTGGAATTGCTTTCAGTTTGAATAAAAAAAAAATCTATTTACTGTATGTCTTACTGTATTTGTATAAACTATATATCTATATCTATATATATATTTATATATATATATATATATATATATTTATAAACTTTTTTAACTTGTAATATAGTTTAAATGTCACAAATAATTATCAAAGTACTTAGTAATACAATCTATGATATATGTTAAATGCTTATATATTAAACACTGACTTTGCCTTCAATTAACTCCCTGTACTTCACATATTGATTGAAGTACAGAGAATGACAGAAAGTGAAAGGAAAAAAACCAAACCCATTTCCTGTTATTTTTTTACATTTAATATGCAACATATCAAATATTTTTTATACACTTTTATTAATATTATTTTAAACACACTTTTGGGTTTACACCACTAAAATTTGACTTTCTATGTTTCTATCCATTTGATTTCAACAAAAATGTTGTCCATCAGCTTCTATATGCAAATTCCCCAACCATTTAGGGCCAAATTTCAACAGCTCAGTAAATTTGCCTACCTTATACTATTGAAGTTAGGCCATTTCCGTCCATTGCTGCATTCATTTTGTTATTCAGTTCATATGAATGAACATTTCACCTATGTTCATTCAATACATAGTGTAAGGTTGGGGAATTTGGATGAAAGAGATGAATTTCTACAGCTCAATAGCATAAGGTAGGAGATAAAATTCGACTCTTTCAACCCAATTCTCCAACCTTATACTATTGAAGTTAGGCTAAATTTATATACTGTATGTCTGTATTTGTCAATTTTGTATAATGTATTACTAAATATTTTGATCATTATCAATGTGAATTTTTTTTTTTTTTTTAATATACAGAGCTAGTAAAGCGTTTTATACAATCATGGCAGCCAACCCGCAGGTAATAATATACAGAGCTAGTAAAGCGTTTTATACAATTATGGCAGCCAACCCACAGGTAATAATATACAGAGCTAGTAAAGCGTTTTATACAATCATGGCAGCCAACCCGTAGGTGGTAATATACAGAGCTAGTAAAGCTTTTTTTGGGGGGTTAAACAATAAACATTTCTTTGAAGAAAAAAAAATGACACACAAGATCGGTCAAAATTGAAATAGGTTCCCCAGTCAAATCACGCAGCGCCGTCTCTTATCTCTCACATCAGTTTGCACCTTTAGTTTCAATGCATCACTTATACTATGTGATTGTATGTAACCATTGCTTTCTTTTTTTTTTTTTTTTGAATTCTTTCTTTTTATTAGGAGTTTTTCAACATTGAAATTCGATACAAAATGAGAATATTCAAAACAGAACGAACCAAAGAATACTATTACTGGACCATAGAACAATTATATTTGGGGGAATTAGTTGCCTGTGAGCTTTGTCATATTATTACTATTAAACCGTACTAGATTGTTAACTATCATGTGCTCCCAAGTTTCACTTCCTCCAATCTTGTCTACTCTCTCCTTGAAGTTTCTATGGTCCGTGGGCCAGGTTCTACTCTCCTTACGTTATAAATGTAATGCCAAATACTGCTTTGTGCTTCAGAGAGTTTAAAGATTAATAAAAAAAAAAAGTAAAAGGACAATACAACAGTTTTAAGAATAACAAACACAAAAAATAACTTCTATCTTCCTCATACATTCATCCAGTCATTCTCTACTCGGGTGTGTGGTTGGGGGATAGGAGGGGGTGGAGGGGAGGACAACATCAGCTTCTCTGATCAGTTTCTCTGTGCGTTTTCCAAGGAGCCCAGATTTCAATGTGAAATTTTTTACACTTTTTTTTAAAACGTGTAAAACATATAATAAGTTTAAATTTCATATCCATAATTATCAAAATACTTAGTAATACAATCTATGTTATATGTTAAATGCGTATATACACTGACATTGCCTCCAATTCACTCCCTATACTTCACATACTGATTGTGAAGTAGAGAGAATGACCCTTTCCCTGCTGAACACTTTTTTTTGTTTTGTTTTTTTTTACTGTGATCAGTTTCCTTCCAAGTTTATGGCCCTCATTTTGTTTTTTCTCATATTTTTTTTTTTTTTTTTAATTTTACAATGCTAAAATGTATTACAATTACAATATCAATATCTATTGCCTTGTCCTACTGAAGTGAGGCCATTTTGTCCATTGCTGCATTAATTTCATTATTCAATTCATATGAATGAACATTTCACCTATGTTCATTCAATACATAGTATAAGGTTGGGGATTCAGATGAAAGAAGAATTTCGACAGCTGAATAGCATAAGGTAGGGGATGAAATTTGAATGAAATCAGGATGAATTTGACTCTTTCAACTAAATTATCCAATAGGTGAATTATTTTCCATTCGTACAAATGAATATAATGAAACAAAGATAAAAAAAAAAAACTTTGTCCAAAATGAATGCAGCAATGAACTAAATTCATTTTGGAACAAATAAATAACATTTTCATCTGAATGGACGAAAACGAAATGAACATTTTTTGTTTTGCCCATCTCTAACAGTCAATGCTTTAGACAGGCAAATGGGCTCAACTGAGCAAACACTGTGACTCCCATCAAAACATGGAATTGTCATTTTCCTGGATTAAATCATCTACAAAACATTTTGCTTTAATTGATGTGCAGGTGGAAACAGCAAACAAAAGTTAAACTGAAAAATAAAAAATATTCTACAATTATCTGGTATGGGGTATTAAATTTTATTAGCTTATTTTAGTGTCACAAAAAGACTATGATGCATGTACACATTTATACCAGAGTACTTACTATCTGGTATTGATAACATGAATACTAAAAATCTATGCTCCCTTCCAAATTATAAAGTCAGGATTCCCCTTCATCATCAAGGACAGCTGCTTAAAAGGGTTCAGTATTAGAGTTGAGCGAACCTGAATCGAACATTACGGTTTTTGGACCCCGGACCCGAACACGGACATTTCACTGTATGTTCTGGTTGGAGTTCGGGGTTCGGCAATTTAATGGCACGTTTTAAAAGGCTGCAGGGCAAGTGTTTGACTAGTTTGCCCTTAGAAGCCATCACAGCCATGCCTACTAATGGCATGGCTGAGATTGGCCAGTGCAGCATGTGACCCAGCCTCTATATATAAACTGGAGTCACCGCACATCACATGAGCTATTCTTAATGTAGGGAGAGGATGCTGCAGCTGTGAGGGACAGATTAGTAAAGAATTCTGGTGTTGATTCTACAAACTACAGTGATTATTTTAGTGGGTGCTATACTACATTTTTGTACTCTGCCCTGAGCCCAGTGCCACAGAGAGTGCAGTGCACTTGCAACTGCATGTGTGCCAGGCACATGACTTTAATCATGTTCTGGTACCTCAGTGGGAAACATCTAGGCATTTTTAAATACTGCAATTTTTGGGTGCTTAATAGTATCTTTGCGTCCTGCACTTCATATCTGAGAGTCAAATAGAACCGTCAAATACTGTGCTTACAACGCACTTTGAAAAATTCGAATTGTTTTGGGTGTTAAATAGTACATTTCTTGCAGTCGAATAAACAAAAAAACAAAAACAAATACAAATTGTTGACTATTGGCGGTTATATTGTCGCCTGACATAAACCATCTGTTAGTTTGGTGGGTTAACGCAAAAAATGAGGAGGGCATCAAATAAGGGACGTGGCTCTGGTCGTGGTGCTGCTGGTGTTGGTGCAACTCCTGTTGCAAGGAGAGGACGTGGTCGATCTGTGCCAGCTACACGCACAAGTGAAACACCTTCCTCAGGTGCTGGCACGTGACATAACCTTCAGCAGTATTTGGTAGGGACGAATGCCTCTTTTAGAATGGTGAGGCCAGAACAAGTACAGGCGATAGTAGATTGGGTGGCTGACAGTGCTTCCAGTTCCTTGACATTGTCTCCCACCCGGTCCACTGCTGAAAGCTCAGAGTTGGCACCTGCAGCCCATGGCCATCTGTCTTTCACCTCACCCCCTTGCAAATCAGCCAAGCAGTCTAAACCACAAGTCATGCAGCAGTCTCTTATGCTTTTTGATGACTCTGCTGGCGGGGTTTCCGTGGGCCATCCACCTAGCCTTGCCCCAGAAGTGGAAGTGATTGAGTGCACTGATGCACAACCACTTATGTGTCAGGATGTGGACATGCAAGGACCACCACAGCATGTCTCTGATGATGACGAAACACAGGTGCCAACTGCTGTGGCTTTTGGCAGTGTGCAGACCGGCAAGGAGGGCAGGGTTGAGGAGTGAGTGGAAGATGATGTGGAGGAAGATGAGGTCCTAGACCCCACATGGAATCAAGGTCATGCGAGTGAAGTGTCCAGTTTGGAGGAAGAGGCAGTGGTCGCACAGAGGCACCAGCACAGCATAAGAGGGAGCAGGGTGCAAAAGCGGAGCAGCCGTCCCCTAGACAGTACGCCTGCTACTGCCCACCGCACCCAGGGACCGAGCACACCAAAGCCAGCTCCAAGGAATTCCCTATTGTGGCAGTTCTTCAGACAATGTGCTGACGCCACCACGTCCACCACCGTCCCCAAGCATCTCCACACTGTCCCATGGAAGCGTTCAGCTGTCCATCTCCCAAACACTGGAGAGAAAGAGGAAGTATGGCCCTACCCACCCGTGATCCCTGGCCCTGAATGCCAGCATTTCCAAATTCCTGGCCTTTGAAATGCTGTCATTACGTCTGTTGGAGACGGACAGTTTTAAAAACCTGATGTCGGTGGCTGTCCCACAGTACGTGGTTCCCAGCCGCCACTACTTTTCCAGGCGAGCCATCCCTTCCCTGCACAACCAATTGGCGGACAAAATCAGATGTGCACTGTGCAACGCCATCTGTGGTAAGGTCCACATAACCACAGATACGTGGACCAGTAAGCACGGGAAGGGACGCTATATCTCCCTATCTGCACACTGGATAAATGTAGTGGCGGCTGGGCCTGAGGCGGATAGCAGTTTGGCGCATGTCCTTCCGCCACAGAGGATTGCAGGGCATTTATCTTTGCCTCTTGTTGCCTCCTCCTCCTCCTCCGCTTTCTCCTCCACTTCCTCCTCCTCTACCACCTCCTCATCCGTTCAGCATAACACCTTCACCAACAACTTCAGCACAGCCGGGGGAAACGACAGCAGGCTGTTTTAAAACTCATATGTTTGGGGGAAAAACCCCACAGAGCGCAGGAGCTGTGGACGGGCATGGAACAACAGACCGATGAGTGGTTGTTGCCACTGAGCCTCAAGCCCGGACTGGTGGTGTGCGATAATGGGAGAAATCTCGTAGCAGCTCTGGGCCTAGCCGGTTTAACGCACATCCCTTGCCTGGCACATGTGCTGAGTTTGGTGGTGGAGAAACTACCCAGATATATCAGAGCTGCTGCAGAAAGTGCGGGCCGTCTGTGCGCACTTTCGGCATTCTCACCCTGCTGCTGCTTGCCTGTCTGCGCTGCAGCGTAACTTAGGCCTTCCCGCTTACCGCGTCATATGCAACGTGCCTACAAGGTGGAACTCCAGCTTGCACATGCTGGAGAGACTGTGCGAGCAGCAGCAGGTGATAGTGTAGTATCAGCTGCAGCACGCACGGGTCAGTCGCTCTGCGGAACAGCACCACTTCACCACCAATGAGTGGGCCTCCATGCGAGACCTGTATGCGATTTTGAACTGTTTTGAGTACTCCACCAACATGGCCAGTGCCAATGACGCCGTTCTCAGCCTTACTATCCCGCTTCTATGTCTACTTGAAAAAACGCTTTGGGCGAGGATGGAGGAGGATGTGGCACAGGAGGAAGAGGAGGAGGAAGAAGAGGGGTCATTTCCACGGTTAACAGGCCAGTCATTCACAAGTGGCTTGGAGGGTGGGTTCCTGTACCAGCATAGGCCAGGTACACAATTGTCCAGCCAGGGCACAGTTCTGGAGGAGGATGAGGATGATGATGAGACAGAGTGGGAACCGTGTTCACAGCAGGGTGGTACCCAACACAGCTCGTGGGCATCACTGGAGCTTGTCCTTGCTTCTGGGTAGCTTGGCACACATGAGCGACTACATGCTACACCGACTGCCTCGTTGGCCACATTCTAACTTGTGCTGATTACTGGGTGGCCACCCTGCTGGATCCCCATTACAAGGACAACTTGCCGTCCTTAATTCCCTCACTGGAGCGTGATCGGAAGATGCGCGACTACAAGCGCACGCTGGTAGACGCGTTGCTGAGGGCATTCCCAACTGACACCGGAGGCTCAATGGAAGCACAAGGTGAAGGCAGAGGAGGAGGAAGAGGTCGCCAACGCAGCTGGGGCACCACCAGCACCTCAGAAAGCAGGGTTAGCATGGCCGAAATGTGGAAAAGCTTTGTCAGCACGCCTCAACAACCAGCACCACCATCTGATATGCAACGTCTTAGCAGGAGGCAGCATTTCAGCAACATGGTGGAACAGTACGTGTGCACAGGCCTACACGTACTGACTGATGGGTCTGCCCCATTCAACTTCTGGGTCTCCAAATTGGGCACATGGCCTGAGCTTGCCCTTTATGCCTTGGAGGTGCTGGCCAGCCCTGCAGCCAGTGTATTGTCTGAACGTGTGTTTGGCACGGCAGTGGGCGTTATCACAGACAAGCGCAGCCGCCTGTCCACAGCCAACATGGACAAGCTCACGTTTAGTAAAATGAACCAGGCATGGATCCCACCAGACTTGTGCAGAACAAAACATTTATACCGGCCTTACCCAGCCATTGTTATACTCAAGTGCACTTATTCTTTGTTTTCTTTTTTATATGTCCCAATATTTGGGGTGCTACCCCAATTAAAAAAAACAAAAACAAAACAAACAAATAAATAACAGTGTTGGCTACCTCCTCCTCCTCCACCACTGCTTCCGCCTACACCGCCACGATCACCGCCTCCTCAAACTATGGGTCACTTAGTATAAACTATGTGTCACAAATGCACCCTACTCCAAGAGTGCATGTGACTGGGTTATGGTGGTGCAAGGGTTAAAATTAACTCTCTGTCTGCCCTAGACTAGAAATAATGATAAAACCCCCCTTTAACACCACCCACACTTAATTATACTGATATAACTAATGTGCTAAAACTGCCACCACCAAGACAATTTATAAATGGTGTGCCTTGGTCCCCCAAGCAAATTAGACTTAACCCACAAAATATGCTTTAACACAATATCTATCCGATTGGTCTAATCAGGTAAAGTGAGTCTCTATACCAGACAAAGGCAGAACTTAATAAAGGAATATTTATTATGAACAAAAGAAGTGCATACAAAAAATAAAACAGATGACAAATTATTTACACCAAAACAGACAAAAATAAAAAGGAGAAATTAACAGAAAACATAACTACTCACTTACATAGAGAAGTACCAGTATTTTCTGTCCGAGGGACTGCGGCAAGAAAATGACGGCAACTTACACAAAATTAGATCAAAATTAAACTAGTCCCCTAGTAAGCACACTGGCCATTATTCCATCATTAGATTTATACCTTGTCAGGTCAACTCAGGTTTCCAAGCCAGCCCAGAGGTGGGAAGGTGTACCTAAAAGTGTCCTCCCCCATGTGTGGTGGAACAAGCCCAGTAAAAATATGGAAGCTTGTTGCAAATTTACTCCAGTGCATGTCACATACATAATTCTTGCATCTATTAATTTGTTGTAATTTACGAAGTGCATAGATATGTCACACTTTCTACCCATGACTCTATACCACAGACTTCACAATAACTTCCAAATGGCTCAAGTTGCACCAGCCATATTTGTACTCATTTTGTAGGGTGTACTATTCCCTGTCTAAATATTCACAAAATAATGCATGAATAATAATCTGGGAGTTATTATTAATGCATGTTTGGGAGATGACTTTTGCAGGACAAGACTTCTAACTGGTAAGGGCCACTTAGCATATCAAAAGAACCTACTATCTATGACTGGATACAGATATATTTCTGTATAGACTTGCTGGCAACTAACTCAGTGTAACTTTTCACACCTCGTAACATCAGTTCCAGCTTCAAAGTAACCACTCAAGTTGTAAAGCTTTTCAGATCACAAAGGTCATACCATCTCTACCGGTAAGTAGATGCGGGTATGCACTACACCTATTGTTGTGACACTATGTACACAGTAGCAGAGGCTTGTGAAGGCCTTTTCTCCATGCATCAGGAGTTGAGCTCAGTTTGAACAATGAAAGAGAATACCCTGCACTTCAACCCTCTCTCAAATTGATAATTCTGTTGATCCTCCTGGCAGCCATGCTTTAGATTTTAAATTATGTTCTTCCAAAACTAAAATCAAAGATTCCATCTAGTGCTATTTTATGGCTCAGCTGTATTTTTAATTTGCATTTATTTAATGTTATTTTAAGTTATTTCCCTATCCACATTTGTTTGCAGGGCACTTGTCCTACTCTTGCCCCCATTTTACTTCCTGTTGCAGCCCTCTAGCCCTTTCCAGGACTTTTTTAGAGGCATTTTATTGCCCAAAAGTTCGGGTCCCCATTGACTTCAATGGGGTTTGGGGTCAAGTTTGAGCCCGAACCTGGACTTTTTTCCGAAGTTCGGCCGAACCCGCCGAACCCGAATATCCAGGTGTCCGCTCAACTCTATTCAGTATTTAACAATGTAATCTTAAAAAAAGTATATTCAGAGTAACCTAGCACAGATTTTAAATGCATTATGGAAGACAATGTCATATAGGGGACAGCTGGCAAGAAGGGCAGGAGGGCAATTACCCCCCCCCCCCAGGCTGTTCTCTAATCTCATTAAATGCAATGGGAATGCCCTACTTTTCACTTTTGAATAGTTCAGTGCTCCTCATCCTTTTCTCACCCAGGGAACACCAAAGCTCTTCCCAGAATTCCGTGGCACAAGCAAAAATATATACAAATTAAGTTATAAAGTCAAGTTCATATGCCGAACGTAAGAACTAGATGCCCTTAATTACCTTTATAACCAAACAAGTGTGTAAAATAAATAACAAATGCATTAATCAAGACAAATGCATTACAAATCATAAATAGACAAACAAAACCAGTGCATTACCAATGATAAACAGACAAACCAAGACAAGTGCATTACCAATTATAAACAATATGCCAGTATTACTTTTGCCATTAATATGTCAGTCTTATTTTGTCATTAATATGCCCCAGCACATTTGCCCAATAATATGCCCCAGCCAATTTGCCCAATAATATGCCAGTATTATTTTGCCATTTAATATGCCACAGCCAATTTGCCCAATAAAATGCCAGTATTATTTTGCCATTTAATATGTCCCAGACAATTTGCACAATAATACGCCAGTATCATTTTGCCATTAATAACCACAGCCAATTTGCTCAATAATATGCAAATATTATTTTGCCATTTAATATGCCCCAGCCAATTTGCCCAATATTATACCACCCTCCTCTCCCCTTCCTCAGTACCAATGGCGTCCCGAGGGGGGTGCGGGGGGTGGGGACCGCACCGGGTGTCACCTCCAGCGGGGGTAACACCGGTGCTGCCGGCACCCCCTGCACCGCGCTGCTTAACTGGATGCGGCCACCGGAAAAAAGAAAAAAAAATCACAGCGACCAGGTGTGACGTTAAGTCACATCCGGTGACTGTGTTTCCCTCCTCCATGCAGCAGGGAAGACTGCACAGAGAAGGCCACAGAGGGAAGACTGCATGGAACAGCAGCCAGGCGGTCAGTGATGGGGAAGAGGGGAGAAAACAAGCACTTTAATTGCACAATATTACTGGGCTCTGACTAGCACAATATTACTGGGCTCTGACTAGCACAATATTACTTGGCTCTGACTGTCATAATATTCCTGGTATCTGACTGGCACACTATTCCTGATATCAGACTGGCACAATATTCCTGGTATCTGAATGGCACATTATTGCTGGGCTCTGAATGGCACAATATTACTGGGCTCTGAATGCCAAATATTACTGGGCTCTGACTGGCACACTATTACTGGGCTCTGACTGGCACAATATTAAAGGCATCTGACTGGCACACTGTTAGTGGGCTCTGACTGGCACAATATTCCTGGTATCTGACTGGCATACTATTACTGGTATCTGACTGGCACACTATTCCTGATATCTGACTGGCACAATATTCCTTGTATCTGACTGGCACAATATTACTGGGCTCTGAATGGCACAATATTACTGGGCTCTGAATGGCACAATATTACTGGTATCTGACTGGCACAATATTACTGGGCTCTGAATGGCATACGATTACTGGTATCTGACTGGCACAATATTACTGGGCTCTGACTGGCACACTATTACTGGGCTCTGACTGGCACAATATTATAGGCATCTGACTGGCACACTATTAGTGGGCTCTGACTGGCACATTATTCCTGTTATCTGACTGGCACAATATTCCTGGTATCTGACTGGCACAATATTACTGGGCTCTGAATGGCACAATATTACGTGTATCTGACTGGCACAATATTACTTGTATCTGACTGGCACAATATTACTGGGCTCTGAATGGCATACTATTACTGGTATCTGACTGGCACAATATTCCTGGTATCTGACTGGCACACTATTACTGGGCTCTGACTGGCACAATATTACAGGCATCTGACTGGCACGCTATCACTGGGCTCTGAATGGCACAATATTACTGGGCTCTTAATGGCACAATATTACTGGGCTCTGAATGGCCCAATATTACTCTTATCTGACTGGCACAATATTACTGGGCTCTGAATGGCATACTATTACTGGTATCTGATTGGCACAATATTCCTGGTATCTGACTGGCACAATATTACTGGGCTCTGACTGGCACACTATTACTGGGCTCAGAATGGCACAATATTACTTGTATCTGACTGGCACAATATTACTGGGCTCTGAATGGCATACTATTACTGGTATCTGACTGGCACAATATTCCTGGTATCTGACTGGCACAATATTACAGGCATATGACTGGCACACTATTCCTGGGCTCTGACTGGCATAATATTCCTGGTATCTGACTGGCATAATATTCCTGGTATCTGACTGGCACAATATTACTGGTATCTGAATGGCACAATATTACTGGGCTTTGAATGGCATACTATTACTGGTATCAGACTGGCACAATATGCCTGGTTTCTGACTGGCACACTATTACTGGGCTCTGACTGGCACACTATTACTGGGCTCTGACTTGCACAATATTAATGGGTTCTGACTGGCACAATATTACTGGGGTCTGACTGGCATAATATTCCTGGTCTCTGAATGGCACAATATTACTGGGCTCTGACTGGCACAATATTACTGGGCTCTGACTGGCACAATATTACTGGGCTCTGACTGGCACAATATTACTGGTATCTGAATGGCACAATATCACTGGGCTCTGACTGGCAGAATATTATTGGGCTCTGAATGGCACAACATTACTGGGCTCTGACTGGCACAATATTACTGGGCTCTGACTGGCACAATATTACTGGGCTTTGAATGGCACAGTATTACTGGGCTCTCACTGGCACAATATTACTGGACTCTGGAACAATGTTCCTGGTATCTGACTGGCACAATATTCCTGGGCTCTGACTGGCACACTTTTACTGGGCTCTGACTGACACAATATTACTGGTATCTGACTGGCACAATATTACTGGGCTCTGAATGGCACAATATTACTGGGCTCTGACTGGCACAATATTACTGGGTTCTGAGTGGCACAATATTCCTGGTATCTAAATGGCACAATATTACTGGGCTCTGAGTGGCACAATATTCCTGGTATCTATAATTGTACAATTGTCACATCGTGGGGATCCTGTGTGTTGCATAATTAATGGCAGTCCCATGTGTGCATAATTATGGGGCGCTTGTGTGTGTGTGGCATAATTATGGGGCACCTGTGTGTGTGTGGCATAATTATGGGGCACCTGTGTGTGTGGCATAATTAATTGGGCAGAGGTGAGGCATAAATAGTGGGGCTCTGGTGTGGCATAATTTATGGGGCTCTGGTGTGGCATAATTTATGGGGCTCCTGCGTGTGGCATAGTTATGGGGGTCCTGTGTTTGGCATAGTTAATAGGCCATCTAACTGGCATTACCAAGGAATCTGTTTGGCATTGTATTGGAGAAAATCCAGGGTGGGTGACATGAGTTTCACACCGGGTGACACCAACCCTAGTGACGCCCCTGCTCAGTACTTACCTCCTTTTTGCTCTTTGCACGGAGGATGGAAATACAGCCACTGTATCTGATGTACATATCCGGTGGAAACTATTTTTTTTTTCGGCAGCCATATGCAGCGGATGCCGGCCACCGGACCCAAGGAGGAGAGCCCGATCTTGTCTAAGTCTGGTTGTGGAGTGCTGCCTTAGTTGATACACATTTGATTTTTCTATCTAATTGTCTTCTCTGCCTTTCAGTCCCTGTACCTTATCTGTCAGCAAATCTTGCATGTGTGTCTATGTGATGTGATGATATCAAGTTGGCTGACAAAGTGGCACCAAGGGCAATTAAATTGTCCCTTCCCCCAGCCAACAATTTCCAGCCAATACCTGATATTATTTTCATGTGAAATTCAGTAAAGAACTCTGAGATGTTTGACAATAACAAATGCTGCAGATCTGATGACTCTGCTGAAACAGTATAAACAGGGAGGTTCAAAATATTAATATGAAAAAAAGATATCCACATGGGATGCCCAGATGATATGTATCCTCAAATACTTAGGAAACCAAGTTCAGTAATTGACATGCCATTATTTTTAAGGAAGAAATTTCAGCTGGCTTGGAGGATAATATTTGTGATCCCATCATACAAAAAGGGTATTTGTAGGAAACTGTCTGAAAGACAGGATATAGAGGATGGGCGTAAATGGCATGACAAAGTTCCTAAGCCTCAGTCCTTGGGATTATTCATTTATACGTATTTATCAACGACCTGGAAAAAGTTAGCGAAGAATATTGTTTCTTTATGGGTTTAGACAAAATGGGAGAATGGACAGTAAAATGGTAGATATGTTTCAACAATAGATACATTTTGGATACAAAATTGCATTTTTGGATAAGAAAAAAATGCTAATTATTAGTGTTGAGCGAACCCGAACCGCCACGTTCGGGTTTGTACCGGACATTACGGTGTCCGTGCCACGAACCCGAACCCAGACATTTTGACTGTATGTCCGTGTTGGAGTTTCGATGTTCAGCTATAAACCGAAAGTCTTTAAACCGAAAGTCATTCGGTTTATAGACTTTTCGGTCAATTGACCTATTCGTGTGAATGGGGACTCTATTTCGGTTTATAGAATAGCCAATAGCATTACATGTATTCTATAAACCGAAAGTCTATAAATCGAATGTCGTTCGGTTTATAGACTTTCGGTTTATAGAATAGCATTGAATAAAAAAAAAAAAGATGTGTGTATGTTAGAAATAGCAACAGTGCAGAAAGTATTGCTTGGAAAACATTGACCAGTGTCATTATTTTTAAATGCTGTATTTTCCAAGGGGAATGAGGAGCATTGTTTCCTAAACACATCATACTATCAAATAAGCAAGGAATATCCTTTTTTTAAAAAACATTTTTGTGTTTTACCATCTGCTCTTTTGATGTGTTGCTTTCCCTAATGCTTCAGGTAATACTTCCCTCAGAGTATCCAGTCTCTGGGGTCTCCAGTTCGGTTTATAGAAAGCCAATAGTATTACATGTATTCTATAAGCCGAAAGTCTATAAACCGAACGTCGTTCGGTTTATAGACTTTCTTTTTATAGAATAGCAATAGCATTAATTGTATTCTATAAAATGAAAGTCTATAAACTGAATGTCTTTCGGTTTATAGACTTTCGGTTTATGGAATACATGTATTGCTATTGCTATTCTATAAACCGAAATAGAGTCCCCATTCATAAGAATAGGTCAATTTATAGAATAGCAATAGCATTACATGTATTACATCTGAGAGTCAAATAGAACCGTCAAATTCTGTGCTTACAGTGCACTTTGAAAAATTTAATAGTTTTGGGTGGTAAATAGTACAGTATTTTTAATTTGTATGTATTTTTTGTTTTTTTTTTAAGTTATTTCCCTATCCATATTTGTTTGCAGGGCACTTGTCCTACTTTTACCCACATTTTAATTCCTTTTGCAGCCCTCTAGCCCTTTCCATGACTATTTTAGAGGCATTTTAGTGGCCAAAAGTCCGTGTCCCCATTCACTTCAATAGGGTTCTGGTTCCGGGTCAAGTTCGGGTCAAGTTCGAGCACGGACCTGATATTTTTCCGAAGTTCGGTCGAACTTCTCGAACCCGAACATCCAGGTGTCTGCTCAACTCTACTAATTATATTGTAAATGGTTGTTTGCAATCCTCTGTGGATAAGCTTTTCGGGGGAACTTGTTGGCAACATACTACAGCTCTGCTTGGGATCAAAACATGATTTGCCTCTTTATATAACACTCTCTTTAATGAAATAAATACCACTTTTCAAAGCAGTGCCTTGTTTAGTCCATAAAAATACAAGCAGTTACAGGAGCCAATGTTGTGTAAGTTTGTTGCATTAAAATAATGTGCAAATATATTTTATTACAACAATGTAATGTTATTCTTATTTTAATATGTTGCAATTTAATGATTCATTTTGCAGAAATCTCTCTTTTTTAATAGAAAGAAAGAAAATAAAAAAAAATATAAATTCACATTCATGGAAATCCTTCATAGCCACAATTGCAAACATAATAAGCATCTTCCAATAGGATTAGAAGCATTGGTTCTGACTATAAAGTGAAGGTTTCGAAGTTACTGCAATAGACTAGTCTGAATTTTATCAACATTACTCTATATCAATATGTTACTTTGAACTAATGAATTCCAAGTCTTCATTCTTTTTTGGTTTTGTTTTCAAACATATTGTTATGTTATTGCTTGTCCTTGTAGTTTTGTGTCCTATATGCAATATTATTATCATTTTTTGCATTAAGAATGAATTATAACTGCCACGTATATAACGCATTTAACTGATGTATAGCATAGTGGTGAATATTGTTTTGTAAAAGCTTCACTGTTCTGGTATTTTTCAGATTGCTTTACATGTGATATGTCTTTTTGCTTACATAATGTTGGCTCAGATTGTAATTTATTACAAAATACCAAGGGCTATCCATTTCTAAAAGCATGGTTTCTCATTACAAAACAGATAGTGTTTGAATTGGTTTTCTTAGCAAGAGGTTAGATTTGTAAATATATTTACTCAAGCCTATATTAACCTGTTAGCTGATGTATACTGAATTATACTGTGTTAAAAATAATATAGAATTGGGTAGCATTGGTCACTAGATGCCATAAAGCAACCTTATGGAACACAATGGAAATACCAACATTAAATTCAATTAAAAATACAATTAAAGTGGTAATTAATATGGACTGTTTAATTTCAATAGTTCATGAAAATATTAAATAATTTGATACAATTTAATCATTTTAGCCTGATCTTTTATTTAGTAACATCTGTTATACTTGTTCTCTCTCAGCATGACAATAACTAATAATGTTATCTTTTTTGTATCTTCTTTTCTTGTAATTTCAAAATTTGTTTGTTATTTAAATATTTCTTACATATTCAAAAGATTTTGTACATTTTAGCCTTGTTGTTTTTTTATTATGTATTTATTTATTGGTTGATATTATTGTACTTTTGAAAATTAAAAAAGATTTTAAAAAAAATAGAATATAATATTATACAGGAGGTAATACTGATGGTTGCAGACAGGACCATAGAAATATTGAGGAAAAGAAATGTACTATAAACCAGAAGACAGGAATCTCATGTGAGGTGCAAAATCCAATATAAATCTAGTGCAATGGAAGAGCAAAAGTGGGGGCAGACAGAAGACATACTGTAACAGTGTACCGGTGACACCCAGGAGGAGGGACCCTTGTTGCAAGATCACCTCTTGGGAAGTACTTTGTGGTGTTCACCCTGACAAATATGTTCTCGAAGGTTGAGCCCAGGATAATGTTTTGCCTGGGGCTTGTGCGGCACAAGTACAACCTAGAGGTAACCAGGAATGGGTTGCTGGAGTACACTGAGCAGCACAGGAGACAAGACAGACTGGAACAGGTTGAAGATATAAATTGGAAGAAATCAAGCAGAGGAACAAGCCAGGGGGGAGAGGCAGGCAGAAAACAAGCAAAGTCAAAACAAGCCGAGGATTAGAGGCAGGAGGAGATCAAACGAAGTCAAGGTACTAGCCCGGGTTGATGCAGGCGGTGATCAAAACAGAGTCAAGAAACAAGCCGAGGGTCAATATCAGAAGTCAGACGAAATCTAACAATAGCCCCCCAAAAAAAGAGAACTCTTTGCACAGGCAACTAGAAAACAATTGAACAGGTTAATAAATATAGGAAGTAATTAGCATAGACCAATAGAGGAGGAGATGGGTGTGTCAGGAGGGAGGAACAAAAAGAATACAGAACACTAAAATATATATGCATATATATATATATATATATAACAATAGAAGAGGTTCCCAAGTGATAGAAAGAAAGTAAAACCGAAAATAAAACAAAAATGAATGCATCTATTTGGAGTCTGTATAGATAGCAAACACACTCCAAAAACATGGCCACCGTAGGCGAAAAATGTCTCCAGAAGTCACTTGACCTGACTCCAAAAACATGGCAGCCATAACACCACGAGAACTATGACGGCGTAAGGAAGGAGGTAACAAGCAACGTGAGGAGATCGGGTAAGTGACACATACAATCTTAACAGCATTAGGTTTTTTAACAACATACTGCTGAGAAGTATTGAAACGGGGCAGCTGGAACCACGTCCAGAAGAAAGCGTCATGAACTTATAGGGCATACAAGAGATATATAAATACAGGGAAAGGTTGATAGACCAAAGGCAGCAGTCAATATTTGGAGGAACACCACACATTAATAAAATTATGTAATCACATGACATCTATAGAAATAAATAAAAATTTATTGTTTTTAAAAATTAGATGCATCAAAATAAGAAAGTACCGTATTTGCTCGATTATAAGGTTTTTTCATAAAAAAGAGCTCCAGGGGACCTGGATCCCCCTCTCTAGCAGCAGGGGATGCCGGCTAAGTCATAAAAGTCCCGGCGGTCGTGCCAGGTGGCAGCAGGGGAGGTCTGCGCTCATCGCGCAGATTTCCTCTGCTGCCCCACTAGCCACCAGGGAGAATCGGGCAGCCGGGGGATGCTGCCCGACACTTCCGTCTATTATGACGAACCAGCTGTCCGTCATAATAGACGAAGTGTCGGGCAGCATGGAGGATGTCTGCACGTATCGTGCAGACATCCCCCGGCTACCCCCACTAGCCACCAGGGACCAATAAAAAGGTGAGGGGGAGGGAGGGAGAGGGGGAGGGAGGGAGGGAGGGAGTGGGGGTGGGTGTAGAAAGACATGGGGGACGGGGACAGAGGGGGGGGAGAGCAAAAAGGGGAGGGAGGGGGGAAGAGACACAGACAAGGGGAGGGAGGGGGGAAGAGACAGAGACAAGGGGGGTGCAGAAACAGACAAGGGGAGCGAGGGGGAGAGAGAGACAACACTAAGGGGAGGAGAGAGAGAGAGAAAAATGGGGGCAAGGGAAAGAGAGAGGCAGCATTGGCACATAAAAAGAAATAAAAACAAGAAATCATTTTTTTTTATATCATAATATTTTATTAAAAAAAGCAATTTACATGTGAATATATACAAGTTGAACTTTTTTCCTATAGAGTAGTCTTATATTCAGGCTTTTAGTTTTTTTCCTAATGGAATATCCAAAGTTTAGGGGGTCGTCTTATAATCAGGGTCGTCTTATAATCGAGCAAATACGTTACTAGTTGAAAATGAAAGCTGGGGGACACATTTGAGCCACTGTAAATAACACACTACGGGTCAAATTATTCCAAAGTGTTATATATGCATAATATAAACCAAAAATTGCTCTTAGGAACTGACCTCACACTTCAAAAGGAAGTATGGAGTTATGGAAGGCTAAAGCAACAACAGCCCAAATCAAAGTTTCACAAGCAGACAATTAAAACCAAAAGAGTCAAGAATTAACATCTCACAGAGAAGTAGTGGAATGTGTATCACGGTGTGCACACCTGTATACAATTGCTCTCCTTTATTTACACTATTATGGTAACTGACACATGTTAAAACTGAATGTTTGCTGCAGGGCAACAAAATTATTATATTCCAGCATGGGTTCTGACCCATCATTTCCAGAGGCAGACAACGCATTTTACAGACGTCTGACCCTTGTACTTTAGCCAGGTAAACAAAAAGCACTTGATGTTAGCTTTTCTTTGTTTTTGTTTGAGACAAACTATGCACATGTAAACAGGGAACATATTAATTTAAACTATTAGATTTTACTAAGTGAAACGGATTTATGCTTCTATAACAATTGGAAACAGCACGTATCTCTGTTATTCCATATTGATAATGTTAAGTGAATATTTTGTGAGGTAAACTGAGTTTCTTTGCATGCTTCATCCAAACATAAATATTAAGTTTCCTATATTACATAAAAGCTATGAAAACTTTAAGAGTTGATAGGCCTTAGATTGCAACATATGCATACATAGTATTCTTGAGAGGTTTTACTTTGCAGGTAATTGGAAATGGCATTGGAAAGGGGTAATGTCATCTTTAAAGGCATTTTATATAAGAATAAATACTTACAAAGCCTGCCTGGTTGTATTATTATATTATAATTATAAAGAAATGAGACTGCTCTTTTAATACTGTCAGGTGGAGCAATCTAACGGTTATATGAACCACAATAAAAATATTTAATGACAGAATTAAAAGAACATCTAATTAAAGCTGGAGAGTTGCATGATCATTTTGCCATTTGGTCTTAACCCCTGCTATTGAACTGGGTAACTCATTTATGAATAGATTATCTTAATTGTGAAATATATTTGTTTTTTTTCTAAGATTAGTTTGACTTCCTCAATATGCTGGTTTGAAAATGTTGCCTCTGACCCTATATTCTCACTGTTCACACCTTTTTAATACAAAACAATTAACTTATTTGATTTCTTCATTTTGTGCAATTTATCTAGATTGACCTTTTTGTTTTTACAGCATCCCATCATGTTGCAGAATAAAAAAAAAAAACCTGCAGTATGACATGAAAGGCAGACGAGAACACAGGATCCCCACGGAGTCAAGGTTAGTGAGGCTCCATGCATACAAAAAATCTTGAATGTTGAAGAGGGCAATCTGACTTCACTAATTGTGCTAGTTCACAGTCATGCACATCAGAGTTATAGCAGTAATGACCTCTGCTAGGGATCAGTAGTTTGAAATCCGTGACTGGTTCCACAATGAAGATAATTATAATGTATGGTACTAAAGGAGGCAGTTCCTGCTGTTTTCCCATCTTCTGCTACCTGTGTCTTGCTAAACACCTTTGGCTCCAGGCAACAAACAAATGTGCTGAAAAAAGATTTGTCCATCTAAAAACAATCTTATATATAAAAAAAAATGTGTGCTGGTAAGGAGATAAATTGTAGTTTGTTATTTGGTGTTTCCTTTCTTTTAAATATGTATTAAAATTATGTTAAAGATATTAAAATCTTATTTCTCTGAGTATGTTTGAAAAGCTTCATGATAAAATAGTACACTATAAATTACAAATCCAGTGTGGAAAATATCTTGAGATGAGCACTATTTTAAAATAAAAACATGTATTCACTATATCAAAATAAGTTCAACTTTAACATTCTAACTCTACAGTAAGTGAAAAATATATAAAAATTAAATTGCCCTGTATATTACCCAATTTGATTTGTGGAGATAATTTCAAACATATTTTAGAAAAATCTAGCTGCTGATAAAGTATTTTACAGGAGATGCTGTGCCTGTGGGTCTTTTGAGTTACCCGTTTCCAAACCTTCATGTATATTTAAAGATTTAGTGCAAGCCAAACATTTCTACTGTCTTGCTAGTTGTATCCTACATACTTATCCCTCTCAGTCGCATGGTCTCAATTACTGCAGTTTTCTTTCTATTAAAATGAATAGATCTTAGCTTATCTCCACCCAGGGCCGGTGCAAGGATTTTTGCCACCCTAGGCAAAATAAAAATGCCCCACCCCCCCCTCCTGTGAACATTACAGTGGGAGGACGTGGAACATCCAAAAAACAAACAAAAAAACATTCGCAGCTGAGAGGAGGATCGGGGAGGAAAGTTCCCAGCTTTGGCGCTGGAGAAAGGTAAATGGCTGAAGGGGTTTTAACCCCTACAGCCCAGTGGGAGGGGGACACGAGGGTGCCCCACTCCTAAGGACTATATAGTGCCAGGAAAATGAATTTGTTTTCCTGGCACTATGGTGCTCCTTTAACACCTGTACTGCACAGTGTCTTTTCTCTGCAGCGACAGGCTATAAACACCAGTACCACTACATTAAACTGTAGTGGTTCTGGGACTATAGTGTCCTTTAAATGTGAGGTAAATTAGTTTCCAATGTAGTATTAATAACTAAACAACTAAATTATAAACATATTGAATTGTCTACTTACCACCAGGACATTAAGATGATCTGGTCTCTGGCTGCAGTCTGGCTCTTGGTCTGGCTCTGGGGACTGGAGACAAATACCAATGGATTTTGCTCCCTAATATTCCAGGACTTAGCCTCTCAATATCCCAGGATTATGTCCCTCAATATGCCAGGATTATGCCCCTCAATATGCCAGGATTATGCCCCACAATATGCCAGGATTATGCTCCTCAATATGCCAGTATTATGCCCCTCAATATGCCAGGATTATGCCCCACAATATTCCAAGATTATGCCTCTCAATATCCCAGGATTATGCCCCTCAATATCCCAGGATTATGCCGCTCAATATCCCAGGATTATGCCTCTCAATATCCCAGGATTATGTCCCTCAATATCCCAGGATTATGTCCCTCAATATGCCAGGATTATGCCCCACAATATGCCAGGATTATGCCTCTCAATATGCCAGGATTATGCCCCACAATATGCCAGGATTTCCCCCCACAATATGCCAGCCAGGATTTAGGCACCCAATATGCCAGCATTTTCCCCCACAATATGCCAGGATTTTCCCCCACAATATGCAAGCCAGGATTTAGCCACCAATATGGCCGAATTTTCCCCCACAATATGCCAGCCAGGATTTAGCCACCCAATATGCCAGGATTTTCCCCCACAGTATGCCAGCCAGGACTTAGCCACCCAATATGCCAGGATTTTCCCCCATGGTATGCCAGCCAGGACTTAGCCACCCAATATGCCAGGATTTCCCCCCACAATATGCCAGCCAGGACTTAACCACCCAATATGCCAGGATACTCCCCCCACAGTATGCCAGCCAGGAGTTAGCCACCCAATATGCCAGGATTTTCCCCACAGTATGCCAGCCAGGAATTAGCCACCCAATATGCCAGTATTTCCCCACACAGTATGCCAGCCAGGACTTAGCCACCCAATATGCCAGAATTTCCCCCCACAGTATGCCAGCCAGGACTTAGCCACCCAATATGCCAGGATCCTCCCCCCCACAGCATGCCAGCCAGGAGTTAGACACCCAATATGCCAGGATCCTCCCCCCACAGTATGCCAGCCAGGACTTAACCACCCAATATGCCAGGATACTCCCCCCACAGTATGCCAGCCAGGAGTTAGCCACCCAATATGCCAGGATTTTCCCCCACAGTATGACAGCCAGGAATTAGCCACCCAATATGCCAGGATTTCCCCCCACAGTATGCCAGCCAGGACTTAGCCACCCAATATGCCAGGATTTCCCCCCACAGTATGCTAGCCAGGAGTTAGCCACCCAATATGCCAGGATTTCCCCCCCCCCCCCCCCACAATATGCCAGCCAGGAGTTAGCCACCCAATATGCCAGGATCCTCCCCCCACAATATGCCAGCCTGGAGTTAGTCACCCAATATGCCAGGATCCTCCCCCCACGGTATGCCAGCCAGGAGTTAGCCACCCAATATGCCAGGATCCTCCCCCCTTCCCCCTTACTTACCTCGTCGCTGCTGCTCTCCCGGTGCTCTCATCTGCCCGTCCGAGGCTGTGAGGGAAGCGTTGTGCGCTCCTCTCCAGCCAATGCGCATTCAGTAAAGTTTTTTTTTTTTAACAAACTTTATTGAATGCGCATTGGCTGGAGGGGAGCGCACAACGCTTCCCTCACAGCCACGGACCTCCACCGGAGACAGAGCAGCAGCGACGAGGTAAGTAAGGGGGGGTATTTTTTTTTTTTTTACACAGGGTTCCGGCGCCCCCAGCTAAGATGCGCCCTAGGCAGCTGCCTAAGTCGCCTTACTGGGGGCGCCGGCCCTGTCTCCACCTTATCTGTAGTATTCCTATTTGAAAGATTTCAACCATACAGTTGTATGATTGGCCATTGTTTTTGAGGGACACGCATACGTTTTACATGCTGCCTTGTAGAATGTTTAATTCATATGTGTTTGGGTGCAGGAATTGTTGTGGGTGCATCCATGGGGGAGTGGTTAATTACTAACCACTCCCCTTTGTAAATGTCTATTGCCAGCCAGGACTTAGCCACCCAATATGCCAGGATTTCCCCCCACAGTATGCTAGCCAGGAGTTAGCCACCCAATATGCCAGGATTTCCCCCCCCCCACAGTATGCTAGCCAGGAGTTAGCCACCCAATATGCCAGGATTCCCCCCCCCCACAATATGCCAGCCAGGAGTTAGCCACCCAATATGCCAGGATCCTCCCCCCACAATATGCCAGCCTGGAGTTAGTCACCCAATATGCCAGGATCCTCCCCCCACATTATGCCAGCCAGGAGTTAGCCACCCAATATGCCAGGATCCTCCCCCCTTCCCCCTTACTTACCTCGTCGCTGCTGCTCTCCCGGTGCTCTCATCTGCCCGTCCGTGGCTGTGAGGGAAGCGTTGTGCGCTCCTCTCCAGCCAATGCGCATTCAGTAAAGTTTTTTTTTTTAACAAACTTTATTGAATGCGCATTGGCTGGAGGGGAGCGCACAACGCTTCCCTCACAGCCACGGACCTCCACCGGAGACAGAGCAGCAGCGACGAGGTAAGTAAGGGGGGGTATTTATTTTTTTTTACACAGGGTTCCGGCGCCCCCAGCTAAGATGTGCCCTAGGCGGCTGCCTAAGTCGCCTTACTGGGGGCGCCGGCCCTGTCTCCACCTTATCTGTAGTATTCCTATTTGAAAGATTTCAACCATACAGTTGTATGATTGGCCATTGTTTTTGAGGGACACGCATACGTTTTACATGCTGCCTTGTAGAATGTTTAATTACTAACCACTCCCCTTTGTAAATGTCTATTCCAGACATGCCTAATTATTTTATTATCTGCATTCACCATTAATACACAGCAAGTTGAGTGCCAAAGGTTACACAACACAGTGGTTCTGGACAATATTTCCATGATGTCCAAACAGCAATTGGTTGACCGGGCATCATGGGAAATATAATCCAGAACAGTAGGAGTGCCTTCCACTTCACACAACTGTTTTTACTGTGCATTTTTTTACCAATGATATTTTGTGAGTAGCATTTTATCAAGTGCAATAAAGTAGTTTACAATGGTACACCTTATGTTGTTGTCTCTTACCATTCTCAGATCATGCATTTGAATTCCTATTTTGGATTTTGCCTGCTGAATGGACATTCTGCTTGCACTTTTTTTGTAATGGGACTTTATACCAAAGCCTAACCTCACAGCTGCCTATTTGTTATTTCAAGTAAGCAGAGGCATCACTAGGGTTGGTGTCACTCGGTGCGGTAACTCATGGTGTCACCCCCCTGGATTTCCTCCAATACCATGCCAAACAGATTTCTTAGTAATGCCAGTCAGATGGCCCATTAAATATGGCACATACAGGAGTCCCACAAATTATGTCACACACAGGAGCCCATTAACTATGCCACACACAGGAGCCCCATAACTATGACACACACAAGAGCCCAATAAATTATGCCACACCAGAGCCCCATAAATTATGCCACACCAGAGCCTCATTATTTATGCCTCACCCTGGAGCCCAATTAATTATGCCAGACACAGGCACCCCTTAATTATTCCACACACAAGTGCCCCATAATTATACCACACAAAAGAGCCCCTTAATTATGCCACAAAGGGGCCCAAGAAATATGGCACACATGGGACCACCATTAATTATGCGACACACAGGTGCCCCACGAGGTGACAGTTGTACAATTCTTAAACAGTACATATCTATACACACAGACATCTCTCTCTATCTCTCTATAACTAGTTGCATTTATACTTATTTGAATTTTTTAATATTATATTCAACTATTTTCATATGTAATAAAAATGTTATTGAACAATTTCATTCCTTGTTTTTATTCCCTTCCTTTGCACCCACATTGCACCTAAAGGACTTAACACAGCACCACGCAGTACCCACAGAACTTGCCATGCACCTATATTGCACCCACAGCACTTGGCTTGCACTCATATTGCACCTACATGATTTGGCATGCCACAGTGTCACTTTTCCCCAGAGAGCTAGCCAGTTTCACTTTCCTCATAGTACATGTTATTTTGCCCCCACAGACCATGCCACAGCATCACTTTGCCAATTAAAACAAACCAGTTTTCCCTCAAAATTTCAAAAGGAACTCTTCAGGGCTGTCTGTTAGCGATGCTATATGTATTATCAATGGAGCCATTAGCACAGAGTATTCGATTGAATGAGGGAGTGGCTGGACTGGGACTGACCTCCTCGCAGATCAAAATATCATCCTTTGCAGATGACATAATACTTACCCTCACAAATCCATTAGTATCACTTACAAATGTAACGAAAGAGATCCAAATCTTCTCAGAATTATCACAATATAAATTAAATATAGACAAGCTCTACCCATAAATATACCATATTTGCTCGAATATAAGAGAAGGTTTTTTTCAGAGCAAATGCTCTGAAAAAGTCCCCTTATCTTATATTCAAGGCCGTCTTATAGTTTGACCTCAAATCGAGGTCAGACTATAAAACTGGGATCCAGGTCCCCTGCAGAGCTGCAGGTGACCTGGTTCCCCCTCACTAACAGCCGGTCGATGTCTGCTCGATGCACAAAAAATTTGAAAATGCAATAGTACATGATTTAATAAAAAGTTGGAATCAATCTTGAAATCATTTTGGCGAAATTATAATATCAAATTAAATATGCCAATAAAAATATTGGAAAATTTTAATTAGAATTTAAGATTAACAAAGTGGATACAAAAAGGAATTAAAAATATAAAACAATTAATAGAGAAAAACACAAAAGCCATAGAATTTAATTCCCTGAAGACAAAGTACTCACTCGGGCAGGATGAAAACTATAATTATTGGAGAATTACACACTATGTGAAAAAGAAAACATTATCGGGAAATCATGAGGAAGATAAGATGTTGGAGGATTTCCTCATGGGGAGATGGCAGGGAAAGTTCACAAAAAAAAGCATATGAAACCATAGATAACCCAACCCCAATAAAAACTTGTTCACATATAAGCTCATGGGAAAGAGAGCTATCTCTGATGTATCCAGAAGAAGATTGGCTAAAAGCAACAATTATAACAAAAAAATGTGTCCATTCAATAAACTTGATAGAAACTTTTTATAAATTAATGTTCTGATGGTATTTAACACCAGAAAAATTAGGCCGTATATATCCAAACTACACTGTACAATTCTGGAGATGCGGAAGCAAGGACGGCTCTTTTAAGCATATTTGGGGGACTTGTCCACAAATCTGTACAATATGGACACAAATTGAGCAAGAAATATCGCGCACGATAAAGAAAAATATAAAACTGACCCTAGAATTTGCTCTCTTTAACATGAACGCACTGATAAAAGAAAAAGATACACAATATCTATTGATCCACATAGTAATGGCCACGAACTTAGAGATAGTCAGAAAGTGGAAAAACATCCTGGTCAAACAATGGAAAATCTCTATTAACTTATGAAGGGTTTTGGCAAAAATGGCTAAATAGGAAAAAAAAGTGCTTAATTTACACAGTATAAAAGATAAGGGGCCAGGCACCAACCAGAAGAATGAATGAATTAAGCCTGAATGGAATAGAAAGAAAGACTGGATGAAATGAAAAGTTCATTTACACTGGGGATGTCACCTGGTGCGGTTAGCACCCCCTGCACCCCCTTTGGGACATCACTGCTAGTAAGCTTTCTTATGTTATACGCTTATTTGCTTGTTCTTTGTCTGTTGTATATTTATATAATATTGTTTGACAGCCTTTTCAAGCTTTTATGGCTTTACTGATTATAAGCCCTTTTTAGCTCCATAAGCAGCTCTATTACCATATATTTTAAACTAGCAATATTATTCTTCTAGTCTAAATATTTATATTGCAGAAATTCTTCCTTTTTTCTACCTATTGCATGCACTATTTGCTGCCTGCTGGATTTTTGCTTTATGAATTTCTCTTGCTCTTTTCCTGTGAGTTTGAGTGTGTGTACATAACTGTAAACAAATCTTTATACTGTCTTTTGCAACTTTCCCATAAAAAGGTTTCCGTAGTATACATATACACATTCTCACACAGACGATATAACCTCTCTCCCCAAAAACTGTATCTTAGCCGGAAGGCCAAGTAACATTTGATAAATAGTAGTGGATAAGTGATCGGTGCTAATATAACCAATATAAAAGAACACAGTGCAGCAAAACACTAGTGTGGCTCCTCCAAAGCCTACACAGACAGTAGTGAAAACAAAAAATAGAGAAGTGTTGCGCAAAAGAGAACAAGTGTATATATATATATATATATATATATATACTTATCTTGCAGGAAGCAAGTAGCTCAGCCAAGATATGTGTAAAAAATAAAACAAACAAAGAAACACCGCAATGTGTAGTATTGTAACAAAAAATGTAGAGAAATATTTCCTTCGCCTGTTGGCGAAACACGTCGCTAGACTTTGACGTCACACGAGAATTGGACCCGGAAGTGCCGGCGAGCGGATCGCATCTACCGTTGTGCAGTTGGCTTTTCACCGCCGAAAGACTGGTGGAGAGTTTGTTTAACACAGGACTGCAATCGGAAGGACTGGTGATATATTTCTGCTGATTTTAATCTTTTTGTGTGTAAGCTGTATGTTTTAGAGGGATATTAAAGGTCTTTGTTACTTTCGATATTACATCTGGTTATCACCCTCTCTATTTTTTCAATTAACATTTGGAATTCATCCTGTATGGGAGTCTGACCACCATATCCACAGTATTCCTGTCTAATCTCGACCTAGGGTAATACGATTTGAAATCCTTCCCACGTTTATACTCAGAGCCGGTCTAAGGGCTCTGTGCTCTGTGAGTAATCATCTATTGGGGGAAATATTTCTCTACATTTTTTGTTACAATTCTACACATTGCTTTGTTTATTTGTTTGTTTTATTTTTTACACATATCTTGGCTGAGCTACTTGCTTCCTGCAAGATAAGTATATATATATATATATATATACACTTGTTCTCTTTTGCGCAACACTTCTCTATTTTTTGTTTTCAAGTAACATTTGCATTATCTGACTCACAGGACTTATCCCAGCTCTTATATTGCACTCACAGGACCATCAGCCATTAGACTGAGCTCACAGGACACTCAGCCACTAGATTGCACTCACAGGATCCTTAGCCACTAGATTGCACTCACAGGACCCTCAGCCATTAGATTGCACTCACAGGACCCTCAGCTGTTAATTACTTAATGTCATATTCGGCAAGGCGACTTCAGATTGCCCCAGCCCTTAGATTGCACTCACAAGACTTGTCCCAGTCCTTATATTGCACTCACAGGACCCTCAGCTGCTAGATTGCACTTACAAGACCCCCAGCCATTAGATTGCACTCACAGGACTCCTCAGGGCCGTCTTTAATAGTGATTGGACCCTGGGAAAGCATTTGCTTGGGCCCCCTGGACCCTGCCCCCTCCCCTGCATGAAATTAAGCCATCCATCGCATGTCTTCAACCCCCCCCCCCCCCCACACACACACAAAAAAAAAAACATAAAAATAAGCACACACACAATTGGAATTTTCTTGCAGTGAGTATTTTATTGCATTGTATAAAATGTGTATATTACGTGTATAATCGCAGTATATAAACTGTATATTTGGATAAAAATGTGTATACATGGCTGCAATATGTATGCCATCTTACTATGCAACACTGCACTACAACTACTCATTACCTAAATTAAAGAAAATGTTTCACAGATATTAGAGAGCCCTTACATACGTTCATATATATTTATAAATATCTATACACATATCGCTCTCTCTCAGTAGATGCATTTATACTTATATGAACTTCTTAATTTTATTTTCAACTATTTTCATATGTAATAAAAATGTTATTGAAGACTTGCATTTCTTGGTTTTATTCCCTTTTTCTGCACCTACATTGCACCTAAAGGACTTAACACACCCCCAGAGAGTAGCAACAGCACTTGTCATGCACCTATATTGCACCAACAGCACATGGTTTGCACTTATATTGCACCCACACAATTTGTCATGCTACAGTGTAAATTTGCCTCACAGAACATTCCATAGTTTCACTTTGTTCCACTGAACTGCCCATGCAGAAAAAAGCCACATTGTCACTTTCCCCCCTAGTACATGTTATTTTTTCCCACTAAGATGCCTCAGTCACTTTGTCATTGCATATGCAACAGACAGTTTGCCTGTTAAAATATGCCCCTGTTTGTCCATTAAATGTGCCACAGTCAATGTTCCCATCAATATGCCAGTATTATTTTGCCATTAATATGCCAGTATTATTTTGCCATTAATATGCAACATACATTTTTCCCATTAATATTACAGTATTATTGTGCCATTCAGATACCAGTAATATTGTACAATTAAGATGCCCCAGACAATTTGCCCATTAAGATACCAGTAGTATTGTAAAATAAAGATGCCATAATTGGTGTGCCATTTAGATGCCAGTAATATTGTGCCATTCAGATACCAGTAATATTGTGCCATTCAGATGCCAATAATATTGTGCCATTCAGATGCCTGTAATATTGTGCCATTAAGATGCCAGTAATATTGTGCCATTCAGATGCCAGTAATATTGTGCCAGTAAGATGCCCGTAATATTGTGCCATTCAGATGCCAGTAATAGTGTGCCAGTTAGCTGCCAGTAATATTGTGCCATTAAGATGCCAGTAATATTGTGCCAGTCAGATGCCAGTAATATTGTGCCAGTCAGATGTCAGTAATATTTTGCCAGTCAAATGCCAGTAATATTGTGCCATTCAGATGCCTGTAATATTCTGCTATTAAGATGGCAGTAATATTGTGCCAGTCTGTTGCCAGTAATATTGTGCCATTCTGATGCCTGTAATATTGTGCCATTCTGATGCCTGTAATATTGTTCCATTCAAATACCAGTAATTTTGTGCCATTCATATACCGTTAATATTGTGCCATTACCGTGCTCTTTATATTCCACCCTCCTAGCCCCCTTCCCTAGGACTTACCGCCTGGCTTCTGCTCCATCTCCCCCGGCCGGACGTCTCCTCCGTGCTGTCTTCCCTCCTGCATGGAGGATGGAAACAGTCACCAGATGTGACGTGATGTCACATCCGGTGACAGTTTTTTATTTATTTTTTTCCGGCTGGAAAAGAATGTTCACCAGCGCAATGCGCTGTGAACAGGGCAAGCAGGAGCTGGGGGCCCACGGGACAGCTGCCTTGGGGCCCCCAGGAGTAACTGGGCCCAGGGCAGCTGCCCCGTTTTCCCCGCGTTAAAGACGGCCCTGGGACTCCTAGTCATTAGATTGCACTCACAGGACTTGCCCCAGGCTCCCAGCACCCAACCAGGACTTAAAATACTGACTGGTGCACAGGAGGAAAAGAGGCTGAAAATGACTTAATGTCAATCTTGCAAGGTAATTTCACCTCTCCACATCCTAAAGCAGCCATACGGCAGCATCCATAAGGCAGCGTGTGGTCCCATCCTTAAGAAGAACGTCTGCCATTTCTTGAAGCGGCCATAGCCCAAGGCAGGTGGCCTACTGGGAATTTTCCTCATATCCCAGTAGGCCAGACCAGCCCTCCCCATGACGCTAACCTGGAAAAAAACAAGGAGAGGTGCTCAGAGTGACCTGCATTTATCGTTGCACTGGGGTCCTGTGGTATCTTGCTCCTCTACTAGGTAGATATTATCTATACAGTATATTTAGAGTTTTTTTTTTTATATTTTCATTTTTCATGCCACAAAATGAAATATGTTATGAGAAAATATTATGCTTTCTCTGCTTTATAAATTCCTGCATTAGCTCTAAAACATGTTATAAAGATTTAAAAAACACAACAAGCAGGTGTGTGCTGGTCATTTAAAAAAAAAAAAAAAATTTACTCATGTAAGGTATTTTTAAAAAATAATTAGCAAATCACTAAATACATTTTTTATACTGTTATGAAAAAAAAACTAAATATACAGTATATATAAAAGACAGCTAGTAGTAAAGTGTTCCCTTTTCACATCCTTTGTACCTTAGATAGTTACCATTTTAAAGCTTTATATGTAGTCACATGCCAACCATTGTGTGCTGGTTTACAGATAGCATTCAAGGATTCTGGTATATATTCTGTTCATATTTTTTATAGTCTGTTTTAATGATCATGTATAGAAATGTCCAGTACTATAAAAGTGCCTGGGTGAAAGCACAGCACCCTTTTATTAAATGTTGAATATACACAAATAACAATTCCTATCCAATTTTTAGAGATGGTGAGCAGATGATATATTTTTACTTCGGTGGAAGAACAGGCATTTTTGACTAATAAGGATGTGTTGATCTGTAAACTCTCACCTTCCTGTTCTCCAGCTTCTATTAACTACAAAATAACTTCACTGTGATGTGATATTTTTTTCCCGTCCATTTGGCACTGGCAGTAGAGATGTGCTAGTCACTTGTGATCTGTTTCAAAGAAAATGTTGCTGGATCGACAGCAATTACTGAAAGTCTGCAAAACATTTTGGTTTACTATCCGGAAAGTGAAATAACATTGATTCCAACGTTATTTTGCAATGATAAGATGAAGTCTGTATGAATCATTTTTTGTAATACTTTTTGCTTTGGTGTGTATAGTTATATGTTTGGAAAAGAGGCATTGAGATATATTGAAAGTGAAAAAAAAAAGGAAAAATCTATGAAAAGGCAAGAGAAAAGAAATACATTTTCTCCACCAGACATTAATAAAAAAATGTATGTTTTACCTATTGTCTTTCATTAGTACTACAGTGAAAGACACAGAAACAAAATACAAGACAAAATTCTTCAACACATATTAAACAATATACAATTAATTACAGGAACATTAGATAACTCACAACATAATATATGTTGAATAAATATGTTTAATTATGTGGTCTTATTATTTTATCACTAGTATACATACATATGTGTTTTTATATACATGATTGATGTATTAAAGCTAAAACTAAATAAGGGAATTCCCCCTAGTGTATTTTTTGTATGTGAAACATGCATTTTAAGTACTTTGTATTTTTTTAAAAGAGGTGAAATTCTTTAAAACAAATAACTGCAATAACTTGCATTTTATATCCATTTAAAAAAAAAAGAAAAAAGGAAGTGTTGCTTTGCATGAAACAGTACTTGCATTAAATATTTTTTCATGAACTATAGGTGGAACTGCCCCTTTAAAGCAAGTAGAGTGAGGGTACACACAGGTTCCCAGTGTTGTGTGATAGAGAGCTTTTAAGGCACAAAAATGTTAGGACCCATTTGATTCATTAACTATACAAATTAAATTGCTAACTCAATTAATATTCACATCTATTGTTGACTAATTAAACACTTATAAGTTAAAAAAACAAGAATGGCTACTATACAACGCTATTTTAGAATTCTATCTTTCCCAGCATGTCTTATAATGTTGACAACTATGCTTGGTTCCATTTGTCAGTAGAATATAATATTTATTTTCACTCAATACATTTCTGATGGAAATAGCACACTTTGTAAATAACATCATTTACCTCTGAGAGTTTAAAAGTACATTTTATATAAATAAATACAGATGACACTGGACTAGTTGTTATAATTGTTCTTAAGTAAATAACAGTTAGAATAAAAGCTAAACAATGGTACAATAAGAGGTAACGCTGGACTTCCTGGGGTAGTGTGATAAATTAATCTAATCACTTCTAAATGTTGTGCTGCAGGAGGGATCAATGAATGTGGGGTAAGGTGACAAAGGTATATATTATAGCCATGGAGGAGGAAGACTCCCTACCAGTGTGTGAAGTCTCAAAACAGCAAGTAGATAGAAAAACAAGACCCATCACGTTCTCAGCATTACATTACAATGACTAAATGCTAGTAGAAATCACAAATACAATCCGGACAAAAAATAAATAAAATGTAGTCACTTATTAAGCCGGTATAATAAGAGATGGTAGCTAATTCATAAAATTGCACGTCTGTTTTTAAACTATGTAAGGAAGAACAACAAACACTTTTTATGGACCAGTTAGCTGCCAGTTTAAGTACTTACAGAAAAATGTTGGCACTTCCCTTAGATGTAATTTTTACCATATCATAATCTTAATTATACTATCATGAAGACATTTTTATCTTAAAGGGGTATCTCCACCTACAGTGTCCAAAAGGAGGAGAGTAGGAAAATTGCAACAAAGGCAGCCAGTCAGCTTTAACTTTAGGCAAGGCCTAGGGTGCAAATCTGCAAGGGGCACTCTCCTAGAGCTCCCCTCAGAGGCTGCAGTACTGCAAGTATAATCAGCATGTTGTTTTAAGTCATGTGAGTGCATTCAGTGTGCTGGGCAGGAGCATTGCTAGGTCTCAAAATTACCTGGGGCTAGAGCCCATAGCAGATAGGCTCTCACACACACACCGTCTTTCGCTCGCACACACATACCATCTCTTGCTTGCACACCCACTGTCTCTCTCTTGCACACTGTCTCTCACACACACACTATGTGTCTCCCTGTCTCACACTCACACTCTGTATATATAAAACACACATACACACTGTGTCTCTTTCACACATATACACACACACTTCTTGCATTTAACACATTTAAACTTCATGTACAATATTTGATCAAGTCATGTTATAGGTCAGTGATCACATATTATGTCTATTTTCATAATAATGTTTGTTTTACCTAACTTTCTTTTCACCTCATGGGTGAGCTCTTAGAAAAACATTAATTTTATATGCCCACTAGAGCTCACCTATAAGGTAAAAATAAAGTAATGGTAAAGCATTATTATGATAATAGGCTGAATATGAATACAGGGAGTGCAGAATTATTAGGCAAGTTGTATTTTTGAGGATTAATTTTATTATTGAACAACAACCATGTTCTCAATGAAGCCCAAAAACTCATTAATATCAAAGCTGAATATTTTTGGAAGTAGTTTTTAGTTTGTTTTTAGTTTTAGCTATTTTAGGGGGATATCTGTGTGTGCAGGTGACTATTACTGTGCATAATTATTAGGCAACTTAACAAAAAACAAATATATACCCATTTCAATTAATTATTTATTTTTACCAGTGAAACCAATATAACATCTCAACATTCACAAATATACATTTCTGACATTCAAAAACAAAACAAAAACAAATCAGTGACCAATATAGCCACCTTTCTTTGCAAGGACACTCAAAAGCCTGCCATCCATGGATTCTGTCAGTGTTTTGATCTGTTCACCATCAACATTGCGTGTAGCAGCAACCACAGCCTCCCAGACACTGTTCAGAGAGGTGTACTGTTTTCCCTTCTTGTAAATCTCACATTTGATGATGGACCACAGGTTCTCAATGGGGTTCAGATCAGGTGAACAAGGAGGCCATGTCATTAGATTTTCTTCTTTTATACCCTTTCTTGCCAGCCACGCTGTGGAGTACTTGGACACGTGTGATGGAGCATTGTCCTGCATGAAAATCATGTTTTTCTTGAAGGATGCAGACTTCTTCCTGTACCACTGCTTGAAGAAGGTGTCTTCCAGGAACTGGCAGTAGGACTGGGAGTTGAGCTTGACTCCATCCTCAACCCGAAAAGGCCCCACAAGCTCATCTTTGATGATACCAGCCCAAACCAGTACTCCACCTCCACCTTGCTGGCGTCTGAGTCGGACTGGAGCTCTCTGCCCTTTACCAATCCAGCCACAGGCCCATCCATCTGGCCCATCAAGACTCACTCTCATTTCATCAGTCCATAAAACCTTAGAAAAATCAGTCTTGAGATATTTCTTGGCCCAGTCTTGACGTTTCAGCTTGTGTGTCTTGTTCAGTGGTGGTCGTCTTTCAGCCTTTCTTACCTTGGCCATGTCTCTGAGTATTGCACACCTTGTGCTTTTGGGCACTCCAATGATGTTGCAGCTCTGAAATATGGCCAAACTGGTGGCAAGTGGCATCGTGGCAGCTGCACGCTTGACTTTTCTCAGTTCATGGGCAGTTATTTTGCGCCTTGGTTTTTCCACACGCTTCTTGCGACCCTGTTGACTATTTTGAATGAAACGCTTGATTGTTCGATGATCACGCTTCAGAAGCTTTGCAATTTTAAGAGTGCTGCATCCCTCTGCAAGATATCTCACTATTTTTGACTTTTCTGAGCCTGTCAAGTCCTTCTTTTGACCAATTTTGCCAAAGGAAAGGAAGTTGCCTAATAATTATGCACACCTGATATAGGGTGTTGATGTCATTAGACCACACCCCTTCTCATTACAGAGATGCACATCACCTAATATGCTTAATTGGTAGTAGGCTTTCGAGCCTATACAGCTTGGAGTAAGACAACATGCATAAAGAGGATGATGTGGTCAAAATACTCATTTGCCTAATAATTCTGCACTCCCTGTATGTGACCTGAAACAGAATATGTGACCAGTGACCTATTATAAAATCCAGATACATATAGGCAGTGTCAGAGAAGTTAATCCCTGGATGGCTGGAAAGATATAGCCAGTGTCGGAGGAGTTAACCCCTGGGTGGATAGACAGATATACGCCATGTCAGAGGAGTTAACCCCTTGGGTCGCTAGACAGATATTGGCGGTGTCAGAGGAGTTAACCCCCAGGTGGCTAGACAGATATAGGCAGTGTCAGAGGCGTTAACCACCAGGTGGCTAGACAGATATAGGCAGTGTCAGAGGTGTAAACCACTGGGTGGCTAGACAGATATAGGCAGTCTCAGAGGAGTTAACCACCAGGTGGCTAGACAGATATAGGCAGTGTCATAGGACTTAATCCCCGGATGGCTAGACAGATATATGCAGTGTCAGAGGAAGTAACCCCTTTATCCATTATACACACACTCATACACAGACAGTCTGTCACTCACACACACACACACAGTCTCTGGTTGGTGTCTGTACTAGCTGAAACAAAAAGTTGTCATTCAACAAATTCAGAAACTTACTGCTTTTAGCAGAATTAGTGGTTCCATTTTGCCAATCTACTTCTGGGTAATTAAAATCTACCATAATGATACTACACCCTAATTTAGAAGCCTTTTCGATTTGTATTAGTAGCAAATCGTGTGTGTCATCCCACCATGTTTTGGTTATACCAATTTAGTCATAATTTTAAATTCCTGCTACCAGCTCTAACTCCCCTCTATTATCAGTTAAACTTCTGGAATTTGCAAGCATACACTTAATGCCACTGGCACAATCCATTTGTGATTTACTGTTTAAGTTGTTTAAAGGTTGCTCCCTACAATCAGTGCTGTATTTACCGCGAGGCATCCTAGGCGGATGCCTAGGGAGACAAATTTTGGCCGCCCCCCCCAGCACTGAAAATAAATAAATAAAGGGAAAAAAATCCAAAAAAAAAATCCGCCCCTTAAAAAAAAAAAGAAAAAAAAAAAAAAGCCCGCGCTTGCAGGCAGGGACGGAGGTGAGAGGGGATCGGAAGATCCCCCCTCACCATTGCGCTGCCTGCCAGGCTGCACGGGGAGCCGAACAGGCAGCTCAGAGAAACCTCCGTGCTGCCTGTTCGGCTCCCCGTGCAGTGTGACACGGAAGTGCCGACAGTCACGTGACGGGAGCGCTGACGTCATAAGGACTCCATGCTGCCGGCCACTAGCCACCAGGGAAAGGTAAGTGCTGGGGAAATGGGGGGATTTGGCCAAATTATCAGGGGCTTATTAAATGGCAAATAACACTGGCATATTGTGCAAATTAGCAGGGCATATTAAATGGCAAATAACACTGGCATATTACTGGGCAAATTAGCTGGGCACATTAAATGGCAAATCACACTGGCATATTATTGGGCAAATTAGCAGGGGCATATTAAATGGCAAATAACACTGGCATATTATTGGGCAAATTAGCTGGGCACATTAAATGGCAAATAACACTGGCATATTATTGGACAAATTAGCTGGGCACATTAAATGGCAAATCACACTGGCATAATTTTGGGCAAATTGGCATGGGCACATTAAATGGCAAATCACACTGGCATATTATTGGGCAGATTAGCAGGGGAACATTAAATGGCAAATAACACTGGCATATTATTGGGAAAATTGTCAGGGGCACATTAAATGGCAAATAACTGGCATATTATTGGGCAAATTGGCAGGGGCACATTAAATGGCAAATAACACTGGCATATTATTGGGCAAATTGGCAGGGGCACATTAAATGGCAAATAACACTGGCATATTATTGGGCAAATTGGCAGGGGCATATTAAATGGCAGAATAACACTGGCATATTATTGCGCAAATTGGCTGGGGAATATTAATGGCAAATTATACTGGCATAATATTGGGCAAATTGGCAGGGGCTGATTAAATGGCAAGTACTGGCATATTATTGGGGAAATTGGCTGTGACTTAGTAATGGCAAATTATACTTGCATATTATTGGGCAAATTGGCTGGGGCATATTAATGGCAAATGATACTGGCAAATTATTGGGCAAATTAGCTGGGGAATATTATGGGCAAATAATATTGGCAATGTGTTTGTAATGGGGTGATAGAGGCATGCAAATGGGGTGATGGGGCATGTCCTTGGTGTGCAACGTGGGTTATGGGTCATGTCGTGGGTGTGCATCATGGGTAAGGGGGGTGCCCAAAATTTGTCTGCCTAGGGCAGCACAAAACCAAGATACACCACTGCCTACAATCCATTCTAACCATGCCCCCAGATCCATCCCCCCCGTGTACTGTCACCTTCCCTTCCTATACTGTCTAGCCCTGTGTTTATTGGTCCTTTGCCCCCACCCCCATTCTTAGTTTAAACACTCCTACAACCTTCTAGTCATCCTATCCCCTGGCACCTAGGCCCTCTTGCATTTAGATGCAATCCATCGCGACTGTAAAGATTTTACCCGAAAGCAAAATCAGCCCACTGCTCTAGAAACCCAAAGCCCTCCTTCTTACACCAGGACTTCAGCCATGCATTAATCTTCCTAATCTTCCACTTTCTCTCTGGGGTAGCGCATGGCACAGGTAGTATCTCTGAGAACACTACCTTGGAGGTCCATTTCTCAAGCTTACTCCCTAAAATTACCATTTAGGACCCTCCATTTTCCTCTTACAGTGTCGTTGGTCCCAATATGGATCAAGACAGCTGGCTCCTCTCCATCTACTCTCTTAATAATAGAGTCCCCTACCAACACGACCTGCCTCAGATTCACTAGCTTCTGGATCCCCTCTATGCTAAAGGAGCTATCATCCTGGCTATTAGGGAGAACAGTTTCCTCCAGAAAATCCACCCCTGAGTCTGCTTCCCCAACATTTTCACTCAAGTAAACAAATTTTTTAGGGTGAAGAAACTCAGGACTGGCTGCCCAGTTCCTCTTCCCTCCCCCTGCTACAACCACATCTAACCATTACCCAACTGTGTGCCTGGTTCTCTTCTGGCTGATCTCCTCCCTCATTTCTAGGTGACCCCACTAAGCTAAGGAACTCCTCTCAAGGTTGTCAATATCCCTCAGTGTTGCAATATGCCTCTCCAGAGCTTCCAGTGAGGCCACTTGCTCACACTAGCCACTAGACATGTGCAAAACTAAAATTTTCGTTTCGTTTTCGTCCATTCGGACGAAAATGTTATTTATTTCGTCTAAAACGAATTTCGTTCATTAGTGCATTCGTTTCAGACGAAATTCGTTAATTATTTTCGTTTCGTTAATTTTTTTAGTTCGTTTTATAGAATACAATGTAATACTATTGGCTTTCTATAAACCGAACGAGAGCCCCATTCATAAGAAATTCTTATGAATGGGGCTCTCGTTCGGTTCATAGAAAGGCAATAGTATTAATTGTATTCTATAAGCCGAAAGTCTATAAACCGAACGACTTTCGGTTTATAGACTTTCGGCTTATGGAATACATGTAATCCTATGGCTATTCTATAAACCGAACGACTTTCGGTTTATAGAATAGCCATAGGTTTACATGTATTACATAAGCCGAAAGTCTATAAACCGAAAGTCGTTCGGTTTATAGGCTGTCGGCATTTAACTAATAAGAGACAGAGTCTCCATTCATAAAATTATGAATGGAGACTTTGTCTCCGTGTAGTAAAATGCCGACAGCCTATAAACCGAACGTTCGGTTTATAGGCTGTCGGCTTATGGAATACATGTATTCCTATTGCTATTCTATAAACCGAAAGTTTATAAGCATTTTACTACACGGAGACAAAGTCTCCATTCATAATTTTATGAATGGAGACTCTGTCTCCGTGTAGTAAAATGCCGACAGCCTATAAACCGAACGTTCGGTTTATAGGCTGTCGGCTTATGGAATACATGTATTCCTATTGCTATTCTATAAACCGAACGACTTTCGGTTTATAGAATAGCCATAGGATTACATGTATTGCATAAGCCGAAAGTCTATAAACCGAAAGTCGTTCGGTTTATAGGCTGTCGGCATTTAACTATACAGAGACAGAGTCTCCATTCATAAAATTATGAATGGAGACTTTGTCTCCGTGTAGTAAAATGCCGAAAGCCTATAAACCGAACGATCCGTTTATAGACTTTCGGCTTATATAATACATGTAATCCTATGGCTATTCTATAAACCGAACGTTCGGTTTATAGAATAGCAATAGGAATACATGTATTCCATAAGCCGACAGCCTATAAACCGAACGTTCGGTTTATAGGCTGTGGGCATTTTACTACACGGAGACAAAGTCTCCATTCATAATTTTATGAATGGAGACTCTGTCTCCGTATAGTTAAATGCCGGCTTTTAACTATACGGAGACAAAGTCTCCATTTATAATTTTATGAATGGAGACTCTGTCTCCGTATAGTTAAATGCCGGTGTTCTGACAAATTTCTGGAGCAAATTCTCCTGCGCAATCGCAGGAGAATTTGCTCACTGCGCATGCGCATAAAGTTACAGCTGATAACTCAGCTGTAACTTTGTGACCACCGCGCATGCGCCAGCTGCGCAACCCACCTCCCGCCCCCTCACACCCCCTGCACACCCCTTCTTACCAGATCATCGACCACAGCGATACACAGCGCATGCGCACGCCTATCCAGCCGTTTGGGAATGTGCGCGTCCGTTGTTGTGTTCTTAAGGTGGTAAGTAACACGGGGCGTCGGGACATAAGGGGGCAAGCATCCTGGTGAGGGCTGCCTCATCTTGATGGGATTTGTGATCCTCCTGCTGCATCAATAAACCAGCAGGAGGATCACAAATCCCATCAAGATGAGGCAGCCCTCACCAGGATGCTTGCCCCCTTATGTCCCGACGCCCCGTGTTACTTACCACCTTAAGAACACAACAACGGACGCGCGCATTCCCAAACGGCTGGATAGGCGTGCGCATGCGCTGTGTATCGCTGTGGTCGATGATCTGGTAAGAAGGGGTGTGCGGCGGGTGTGAGGGGGCGGGAGGTGGGTTGCGCAGCTGTCTCATGCACGGTGGTCACAAAGTTACAGCTGAGTTATCAGCTGTAACTTTATGCGCATGCGCAGTGAGCAAATTCTCCTGCGATTGCGCAGGAGAATTTGCTCCAGAAATTTGTCAGAACACCGGCTTTTAACTATACGGAGACAAAGTCTCCATTTATAATTTTATGAATGGAGACTCTGTCTCCGTATAGTTAAATGCCCACAGCCTATAAACCGAACGTTCGGTTTATAGGCTGTGGGCATTTAACTATACGGAGACAAAGTCTCCATTCATAATTTTATGAATGGAGACTGTCTCCGTATAGTTAAATGCTATTGTATTCTATAAACCGACTCTATTTCGGCTTATAGAATGCAATAGTACTACGAATGGACGAATGAACGAATGATTTTCCTTTATTAACCATTCGTTCATTCGGCTTTAGTTAGCTTAGCATTTTCGTTCTTCGTTTTTCGGGCGAATGGACGAAAATGCAATTTTCGGACGAAAATGCATTAGTCCGAAAACGAATGCACATGTCTAGTATATATTCACATGTAAATTGCTTTTTTAATAAAAAATTATGATATAAATAAAATCTTATTTTTATTTCCTTTTATGTGACAAAGCTGCCTCTCTCTTTCCCTTGCCCCCAGATTTGTCGCTCTCCCCCCCTTAGTGTTGTCTCTCTCTCACCCTCCCTTTGGCTCCCCCCTCGCTCCCCTTGTGTCTGTCTCTTCCCCCCTTCCCTCCCCTTGTTTCTCTCTGCCCCCCCCCCTTGTTATTCTGTCCCCCCCTCACCTGTTTCTTGCTCCCTGGTGGCTAGTGGGGGCAGCCGGGGGATGTATGCACTATACATAATAGACGGAAGTGTCGGGCAGCATGGAGGTTGTCTGCACGATTCGTGCAGACATCCCCCAGCTGCCCGATTCTCCCTGGTGGCTAGCGAGGGAGCGGAGGATGTCTGCGCGATGAGCGAGACCTCCCCTGCTGCCGCCCGGAACGACAGCCAGGACTTTTATGAGGAAGCCGGAAGTACCCAGCTTCATCATAGAAGTCCCGGCGGTCATGCCGGGCGGCAGCAGGAGAGGTCTCGCTCATCGCGCAGACATCCTCCGCTCCCTCGCTAGCCACCAGGGAGAATCGGGCAGCTGGGGGATGTCTGCACGAATCGTGCAGACAACCTCCATGCTGCCCGACACTTCCGTCTATTATGTATAGTGCATACATCCCCCGGCTGCCCCCACTAGCCACCAGGGAGCAAGAAACAGGTGAGGGGGGGACAGAATAACAAGGGGGGGGGGCAGAGAGAAACAAGGGGAGGGAAGGGGGGAAGAGACAGACACAAGGGGAGCGAGGGGGGAGCCAAAGGGAGGGTGAGAGAGAGACAACACTAAGGGGGGGAGAGCGACAAATCTGGGGGCAAGGGAAAGAGAGAGGCAGCATTGTCACATAAAAGGAAATAAAAACAAGATTTTTTTATATCATAATTTTTTATTTAAAAAGCAATTTACATGTGAATATATACTAGACATGTGCATTCGTTTTCGGACGAATGCATTTTCGTCCATTCGCCCGAAAAACGAAGAACGAAAATGCTAAGCTAACTAAAGCCGGATGAACGAATGGTTAATAAAGGAAAATCATTCGTTCATTCGTCCATTCGTAGTACTATTGCATTCTATAAGCCGAAATAGAGTCGGTTTATAGAATACAATAGCATTTAACTATACGGAGACAGAGTCTCCATTCATAAAATTATGAATGGAGACTTTGTCTCCGTATAGTTAAATGCCCACAGCCTATAAACCGAACGTTCGGTTTATAGGCTGTCGGCATTTAACTATACGGAGACAGAGTCTCCATTCATAAAATTATAAATGGAGACTTTGTCTCCGTCTAGTTAAAAGCCGGCATTTAACTATACAGAGACAGAGTCTCCATTCATAAAATTATAAATGGAGACTTTGTCTCCGTATAGTTAAAAGCCGGCATTTAACTATACAGAGACAGAGTCTCCATTCATAAAATTATGAATGGAGACTTTGTCTCCGTGTAGTAAAATGCCCACAGCCTATAAACCGAACGTTCGGTTTATAGGCTGTCGGCTTATGGAATACATGTCTTCCTATTGCTATTCTATAAACCGAACTTTCGGTTTATAGAATAGCCATAGGATTACATGTATTACATAAGCCGAAAGTCTATAAACCGATCGTTCGGTTTATAGACTTTCGGCATTTTACTACACGGAGACAAAGTCTCCATTCATAATTTTATGAATGGAGACTCTGTCTCTGTATAGTTAAATGCCGACAGCCTATAAACCGAACGACTTTCGGTTTATAGACTTTCGGCTTATGTACTACATGTAATCCTATGGCTATTCTATAAACCGAAAGTCGTTCGGTTTATAGTTTAGCAATAGCATTACATGTATTCTATAAACCGAACGTCGTTCGTTTTAAAGACTTTCGGCTTATAGAATACTATTGGCTTTCTATAAACCGAACTAGAGTCGAGTCCCCATTCATAAGAAATTCTTATGAATGAGGAGGGACTCTAGTTAGGTTTATAGAATGCCAATAGTATTCTATAAGCCGAAAGTCTTTAAAACGAACGACGTTCGGTTTATAGAATGCATGTAATGCTATTGCTGTTCTATAAGCCGAATGTCTTTCGGCTTATAGAACAGCAATAGCATTACATGTATTCTATAAACCGAACGTCGTTTGTTTTAAAGACTTTCGGCTTATAGAATACATGCTGCTATTGGCTTTCTATAAACCGAAAGAGTCCCCATTCATACGAATAGGTCAATTGACCTATTCGTATGAATGGGAACTCAATTTCGGTTTATAGTAAGCTAATAGCATTACATGCATTCCATAAACCGAAAGTCATTCATGTCGGTTTATGGAATGTAGTACAATGCTATTGGTATTGTAAACCGACTCTATTTCGGTTTAGAATGCCAATAGCACGAATGGACGAATGGACGAATGAACGAATGATTTTCGTTTATTAACCATTCGTTCATTCGGATTTTGTTAGTTAAAATTTTCGTTATTCGTTTTTCGGACGAATGGACGAAAATGCTATTTTCGTCCGAAAATGCATTCGTCCGAAAACGAATGCACATGTCTACTAGCCACAACGATATGGACCCTGAAACTGCTGTCCCAAGTGTTCATACATCTAACAAGATGTGCACTGAGTGAGGTCTTCAACCTTGCTAATCATGTATGCGTGCTTAAAAAAATGTTAGAACTGGACTTACTTCTGTATCACTACCTCCTAACTGCTGTAAATGCAGCAACTGTACACTTAGAAAACAGCAGTCACTTGGAAAAAGCAAACTCAAACTGTGAGCAGGCTCTGTGAGTTACCCTGCCAGCTTTATACTGCAAAAACACAGGTGATTGCTATCAAACACCTCCCCTAATTGATCACACTTCCCAAAAGGAAAAACAAAATGGCAGAAATAAAAAAAAAAAAATTTTCACAAGCCCTTAACCTTCTTACTGCAGGTTACAATACAGGCCCCAAACACAATACAATACCATGTTTTAGCTTATATAAATGCTCCAACTGTAAGCTTAGAAAACATCTGTCACTTCGAGAAAACAAACTCAAACTGTGAGCCAAAGTACAACTTTTTCTATAAAACAGCAATAAACTAGTTGTGCCAAACAGGACAAATAGGGACTGTCTGGTGCCCAAAATGCTTCTTCCAAATGTGCAATTGTAAAGTACATTTAAAGCACTTTACAATGCATATTTTACATTTTGCATTCCTTAAAATATCAAAATCTTACACTTAGATGAATTTGCTAAATGATAGCAATTTACAAGAAACCAGGACTGCTCAGTAAACATCAATTTCCTTTTTTTTTTTTGCTGCTGGAACCAATTATAATATTGTCATTCAATGAATGGAATATCCGGTTTCTCTAGTGATGTCATCAGACAATATGTTGAGCTGTTAAGAGATCCTATGTGTACAAGAGCAAGGTTACTTACATTCCCCACAATACATTCTATTGCACCAGCAGAGCTACAGAGGAAGTGACCGAATTAAACAAAACGGACACATGCTCAGTGCCTACACATAGTCAGTTCGGCAGTACCTGTAGGATAGGATGCAGTGGAGGGCTTGAGTAGAATATTAAAATAGAGTAGAATATTAAAAATATGATTTATGCATAATGTCTGCATCAAATCACACTGGAAAAAGCCTGTGCACTATTCAGTCAGTTGTCTTCCACTTACAGCAAAGTGAGTTTGGGGACTAAACTAATTAATGCATAATTATATGTCTGGTTAACTATGCATTGATTCTAGCTGTTCTGTCCAACCGACTGTGAGTTCACTGCATACTAATGGGAGCTATACTGTACCACATCTGTGCATTGCTAACTATAGACTGAGCCTGACAATACCACAACTGAAATGGTAGCACTTCATGGAGGGGCAGCAAAGTTCATATTTGCCTAGGGTGACAAAAGTCCATCACATTTTTCATATTTGACTGAAGCTCTCCCCAGTGATTAGTCTGCATGTTTATTGCAGGTGTGGCAGCACTGATTAAATAGACACTGAGGATATAACGTTTTGTTTCATTTAGTCAGTTCATGTGCTCCTCAAACTGATTAAATTATGTGGACTCTGAGTGACCTTGCTCTTGTAAACAGTTGGATCTCTTAACAGTGCAACACATTGTCTGACATCACCAGAGATACAGGAAATTCCATTCATTCGAATGCAAACATTCTCATTTGTTCCTGCAGCAAAAAAAATAAAAAATACTTTTACTCAGCAAGTTTGGGCAGTCCTTAATTCTTGCAAACTTCTGTTATTTCACAGTTTCATCTAGCTGTAAGTATTTTAGATCTTAAGCAATGCAAAATGTAATACATGCATATTAAAGTACTTTGAAAGCACATTAATATGTATTAATATTTGGAAGATGCATTTTGGGCACTAGACAGCCCTTTAAGTCTTAAGTTTTAAGTATTTTTGTATCCAAGTCATTTTCATATCTTGGAAGCATACATTTGCGTAACTGACATTTTTATGTTCTAAAGATATAGCACATTTATTCTGTGCAGACAAACCCACTGTTTACAGGTCACATCCTCCACTATACCTTGATTTAGTGATGTTGCCATATTGTCCACTGTAATTAAACTAATGTCTTTGTTAAAAAAAATCCTAATATCAGACTTATTTCACTTTTAAATACTTAACCTTATTATGTTCCAATACAAATACATTTTTGCTTTCTCCAAATTCAAAATCAAAATTATATCCACTTCAGATATATTTCTATCACAGATTTTTTCTTTATGTTTGAGAAATAATGTCATGTTTATCACTCATTAAAATGATCTGTGCAAAAGGATGGAAGTTAATATGACAGGAAATAACAATTGGAATAACACAATTGTTTTATTCGATTGAAGAATGCACTTTATGTCTGTTACTGAATAGTTAGAATAAAAAATTTTGTATGTTTACATGTATTTAAATAGCTATGTTATTGCATTATATTGTCTTGTCATTTAAATATATATATATACTGAGACTCTAGGAAGCTTCTGATTCGCTGACTGCCAATCCCAGCATACAATTGGTTGGTTTCCAACCCAACCTACTAATACCTGGAACAGAGAGACTTCTGATCAGCTTACATAGTCAGCTGATCAGAAGTCTCCTAGAGGCTTTTGAAATGTCAGCCCTTATTAGAGATAAGGATGTGCTGATCTGTTTTTTTGTTTTGTTTAGCTCTTACTTTAGGTTTAAATTTCATTTTATACAATTTTCTTAATTAGAAACCTCATCAACTATGCATTTATGGTATCCTATATTAAATAATAATACATAAAGTTATACACTTCTTTCTAGAATCATAGCACTTCTAAGACGATTTTATGTTTCATTAGCAGCCTAAATCTAATATCCAAGCACTGTTATTAAAATGGATATTGATATTGAATTGCTCTACTAGATAGATCAATGTCACTTCAGTTGTCTGTCCTTTGGCTCCTGGCCATATCCATGAATTAGGTGGAGTTCTTCTTGCCTGGAATTTAGAAAACATGTTCTTAATAGATGTTTCGGTTTTTACAGTCACTTTTCTATTTCCTTTATTTGGTGGAATTGCCAACTAATAGCAATCTTATGAAAATCAAGATACTCATACAATATTTTTAATACCTAGCTAATTTCATAGTGTCCATACTAAAAGAGATCTCTATAAATTAACACTTATGCTTAGAAAGTCTTCAAGTATAATGACAGACTGTATTCAAAATAATTTTCCAAAATCAGCTAATTACAATACGTATCTTTCCTTTACATTTTGCATGGAGAGACAGTATGTGAAGGATTCTAAACACGGTTTTTTACTGTGAAGGAAAAACATTAGAAAAAAAAATCAACAAACATGATCTATATATGGTGTTAGCAAAATTGCAAACAAATGGATAGATGAAGAGAAATATATATATTTTTTAAATGTGTCTGAGGTGTCTACTGTTTATGACATTATCTTGTGATATGATATGCAAAGTTACAGATGATGTCATAAACAGGAGACAAAAACATATTTCTCTTTATTTATGCAGTTGCATGCAATTCTGATAACTCAATGTATGGATAATGTTTGCCCATTTTTTATTCTTTATTGTATAAACATTTTTAAGATGACAGTCACTTTAACATTTTTTATATAGTCACTAACACTATCATCATGAGGTTTCCTAGACAACCACTGACAATTCCATCATATGAAAGCACCAAGGTGCCTACTCCTAATCTTTTTATAAAAAAAAAAAAAAACACTTCCTCTCAGCTCTTTGCTGGTAAGATTGATATCCACATGACAAATATTTGTACCAGTACTGAGCACACCTTTTAAATACTAGCCCGTGTATATTAAAAGTTCACAAAACAAGTAATTTCTCCCATATATTTCCTCTATATAATGTGTAGGATATTTTGTTTTACCCATCTATCACCACTCTAGTTTTATTTTATTCATTTTTTCTTTGTCATGTATACAAAAAGACAGTGTGAACAAACATATATAAATACAGTGCTAAATACAAAAACCCATTACAGAACAGGAATGATATCTTAAAATACTCCAAACATATAGTAACTAGTGGAGGAGGGAAGCTTTTTACTTTTTTCTTTCTCTTTCCTTTCAAAGACTGCTTCTTTTAAAGTGCAAATTGGTATCAATAACGCATCTGACTGAACATTCAAACCATACTACAGTGTGCGATATTTTGAACTAATATTTTTTACATAAAAAAAACAAACAAAAAACCTCTCAATAATAAAGTGACCGGATTAAACTCTTTACTTTCTTCGTTTAAATTCCCCCTCTCTCACACAAAAAAACATTTATATCACACTTAGTATATGGTATACGTATCTCATGCAGTTCAACTTAGCTATATTCTTATACCCATTCTGTAAGACTTACACAACATTGAGGGATACGTCACCACGCAACGACCAACCAAACTCTGTTTAATGCACTTTTCACCTCCTATAGGGAACCTTCTTATGACCCTTCTTCTTAATTTTCTCTCCTCTTTTCCTTCATCTATTTTCAAATCTTCTGTGCAGGAATTTATTCAGTTAGAGGAAAGCAAGCACACCAAGGTGACCATAGTTTATTGAACTTCCCAATAGTTCCTTTGTTATAAGCAATATTTTGCTCCATTTTATGTTGATATATCAGTTGATTCTTTATCTGAATCCATTGTAGTTGTTTATTTTGGTTCCAATTGCGAGTGATGGTCATCTTGGTGGCCATCAAGATGTGAATCAAGATATATATTTTTTGGAATGTTAATGTTGAGGGGACAAAATGAAAAAGGGCAACCTCTATTGTTTTTTCCAGATTGGTTTTAAGAATGATATCTGCTATTCCTAGCACTTTTTCCCATATTTTTATAATTGCGGGACAGTGCCACCAGATGTGGCTGTGGTCACCTACATTTTGGAGACATCTCCAACAGATGTCTGAATTTGTACTGTTCACTTTGTTCATGATTTTGGGGATCCTATGCCATCTATAACTGATCTTTATTTGAAGTTCAACAATATTTAAACATTTAATTGATCTTCTAACGTCTATAATTGATGAATACCATGTTTCATCTAGTATGTCCTGCCAATGTCCCATTCCCATGAGACCCATGTTTTTGGTTTATTATATTTTGTATCGTTTCTCAATAAGTTATATAATTTAGGCATTACTTTACTTTTTGGGTTTTGATCAAAGATCTTAACAATTTCGCTTACGATCGAGTCTGCATTTCTATTAAGTATTCTATTTTTTAGATAGTTTTTTATTCTTAGGTATTTATTTTTAGTATATGTAACCATCATATTTTGGCATCTTTAATTTTTTGACATAAAGTTACGTTATATTCTTGAATTAGAAACTAATATATTCAAAAAATACAAAAATATAATGTAGTATAAACATTCTTGTCAGGATCTATCGGCTATCAGGTTCCATCAAGCATTCAGGTGTCCAGTTTGTATTCAGTTTCTCTGATTTATTTTCTGTCTTTTGATATTCTGTTCTTCTAATCAGTTATTATCTGTTCTTTGTTGTTCTGTTAGCTATCCTTGTTCTGGGGTTTTCCTTTGTATATCCTTGTGTAACTCGTCCTTCCTAGTCTGACAACAGAGGTGGCATTTCATAGTTCTGGCCACATGGTGGTATAGTCCCTGTCCTGAGTGGCCCCTGCCTATATTGACCTCCAGAGTGACATCTGCCCAAATACTGAATCCCAGGGCCCTGTAAAAGGGATAACCTGTTCCCTAGAATCCCTTTCTCAGAGTCTTTATTTGTGATTCAGAAATTCTAAGTTTAAAAGAACAATGAAACAAATTTTTTTAAAATGCAACTGAAAATGCAAACAAATTTATATGTATAATCTAAAAGAAAAGCTTGCGAGAGGTAGTCCTCCAGAAACAAGCTATTTCTTCCAATCCCAGGGATCCTAGGTCTCGCATAACAAAGTCAACTTGCTTTATCTAGGCATTTACAAATATCAAAAGGTACTTTGACATAAAGTGAATAAATAATAACAAATACATTGCTTAAAATTAGATTCAATTAGATTAAATGCATGAAATAAATACAGTTCTTGCACAAGGTGTTATACTTGTAAAAGGCTGAATTTATATAATGTATGTGGGTGTAGCTTTTCTTTTTATAGAAAAAAGTAAGTGTTCAACATTTTGTACCCATGTATATTATAAATAAAACTAGATTTAAGAATATGAAGATTCAAATGTCCTCTTATACTTAACAGTATTTAAGGGGATTTACATTGTTATTAACATGATATATTAAACACCAATAATGTTAAGATATATTGATGGTTTTATGTTGCTTTTTGAAAATGCACATAAACTGACACTATAATCTAAACATTATTAACACTGTGATTGTAAAGAATAAAAAAAAAAAATCAAACATTATGTATACATTGTTTTAACACAGCTGGAAACAAATGCATAAATTAAGAGAAAAATATCTCTGTGATGGCTTCTGTTTATGACATCACATGTAGCTTGATTTGCGAATGAACTACTTTTCAATGGGAAATGTGTAATTTACATATCTAGCCACAGGAGATACCACAGACACATGAAAAACACATTTTTGTTTCAATCAATTTATGCACTTGCTTGCAATTCTACTAACACAAAGTATAGATAATATTTTTGTGTATTTTTATTATCTACATGCACAGTATAAACAATAATTAGGTGACAGTCCTTTTAAATATACAGTGTTTACACTAAATATGTAAACCTAAAAGACCCATACTTTTGTGTTTATTCAATGTCTTATAATTATATTTTTTTTCTTAAATCCTATTTGCTAAATTGCATTGCTGAACTAAAATAATGCCACGGCATCTCTGAGATAAAATATGTTTGCATCATATATTTTTAAAATTCGTAATATTTTTGTTCATTTTCTAAATGTTGCGATTAAAATAATTATTTGTGGGTGCTGACGTATTTACTTTGTAGTATATATTTTGTTTTCTTTACATGTAATATTATAATATACAGTACCTGCATTGTATACCACTAAATAATAAATGTGGACCTGATATAGCTTATGCATTAAAATGTATTATTCTTGTAAAGCAGAATACACTTAAACAAAAGGATGTCATGCTTTTTTTGTTTATTCAGTATATCGTTATAACTATACCTTTTTTTTAAGTATAAATTGTTTGTTTCACCTGAAAAAATAATGGGATGGCATATCTGAGTTGTTTTATGTTTTGCAAAATGTTATATCTTCAGATTATTGTTGTTCATTTTCTAAGGTGATCATAAATGTTCTGATAAAACACTTATACGTGGGTGTGAAAAGAAAAGTAATTTTGGCAAATGAACTTGAACCATTTTTTTTTTTTACAAATAATTAATCCCCAAGAAGCCAGAGTAGGCTAATATATTTATCAGATGTCAGTTGAAAAGACCTATCCTGTGAATCAAATGTGTGCTGCAGTTTAATAACCTTAAAATTACAGATCCTTGCGGACTAAATGTCATAACCATTGAATTTGATAATAGCATGAATGTGATGTATGAAAACATCAGCTATGCATTATATTGTTTATGGCTGCATAAATTAACATTGGTATCTGAAAACTTATCTAACATATCATGATCCATCATTCCTTCATCCGCAGTCTCTTGGCCATGATGATACAATGAGGTCTCTGTAAAGGTTACATATTTCATTAAACTAAAACAAAAAAAAAAAAAAACATTTTCTTTTTTAATGTAGACATGTAAGCCGTTACAAAGAATAGGAGGAATATGACAAAAAGATACGTTTAGAAACATGATAACTGATAAATGGATATACATTTAATGCCACGTGAATGATGGCAGCATTTGCACTTACAACTTGCATGGCCTTTGTTTAACTCTTTTAAAATGTAATCACAATTTAATGGTAGCCCACATGTCAGCATGTTAAGATGTTCAAATATATGTTATTCTTCAAAGTATTTTTAAACCAGAGGGTTTTACGCAATAAAGAGAAAAATGTAAAGAGTTGAGATGGGAATTTCAACCTTTTAGACAATATAACTGTGTTGGAAAAAATTGGCCTTAAGTTTTCTCTTCATTTAGTAGACCCTTTAGTCTAAATGTTAAATCATATAATGCAAATATATCTGCTTGTTTCAACTGGAAGCAAAAACATTTTTGTTGTCCTTGGTGTTACTCCATCAGCTTACCTGATATCATAAGAGACAGACACATATATACATGCAAGACAGATTTGCTGACAGATTTGGTACATAAATTTATAGGCAGACAAGATATTTAGATAGAAAGATAGAAAGTGGTGCACACTGGGCATTTAAAAGTTAAAAGTGGGACAGCCACAGCGCATTGAGTGAAATTTGAGAATAAACCAGTTGGGAATTATCCTCCTGCCCCAATTGCCAACCCTCCCCTGGGTATTTGTGTTTCAGAGTCAATTTTTTGTAAGAGATTAGGTATCTCTTCTAAATTTTGATTTAAAAGAAGAGACAAATGCTGATGAATTACATAGAGCAATATGCAGAATAGAGATAATGATGGAATGGTTATGGATAGGAAAAAGAGGTGATGATGTACTTGATCGATAAGAAGTGATATGATTCTAGTAAAAAGGCAAAAATAAGAATAACTTTTTTTTATTAGGTAGAATTATTCACATCAGCAGCTCACTAATAGATGTAATGTAATGGTAATTATTTATCAATCTTAGAAGATCATGATATCAAGGGAAGGGCAATAATATGAAGCTAAAATATTGTGAAACTATCAGAATCAGGATTACAACCTTTTCCCAAAAAAATACTGGCCATGATATCACATTCGTAAACTTAGCATTGGGCTCAAGCCCATTTTTTTGCTGGCCTACCAGTAAAGTACTGGCTGGGTGGAAACCCAAATCAGAATACAAATGGGAGAGGTCACATATGGTGGGAGAAAGGGAGTTAGAGAGATATGAAAGCTTTATGAGGGGCTATGGTGAATTTTAATACTTCTACATATACAGTTTGATGTTGTACATTATATTTTTTTCAGTGATTTATTGTGTATTGAAAACATTTGTTCATGGGTTGTTAAAGAGGCAAGGGTTAAAAAAATTGTGTCCACTACATGTAGTAAATCCTACATGTATCTTTAAAGCTATTTACTCTTGGCTTTGACTCAGAGCTGAATCAAGGCCAGTCAGAAGGCTGGGTCATCCCACTCATCTGATCAGGGTCTGCTGGTGCAGAGAGACACTCTAATTTTTTAAGGAGATCAACAGATGGCACCTTGTTAATATCACCTCTGTTGATCCATCGCCAACCTAACTGGGCTGCCTGCTTCCAAGTGAAGCATGACATCTGCCATTCAGAAGATAAACTATCATCTAGTTGGTTCTATCAAAAGTACATGCCAGACAACAATAGACAGCAAACAGAGGCGTTAGAAAATAGTGAGGGTTTAGTTCGCATGATAGCTTTCCAACCAGCATCAACGTACCTCACAACCAATAAATTATTAGCACTATCCCTGACTATTATAACTAATCATAATAACTAAATCTAGAAACCGAATCTATTAACAGTAACACAGACACCAAGACACTAAACATATTTATAGACTGAAAAGCTGAAACAAACTGAATGGGTGTGGAGCATTTAAATAGAGGAACAGAGAAAATCAGAAAGGAAACAAGAAAAACCCGAAATGGATCAGAACAAAACAACAGACAGCAAGGAAGCAGAAATGGGTTAGAATAAGAAAACATACACAAGGAAACACAAAGCAGGGCCTCAGGGCTTAGGACAGTCGCTAACAGGGCCTCGGGACTCAGCAAAGCCCCAAACAGAGCTCCCGGACTCAGGACAGCCACTAACAGAACTTCAGGACTTGAGATGCAAGGAACAGACATAGGTGAACATAAATCATAGTTATCAACATGAAATCAAAGCAAAAAATAATATAGAAATTACAGGACACAGTCTGGAACGATCGTGCAACAGTTTGATGCTTGACACACCAGCACATTTAGCTTTTGCATTAAAAATAACAATTAAACATAATATTAATATGGTAATGCATAAATTGTGGGTTCCAGTTCATGACACTTTGAGGAGTTGGTGTCCCCCATTCAGGAAATCTCTGCTTCGTCTGCATGACACAACCCCAGAACAATAGAACTGACAAACAGAGAAGCACATCCCCTACTCCTCCTCCCCCTGCCCCTACTGATACCTAATAGTATGTCATAAACCACTCATTACCAAATAAATAGTGAATGAAAAGCTTCATTAGATCAAGCAGTAGATAACCTCCAATATCTTCAGCATTTCAAAAAACAGATTTAAGTTGTACGTCCGGTTTATTTCACACAAGCACTGAGCTGTTTGTCTGGTTGCCAGGAGACAAAGTGACATCACTTCCCCTACTGGGAGGAAGTGCTTGAAGTCATTTCACAAGATTGTGGGCAATCCTGTGCAAGTGACATCACCTCCCCTCCTGGAGGAGTTGTTCACCATATTTGCATATCATGCCACAGTTATGCAAATGTATGACATCAGTTCATTCATATTTTTGACTGAGATAAGCTTACTATTTAGTATTTATATCCGTGTTTAAAGAACAGATACCTTTAATTTTGTGTTTTTTTCATTGCCAGCACATCTGTTGTGTGTGGTCCCTTTGGATGGCCTTCCTTTAAATTATGCTTCTTGAGAACATTGTTTACAAGTGATCCACATTACTTTTGGAGGTCTCACACAGACCTCCAAGATACCATGTTGCAGAGCTTGGACAGCCAATGTGAAGGGTAAGCGAAGCACAGGTAAGTAAGTTACAGAATTTTTCCAGCCCTGGTATTATGTCACTGTTTAGTGAATAGACACCATTGTGTGTTAATATTTTCTTACTTTTATTTTTAATTGGGCAGGTTTAAGTTCTGACCTAGTAATTGTTGCTGCTAATGAGAAGAGACAATATTTATTTCAAATCACATTGTTTTTCTTTCTATGAAAATACTCTCATAGAAACATGATCATCTTTGCATGTCTTCTTTTGCTAAAGGATTTACATCAAGTTTGTTCTATGCTTCCTGTGTGAATACATTATGCTTATGTTATATCTGGCTCTACAACAAATGCAGTGTGGTCCAAGCCCTGGAGGCTTCACTTCTCATCAGGGACCTTGGCACACCTTGCCCAGAGAATCTGCCCAACAGCATATATTTAGAAATATTTAATTAAGCCACGCTACATGGAAGCACCTGAATTGCTATTAGCAATTTCAATTTTAGTGCTCTACAATTTTGATAGAAAGAAAATAAACATTTATACTTGGGCCTAATGTATAAACAAAGGCAATTCCCTAAACCTATTTAGCAAATTCAGCAAGCTTTGAAAATTGTTATGCTTGCTAAAACACATCAGGAAATTCATACCATGAAATGTTCTCAAAGCACTGATTATTACACCTTTAAAATAAATGTGCATGTCAATGTGGAGCTGTTTAATAAAGAAAAAGATAATAAAAACACTGCCCAGTAGGAACTTCAAATATGATATAGATGTGTCTCTGATGAGACCCATAAAATATTTATGCAGGATTCAACACTATACTCAAGAACCACACTGGGAGTTTGACAATGATTAAATGTTCAACATATAGACTGAGAGTTTGTAATGTTCTGAGATTAATAACACTATGAATCCAAACAGTTTGTCTCCTATGCTGCTCCCATCAGGGGAAGAATCAAAACATACACATAACATTTACAGCAGACTGCACTGAAAAAGATTACTTACATCAAATACTGTAGAAACTTTATGATTGAACTTAATAAAAAATAATTATCTGTGGGGTTCTTCCATTTCAAACCTACATTTTACACTATTAAAATTAATACTTTAATCCATGATTGTGACTGGGAATGTTTATGTTTTAGATAAGTCATGGTATAGGATTTGGATATCCTACTGTCTATTTAAAGAAATCCACACAAGTCTTTAAAGCGCTATTGTTTTTTTGTGTGGTTGTTTTATTTAAAACATATTAGCTAAAACAGACAAACCAGAGACAATGGTAAACACTGCAGGGATAACTGATCCCCATTAATGCAATATATACCAACACAAAGTATCCCTATTTTAAAAGCTATGGGCATGTGTCTTCAAAATACATTTTATAATGGTACTGAGGTGAAGTTTTAAGTATTCTTTCATATATCCATCAGCACCATAGGAAATAGAGGTCAGCACTCTGCTTTGGGGTCCAGAGATTACGAATAGCAATATTTTAAAGCTACCAATTGCATTTAATTGTTTCTATAACAATATAAGTCTCAAAGAAGTAATTTACTACTGTATTGGAGCTCAATTAGCTAATTGCATGCTATATATACTGATTGCTCTATACCAAATAGCCATATATATACCATATATATATTTGTATGTATATATGTATGTATATATATATATATATATATGTATATATATATATATATATATCAAAAATTGTCCACAGATCAACCCTCAGCCATCACAAAATATAAATAAATGCCCAGGTGCAGTATTACCAGCAGGATACAAATCCAAAAGATAAACGCAGTCACAGGGCTTTAAAAAAAAAATCACAATTTTCAGGTATACTGTCGGAGCTCACTACGAGGGGCATTTACTAAAAAATGCAAATATATTTTATGTGCAAAACTATTTTTGCACTTTGCTCCTATTGCAATTTACTAAACATTTAACACTACAATAGTACATACGAGCAAATTGCGAATAAAACCGGGCATAATTGCAAATAGAAACAGGCAATTTTGCAAATATTTGTCGACCTCTTTTGATAGCACTTGCTAAAAGCTGGTGTAATTTTCACACAGAAATAAGAACATATATTTTCACAACATATTCGCAAAACTCTTTAGCATGCGCAAATATAGTCGCAATTTATTAGTGCAACCGGAAAAATGCACGTTTAATGAAAATAAACGGAAGAGGAGCAAATCAGGAAAAAAAAATGAAAATGTTTCAAATACTCACAAATTGCTCCTCACGCATGTTTTACCTACTTTTTTTCCCCCATTGCACTTGTTTAGTACATGACCCCCTATGTTGACAAAATTGGTGACATGATCCTAATTCCTTAAGGGCCTTTATGAGAAGCTTTAATAAAGCCCTGAGGATTAACTTCTAAAACACTTTGCTGTTGTGACATTTGGAATACATAATTAGAAACTGCTGAGTTTTCAAGCACGAATAATGAACTTTATTAGGGACTTTCCTTATCTTGAATGATTATATAATCAAAATAATTATTGTATAATTGTATTTTGCAGGCACATTTTAATACAGTAACATACCTTAATTGTGAAAATAAAATTAATACTTTTATGCTGGAACTATAAGCTTATCAAATGCATTACATTCTATGTTTGTAAATGTAAAACTGATCACACACATTAAAGGTTGCCACAGAAAATGAGGCTTCCAAATGTGTCCCTGACCTAGTAATTGTCAGACATTTTGGTAAAGCCTCATGGGAATACACTCCCATGTGAAAAGTACACATGGACTGTACATGCATGGAATATTAAGCACTTTAATTGGGGGAATGTTCAGTAGGGTTGCCACCTTTTCCTTAAAAAAAAAATACTGGCCATGCTATTGCCTCAATAGACTTAAGGATCTACTCAACATGAAGTCAGGGCATAAATCTTAACTGAGGAGAAATCCGCAATGTGGCCAATTTCAGCATGAAATCAGCAATTTACGTTGATTTCGGGCAGACTTTTGGCCAAATCTGGTTGGGAAAGGGATCAGAAATTGAAAATCTTATTTCTCTAAAGGACCACTCCCCCAATGTTAGCCTGAAATCATGGGAAATTGCTGAATTTCAGCAATTCTTTATACCATGCAAACTGACACAGCATAGAACGTCGAGCGTTAAACAACTCATCGCGGCTCCTCGTGATGAGCTGTGCTCGGATCCCACTGCAGGGACTTGCAAAATGATCCTACCTTTGAGTGGTTCCAGTCTGATAGGGAAAATGTAACAAATGCTTAAAGCAAGCACTAGTGACATTTCACTGAATTGTGCCAAAGTTCAGGCATGCCTCCATGACGTCACATGAGACATCGGGAGGTATTGCAATCTTTTGGCAGGAACCCACATGGTAAATTAAGACCCTGATCGGGTCTCTGCCATTGTGTTCCTGGCTACCGGTCACCTTGTAATCGGTGTGCAGGAACAAAACATGGAATTTTGGTGCTTGCGTCATCTGGAACGCAAGCACCATGTGCCACTAAGGGGTTAAGTAGTGTCTATAAAATAATGTCCTTGTTATAATAATATTAATATTGGGTAAAAAAATGTAAATAATAGTACAATGTCAGCTATAGAAGCACAGCAAATTGATAAAATGATACCCAGATTGGTTAACTGAGAATTTGAGGGCAGGCATATTCAGTGTATTATGCAACCCTGAGCTCTCAATCTCAGTTTGCTGATAAAGTTGTTATTGTCACATTAAAGAGTAACTGTCAAATTTGTATTTTTGATATTATATTTAATTTCACAAAACAATAAAAGAATAACATTAAGGTTTTGTCAGAGGTGTATAAAGAAAATACCATGCTGCCACACTTGTAGATATAGGAAATCTTGAGCAAAAAATGCCCTTAAACAGTGTCAAACAGCTCGCTCCAATGGACATGAGGGGGCACCTCAACCAGCTACAACAAAGTGTCAGGATGGGTAAAAATTGGACAGGTGCTCTTTTTACATTCTTGACAGTTTGCTGAGCAAATTATCGGATTGATATGGATGACAACTCCACTTGGAAAACATAATTTATCAGTCTATCACTACAACATTCAGAATATTATGTGTTTATTTTTATAACGCAAGAAAAGGGAAAAAAATTAGACAATGAGTGTTCCTGCTGGTATAATAAAACAAGACAACCTTTGGATGTATGTTTTCTAATATAAAGTTACAAGCCCCTACATTTGTGATAAATAGAATAACTAAGAAGCTACGTGAATGAACCTGTGAACACCAAGGTCATGGTTAAAATGTGTTAGAATGTGTATAAATTACGACTGTATAAAATAAAAGACAGAGGCAGTCAAGTGAAACTACAGCTTTAAAACAGCAATGTCAAGTTCCTCAGTTTAATTATACAAAGCAACACAGTTTTTTAAAATGAGGAAGCATTTGCTGTCAGTACAAGTCAAGAAAGCTTAATAAAAAGCTTAATAGTTAAACACAGGGGAGAGAATGCAAGACTGCAGAATTTATTTTTATGTTATATAATAACACCCATAATAATATTTATCTTTAGAAAAAAAATTCAGTTTGACACAAATAAATAAATATGCACGCACTATTTTAAATTATGTTTTTATTTTTTTAAACCTGTTGATAATAAATATGGTACAAGTAAATGCACAACAGGGGCAGGCCATTTTGTATTTTTGTCAAAGAGGATTTGCTTTGGAACATTTGTTTTGTATGTAACTCAAATCACATAAGCACATTTTACATTTAGAGAAACCTGTTCTGTATAGCTCTGCACACAGTACGTCTCTATGTGATTAACTTTTTAATATTTTAAATTGTTTGTTTTTGAATTAGAGCACACAAAAATGTTGTCTATAGCATTGCACAGTTGTGGGTATTTTGATCCCAAACGTGTAAATATGTGAAAATGAAATACACATTCTGAAGCTTAAAAGGGAGTCCAAGGAAAACATAATATAGAAAACTGCCAACTTCAATTTAAATAATATACAACATAATACAGCTATGCACTGGCTTCCTAAAATTAGAGAAAATATAATAATATTATAGTATATGAAACTGAGCACAGCACAAAGGTAATTCTTATATTTATCCAGCTCTGCCTTTCGTGTATTCTTTTTCTTTGTCCCAGTTTTATTGTGATAGAAGCTTTCTTACACGCGGGCCATGACAGATTTCCAATGAGAGAGAACAGCTGCAGCACAAATAGCCCATAATTAATGGTGACAGGTTATTGTCACTGGCAATACTTTCATGGTATAGTCAAATGAAAACTTTATGTCTCATGAATTTTTCATCAATTCAGCACTGTACGATAGTGTAAGTGATGCTTTTGAGCTTAATGAGTTCTTTTAGCACATGCTGTAAGATACTGCTAAAACGCAGTGTCTCAATTTACTCAGTACAAAGAGTGCAATGATTCATATTTGCAACACAAACATGCCGGTTGTAAAGTTAAACTCTAAATGTATAAATTTTTCTTTTTATGTTTTAGATGTTTGAAAAAAAAAAAGTAGTACACCATCTTAATGTCGCCCATTTGCCCATCTTGGAGGGCAACACTTTAGCACTAGTAAAACATTTGTAACTCAAACATTATAGTGTAGATCATACATGTTCCTCTTGGATGTTGCTCTTTCTTATGTTCTTTACTGGTACCTCTCACTGTCTTATCTTAGCAGCATAAGTAGAACGTTAGTGTTCATTTTCTATACCTCATTTTTCTGAACAGTATATCATGTTCCCTCACTCTGTAGTGAAATGCAGAAATGACAGGTCATAACATCGTTTTTAAAATGTTCTTTCTTTTTTCAAACTGGCTTCGCTCCCAGCTTCTTTAAATAACATTTTTAGCCTATACATGCCATTTTGTTATGGAATACACTTTCCTTGGTGATAAAGTTAGGTCATGTTCTTTGTAATTTTGTCATTGTTTTGTCTACTTGCCAAAAATATCCGGATTTAAGGTTATTTAATTAGTTTGTCGATTAACCGGGTTTTACCCCTATAGCTACCTTTTTAAATGTATCTTATGTTTACAGAAGTCAGAAATCATATTGTCTAAATATTATACAAGTGATAATCATTAGTTTTTTGTGGACTGAGAGAGAATTGAGAATGTGTGACTTTATTTTAATGCATTTCATTTTATTTACTCTGCTTTTGTTATTATGGATAATAAAGTTGTAAGATATATTGTCTAAATGCATTTATATTCAATAATATATTGTAAAGACAAAAGTTATTGCTTCCAAATCCCTATTTTGTATTGTATTCTCAATTATTCATAAAACCATGTAAATAACATTGTTGCTAAGATGCTTATATGGTCAACCCTGCTAAATTCTAAGGAATCAAGACACTATAGGGGTACCACAGTAGAGCTGCCACCTTTGGTTAAAAAAATACCAGTCATGCTATTGCCTTCAAGGATTTAACACTGGCCTCAGCACTAAGTTTTTTTTTTTTTTTTTACAGATTTGGTCATAATTCTACTTTAAAATTATAGCCTTGTTTGTACAGGGCCCTCCTGACCTTTTCTTCAAATATGTCTAATTTTGTATATCTCTAATTATTTTATTGACCCCAGTATGGTGTTACTTAACCCCTTTGCAACAATGGATGTGTCAGGCACTTCCAGCCGGGAACTCTGTTCTCGAAAATGGACGTGACTAACAAGTCCTGTGGTGAAACGAACGGTTGAGCATAGGATTAAGCTCTTTCAGCACGAAAGGCGTCATGCTGACTTCATTTTTGGATTGGCTTTTTCCCATTTTTTGCTGTGCATATGTGAAGACTCATTAAACTACACTTCTATTTACCGTTATCCGTGAGTGCCGTTTTTTATGCTTCCTGGATCGTTTGTTTCATTTAATGGGTGTTGGCCGCACCAGCAGAGGCACCCTGAAGGCTGTTCGTGAGCCTGCATCTCTCTATTTTTTGTGGAGCAGGACTATTTGCCCTGTGACCCATGTAGGTACCAAGGGGCTCCCAGCCATTTTTATCATAAGTGTGTGTGGGGCAAGGATACCATCTGATGGCCTGGCCCTGGCATTGTGCTGTCCCCATCGGGGCTATTTTAATTATTTTGTATTAATTTCATTTTATTTCTCCAGAAATGAAAAGCCCAAAATGTGTCTGTTTTAGCCAATTTTGGGTTATTTTCAGGGGAAAAAACAAATAATGAATAGTCTATGTGTATAGTGAGTTGACTCTTATATTCTACTCATATTACTCGATACGTATATATAAATTGTATTGCTCATTTCTAGAACACATTTTATGTAATTTTTTAAGTAATTGCTGACTATGGAAATTGTGCTTTCAAAGATAATTTTTTTCTATATTTTACTTAGCAAAGCTGCATAAAAAGACAGTATATGTGGATTGCTTATTAAGCAACAAAGCTGATTACCATTTTACAGTAAGCAAGGATTTTTAACATTAAAGTGGGAAGATGCACTGTCCTACAAATTAAAAAGTAAATGTATTACAATTTTTGTTTTCATATTTTATAGAGTAGTATAATAATATGTCTATTTTTTTCCCTATCTGGAAAAGGCATATTCTCTTTCATAAAAAATAATACATATTTATTTTTCTGGAAGCATTTAAACTGAATTAATCATGTACTACACCTAATTCCATTCCTTTGAGTTATGGTAAAGATGGTGTTTAAATTCACCATGTTTTTCTCTATGCAACAGAAGTATAGAATTTCAACCTACATATAAAATAAGATTTGGTATTCATTAAGTTTTTGACTAAATTTAATGTAAGAGATTTAAAGCTTATTATAATACATAAATATCAGTAGCATCAGTACCATTAAATATTCTCTGTTGTGCAAAATAATATTAATAATAACATACTATATTTATACTTCATGTAATTGGACATCTTCCTATACTGCCTATTAAAGAGGATCTACATCCTCTATGCTATCTTTGAATCACTCAAAAGGTAATTTCTCTTATGGATCACCATTAAAAAAACAGTTGTCTTCTTGCATCCAAGTAAAGAAATCACACCTGCCAACCAAATAATAGACAAAAACGAAAATGTGGGATCCCTCTCACCGAGAAGCTGAAATAGCCATCCCTATAGGATGTAACCTACTCGAGAGAGCAATCACCGTTTTTTGCTCGCTTGCACCATTAAAGAGGAAACCTCTCCATTATCATATTAGACTGGTCCCACCCATAAGGGCAGTCCAGATCCAAATAGCCTGGCAGGTCTCCTCTGCACGAAGAATACAGCAACCATAGACGTATGTTTCGGCCTACATTGGCCTTGTCAGTGTGGTACGGCTGGTATCCCTCTAGGTGTAGCGTGCTAGGGACCCATGTCTGGGCATACCCTAAAACTCATTGAGACAAAAATGAAGATGTGGGATCCTCTCCCCGAGAACATGCAAAAACTGAAATAGCCAGCCCTATAAGATGTAACCTACTCGAGAGAGGAATCACCGTTTTTTGCTCGCTTGCACCATTACAGAGGAAACCTCTCCATTAGCATATCAGACTGGTCCCACCCATAAGGGCAGTCCAGATCCAAATAGCCTGGCAGGTCTCCTCTGCACGAAGAATACAGCAACCACAGACGTACGTTTCGGCCTTCATTGGCCTTGTCAGTGTGGTACGGCTGGTATCCCTCTAGGTGCAGCGAGCTAGGGACCCACGTCTGGGCATACCCTAAAACTCATTGACACAAAAACGAAGATGTGGGATCCCTCAACCAAATAATAGAACACACTATTGAGTAGTTTTGGTAGTAGAGCCATGTATTAAACCTGAACAAAGCTAGTTCCAGAGCAGATCGATAGTTGATTTTTCACAGCCGCAAACAAGGAAATTCGTGAATCATTTCTGCGAGCTCGAGATGTGGCAAGGGAATCCCAGTTATAACTGGATATGGTCAGGATGGTCAGAAAGCGAGGGGTATAGTTGGTTCCTCTCTCTCTTCCCATTATGTTTATATGTTTATTTGTCTATTCGTGTGTGACTGGTGAGTGTCTGTACAGTGGGCCAGATGCTCCTAACTTTGTTATGTATTGACGGGACTGTAAAAATGTAACTGTTAACCCCTTCGCTACCTTATGACGAGTTAACTCATCATAAGAACCACAGCGTTAGCGACCTTATGACGAGTTAACTTGTCATGCAGTGTAGCCGGCGGTGCGATCCGTGCACACTGCCAACCATTCTGAAACAGGTCCAGGACTAAGCTTCGCACCTGAGGCAAAGCTCCTAGACACGAACGGTCAATTTCCAGGCATGTGATCATGGTGATTGAGTGATCACAGCGATAACATGCAAATTAGATGGCAAAGTCAATGTGTTCACACATTGACTTTGCCTCTAACTCACTCCCTGTGCTTCACATACATATAGTGAAGCACAGAGAGTGACCTGAAAGAAAAGGTAAAAAAAATAACCCTTTCCTTGCTGATCACAGTTTGTAACTGTGATCAGTTTCCTTCCTCTTTATGGCCCTCGTTTTGTTTTGTTTTTTTAATTTTTTTAATTTTTTTGCAATTTTAAAGCTTTTTTAATAAATACATGTCATTGTAATATGTTTATTTCATGAATCTTGTTCCCATCCCCCAAACCAACTCTGAATATCTTCTCCGCTGTAGCTGAGAAAGAGGCAGACGTCTCACCTTGTATCCTCTCTTTCACCTCTACTCTGTCCAACTCTAACCCATCTCATCAACCTCTCTCTGTCCTCTGGAATAGTACTGTCAACCTTCAAGCAAGCCCAAATCGTACCTGTACTGAAAAAAATCTTCCCTTGACCCCACTCTTTCATCTAGCTACCATCCTATATCCCTTCTCCCCTTTGTGTCCAAGTTGCTGGAGAGAATGGTGCACTCGTGACTAACAGACTTTCTGACTGCCAATGACCTAATTGACCCTTTTCAATCTGGCTTTAGAACCCTACACTCTACTGAAACAAACTCACTAGATACTCACTAGAGTTGCCAAATCTAAAGGCCACTTCTCAGTGATGATCCTCTTAGATATCTCTGCTGCCCTTGACACTATTGACCACCGTCTCCTTCTTAACAGATTATCCTCGTTTGGCATAGGTGGTATGGCACTCTCTTGGATCGAATCGTACTTATCTGAGTGCTCCTATTCAGTGTTGCTTGCCGGAACCACATTGTCGTCTGTTCCGCTCTCTATTGGTGTTCTGCAAGGATCTGTCCTTTGCCCGCTGTTGTTTTCCCTATACACCACCACACTGGGAGAACTCACCTTCTCTTAAGGTTTCCAGTACCACCTGTATGCAGATGATCTACCTCTCACCCCCTGACCTCACTCCCTCTCTAGTGTCACGTGTAGTTTAGTGTCTGTCAGCCATCTCCAGTTGGATGTCTGATCGCTACCTGAAACTTAACCTTTCCAAAAACAGAACTGATTATCTTCCCTACCTTAAACTCTGTCCCTTCACCTGGGTTCACAGTCACTGTTGAAAATGCTACAATCGTACCAGCTGACAGTGTCAAATGTCTTGGGGTCACTTTTGACTCTGCTCTCTTCTTCGTTCTAAATTCAATCTTTAGCCAAATCCTGTTGGCGGCACCTAAAGAACATTGCACGCATTAGTCCATTCCTCAGCGAAGAGACCGACAAAATACTATTGCACTCGCTTGTGATTTCTCTCCTGGACTACTGTAACAGCCTCCTGACTGGACTAACTTGTCTGTCTCCCCTGCAATCTATCTAAAACACAGCTGCCAGACCCATCTTTCTTACACGTCGGTCTGATTCGGCGTCTTCTCTCTGCAACGCCCTCTACTGGCTGCCCGTCTGCTCAAGGATTAAATTTAAAATTCTGTCTTTCACCTACAAAGCCCTCCACTCCTCTGTACATTGTCTCCCTTGTTAACTGATACCTCCCTGCACAACTCTTGCGCTCCTCAGTGGGACTAAAACTCTCCTCCAACCTCATCACCAATTCTCACTCGCGTCTTCAAGATTTCGCCCAAGCTGCCCCCTCTCTCTGGAACTCCCTTCCGCAGAGCATCCAGCTCTCTCCTCCTTTTCAAACTTTAAAAAGTCCCTCAAAACTCATCTCTTTAGAGAAGCTTACTACCCAACCCACTAGAATACTGGTCACTTTACCTCTAGCTGATCCCTCCTAGCAGTAACACAATTAATCTTTGGCCTATCCCACCTACTGCCAACCATCTACATTACTGTTACTACAACTTCCTTCCCTCTGACCTCTTCAATCCCTTATGTGTCTCATGTACCCCATTCCCTCTAGATTGTAAGCTTGCGAGCAGGGTCCTCTACCTCATGGTAAAATCGGGGGGGGGGGGGGGGAGGGGTCAGGAAGGCGCAGTAATAAGTTGAAACTTAAAATATACATGCAAAAATACTAATAGTGTGATACAGTATAGACCCAAAATAATCTGAATATGTGCAGGACACATATGCAGGACCAGATAGACAGAACATTTGGCCCCACTGGGATTCCACTTGCAAGCTGTTGGTCTCAAATGCTCATGTAGATATAGTCCAAGGTGTAAAATGGAGTCCAATTCAGTAGATAAATAAATGGCTAATGCTGGAATATACACTGGAAACAAACAAATAATTGCAGGAACTCAATGCGTTTCACTGGAACAGCTTTCACAGCTTCATCAGGAGAAAATCATACATGTGAAAATATGGAAAAAACAAAGCTTTTCCACATTCTGATGCTGTAGGTGCATCTGTAAACGTCACTTCCGGTTTTCAGTGTAATGTGTTTGCAAAGGCTTCTGGATGTTTTAGTCTTGAATAAACATCCATAGGAAGCAAAGAGGTCAGTGAAACCTCAAAGGGAAAGATTTAGTTCTTACATCCTATAGCACATTATAAAAGAAAAATAATAATTTTAATACAAGTACATACTAATGGTTAATACAAATTGTAATGAAAAAAGGAAAGAGAGAGGAAAATTCTACTGGAAAAAATTGTACAAATAAATCATAATAATTATTGTGCAGAAAAGAAAACGAGGATATTACTGGTGATGAAACTGTAATAAAAAAAAGGCTTTAATAGAATGATTAAAATTGAAAATAAGCTTTATGGGCATATGTATATATATATATATATATATACACTAAAGAGATTATAGTTGGCCCATATAAATAAATAAATAAATATACATGAAAAAACTACAGACATGCATGGCAGCTAATAGAGGACCTGTGATTGATGAATGGGATATAACTATTCCAGTAATACAAATCTCATATAAAAAATGATAATAAATGCACACATAATAATTATATAAGAATAATAATATATAAAACATCGGAATCAATATATAAAATTCCCAACCATCAGAAAGGGAATAAAAATAAAAATACAAAAAAGGAGAAAAGTATATGTCAAAAAGGCAAAATTTTATGGCTTGTTTATCATAAAAGGACATAATGTACAAGTCTGAATTTAATCCACCTCCACCCAATGTTTTTAACTCCATCCATTTGGTTTCTCTTTGGGAGAGGGTTTTGTTAGTAGTTCCTCCTCTCCAAGGGTGCTATTTTATCTATTCCAATACAGAGAAAGTTACTCTGAGAAAATTAGGACATGACTTGCAATGTTTGGTGACATTGCACTTAGGAGTCTTTGGGTCGTCCCCTTGGATACCTCCCAGGTGCTCAAGTACACTTTCCTTTAATGCCCGTATGGTGCAGCCCACATACTGGGCTGCACACGGGCACTGAAGGAGATATACAACATTAGCAGTGTTACAATTAATAAAATGCTGTATTTTATAGGTTTTACCTGTTTTAGTACTACTAAATTCCAGGGTTTGACGGGGCTGATATCTACCTTATGTACCAGTCTGTTTTAGTTTGTCTAACTTAGTATGTTGTTCCCTTCTATGCTCTGTACCTAGCGCTACATAAATTGTTGGCGCTGTATAAATAAATGTTAATGTAATGTAACCCAATTAAAACCAATGATGTGATCTTATTACTTTCTTCATATGGGGTACAGAACATCAGGCCCATTATTTTGTTCACATTTAACCTATAGTTCGAGACTTTGCTACACACTTTAATTTCTTTTTTTAGTTCCTTAAAGGACGTTAATGGATCACCTACTGTAATTAGGACATCATCTGCATACATACAGACCTTGGCCCCCTGATCTGTATTCCCTATTCCTCTGATCTTTTCATTATTCCTTATGGATATTGCCAGCGGTTCTAGCGTAAGAGTATATAGCACAGGAAACAGGGGACACCCCTGCCTTGTTACGTTAATAATCCTAACTGTTTTTTTTTCAAATGCTAGATCAAAAAGTATATTTACAAGTTCTTAAGTTATCTCAAAAATACTAGAATAAACAACTGTTCAAACGAAAGGGGAAAAATAGAGATAGAAAAAAAAATGAATCCTAACCGTGTTCTCAAATGCTGTGTTTAAATGTGCTTAGATTATCTCAAAAATGCTAGTATAGTTGGCTGTTCAAAAAAATATTCTGTGTTCTCAAAAGCTCTATTAAAAACGGGGTCAAAAAATTGATTTAGATGTGTTTACAAAAGAACAAAAAAAAAGCTAAAACACAGAGAATAGTGATGTATAGATCTATTTTTTAAAAACCGAACTGGTGACCATGTAATCCTGTCCTTCTTTCCAAATTCATACATCAAAACCATTTCTTATCTCAACCCTATTTTCAAATGCTTTTGTCAGAAAGTGTTCAAATATTATTCAGATGCAAATATACACTTGTTACTTCCCCTTGTTCGAGTACCTTTGCTATCTTTCCTTCCAACTCTCTGCTCAAGGTGCTGGCAGTTTTGGAAGCCATGGTTCACTCAGCTTCTCAGACCTTTGTTCCAGAGCCTCATGATAAAGACCTTCACATGGGTTTAGTGGCCCTCTGTGACACTGTTCTCCACCACAAACCTTCCTCTCCACCCGTCTAAGCAACTGATTTGGCAGCTAAAAAAAACATTTTTTAGGGCTGAGTGTTAAAAAACTGTAATACATTTGTCCCAGTAAGACAATCATTCAGTTATTCCAGAGAAAGAAATGTAGTTATGTAAATAACTAAATATGTTGCAATGAAATATGTATGTTTAGCCTGTGAACTTGCAGTATATAGGATGATTGGCTATACCACATGTTTTACTTAGGATATCTGTGTATTTTGTGATTTTTAATATTTAGGCTTTCTAGCTTACTGTAATTTAAAGTTGTTATAGCAGATTTCATACATTACACTCATATAAGTGATAGTTTCAGCTTCAGAGGAGGAGTAGGAGCCACTCCTGGTACCCAGCCAGACGGCATTTGTGGACCCACAGCATCGGCTTCTTTGTCTGAGGTGTCAACTCAGACAAAAATGGTGAAAGGCATTTTTGATAGATTGGCTGGGCTGATTTTAGGCCGTTGGCAAGAAGAGGCAGAATTCCATTACCACATGTTAGTGATGATGTAGACGTGCAATCTAAGTTCTATACGGAATTTTTGATTATTTAATGAGGAACAGAGCAACTATCAACCTCTTTTAGAAAAAGCTCCACCTTCTTGAAGATAATAGGCTGTAATGGAAGAGCATAAAGCCTTGCTTCAGTTACAGTTGCAACCCCACATGCCCGTTCCACATAGCCCATCTCTGAAGCTGGTGAATCTGGCTTCTAATAAAAAATTGTTGCCAACCATGTGTCTGAACCATCTTCTTTGTGACTTTTAGCCAACTTGTGTCCCGGAATGGTATCTGAATCTCCTTCCTTTTTATAAAAATAATGTACTCATTAATGCTCCTTGTAGGTAAACCCGTTCTTCCGTTCTGGTCCCTAGCAGCTAATGCTAGGGAACCCCTGTTTCTATGCAGACACAGTCCCTTCCATTGTGTCCACCCAGCTCCCCATGTTACCTACTTTCATCATCATTCTAATGGTACCCTTAACCTGCCCACACTCCCTGCCACCCTGCCCATTGTAGTTTTCCTGAATTCCCTCTACCTGACGTTTTTATCCTTACTGGCACTTACAAGTGTATATAAAAAAAATTAAAATAAGCAAAAAAATAAAATGCAAATAATTTTAATGCATGTATTTTTTAATAATTATATATGTTATTTAGTTAAAATTGATTATTGTATGTTTTTTAATTATATATGTCGTTTTCATTATGTTTATTTTCATTTTAATGATTTTCATTTTTATTATTTATGAGGTGTTTGAAATGATTTATGTTAATTTATTATTCTTATTATTAAAATATAAATTTTTTAAAATCTGTTGTTTAATTTTTTTTGTTTTTTGTTATTTTTTTTTACTTTTTTTACTTTCTAAAGTAGGGGCCCATGCTTTAAATAAGGATCAATGCTGAACTGACATGTGTAGTAATCTGACATAAGTAGCTGATTTGATATATGTAAGTTTGAATATAATTTTCAGTTCAGCTTTTAATGCAATCTACCAATGAGGTATATTCACTAGCCCTTGCAGTGCTGAATAGTAGTGGTGCTTTTTTTTTAGTGAAACTCAGCCTCCTTTGTTTTTTTCAGTTTCTCATCAGAGGTCAAGATTGCCCCCCCCCATAGGAAATAATGGGACTTGCCAGCATTAGAGCAGGGTTGTTGAGATAGGTAATTATTGCGGATAAGTCAAATTCGACCTCCCATCTCAAAATCCCGAAAAGTTTTGTGAATACAAACTTTTTATGCTTTCTATGGGATTAAATTGCAAGATGAGTGTTTGACGTATTGGTGGTGGTAGACTTGGAAGCCAAACTTCCTTTAATGAATAACTCATTAGTGTTAGGTTGGGAGGTCCAAGTCACTTTTGTTACTAGGCCAATATGACCCCCTAAATTGACCTCCTCTCACTAAAGTTATTATAGAGAATAGACCCCAATGTTGGAGATGAGAACACTTTAAATGACTGTTTCCTCTATGGTGTGCATGCCAATATTAAATCTTATTTGTGCTTGGCATCAGGTCAAATCTCCAGATATCAAGCCAATACATACTGTGCAGGTGCACTTCCAATGTGTGCCTTTTTGTTCACTAGTAGTGTTGAGCGAACCCGAACCACACTGTTTGGGTTCATACCGGACATTACGGTGTCCGTGCCACGAACCCGAACCCGGACATTTCCTATATGTCCGTGTTGGAGTAATTCGGTTTATAGAGTTTCGGTTTATAGAATAGCCAATAGCATTGCATGTATTCTATAAACCGAAAGACATTCGGTTTATAGACTTTCGGTTTATAGAATACAATGCAGTGGCGTAGCGTGGGGGGTGCAGGGGGGGCCGGCCGCACCGGGCGCAATATCTGGGGGGGGCGCACTAGCCCTATGCGGCCGCCAGGGCCGTCTTTAACGCGGGGCAAACGGGGCAGCTGCCCTGGGCCCATTTACTCCTGGGGGGCCCCAAGGCAGCTGTCCCGTGGGCCCCCAGCCCCTGCTGCCGCGTTCACAGCGCATTGCGCTTGTGAACGCTTTTTTTGCGACGGCCGAAAAAAAAAAAACTGCCGCCGGATGTGACGTCGCGTCACATCCGGTTTCTGTTTCCCTCCTCCGTGCAAGAGGGAAGACTGCACGGAGGAGACATCCGGCGGGGGACACGGAGCAGCTTCATGTAAGTACGGGGGGGGGGGGCTGGCTGGCACAATATTCCTGGTATCTGACTGGCACTATATTACTGGGTATCTGAATGGCACAATATTACTGGGCATCTGGCACTATATTACTTGGCATCTGACTGGCACTATATTACTTGGCATCTGATTGGCACTATATTACTGGGTATCTGATTGGCACAATATTACTGGGTATCTGATTGGCACTATATTACTGGGTATCTGATTGGCACTATATTACTGGGTTTCTGATTGGCACTATATTACTGGGTTTCTGATTGGCACTATATTACTGGGTATCTGACTGGCACTATATTACTGGGTATCTGATTGGCACTATATTACTGGGTATCTGATTGGCACAATATTACTGGGTATCTGATTGGCACTATATTACTGGGTATCTGATTGGCACTATATTACTGGGCATCTGACTGGCACTATATTACTGGGTATCTGATTGGCACTATATTACTTGGCATCTGATTGGCACTATATTACTGGGCATCTGAATGGCACAATATTACTGGGCATCTGATTGGCACTATATTACTGGGTATCTGATTGGCACTATATTACTGGGTATCTGATTGGCACTATATTACTGGGCATCTGATTGGCACTATATTACTGGGTATCTGATTGGCACTATATTACTTGGCATCTGATTGGCACTATATTACTGGGCATCTGATTGGCACTATATTACTGGGTATCTGACTGGCACTATATTACTTGGCATCTGACTGGCACTATATTACTGGGCATCTGATTGGCACTATATTACTGGGTATCTGATTGGCACTATATTACTTGGCATCTGATTGGCACTATATTACTGGGCATCTGATTGGCACTATATTACTGGGTATCTGATTGGCACTATATTACTTGGCATCTGATTGGCACTATATTACTGGGCATCTGACTGGCACTATATTACTGGGCATCTGGCTGGCACAATAATACTGGGCATCTGACTGGCACTATATTACTGGGCATCTGGCTGGCACAATAATACTGGGCATCTGACTGGCATAATAATACTGGGCATCTGACTGGCACTATATTACTGGGCATCTGGCTGGCACAATAATACTGGGCATCTGGCTGGCATAATATTACAGGCATCTGGCTGGCACTATATTACTGGGCTCTGACTGGCACAATATTACAGGCATCTGACTGGCATAATATTACAGGCATCTGACTGGCACAATATTACAGGCATCTGACTGGCACAATATTACAGGCCTCTGACTGGCACAATATTCCTGGCCTCTGACTGGCACACTATTACAAGCATCTGACTGGCATAATATTACAGACATCTGACTGGCACAATATTACAGGCATCTGACTGGCACAATATTCCTGGCCTCTGACTGCACACTATTACAGGCATCTGACTGGCATAATATTACAGGCACCATATTCCTGGGCTCTGACAGGCACAATATTCCTGGGCTCTGACAGGCACAATATTCCTGGGCTCTGACAGGCACAATATTCCTGGTATCTGATTGGCACAATATTATTGGTATCTGACTGGCACAATATTACTGGTATCTGACTGGCACATTATTATTGGGCTCTGACTGGCACAATATTGCAGGCATCTGACTGGCACAATATTGCAGGCATCTGACTGGCACAATATTACTAGGCTCTGACTGGCACAATATTACTGGGCTCTGACTGGCACAATATTACTGGCATCCGAAAGTTACAATATTACTGGCATCTGAATGGCACAACAATTATGGCATATGTGTGTGTGTGTGTGTGTGTGTGGGGGGGGGGGTAACATTAGAGGTACAGGATTGAGGAAGTTGGCTCCATCTAGCCCAGTCTTGGATCATCTCCAGGGTATGGTTCCATTTTGATGTTTAGTTTTTGTTCTTGATATTTTTTGTCGTTTACGATGGTTGTGAGACGACATATAATAGCATGGCCCATGCTAGGTTACTACATGTGTATATTTGTATTCATAGACCTGCTGAAAATGTGGAGAATGTGTGTAATGCATGTTCGCACTCAATAAAGTGTTGGAAAATAAACTTGTATTTAGATGCATTTTACTTTAATTACATAAGTATTTTCATAACAAACAATACATGTGCTTGGGGGGTAAGGGTTTCTTTAACTAATCTAGTAGAAGAGACTCGAGTGCTAAAATCCACGGGTTAGGGGGCGCAAATTACTTGCCTTGCCCCGGGTGCTGACAACCCACGCTACGCCACTGATACAATGTAATGCAATTGCTATTCTATAAACCGAAATAGAGTCCCCATTCATATGAATAGGTCAATTGACCTATTCGTATGAATGGGGACTCTGTTTTGGTTTATAGAATAGCCAATAGCATTACATGTATTCTATAAACCGAACGACTTTCGGTTTATAGACTTTCGGCTTATAGAATACGTGTAATACTATTGGCTTTCTGTAAACTGAACGAGAGCCCCATTCATAAGAATTTCTTATGAATGGGCACTCTAGTTCGGTTTATACAAAGCCAATAGTACATGTATTCCATAAGCCGAACATCGGGTCCCCATTGACTTCAATGAGGTTCAGGTTCGGGGTCAAGTTCGGGATCAAGTTCGACCCCGAACCCGGACTTTTTTCCGAAGTTCGGTCGAACCTCTCGAACCTCTCGAACCCGAACATCCAGGTGTCCGCTCAACTCTATTCACTAGGTGTCAATCACCTAATTACTGTCCAGAAGGAATAGCGTGCAGTGCGTTAAATGTCCCAGATCCACTAATAATCGGGGAGCATTGAATCCAGGCCACTGATTTCTTTCCTACACATCCCAACAGTCACAGATTTGCCAGAATACTCCAAGCAGGACTGCCATTTATTTGCAGAGCAATGCACTCTGCAAATGTATCTATGTAACAAAAAATGTTGTGGCCGTAGTAACAACTCCTGCTCATAATTTAGTACATGTATTATTAGGTCCTAGGTCCGTCCTGTGTGCCAAGGGGTTAGTGACACAGGACGGACCTAGTCTGTCCTGTGTCAAAACGAGCACTGAAAGCAGAGTTTTTCCGCTTTCAGTGCTCAAGCAGTATTGAAACAATGCTTCCGTATGGTTTTCTGCATGTCCGAATTCCAAGTTGAAAAACCAAAAAGCGCACCTCTGAAATGTGGCCTTTTAACCCCCAAATAATCTAACTAACCTACACATGGGTGGTATCCCTGTACTCAGGTGATGTTGCTGAACACATATTGAGGTGTTGTTTGTCACTGACACATAATAGGATCTGTGAATTCATGCCCGAAGTACAATGTATGTGAAAAAAAATTACTATCCATAACATTGACATAGGCTGGTGGTAGAATTAGTGCATGGAAAGTGTTAAAATACTACCATTTGAAATACCCTAGGGTGTCTAGTTTTAAAAAATATATGGCTTTGTGGGGTAGAATACACTTTCTGGCTTCAAAAATGTCCCAAATGGGACATGGGCGCATGTTTTCTGCATGTCAGAATTCCAAGTTGGAAAACCAAAATGCGCACCCCCTAAATGTGGCCTTTTATCCCCAAAACAAACCAACAAACCTATGCATGGGTGGTATCCCTGTACTCAGGAGATGTTGCTGAACACATATTGAGGAGTTATTTGGAAATACCCCTTCACATTTTAAGGTAAAGTTTACCTAAATTGTAATCTATGTGAAAAATTAAAAAAATATATTTTTTGCTGCAAACTTTGGCAAAGATTGGTGGTAAAATGGCTACATGAAATGTGTCAAAATACCCCAAGTTAAATGCCCTGAGTGGTCTAGTTTTCAAAAAAATGTACATGTCGGGGGTCATTCATGGATTTAGTACAGAAATCAGTGTTACAATGTCACTATCGCTAATTTTGAAAAAAAGGATTTTAAAATAGCTTTGCACTACTTATAGTTCTGGCCCTGTAAAGTGAATAAAAAAGCACAAAAACATAAAACATGGGCTATTTCTGAACTCAGGACATATATTGGAAACTATTTAGAAGTGTTTTTTTTTTTAAATTTTTTTGCCATATTTTATTATTATTTTTACATCAAATTATATGCTATTAGCAAAATAATGGTACCAAAAGAAAGCCCTTCTTATAACGATAAAAACGATATATAGTTTGTGCGGGTACACTAAATGAGACAGAAATAAATTACAGCAAAACACAAACACCTCAGAAATGTTAAAACAGCCCATGTCACCAAGCGTCGGACAAACCAAAAAAGTCATGTCACTAAGGGGTTAAACTTTAAAATGTTTGCATATATACACGTAAGTAAATGTATGTATAGACATCTATGCATCAAACATTAATACAGTCAAAACATTTTATCTAAAAAAGTTGTTGGCGTGTAAGTGGCAAAAGTTGTTAATCACAGATACAATAGTCAGATTGGGCAATCAGTATTATTCAAATGAACAATGATATAAAGTAGGATATGTACCTGCCACTGATGAGGAACCGTCTGTCTTCTCAAGTAATATAAATCAAAGCTCTGGATTTCTGATACTCGCTGGATCTTCAAGAGATCATTACCTGCTTCCTCCACTGTAATATATTTTGGAAACAGATATAAATCTGCAGTTATCTTAATCTTGCTTCGTTAGCACAGTCTTTAAATGTGAAGTTCTAGGGAAAAGTATATTTTTGAAGTTGCAAAATGTCAATCATTGTCTGTAAGGGCTGTATATATATATATATCAAAGGTGTCATAAATGAAACATATTCATATATAAAAGGGATGCATAGGATTACATTTTGATTTTGCCTGTATAGTAAAATGATAAAATCTCATTGTGAAGATGCAATTCACTTTTTGGTATCAATTCTCAAAAAGACATGACAAAGCAAACTTAAATCTTCTTGCTTTGGGTGACCATAGTCTTTTCATTTAAATTGAAATATCAGTTTTTGAATGCAATACAGATATGATTATTTTGTATATAAGGAGACATATCATATAATTATATATCAAAGGGTCTACTCAATAAAGTGACAATTGCAGGGAATTGCAATAGAAATTTCAAATTTAAGGCCAAAGTAGCTGTGTTGGAGCAATTCTCCCATTCAGCTGCATTGGAGATTTTTCCAACAAGGTTACAGTGACCTAAATTTTGATATTCCCATCTTCAATTTATTGAGTAAACCCTCAAGTGTTGACATACAAGTTTATACAACGGATCAGCTATAATGAAACCTGTGATTGATATTTGGTAGTGTGTAAAATGGGCCCTATGAAAAAAAAACTGTTTATTAACTCAAAATTTCTATTGCGGCCTATGGAATTCAATGCTGTGAGATACATTAACCCAAGTCACTGAATAGACCCCAATATATTAAGAGTCCTTCAATAGCACAAACTGATGTATCTTGTTGCTGTATACATTGGTATATTGTGAATCCAGTGAGGAATCTGATTACCATTCACTGTCATTTCCCCATGTATTCCCATATATCAATACAACCTTTCCATCCCAATATCTCAGTGGCTCTTGCTGCCAACAAAGGACATGTATGGTTTTACAACTTCAATAGACTACATTATTTTGCAATTACATTTAAAGATTAGGCTAGTAAAATCATATTGTGTGTAAGATGCAGATACAAGAGTCCATTCAATATTCACCAACATTCAGCCCCTAAATGGTTCCTCCGAAGTCCGGAAAGATTCTGGGCACATCGGGGACATAGGTGTCAATCAGTGCACATGGGTGCATCATGTGGCAGGTCAGAGTACCTTTCCATGATATCCCTGACAAGCATGCACCTAGGCACTCTGACTCTTGCAAGATCAGTCAGCAACACTCACTGATTGTCATCCCTCTCAGCTTTCCTCCGAGCCTCCCTTGGCCTCTGGACAAGGTAAAGGTAGATGGCATGCATGTCACACTCTCTCAGAATTATAACTTCCCTCTAACTGGTGTGGCTATTATTTTATTTCAACTGGGCTTTGGAGGTATAGCGATCCCAAAGCCCAGTGGAGGGCAACTCATTTTATTTTTAAAGGGGCTGCAGGCATCTTACTGGCCTTCAGTCCCATGGGGCTAATTATTTTATTTTTAAAGGGGCAGGCAGATGTGGTTCAGAAATAAGAGAGACAAGCCAAGGGTCAGTAGTATGATGGATAACAGAGTCCAGAGACAAGCCAAGGGTCAGTAGCTGGGACAACAAATAATAGCAAACAATAGCAAGGGAACTAATACATGGGGAGCTCAGGAGCACAGTAACTAGCTTGAAAATGAGTGAAGAGTGCTCAGCCATTTTGTAGCCTGGCACCCTGGCGTGACAATGGTAGTCAGGAGGCAGTGCAATCAGGTAGGGGACCTCGACAGAGGACACAAGAGGGACCAGGAGCCTGATACTAGATCTGTTTCTTTAGCTACCCTTTACATGATGCAGCACTTATATGGACTTTATGTCTGGCCAGCCTCAATACGGGACAACTAACCTAACTGGCTGAGAATTCAGAAGCCTCTCCTGAATTTGTTCAGTTCATCTTTCACATTGAGCTTAAAGCTACAGCACCCTGCCTGCACCAGGTAAGAAACAAACTCCACACTCTCTCTATGACGTTGTGTGTAAATGGTAGTCAGAGTCTGTGTGCGTCTGTGCGAGTGACATACTGTGTGTGTCTGGGTGAGGAACATGTGAGACTGTGTGCCTGTATGTGTGAGTGACAGACTGTGTGAGTGGATGTGTAATGGATAAAGGAATTACATTCTCTGAAACTGCCTATATCTAGAAATAAAGGGGTTAAGTTCTCTGAAACTGACTATATCTAGAAATACAGTGGCTATGTACCCTGAAACTGCCTCTATCTATCAATACAGGGGTTAAGTTCTCTGAAACTACCTATATCTAGCAATACAGAGGTTATGTTGTCTGAAACTGCCTATATCTAGCAATACTGGGGTTACTTTATCTGAAACTGCATATATCTAGCAATACAGAGGTTAAGTGCTCTGAACCTGACTATATCTAGCAATGCAGGGGTCAAGTTCTCTGAAACGGCCTATCTAGCAATATAGGGGTTAAATTCTCTGAGGTTCTCTGAAATGCTCCTGTTTGAGAATTACTGTATACATATGATTCAATCTTAAATCTACATGGCAACCTGAATGGCAGAAATAAAATGTGGCCACCCTATATTGAACTTGATGGACTTAGGTCTTTCTTCTGTCTAAATTACTATGTTATTATGTATTAGGAGGCACAACTTCTAAAGTTAGGGATATACCAACTTGAGGATAGCCCTTCAAGGGAAATCACTGATAGGTGGACAACATTTCTTTAACTGCCTTAAGAGAAAAAAAAATATTCGAGAGGGCTACATGGCATATTATGTGGTTTAAGCCATTTAGGATTAGACTGTGAAATAGTGCTTTGCATTTATTTTTTATTAGTGCAACATAGTTTCTCTAATATGATGTGTTAACGAAAGTGCTTTACAACATTCCAGTCAAAACAAATTGAAATTGTTATTAATCTTATGAATCAAATTATTTAAACTTCATGAACTGCACTTTCAGAATACAGTGACTGGATATCGCTCTCTTCATTTCTGTTTATTAATGCAGATAAATTCATGTGGATAAATAATAAGACTTTCAAAATTTGGAAATACTGTCAAGGGATGACTGAAATTCAACTGAGTTACATCCAAAAATGGAAAAAAGATTTGGAATAATGCTGAGCCCTCAGAATGACTGACTTGCGATGATGAAAAAGAGCAATTCAGCAAGGATATGCTCTGTGTGTCTCAGCTCAGCTCTGAGTGGGCTGATTTCAAAGGCATATGACTATTGTTGTTATGTTGTTACACCAATCACGTCAAATGACATAACGAAAAACCATAGCCATCCAGAAAATAACGGGAATAATGAAACACACTACGTAGGCCAATTTATAAAAAAAGAAATTTAAGCGTAAAATAACTTCTACCGATCGTTTTGTTGAATAATAGACTCGAAGGTAAAAAAGGTCAGTAAAGTGTGAAATATAAGTCACAGTTATACTTACATAATAACAATCTACAATTCAACATTTTAACTAATATAATGGTTAAGAAAGAAGTAAAAAGATATACAATAAAATACATAAAATTAAGTCAAACATGAAATTTATCTTTATTTGTTTCAGAGGATTTGCAAAATCCCTTACAAAATAACAATAATAATCTTTGAAGATGTGCAGCATCATTTTGATGTAAAAGACATAAGCAAAGCTGGTTCATTTATGGGGAATTGAATTAATAGCTTTTTACATGTGATGTATTTTAATCCCATAAACTATGCAACAAAAACAAATAATGTATTACACTGCTAATATGTGCATTTACAATACACTTTAATAGTATATAAATAGTGTTACATTAATACATACATTTAGAAAGTACCTTAATTAAAAATGAAAATGTCTACTCAGGTAGCTCTGATTTTCTAAAGGACCTCTGAAATCTGAAACAAATTGTACCACTGCAGTGATCTTCATGGTCTCCTTAATGCTGGCTACTCAAAAATTGACGAATGTGGCCTTGACCATTTTTGTGGCCAAACTCATCCAAAGTTCAACAAACCAAATTGGTAGTCTCTATACTCCCCACAGACTTTTAAAATGAGGACTTTGGCTTATGTCGGTGCAATTTCTAGAGGATTTTGGCTATTGTGGAAATAGTTGTCTTCCTGCTGGGTTAGAGTTGGAGCTAGGGTTAGGCTTATCGTTAGCATTAAAAGGTCACTGTCAGAGAAAATGGTTAGGAAAAAGCAATATGCTACTTTCAGTTATAACTTCTAAAAAAAAACATGTCAACATCTGGGCCATTTCAATAGGATTTTGGCTATTTTTACAATAGCCAAAGTTCTCCCACTGACTTATATGTGAGGACCCTAACTCTAGATCTTAGGCTAAAAATACATATTTTTTCAACTGTAATGTTGCTGACTGCCTCTAAAAGCAGTCTATCAACACTCCCTTGAGCACTGGAAGTGATCATTGATCACTTCTGAAGCTCATGCCTACAGCAGGAAGTATAATTAGAAGAAGGTCATGTTCACTGACTTCTAACATATGTAAATTATACACATGATGGATATAATAGTCCAGAATCTTCTGGTCTCGAATAATACATTCTAAGGATTCTACAAATTTCAAAATAGGCCAGTGTTTAGTGAGGATCTTTTTTCATTTCTTATTTATATTATTATAAACCAAAATTATGGGTAATAATGGTTCAATTAAAAAATAATAATTATTCCAATTTAAAAGTTTCCTTTAGTTTAAGCAATTTAATTTAATTTAATTATTTTTAAAATTAGGCAGATTAGATGAGTTGAATGATTCTGCCATCACATTGTATGTTTCTCTGTTCATGTTAGGGGCCCTCTAACATCCCCATCTGCCCTAAAAGCAGTGGTCAGGGCTGCAAAAATGCCCTGGCTACCCTAAAACAGAACACAGGGCCATGGTTCCCTATAATAAGTAATACACATGGCAAAAGCTGGCCAAATGCCCCTGACCCCCTAATAAATACATTGGGCCAGAAACTGGCCAAGTGCCACTGGGCCCCAAAATATATGTAATGTGGCTAATAGATTACAGTGGAGGAGCTAGCTTTATTAAAGCCAGACAGTACTCCTGACCTATGTATTATAAAAGGAAGGGGCCAGCTGGCTTTGTTTCAAGCTGTGCCTACTGCACCTTTTCCATGTCCTCCTTCTCCACAGCCTGACTAAGGAGCCGAATATTCTGGTTCCCAAACTGAATGGCTGACCAGTCATATGTCCAAATCATCATCTTCATGGCTTTGTAGTTTGTGTGTAAAGCCCTATTAGCCCCTGTCCCTATGTCTACACAGCCACTACCATTCAAGCCACCCAGGTCCCTATGTTTCCTTGCTCCCATTCCCCAGTTCACCTCCCTGCCACCCTGTTTTCTTCCTTTATCCTAGCGTCATAAAATCCTTACAAAACACAATATATATATATATATATATATATAAAAACATAAAATGAATAGAATTGTACAATAAAAAAATTTAATGAGTGAAATTGCACAAAAAATAAAATAAAAAACTATTATAAAATACTGATGTAAACATGATATTTATTTTTCTAATCTGCTTAGCATGATAACATTTTGTCAATGGTAATAGGAGAAATATGTTTCAGTCAGAGAGATGGGCATTGCGACAGGAAATGTTAATATTCCAGAGATGAGCAAAAAATACATTTCTTACAGTTTTTTATGTCACATGCATGACTCTGAATCTAAACCTCCAATGTGTGCATCAACCTTCTGTTTGTTTGACTATTACTCTGGTTGCCCATTTTGTTCTTCATTTCAGATTAAATGAATGTTCGCTAATACAGAGGGCATTCTAACCTTAGGAATTAACAATTATTGCCAGATGGTTATTTGTCTTTGAATCACTCTTTAGTACTGCACTCACTCAGCTCTGGAGTCCCACCAGAGAAATGCTTCAATGCATATAATCCATAATGGGAAAAGTTAAAATAAGTTATGATTATCTAGAAATTAATGAGAATCCATTATGTAGTATACTTGGGCATTCATTTTCAAATGAAAAGTATCTCTTTTGTCCATCCGTTCTAATAATGAATAGCGGATGTGACATTGAAAGAAAATCCTTTGTTCATTCGTTTGCCAAAAAGGAAGGAATCCCTCTTCTAGACGCAAAATTTTGAATGAACGAATGGACGAATGAACAAATTACATTTTTGTTCATTTGTCCATTTGATTATTCAGATGCCATTTGCATAAGAGGGGGGGGGGGGACATGGGAGTGAGATGATTTTGTATAATCAGCTCACTCCTGTGACATCACACTGACGGGCTTGTCCAATGGTGTGTGCTGCCTGAACTTAAAAAAGCAGATGAAGCAGTATATAAACATACAGGGAATAATTTTTTCCACATTCTGTGACTTAGCTTTGAAACACTGTTCAGTGCTAGCTTCATTGCCTTTCTATTTCCATTCTCTGTGTGACAGTGTAAGCCTGCCATTTCTCAAAACAACCCAAACCTATTGTGTATAGATAGTTTGTCACTTCCAGAAACAAACTATTATTAATTTCCTTTGCTTTCTGTGGGTGTGCTCTTTTGCCACACAGTGCCTGGCTCCCAACTTACTGTATGGCCTGGAGCAACCAGATTTTTCCAAATGTTTTCCTTTTAAAATTAAATTGTTTATTAAATGCTTAGTCGAAATATAAATAATAAATAGTAATAATATGAATATATGATATATTAATAAATAATAATATAAATAATATGAAATAATAATTTGATACTTACTTACATAACATGTTTAATAGCATGTAATAATATAATCACTTGTTTAATTCAATAATAATTGTTTTAATAAATGAATATTGGTAATAGAGTTAAGTGTTAGTGTAATAATATTAATCACTTGATTAGAGGAGGAAGAATCTAGTCCTTTTGCTTAATGGGCCACCAAAGCTTCTGCCCTAGGACTAGACTAGTAGGCTGTTTTAGGTTATTAAAGGAACTTGAAGTATAAACTAGCTAAGCAATAATAGAAGCATGGCACTGCATATTAATTCAGCTAAGGATAATGCATTACTCCATTACTCTGAACTTGCATTACTCCATTCAGCCAGGGATGCATTCAAGGCATACATTGCCCCATTACTCAAAGCACATTACTGTGTATTACTCCATTCAATCAGGGATACTGCCAAGCCATGCACTGAAATTGAACATTTACTACTCATGCTACTGCTGGCCCTATCATTTGTGTTTGGCTCTGTTGTCCATTAGTCCAAATTCTGGGTCCCCTAAACCTACATTAATTAAACTTTGGTGCAATTCCATTCATCCAAATGGAATTCGTGAAACTAAAATAATGGCCGAATTTCATAAATAGTTACATAATAGTTTAGGTTGAAAAAAGACTATCGTCTATCAAGTTTAACCTTTTTACTATTCTATGTTTACGGCTGTTGATCCAAAAGAAGGCAAATAGAATCCCCTTTCAGCAATTTGGAATGCTGCTTTCAGCTGGTAATAAAATTCCTTCTTGACTCCAAATAGCAATCAGATTTATCCTTTGATCAACGAGCACTAAATAAATAACCATGACTATACTAACATGCAGAGGCGTCACTAGGGTTGGTGTCACTCGGTGCGGTAACTCAAGGTGTCACCTCCCTGGATTTCCTCCAATACAATGCCAAACAGATTCCTTAGTAATGTCAGATGGTCCATTAAATATGCCATACAGAAGACCCACAAAATATGCCTCACACAGGAGCCCCATAAATTATGCCTCACACAGGAGCCCCATTAACTATGCCTCACACAGGAGCCCCATTAATAATGCCTCACACAGGAGCCCCATAAATTATGCCTCACCCAGGAGCCCCATAAATCATGGCTCACACAGGAGCCCCATTAATAATGCCTCACACAGGAGCCCAAGAGTTATGCCATACACAAGATCCTCATAGTTATGCCACACACAAGAGCCCGTAGTTATGCCACACACAAGAGCCCTGCAAGGTGACAAATGTACAATTCTAAAACAATAAATACCTATACAAATCTTTCTCACTAGTTGCATTTATACTTATATGAACCTTTTAATATTATATTCAACTATTTCATTTGTAATAAAAATGTTATTGAAAAATTGCATTTCTTGGTTTCTTTCACCTTCCGCTGCACCCACATTGCACCTAAAGTACTTAACACAGCACCATACAGTACCCAATGCACATGCCATGCACCTATATTGCACCCACAGCACTTGGCTTGCACTCATATTACACCCACACAATATGGCATGCCACAGTGTTAATTTGCCCCACATCATCACTTTGCCAATTAAAATAAGCCACTGTCAGGTATGTAATTAACATACCACAGTCACGTTGTCATTATCATATGCAACAGCCAGTTTGTTGTTTAAAACATGCCACTGTTTGTCCATTAAATATTCCATAGCCAGCTTTCCAATTAGTAAGCCACAGCCAATTTGCCCAATAATATGCCAGTATTATTTTTCCATTATTATGCCACAGACAATTTTCCCAGTAATATGCCAGTATTATTTTGCCATTATTATGCCACAGTCAATTTGCCCAGTAATATGCCAGTATTATTTTACCATTAAAATGCCAGTATTATTTTACCATCATTATGCCCCGGACAATTTGCCCAGTAATACCGTATTTTCCGGCGTATAAGACGACTTTTTAACCCCGGAAAATCTTCTCAAAAGTTGGGGGGTCGTCTTATAAGCCGGGTACTGGGATTTACTCAACTATTTTCTGCTCTGTCTCCTCTCCCGCTGTTAAGCCGGTCCGTGGCTGTGAAGGAAGCGTTGTGAGCTCCCCTCAGGCCGCGCGGCTTCAATAAAGTCTGTTTAAACTTTTTTTTTAAACGAAACTTTATTGACCGCACGGCTGGAGGGGAGCTCACAACGCTTCCCTCACAGCCACGGACCGGCTTAACAGCGGGAGACAGAGCAGAAAATAGGTAAGTACTGGGGATTGGGGATTGGGGAAAGGGGGAGGAGGTTGGAAAACTCTATATTTTAACCTAAAAGGTTAAAATATAGATGCGATTTTTACGGCTTATAAGATGACTTAGTTGGGGGGACGTCTTATACGCCCAGTCGTCTTATACGCCGGAAAATATGGTATGTCAGTATTATTTTGCCATTATTATGCCCCAGACAGTTTGCCCAGTAATATGCCAGTATTATTTTGCCATTATAATGCCACAGCCAATATGCCCAGTAATATGCCAGTATATTTGACCATTTAATATGCCCCAGCCAATTTGCCCAGTAATATGCCACTATTATTTTACCATTTAATTTGCCCCAGACAATTTGCCCAATAATATGCCAGTATTATTTTACCATTTAATATGCCCCAGACAATTTGCCCAGTAATATGCTAGTATTATTTTACCATTTAATATGCCTCAGCCCATTTGCCCAGTAATATGCCAGTATTATTTTACTATTTAATATGCCCCAGCCAATTTGCCCATTAATGTGCCAGTGTTATTTTGCCATTATTATGCCCCAGTTAATTTGCCCAGTAATACGCCAGTATTACTTTACTATTTAATATGCCCCAGCCAATTTGCCCAGTAATATGCCAGTGTTTTTTTGCCATTATTATGCCCCAGTTAATTTGCCCAGTAATACGCCAGTATTATTTTACTATTTAATATGACCCAGCCAATTTGCCCATTACTATGCCAGTGTTATTTTGCCATAATTATGCCCCAGACAATTTGCCCAGTAATATGCCAGTTATTTGCCATTATTATGCCCCAACCTATTTTCCCAGTAACATGCCAATGTTATTTTGCCATTATTATGCCCCAGACCATTTGCCCAGTAATATGCCAGTTATTTTGCCATTTATATGCCCCAGCCAGTTTGCCCAGTAAGATGCCAGTTATTTTGCCATTATTATGCCCCAGCCAGGGCCGGCCTTAGGGGTGTGCGACCTGTGTGAGCGCACAGGGCGCAACACCCCAGGGGGCGCCCTCCCGCCCAAAGAAAAAAAAAAGTAAAAAAAAAAGCCGGTAGAGGCACTGGATGGGGGAGATCAAAAGATCCCCCCTCACCAGCCCTCTGCTTGGCATGCTCTTCTAGATCCGGGGAGGGGGTGGAGCTAACCGGCTGAGCTGTGTAGCTCCGCCCCCACCCTGTGAAGCAGAGCAGCATCTGCTTCACGGGGAGCCACTGGCAGCATGAGAAAGTGCTGCCAGGCTCCCCATGCCTGCATTAAACATGGGGAGCCGAGCAGAACTTTCTTTTGCTGACCTGGGCTCCCAGTGAAGCAGACGCTGCTCTTCTTCACAGGGTGGGGGCGGAGCTACACCGCTCAGCCAGTTAGCTCCGCCCCCTCCCTGGATCCACCTTTGAAGGCAAGAGGGGGGAGAGAGATAGGGGCAGGGTGGAGAGACAGAACAGGGGGGAGGGTGAGAGAGAGATACAGAACAGGGGGGGGGAGAGAGAAAGAACAGGGGGGAGGGAGGGAGAGAGAGACAGAACAGGGGGAACAGAGAGACAGACAGGGGGAGGGAGGGAGAGAAAGACAGAACAGGGGGAATGTGGAGAGAGAGAGACAGACAAAACAGGGGGAATGGGGAGAGAGAGAGAGACATAACGGGGGGGAGACAGAACAGGGGGAAGGGGGAGAGAGAGATACAGAACAGGGGGGGAGAGAGAAAGAACAGGGAGAGGGAGGGAGAGAGACACAGAACAGGGGGGAGAGAGAGAGACAGACAAGGGGAGGGAGGGAGAGAAAGACAGAACAGGGGGAATGGGGAGAGAGAGACAGAACAGGGGGGATGGGGAGAGAGAGACAGAACAGGGGGGATGGGGAGAGAGAGAGAGACATAACGGGGGGGGGGACAGAACAGGGGGGAGAGAGAGAGACAGAACAGAGGAAGGGGGAGAGAGAGAGAACAGGTATGGGGGAGTTAGAGAGAGACAGACAGGGCAATAAAGAGGAAAGGGACATACATGGGAAGGGAGAGAGATACATACATGGGGGGGGGGCCCACGGGGGAATCCCGCACAGGGCGCCGGAACACTTAAGGCCGGCCCTGGCCCCAGCCAATTTGCCCAGTAATATGCCAGTGTTTTTTTGCCATTATTATGCCCCAGCCAATTTGCCCAGTAGTATGCCAGTTATTTTGCCATTATTATGCCCCGGACAATTTTCCCAGTAATATGCCAGTTATTTTGCCATTATTATGCCCAAGACAATTTACCCAGTAATATGCCACCCCTCCCCCTTCCCATGTACTCACCTCCTGGCTGCTCCATGCATTCTTCCTACTGCATGGAGGAGGGAAATAGTCACCGGATGAAACCCCCAGCGGGGGTGACACCCGCGCTGTCTGATGCTGCTGCTGAGCTTTTTTGGATGCTGCTTGTGAAAAAAAAAAAAAAAAAAGTTCAGCAGAGCATTGGACAGCACGGGTGTCACCTCCGCTGGGGGTGATACCAGGTGCGGTCCACATTGCCCGCACCCCCCTTGGGATGCCAGTGCTAACATGCATAGCCCTCTATGCTCCAGCTAATTAAAATAGTATCCAGGACATTTTAAAGGCATCTAATATACTTGCTAGAACTACTTCTTCGGGTAGGGAATTCGATATCTTAATTTTCCTTACTGTAAAATAATTCCTTCCTCTGTCGCAATCCAAATCTCCTGTCTTCAAGTCTTAGCAGGTGACTTCTTTTACTTTGTACTGTTCTGTTAATGAAGCCCTTTGTATGAAGCCACTGTACATATTTATATAATACTGTCACATCCCCTCTAAGCCACTGTTTCTCTAGTATGTATAATTTTTACTTTTACAGCCTTTCCTCTTAACTAAAACCTTCCATTCCCCTTATTAGTTTTGTAGCCCTCCTCTGCATGTTCTCTAATTCCATAATGTCTTTTCTTAAAAAATGCACCCAGAATTAAACCACATATTTAAAGTGGGGTCTAACCATGGACCTATAAAGAGGTAGAATGATATCTTCCTCCTGTGACTCACTAACCCTTTTAATACATTCCAATATCTTATTGACCTTTGCAGCTCTCAGCTGACATTACTGCAAAGTATATTGTCTACAACTATTCCCAAAATCTTTTTCATTAGTGGATTTACCCAAGGAAACACTATTTAAACTGTGTGTTGCATTTTTATTACTGTACCAAACATGCAGAAATGTACACTTGTCTACATGGAATGTCATTTGCCATTTATCTGCCCAATTACCAAATTTGTCAAAATCCTCTTGCAGTAAAGATACATCTAGTTCAGGCATTATTACCCTACTTTATTTTGTTTCATCGGCAAACACTGAGACATGGCTCCCTATGCCCTCTGGGAGATCATGAATTAACAAATTAAAAAGAAGAGCACCCAGGACAGATCCTCAACTCATCACAACTGTACAATTTGAGAACTTCCCATTTACCATCACCCTTTGCATTCTGTATTTTAACCAGTTGCCAATCCACAAACATTTGGCCCTAAGCCTGTTACTGTAACCTTTTGTGTGGAACAGTTAATGCCTAAGAGGTGCTTTAAACAAAAGACAAAGTGGGCACTTGCCCATGGCCCACTGGTTAAAGGGGGCCCGAAGAAGCTACCCTGTGGGCACCCGCTGGCTGTTTTACACGGAAACAGTCACGCCAGGGCAGCAGCCATCTGTCTGCATCCATCAGATGTGGTCCAGCTTACAGCCGCTTCCACCGGACAGTATGTCATATCCGGTGGCTGTATGTCCCTCCTCCACACACGTGCATGGAGGGAAGACTGCAGAGGAGATAGTTGGGGACAGAGAGGACAGCAGGTGATAGTTTTTAATAATATTAATGCATATTAATGTGTAAAATTAATGAGCATACCAACACTAACATATAAATGGGTAGGCTAATAGTGGCATATTAATGGGTAAATTGGTTGTGGCATATTAATGGGCAGGCTAAAAGTGGCATATTAATGGGCAAATTGGCTGTGGTAAATTAATGGGTATTCGAACAGTGGATTATTAATAGGCATTCTACATGTGGCATATTAATTGGCAAATTGGCGGTGGCATATTAATGAAATCCTAACAGTTACATATTAATGGGCAAATTCGCTGTGGTATATGAATGAACAAACTAACAGTGGCATATAATTGCGCAACCTGGTTGTGGCATATGTTAATGGTAAAGTGACAGTGGCATGTTAATTGGTATCTGACTGTATACTATGGGGCAAAGTGACACTGTGATATTTTCTGTGGGGCAAATTGACACTGTGGCATGCCAAATCATGTGGGTGCACTATGAGTGCAAGCCAAGTGCGGTGGGTGCAACATAGGTGCATGGCAAGTGCTGTGGGTACTGTATGGTGCTGTGTTAACTCCTTTTGATGCAATCTGGGAGCAGAAAAAGGGAATAAAAACAAGAAATGCAATATTTCAATAACCTTTTAATTACATATACAATTAGTTGAATATATTATGAAAACAGTGGCAAATAATATTATAAAGTTTACATTTACATACAGTTTTACATTGTGGGTTTAGAAAAATTGGGTTGAGGGTGGCCCACTGCTAAAGACTTTGCTCAGGGCCCACTAGAGCCTTAAAGTAGCCCTGGTAGCAGCCATATCTATTTTTTTACTAACCTCTTCATAGAATGTAATTACATTAGTTTGACAAGATCTGTCTTTCACAAAGCCATGTTGACTTCTGCTAATGAGATTTCTTTTCAACATGACATCTTAAATATATTACCTTCACCAGTTTCCCCACCACAAATGTCAAGCTAACAGGTCTGTAATTGCCTGGCTGCAATTTTGATCCCTTTTTAAATATGGCCACCACATAGGCTTTATGCCTATAATAAAAGAATCCCTGAAAATCTAAAATAAACTATCTGGTCGGGACCTGGCTTAGCTCTTTAAGTACAGTAGGTAATTGCCATCCACTTTGTCTAAAATAAATGTGTCAAGGGCCGAAATTCAGTTAGGAGAACACAAATCCGAATGCACAAAAATGAAATGACAATTTCAAAAGGCAATTTTGGCGGTGCCCAAGTCTATTATCTAGAATTAAGAATAATACAATTTTTTTGACTTTGCTGTCTATGTTTTCTAATGAATAAAAATATGAAGATAGTTTGCACACTTGAGATAACAGAAACCGGCATTATCCACTTAACAGACTCTTCTAATCATTGTTTTGTCCTTCTATTACTGGAAACACAAGGCTCTTTTAACCCCTGGTTAGAAGTAGTAGCAGAGGGTAACTTGTACACAGTGAATCTCACAGTTTGTATAAGCAAATGCAACTGTATTCAAATGCAGATCCACTGGGTAGTTGAGTCACTGGTTACTGCAATTTTTGTAAAATGTAGACTTTTTATGAATATAAATTTGAGGAGAAAAAAAAAACTTCTACTGGCTTTACTCTTTTGATCTATAATAAGGTTTAGTTTATTCACATAAAATGTACATGTTTAATAACATTTTTTCTATTCTGCCACTATTACTCTTCTCCTTACATATACCTTTCTCTAGCTTTACATTTATATTTCTATATTGCCTCAATAAAACTTGTCAAATATATTATTACTCTTTTCCTTGGAGAGTTATCTTATCTCATAATATGGCTCTCATACATCATTGCCCTTTCAGTATTTCTGTGAAAGCTGGCAAATTTCTTCTCAATTTTTTTAGATGGGACTATAAGATATATGTCATCAAGCATGGAATGGGCTTTTTTTTCTACACCTGCACTGAGATATTGCTTCGTATAATGCCTTTCATCTTTCTGAGTATTCTCTATCCTAGCCTGGTTTTCGTCTTAATGTTTTCCATCCAGTGACTTACTAATAAGTATATGTGATGGTATTTTTTTTTCTCCTTGCTTTGTGCTTTCAAGGTTTGTCAGTTGTTCATTTTTTTGGTATTTTTTGAACATGATTTTCAGTTTCCATTCTTTGCTCTGACATTTGTAGTTTTACATTTTTTTTAATGGCAAACCATGTGTATCTCAGTTGATATGTGATTAGGTTTCAGAAGCCAGTTCTATTTAGATGTGCAGCCAATCTTATTGACATATTCTCCTTATTTTCGAACACATCTTTTACAAGCACACATGCATAAAATGTATCAACTATTTTCCTTCTTTCACTGATTGAGTGAACACAGAAAAAATATGGACTTTTTGTGTAAAATTAAAGTCAAAATGTTAATGAAATGTAAAAAACAGAAACTAAACCAGAAATACCATGGGATTATCTCAAATCATGTGTTATGATGACACCAAGAATTATTGTAAACATTCCAAAATTATTCCTTTGCCTTACCTATGATTTATTTGTGTTGACTCAAATGTGTAATTATATTACTGAATGTAAAATTGTACCAATTGTCCTTTTAGTACAAAGAAGTTTATTGTTAATCTTTATATAATAATGAGGTACAATAGCTCAAACATAAAAATCTATTTCTTATACATATAGAATTTATTAAACATGTAACAGTTAGAGCCAACTGTTCGTACGTTCAGATCTAGGCTCACTCCAAGTCTAATATATGTATGTGAACATTTTAATTGTTAAAAGACAATTGTGAATGAAAAGCACTGGGTTACGCACTTTCTGAATGTATGTAATAATGAAATAACAATTCCTAATATTGATTTGCATCTTCTCAATAACAGGAATCTCAATCAGCATGGAGCACAAACATAAGAAACACAATAATACAGAATGTATGACAAAGAATCTGCTCATACAAGGGATACACTCACAGCTGTAAACCTTCTGATTCACAAATGTTTGTCTTCTTCAATCTGTCATGAAGAACATTTCAAACCTTAAAAGCCCACTTATAAAGCATTTGGACTGAATTAGGTAGACAGGACATACAAGCACAACCTAATCATTCTGAGAGTCTCTTCTGGTACCAGGCTGCTATGCTCAAACTCTGATGAGTCTGGGGTGCTGGTCCCTCCTGCCTTTGGGGTATGGTGGTAAGTATGGTACAGTACTGCTGATACACTTTTCAAAATGGATATTTGTACTTCTAATTTGTGTTGGAAACAGTGTGGCTCTGATGGTAGTTATTCAAGAGTAATGGGTATGCCTAAATCTTTATATCCATGGACTTTCTTACTTTCTAAATCAGTGGAAAATTGTACCAAAGTAGAGAATACATTTAATGCATGTATAGCATTAGCTAAAAGCAGTGTTTTCTGTTCCTTCTTTGCTGAAAATATAGACACTGCTTCCAATAGGTGTATAGTTTGGGCTAGTTTATGTTTGACTGATATTGTTGCCAAGCCCACCGACCTTTTTTGCATCATTATGGAGTGCAGGTATGTTTTATTAGCTCCAGCTTTGAGAAGCTTCACTCTCCACTGGCAACGTTTACAGGAAGGGTTAGCAGAAGGGATGTTGCTAGGTCTCCAAATAATCTGCGGCTAGAGCCCATTGCAGTTGGGCTCTCTCATGCACACCATCTGTCTCACACAGATACACACACACACTGTCTCTCACACATGCACACACACACACACACACACACACACACTCCATCTCTCACACACACTCCATATCTCACACATATACACACACTCGGTCTCACACACACACACACATACACACACTCCATCTCTTACACACACCCCATCTCTCACACACATACACACACACACTCACTCCATCTCTCTCACACACACACTCTGGCTCTCTTTCTCTTTCTCTCTCTCTCTCTCTCTCTCTCTCTCTCTCTCTCTCTCTCTCACACACACACACACACACACACACACTCCATGTCTCTCACTCACAAACACTACAGTTCACTGTTTAGTAAATTGACATCAGAAATATTTAATGGTAAGATGCAGTTTTCATCAATGGGACTGACTGATTTCATATAGTAAATCTATATCCTCATTGGCTAGCTGCTCTCCACACTGTGACTCACCTCCCACTAGAGAGAGACTGGGAGCCATTAAGTGGGCTCCTAGACCCATTAATAATAATGTGCCAGGGGTCTTGCGGGCCATTTGGGGCCAGGAACTGGTTTTGTCAGGGGGAACTCAACCTCATTTTTTTTTCTTAGTAAAATTCAACCTCTGATTAAATAATAATCTCTCTTCCGTAGGCTATAATGGGAAAACAAATTTGAAATTAATTTAAATTCAACCTCTGATCATTTCTTTCTTCTAAGTCGAATTCAACCTCCTGGGGCATTCCTCATGTTGCCTTACCTCACCTTATTTCAATCTCGCAAAAATTGTTAGTGAATACCATTTTGTGAGGTTGAGATGAGGCATTTTATGTTAGAGGTAGGAGGTTGACATTAGTGCTAATCTTAGTGCTAATCTTGACCTCCAAACTCGAATTTTAGTGATTAAACCCCATGGATTCTTTAGAGTTTGGCAAGGCACTCTCTTCATAAGCTCAATTGTTTGGAACCCATGAAACCTGCAGCAGTATTATAGAGGATATGCTGAATCAAATCACCTAGGCTATACAAGTCCTTAATGCTAAAATTGATCCAGACTCCACTATTGTACAAGACACATCAAAACCATGACTAATGCTACTGAAACCCAATCTGCAGTACTTACATATGTTTCACCTATTTGACTCCCTTCTCTTCACTGTTCCAATGGAGAAACTGATAAATACAGTGGGTTCCTTAATCAATGTTCTATTCGATTTGAACTATAACCTCAGATGTTTCCTTCTGAATATGCGTAAGTGGGTTATATCCAGGGCAGCATTAAACAGTGGGCACTTGCAAAAGGTTCACTGGTAAACAGTGACCCACATGAAAACTTGCTCACTCACCCACCTGCCCCAAATATCATGGGGGAGCAGAGTGTGGAAGCACAGCACAAGTGATGAATTCAGCACAGACTCCATGCTCTGACCCCTCAAGCTTGTCAATGACATCCAGCACTCAGAGTCAGTGAAAGGCTCTGTCTGGGGACAAAGATGCTTGCACTTCAGTTGTATTGGGTAATTATAGTTTCTGTTTTTTTCATTATACAAGTGTATAATTTGTGAGGTTAACACTTTTAACACTGTTTGTTTGCTTTTTCATAGCTACTTTGCTTTCTGACTAGTTAACATAGAAACATAGAATGTGTCGGCAGATAAGAACCATTCGGTCCATCTAGTCTGCCCAATTTTTTTGAATACTTTTATTTGTCCCCCGTTCCCGGTCTTATAGATAGGATAGCCTTGTGTCTATCCCACGCATGCTTAAAATCCTTGACTGTGTTTACCTCTACCACTTCTGCTGGAAGGCTATTCCATACATCCACTACCCTCTCAGTAAATTAATACTTCCTTATATTACTTGTGAATCGTTGCCCCTCTAATTTAAGACTATGTCCTCTAGTTGTGGTAGTTTTTCTCCTTTTAAATACACTCTCTTCCTTTACTGTGTTGATTCGCTTTATGTATTTAAATGTTTCTATCATATCTCCCCTGTTACGTCTTTCCTCCAAGCTATACATGTTAAGATGATTTAGCCTTTCCTGGTAAGTTTTATCCTTCAACCCATGAACCAGTTTAGTAGCCCTTCTCTGAACTCTCTCCAAAGTATCAATATCCTTCTGGCAATACGGTCTCCATTACAGTGTACAATACTCCAAGTGAGGTCTCACCAGTGCTCTGTACAATGGCATGAGCACTTCCCTCTTCCTAGTGCTAATACCTCTCCCTATGCAACCAAGAATTTTGCTAGCATTTCCTGCTGCTCTATTGCATTGCATACCTACCTTTAAGTCCTCTAAAATTATTACTCCTAAATCCCTTTCCTCAGATGTTGAGGTTAGGACTGTACCAAATAGTCTATATTCTGCTTTTGGGTTTTTACGCCCAAGGTGCATAAAATGTCAGTTGCCACTGCTCTGACCATTTTTTAGTTTAGCTAAATCGTTTGCCATTTGGCTTATCCCTCCATGAATATTAACCCTGCTGCAAATCTTTGTATCATCAGCAAAAAGACTTAATTTACCAACAAGACCTTCTGCAATATTTCTAATAAAAATATTAAAGAGAATGGGTCCAAGTACAGATCCCTGAGGTACCCCACTAGTAACAAGACCTTGAATCGAATATACACCATTGACTACAACCCTCTGTTGCCTGTCACTCAGCCATTATCTAATCCATTCAACAATATTGAAATCCAAACTTAAAGATTTCTATGTGCGACATTGTCAAAAGCCTTATTGAAATCTAGGTAAGCAATGTCTACTGCACCACCCTGATCTATTATTTAAGTCACCCAATCAAAAAAATCAATAAGATTAGTTTGGCATGATCTCCCTGAAGTAAACCCATGTTGTTTCTGATCTTGAAATCCAAGCGACTTTAGATGTTCAACAATCCTATTCTTTAACAAGGTTTCCATTATTTTCCCCACTACAGAAATAAGACTTACTGGTCTATAGTTGCCCGCCTCCTCCCTACTACCTTTCTTGTGAATGGGCACAACATTTGCTAATTTCCAATCTTCTGGAACTACTCCCGTTAACAATGATTGGTTAAATAAATCTCTTAACGGTTTTGCTAGTACACCACTAATTTCTTTTAATAACTTTGGAATGTATCCCATCGACTTATTTGTCTTTACTTTAGACAGCTGAAGTAAAACCTCTTCCTCAGTAAACTTACATGCATCAAAAGACTCATTAGTCTTTTTCCCTAAATGAGGTCCCTTACCCTTATTTTCATTTATAAAAACTGAACAAAAATATTCATTAAGGCAGTCTGCTAAGCCTTTATCCTCTTCTACATAGCATCCTTCTTTTGTTTTTAATCTAACTAATCCTTGTTTTACTTTCCTTTTCTCATTTATGTTTCTAAAAAATGTTTTATCCCCCTTTTTCACTGACTGGGCTAGTTGATCTAATGGTCCCAGCACAGGTGTTATTGTGCCTACATAGGGTTGAATGACAATGTATGTACTATGTTTTTATATATGATTTAATAAAGATGTATTTGTTATATGTTATATTGATTCCCCTGTATATATTATATGAGGGCAAAGATGGTACTGGTACTCTGTTTAGAGAGGCAACTATAACACTGGTGAGCTGTTTGGGCACAAATGTACCAGCAACCTGTTTGAGGACACAAATGGCATTATTAAGTTGTCTGGGGCAGGTTGTGTTGGGAGGGTGTACTTTTTTTGTAATTTTTGAAAATGAGTGGGGGCCTGCTGCTGAAGACTTTAGGTCCACTAAAGCCTTAAAGTGGCATATCATTTATTTTCTCTCTGGCAAGAGTCTAGCTTGGAACTTTCCATTAGGAGGAATAATATGTGGACGTTTTTCTTTCATTCAAGCATTCTATAAGATCTCTGTTGTAAAAGCTGTCACAGCATCCTTGCCATTGCTTCACATTTGTTCAAACAGACAGAACAAAAGATAACAGAATATTAGGATCATTATTATGTTAGTGGATGGGTAAGCAAGTTACAGGTAACATTTGCAGAGAAATTCTAATTCTGTATCTTTCTCAAGAAAAAAAAAAAAAGATTGAAATGTGTATTAACCCTACCAAGTCTACATGATCTATAATTAAAATTGTCACAGGGCTCTAAATGATTCAGGATTACTATGGCTGTGGTTTACAGAGCTTTGACATCTGGTATCATTGCGCTGATAGACAAGTCACCACACCCACATGAGCGCTAACCTCTAATCATGCTATACGGTTACCGTTGGAGGAGAAGCTTCACAACCTCTGTGGCGTAAATGGCAGCTAATGGAAATGTATGGTGTGTGTATATAGCACACCAAATGAATACTGGTGCTGAAAGGATCCAGGGTGGGCCAGCTCTGGCTATAGTTTATTCAGTAGCAGCAGTTTGGACTACTCCAAATGTCCACACATTGTCTGTGAACAGTTCTGGAAGCATCGCCAACTGCTTAATGTAGACAGCCTTAACACATACCAAGACTAATACTGGTAACCATAACTTCAGTAAGGTTACTCCATGTGAAAGTGAAGCTGGTATGCCCTAGCCCTATGTCTGTAGGCCCCAGACATGAACTTCACAGGAACAACTATGCAAACTAACTGGAACAAATTACACTGAACTGATATAATTACATTGCTCACATAGGCTAAGTCCTTGAATCTTCTAGAACAGAAAGAGAGTGCTGGTGAAACCTCCCTTGGAATATTGTGTGCATTGCTGGAGACCTCACCCACAGAATACTATAGCTACTCTGGAGAAAGTCCAAAGATAAGCTATTAAAATGGCCCATGGTTTGCAATATAAAAATCAGCTAATGCTAGAGAATCTTAATATGTATGCATAGTTTACAATAAATACAAGGAATTCAAAAAGGTAATCGAGGAAATGCATGGAAAACTAAAGCGGTAGGGTTTAATACAGTGCAGGGGTTTAAGCATGTATGGAATAATAATACAACTGCCCTGAATATACCATAAGGCTACAGACTAAAAAGGGTATGAGCATTTTACAGTAAGTATAAATATGGGCAGAATACAAGATGAGCTTAATAATTCTTGTCTGCTAACACATCCGGTGTTATATATAAAAGTCCCCAGTATTATGGTGTCAGGCAGTAAAAAAAATAAGCAATTGGCAATATATTATGTATAAATGCAACTGCCTCTCCCTTTTCATTCATCCAAACATTTTGTGGGAACTGTGCATGAGTCTGTGTCACCATGTATATCTAAGATTAATAAAGCTTCTGTACTGCATGGGATTCATCTGTCGCTACTTAGACATTTATTTCAGCAATTGACTCTTGATATAACATTTATATAATTTCACTTGATTGGAAAAAAAGCAAATGTATCAAAAGATGATCCAGTTTCCATTCAGTGTGGTAAAGTTTTTTGAAGGTCTTCTAAGAGATGCTATACAGGAATTTAATGTTATCTGACCTATTGGAAACAGGTTTGCTTTATGGATTATAATTTCCCAGCTATGAAAGTATTGACAATGTTTTTATCTGTGCTCACTCCTTTAGATGCATGAATGAAGTCTGTCATTTTTCTCATACTGTTGCTCTTAATGTATGCATGTTTCCCTTAATTTATGCATTTACTTGCAATTCTGTTAACAGACTATGTAGATAAGCTAAATGCATTAACCCAAAAAAGGCACACAGAGATGTGGTTGATTAAAACAGACCACAGTGTTTATTAAAACAGGAACAAGTGTAAAAACACTGTGACATTAAATTGTAAAAATAGGTAAGACCCGACGAGGTCTTAACCAAACTTGTGTAAATAAAACATTGCTCTGTAGAAGACCCCAGAAACCATGCACTATCTATATAGGATTGGGGCCCCTGAGAAGTAGGCATTGGCGTAAATTAAAGAGGTCTACAGGTGTCTACTGGTGTATTCCAACTGCATGGTAGCCACTATGAATGTCTCACTAATGCCCAGCAGGGGAGTCCAGCCCCTCTAGCTATCTAAGCCACAAATCCTGTATCATGGACAGCCACTCAAACAATGCTATAGCTTGGGGACTCCCTGCAGCCAAAAACATGTATGGGTAAACATTAACAAAGGGAGGGAGGGAAATTTCTCAAGGTTTTGAGAAATATGCCTTGTCTGAGTGGGATTTCCAATATATAAACTTGGCCCCATCTTTGTCCTAAATATCCCCCAGGCACGTGCCTCACATACCCAAACTCAAGACAGCAAAACAGACACATTGGAGGTTAGCTATTACAGGCTTCATGGTGGCTTTGCCTTAATGCTTACCTACAGACCTTATCTGGATAAGTTTCTGGTAAATAACAATAACTATAGAGATACTCTGCATTGGAATGTAATAATTTGGAACATTTCTACACATGAAGATTGATATCAGGGATCTCTAGGTGACATTCAAATAGTATAACACATCTATCTTAATTTTTCAGTTATGTCAAGTAGAAGTTTTTTTATTTTTTATTTTAATTAAGATGATCTCTTTCTGTCCTGAATTACATGTTCATTTGTTCAGTTTGCATGTTTTAATGTTTAAATACATCTCCCTCTGGTAAATAAATCAGGCTTATAGACCTTTTTAAATATTCTCAGTTTATTGTTTTGTTGCCATTTTCTCGAACACTAACAGATGGTACTTTGATGAAACATATATATCAAAACATTAAAGCTAGAACATAAAGTTGAAAGCAAGTAATCTGACTTGTTTAACTGTAAAATTACAAAGAGGTGATTGGACAGGCACATTACTATATTTTATACATATACAACCACTAAATAATTATGCAAAATAAAAAACAAACAACAAAATTCAAAAATACTGCCTAAATCAGTAGCTAAATCTATTGTATAACAAATAACCACTATATATAAAAAAGCACTAGGATCTCCATTACGTTTATTTACACTTTAATAAAGACATATTACTACACCATAAGAAAATTAAATATCCACCCATATTTATATGAATATAAAACTGGGGCACAACTATAATATAATAAAATAAAAGTAAAAACTTCAAACACACATTAATTATGGAGGATACCTATTTGTGGCTGACACCAAAATGTTCGGTCAGTCTTTGCAATCTATCAGTTACCAAGATATTTCAACAGTTTCAAAGACATTCACTTTTATTAGTTGACTTTGTATAATGCAGTAATGTATACCACAGGTTTATGATTACATTGTTTTACTGTGAATACAGAGAATAAAAACATTTAGTTGACCTTTAATTTAATTACAGAAACTCTTTGATGAATGATCTAGTTGAGATGAGTATGAGGTTGGCATTTGTTTTGTTAGGTATGGAGCACCTGGGGATATTATGGGGTTACTAGGTGGTTAACTAAGCTCTGAGGCTACAATATGTGCTGAGGTTTTGGAAAATGGTACTTCGGCTGTGCAGGAGGGCTCAGGATTCTTTGCTTGCAATCCCGTGGGATGAATAAAAGTGACTAAACTGACTATTTACAGAATTCATTGTTGGTAACAGTTCTGATATGCCAGGAGAATCCTAATACTTGGTCTGTTAAAATACCCGAGAGCCCTATACAGCCCTGCTTCCTGAACTGGGGAGGCTGAAGCATAATGTTGCAAGGTCATACAGCATCACATGACCGTGCCCTCAGCATGCATGACCCTGCCAAATCATGGGAGTACATTTTTCTTAGCTGGATTTTAGACATGGATACTTTTATACATCAGTGTAAAATGTGTAATTTGCAAATTAAGCTACAGTGGTATGTCATAAATCAGAGACATCATAAACACATTTACAAACATTTTCCCTTGACCTTTACATTTACTAACTTTACATAATTCTGCTAACAGAAGAAAGCTTTCATGCTATACATTCACATTGTAGATGGTAGTTTGGTGATGTTGTCCCATTAAACCATGGAATACTTACTACCATTGAAGTAGTAACAAGTTTTCTCCAAAGTGAACTTGGTGACCTTTAAAGGCATTCACTTTATCAGAGTCCCAGATGTAACCCTGGAGGAGGATATTTGTTTTTTATGAATACCTGAGAAATGAAAGCTCTAGAAGTGTACTAAACTTTCCCTTATTTAATGTTCTATGTAAACTTTTACTCTCACTATCATGTATCACAGTCCCAACTATTGCAATGTATGTGCCAAACTACCAACTATCAGGTAACTTGCTGATATTGTGCTGAGATCTCAGCTAGCCTGAAATGTCAGCCTGCCACTTTTTTCAACACTTTCTACATTAGTGCTAATAAAATATTACATAGCGTATTTGTGTTTAATTGCAGACTCCCACCCTTTGATGGCCAGCCAAATAGTTAAAATCAATATCTTCTTATCAGTGGTTTGCTCACCACAGGGAGAAGGAAAGAAAACATGAATAAAAAGTAGGGCACAAACAGAAGCCAGCTAATAAAGATAAAGAGAGTTATAGTGAATGGGAGAGAAACCAGTAGCATGAGAGGTGGGATCTTAGGGAAGTTGGCAAATAGGATGACCCACAGACAGGAGACAGAGTTAATAGCCAACAAGATGAAGGAGACAATTATCAGGAGCTAAGGGGACCTTTAAAATACAGGTCAGTTTTATATATCTTATTGGTGAAAATGATTAGTTATCCAAAATTATCTGTTATCCAAAATGTTTATGGTCCCAAGCATTTTGGATAAGGGATACTCAACCTGTATCGAAATTATTACCAGATATGGTATCAAGTGGTATCTGTGAATACTTTACAGGTTGGCTCCCAAAGTTACTCATGAAAACACAGTGTAAATGTGACTGTCTGTGTACATGTGCATCTGTTTGTGTGTGTCTAAGTGGTAGTGTCTGTGTGTAAGTGGGAGTGTGTGTGTGTGTCTAAGTTGGAGTGTGTGTGTAAGTGTGACTGTGTATATATGTGTGTCTCTTTAGTGAACTGGGATTTGAAATTTAAGACCAGAGTATCTAAACTGAAAGCATAGCTTGCTTAGAGAATTCTTCCAGCTTGTCTACTTTGATTTAAATTTGATTTATATATTAATTTAAATTTTAAATTAATTTAAATTGTAATTTATATATATATATATATATATATATATATATATATATATATATATATATATATATATATATATATATATATATATAAAAAGGCAGTCATTTATACAAATATATATTTATATATATATATATATATATATATATATATATATATATATATATACAGTTTATATACAACAGATGACAAAACTTTCATACTTTAACTAAGTATGTAAGATAATCTCACTGATTAAAAAGAATAAGATGGAGGCCAGCAACCATTTTTGTTTTGATACAATGTAGTCCTTCTCTCACCCTAAAAATGCACACATTCCTTTTTCTTATAGGAGCTTGTCGTCTTGTCAGTCTACCTGACACAGACTTGCCTTTTCACAAGCTGTGACCCTCTTCTTCCTACCATTAGAATTACAGTAAACTTTTGATCCTAACACAGGAGGGAGAAATGGGAAAAGTTAGCTAACTTATAAGGACATTGTTTTGAGTTGTTTTTTTTATGTATCAACTAAATGCCAGATAATGCATGCTATATTATGTAATGAAAACATATTCTACTATGTTATAATTTGGTATTTGATTAATATAATCAAATAAGATCTCATATGTGATGACCTTGGTTGTAGCACCATTTTTTTTAAAAACAAGGTTAAAATGAGAATCAACCTATAATAACAGAATGATAAGTAAGTCCAATGCGGCCATAATTTCTGAGATGTTCAGGGTAGTTTTGTTTGATTTTGATCTAAATATTTTTAATAGCCATAAAATCCCATTGTTATGACGTCAAACTCGTAATGAAATGCAATTAACGCATTAACAACTGGAAAATATGAATTATCAAAAGTCAGACAAGATCTCCACCTGGTGGTTCAACAGGAAAGCATTAGTTAATTCCACAGGACACCTAATCTGAATAACCCAAACCTGATCAATTATCAGTAGAAAAATGAAAAATCCAGAAGGGACGGGACAACCAGATAAGAGTTGCCTTAAAAAATGTTAAGTGATTTTCTAGAGGACTGAACATGAGCATTCTGAGACCCTAGATTCTCTTTCAGACACCCACTCTTTTTTTTCTTGAGGCAACTAACAATAATCAAAAATTGCAAGAAACTTGAGTGTTTCATGTACCTTCCAGTGTAACAAATGGTGTCCAGGTGGCAAGGGACTTTGAGCACCAGTTCAGGAGTTATGATGCAAGGGTGGAGATACAGGGCTTGGTACAGGGTAACTGCACTTTACAAGAAGTTTGAAGCTCCAGGTGTGTTCAGCCACATTCCAGGGCCCTGTGGAAGCAGCTGCTGTATCCAGTTAAGCCAAGAATGAGCTGAAAAAACCTTGCAGACATCCTGTTGAAAGCATGAAACAACTCTGACAAGATATGCATGAAGCTGCAGGCAGAGGAAAACAAGCATGCAGAGCAGAATGATAGTGGAAAACAAACTTAGACAGAACAGAATATATACTACAAGGTCAAGGAGAGACTGGAGCATGACAGAAGCAAACATAAGCAGGACAGTGTGAAAACCAAACTAAGAATACAGAATACAGAGCACATGGCAATAGACAAACATATAAATACAGGGCATGAGACATACAGGGCATTGTAACCAAACTTAAAAGCATACACTGGCACATATCTAAACAGAGAACAAAAAAGTCCTACCACTATGTCTGCCTATTAAAACGAAATAACCATAACTATAACCCTGACACTACACAGACACATAACATACCTCAAGCAGGACTGCACAGACTGCACCCTTGAAAGAAACTGAATAAGACAAATGGGCAAGCACTTAAAATAGGAGAAGTGAAGACAGGAAAACCAGAAATGGAGAAGAACATAAAACCAAAGAAAGAAGCTCAAAAGGAAAACCCTTTAACAAGGTTCTAGGAGAGGGCAACTAAAACAAGGATCAAAGATAGGGCAGAAATGCTAAGACAGGGCTGAAACTCTAAGATATAGCAGAAACTCTAAGACAGGGCTGGCACCCTAAGACAGGACAGGAACGATAAGACATGGCTGGGACATAAGCAGACAGAAGCAAAATAAATAAACAAGAAAGCAAAGTGAAAAGGATACTGAAATGACTTGATACAGCAAAGATGGGTCTGCAAATGGGTTGAAGCAGCATCTCATCATAGATCTCGCTGGTAATGTATACTGTGTACATTTGTACTGATATTATTTAATTTTATATTGTGGGAATCGTGCTGAGTCATCAATGCATGAGTCAGTTGGGTCTTTGTTTTACATCCTGATTGTTTCAGGAAGCTAGAGATTAGCCTTATGCCATTACTTTTGTTTATTTTTTGCTGCAGGAAAATGACATGAAGTCATACTGGTTTACTATTGATATACTCATAAAAAGTATATTCTTGCGCATAATGTTAGTAGAATTTACCATATATTCATTACTAAGAGCTGAACCATAAGAGTTAATTTATCTCATTCCTTATCATATTTTTAAGGAGAGATACTGCATTGCTTTACTTGCCAGAAAAGAGCAATTGATTTATCCAAATTTAGCCCAGATAGCTCAGTCTTGCTATAAATTGCAAATTTAAAACTGAATGGGCTATTCCCTAAAAGGTGAGTTGCAGGTGAGTTTAAGTGAGATGAGTTTAGGTGAGATGAAGATTTAAAATCACCAATTCAACTATACATTGTGCAAGGACAAACATGATTGGATCTATTCACTAAAATTCGAGAATAGGAGGTCGGCTTTCATTTTGAGACTAATTCAAATTCGGCACCTGAGTTTGACTTAGAAAAAAATAAAAACCCAAGTTTGAATCTTCCCCATTGAAAGTATGGAAGGCAAAATGATCAAAGCTGATTCTGAGGCTAAGTAAAACTTGGGTGCTGAATTTGTCACAAAATGAAAGTCTACCTCCTCGAGGTATATTTTTGAATTTTAGTGAATAGACCCAGAAGCGTTTCCTCTGCTAAGCAAACTCACCATGTTTGACTCACACAATGTATATCTAAATTGGTGAGATTAAATGTTCATCTCACCTCAGCTTATCTATCCTCAACTCAACTGCAACTCACCTGTTAGTGAATAACGCCTTAGTATTGATACATACTACTAAATTGTCACAATAATGATCTGGGCATTCACTGATATTGTTTACACCATATTCTGTGCTACTGATTTGCAACCTCATTATTTTATATTTTCTTTAATAAATCAAATTTTTTATTTTTGCTATTATCTTGTTTGATTGTTATTTTGCAATATGTCTACTAAATCTAAGTATTTCACAAACTCTGTATGGGTTATTTTTGATGGATCCATACAGTGAATCACATCTATTTTTCATATTTTTGGTGATTCATAAATATATCCCAAATATATCATTTCACTGTTGTATTTAATTCCACAAGTGATAGTACAGAAGCAACTGTAAAATAAGCTGCAATAATATCACATCTACCATTATAAAAGAATCAATGATCTTTCCCCACCCAAGTGTTATCCAAAATACTGTTAGTTTAATCAAAGCAATAAATAATAACACTTTGCTTACACTAAAATTAACTCAGGCATCCATTTTGGCAGACTCCATTGATCAGATGCAAACAGATAAAGGGTTATTCAAAAAGTTGCTCAGTAGTCCCCTAGTGGTATTTTAAAATGTCACTCAGCATAATACACTTTATTAAATGATAGCTAATGTTTGGTCTTATGGCATCTCTCTCATGTGCCCTTTAGTAAAGACTCACCTGGTAGAACTTTTGCATCAAATTTGTTCAACATCCAAACAGGTATTCTCTAAGGCATTACTTTGGTTTCATTACCCAATACCTTTTTTTTTGGTATCAAATAAGCAAATGATGATTCCCTCCTCCCATGATTTAAGTGGGGGAGTTCCAATTTGAACCATAATTCCACAGTCCTGATTTTTATTCTCTAGTGTCTGGGATATCACAGAATGAATACTGCACATGCAGTATTACTCTGCATTGCAGGGAAAGTATTTGGGAGGTGTGATTTCCTTACTAGCTAACATTTCAGATATTAGCACAGTGTTTCACATAAAAACACCACCAGGTCACTTGAGTGCCTAATTCCACAAACGTCATGGGTTCCATGAATGAGAGTGGAGGAAAGGAGGAACATATGTTTATGTGTCTAGCTTCATATGCTTCCAATACATTCGCTACAGCAGCAAAATTTAGCAATAAAACTCTTGCAGCACCCTATCCATACTGATGGCACAGAAAGTGAGAGAGTTATAATCTTTTCAAAAACTCCATATCGATATCTGACAAAAAAAAAAATCGAATTTGCTTTATTAGCAAGTTTTTGTTTAGTATGCCAAAGTCACTATTATCCTATGGACTATACAGTGTATATTGCAAGAAATAAATGTATATGGATTGTATATGCACAGCTATATGGCTTGAGAAATAGAACATCGAGTGTAAGTATACGATTAAGTTGCAAACTTTCATTTTCTGTTTAGCCAGGAATGGTTTATTGTCCATGGATCAAACTAAACAATGTGTGGGTGAAACAAATCCTACAGTACTTATTTTGAAAACTAAACTATTCACATTTCCCTTTCTTCATGACCTATACAGTTTTATCCATTGCATGGTGGGAGTTCAAATCATGGTGGGCAATCATATTGCTTACTTTGCGTTAACCAAATTGCTGTGTGGGTGGTATTTAATGCTCCATAAATCATTTTATTTTAGTCTTGCATCAACAAAGAGATGATTTATATTACATGTCTGCATTATTAAGCAAAATTGACTTTTCCACACTGTGTTAATTTTTTATTGGTCTGAAATTACATATTTGATTAAGGTTACCTTTTTTAATACAAAATGTGTATGTGTTGTTAAGTAAACATCTCAAAATAGAAATACAAATCTTAAATTAACAGAGACAATCCATTGATTTGCATGCAACTTAAAGTATTTCTAATAATAACGTTAGTTTGTTAATCCAACGCATATGTTGCTAATATTAAAAAACGAATTCCCAGTAAATATACAAACAGTGTATTGCAGCCTCTATTTTGTGATAGAAATCTCCTTTTCTGATGGTTCTCGATGTATGAAGTCCCCTTTTCACTAGAGAAAAGAAAGAAAAATCAGCATACTGTTTTAGAAGCAAAACATTAAACCAGCAGTGCCTTCCAGCAATTTAGCTGCTTCCCAATGCACCAAATCCAAGCACTTTCTGAATATTGTATGAGGTACTTAAAGGTGAAGACACAGATGTTGTGAATATCCATATCCATAAATCATTATTAACGACGAAGCCTACTGACAGAGTTCTCAGGGTGATGGCAATGCATGCTAGAATGTGAATGACAATGCCTTTAAAAATGCATCAGTTATTTTCACTCCTTGCAGCGCACAATTTTATTAAATATGATTAAACTTCTCATCCTTCTGACTTGGGTAGAATGTAATAATGTGCTTGCATTTCAACCCTACTCCCCAGACTGCTTCAAAATCATCTATAAGTGACTGAAAAAAAATCTTTCCAATCTAAAGTCTCCCATATCAAAGAAGATGAATGCAAAGACACCTTGGAATCTTAAAAGTAATCATTTTCACAGTGGCCTTTATGCAGTTCAAAAGCCCTATAATACTCTTAAAAAGTGCACCTGGCAGCTACATGCGAATGCCAAGCATTTGCACACACACACACAAAAAATAGTTGGCATAAAACATCTGAGTCTAAAAAGAAAAAAATGTGCTTGAATGGAGAAAAAAGAGCTATTCTGAATTTATTGAAATAATAAATCATTTTTTTGCAGTAAAAACATCCTTTGCCATATTAATCAAGTAATTGATTTTTGGTTATTTTTATATTACATTGTCATTAACTGATTTTGCATAAAATACACATGTAGTATTTTGAATGCCACCTTTTAATAGCATGTATGTCCTACTCAATGTATAGTGTAAATAACCAGTTCATTGCTGCATTCATTTTTAACAGTGTCATTCAGTGTAAACGAAAGTGGACTATTGCTATTTTAAAGTTACCCGTATGTGACAAATTCAGATTTAGGTAGGTATACATCCTTGATCCACATATTTGCTAGCAAGATACTTACCCGAAGAAAACTGCTGAATTTTGCATCCCAAAGTGCTTCATACGCTAGCAGTATGCAAGGCATTGTGGGATTCTTATATAAGAGTTTGACAGAAGACCAATGCGCACAAATCCATGCTTGTTTCAATCTTTTTGTTTTTGACTACTATGCCCTAAGTATAGAGGTTCTATAACTAGACATAGTGAAAAGGTATATGCCTTTCTAAAAAGATTTCTATAGAAGTGATAACATGTAATTTTACCACGACAGGCACACTTTAAATACAGTTTTGTTTTTCAAGGTACATTATAGACTTGTAATGTTATCAAATGATCCACAAGTAAAGCTTTATTTAAAATAATTGTGCATCTTTGGCATGGCTGCATAACGATCTGAATACAGTTATGATGAATATTACCATTCAAATAATTTCTACTATAAGGTCATTTAGTGTCAGATATGTAGCTATTTTATGGCAGAGAATCTTCAGTGGGTTTTCACACAATTGGATCCAGCAGATATCCTGCTGTATACAACAAAACAGTAGTATGAAAATGAAATTTTCTTAGCACTATAAAATACCTGCATACTTCAGGGCTACATTGGGTAACATAAACCCTGCATACTAGTCTATATTTTACGGATAACAGCCCTGGAGTATACATTTTTATAAGCTTCCCAAAATAAAGCGGCAATGTAATTACCCTAGTGGCATCTCAGTTTATGGCAGAGAACCTTCAGAGGTTATTCATACAATTTAACAGTCTGGAATAACTGTATCTCTAAGGAAATGTTTTTAAGTAAATCCAGATATTTCATTGTATACAGAAAAAATGTATCAGCATAATAAAATAGATACATACTTAGTTTGGTTGAGAATCCAGCTGAATAAATAGTAGTTTTTACTTTGAATATTTGGATACATGAAGAAAGATTAAGGCTTTCACTTGGGAAGAAAGTGCCATTACAGAGATTTTTGTGTAATAATTCTAAATTCTGATATAGTATTTGTAGCAACCATCATAGAATTTCAGAGCTTCCTTTCATTCTATGTGCTACAAAAATATGTGTCCTCTGGGACAATGGAATGTACTCGGACCCATTCTGTGTGGTTTAACCTTAGATGGATGCGATTTGGGTTATATTGCATTTTTATGGGCTGTTCCTGGGAATTTATATGTGTGTCCAGGATGGCTCGATGGTTTTGACTGAAGTTTCAGTCCTGTTTAGGGCTTTGGTTTTATTTCTCAGAGTTAGGTTGCTGATAGTAGGACCTAGAATAAACAGAGTGCCACCCATGTTGGGAGAAAATTTGAATATCCTTTGTATAACAGTTATGCTTATGAAACCTTCAGTAAATGCAAATTCTTATGAGGACCATGCCTCCATTTGTAAACATGAGGTATCTTGAAGAATGCCCAACAAGGATGGCTTGAAAGTCAGGCCAAAAACTAATACTAAAATGATATTATGAAAGCAGTGGGGTAGGAACTGTTGAGTCCTGTGAACAATCTTAAAATAATTAATATTTTACACATTTTAGCTCATGGTATATACAGATTTTAGAAGCAATGGAGTTAAACACCTCAAATGTATCATACTTTAGTCAGATGCAATCTGACTACGTTCTGTCATTGCTAAAAGGTCCAAGTACACGACAAAGTTAATAAAACCAGTTCTTAAACAGTAACATCAAAATATTGCAACTTATTTCATGTAACTCTTATAAATAATGTGCTCCCTCAGTTCTGCAAGTGGCATTGCAGTGAATATGTCAACCTTGGAATTAGACAGATTACCACCATCTGTTCACTTCAGATTATTGATAATGTGGTTTATTGGATCATACCTCAACAGTAAGATGAGTAAACAAGAGCATTTCACCTTTTGATCAAGAAACACATTGCTCTGTGGACACGGCTGTAATATCACAATAAAGATGCATTATATGTTTTTTTTAAGCACTACTAGTGTTTGTTTACTTTGTTTATTTTTTGTTTACTTATGAATGGTTTAGAAGAAATTTATTGAGATTTATATAGGTTTAAATATATATTTTTAAATTTATTTTATGCATCACTATTGTAGCAGCTGTCCATATCTCTTTTAAAGTTATTAACTGCAAAAAAAGAATATCCTAATTCCCCTGACTTTCCTGATTTTTGCTATTCCTTTGACAGTATATATATATTAATTTTTCTTTATATTTGGCAAGGTGTATATTTGAGGGTAGTGGATGTATGGAATAGCCTGCCAGCAGAAGTGGTAGAGGTAAACACAGTCAAGGATTTTAAGCATGCGTGGGATAGACACAAGGCTATCCTAGCTATAAGACCGGGAACGGGGGACTAATAAAAGTACTCAAAAAAAAAATAAAAAAATTGGGCAGACTAGATGGACCGAATGGTTCTTATCTGCCGACACATTCTATGTTTCTATGTTTCTATGTTATACATGTATGAATGAAAAAGAGGAAATTTACAGCTAAACACAAACACCTAAACATTTTTAAAACAGCCATTGTCATGAAGGGCACAACAATTTCAAAACAGTCCTGCCACTAATGGGTTAAATAATTATAAGAAAAGCTTGGTGGCATCAAATCAAAACTGCTTAAACAGTCGCCAAGATATTAGTAGTATGAAAACTCGGTCCACAGCCTTTTTTTTTGTCCAAAATCTTAACACCTTTGTAGAAAAGAGAACACATAATCCTCATTCAAACATTAGTTTCAAGTACGTCTCAGTATTCTCCAGCTTCTACTGTCTGAGCAGGAAGTTTCTGGCGTTGAACGAAATGTCTGGCGTTGAGCGTTTGACATTGGGGCATTTCACTGCAATTTTTTCCTGAGAAGGAGGAGCCAACAACCTCAGCTATGTGCAAGCACGTGGCAGGTGAGCGTAATTTTACTTTGGGTATTTCATATAACCAAAACTTCTCATTTATATTATGTTTGCACAATTGTTGCCAACTTTATTAGGATGAGAAGCACAAACAGTTTTTTTTTGTATACACTATATAGCCCATCACACTGTTTTTGCATATGCATATTATGCATATTATCTGAGCCTGCAAATAGCTTAGCAAACCAACATATTTATTTCCCTGCTTGTTGAATTTGTTTGTTCCTCTTGTTTGGTTGCAGCTTGTTATCCAGTGGTTAGTAGAGAGGATGCTTAATTGCACCTCCTCAAACACATACAAAATATGTTGGTAGCAGTAAAGACTACTTTGTGTGCCGACTGTGTAGGAGGTTAGGTTCTCACCGTATTGAGAGTGTGTCTTGCCGTGGCGGGTGAACTTATTTATGCTTTTGCCAATTCATATAACCAAAGTCTCTCATTTATGTTATGTTTATACAATTGTTGCCAACATTATTTAGATGAGAAGCACAGACCGTGCTTATAGTAAAAATATACCCTGGCACATACATGTGTACTTTACAAAATAGTCACTTGGGATGGTTCATAACTGAAAACCAAAGATCTACCTAAGAGCCATATATGTAGAGGGGAAAGGAAGGCTGTAAAGATGGCATCAGCATTGTATGTATTTATATCTAGTCTAGCTAGGTCTAAAATGGCAGCATGAAATGAATGGCAAAAGAGGGGAAACTGGTTAGGGGAAAACAAATCTAACCAGCCCCCTAATGCAGGCAGTACCTGAGGCAGCCATGCATCTGAATAATCTCCGGGCAGCAGAACACCTCCAAGTAACTTGATATGGAATATTATTATTATTATTATTATTATTAACTAATTACATTAGAAAACATATTTGATAATTTGTGGCATAGCCATAACAAAGTAGAATTCATTCTAAGACACAATGGCACAAAAAGGATAGACACTTTAGCAAGTTTATGCAGTAATCTAGCAAAGTGACATGTGAGCTTACACTTACAGTGATCTAAATAGCAAAGGAAATAGATATTTATTTACATAGTTATCTGTTAAAACGGTTACATTTTTCACTGCATAAAAACAGAATCTTTTATTTTGAAGTGACTTTTAATACAATTTATGGACTTCATATTAATAATGGGGGTAATACATTCTTTTTCTTTATTATAATTTAAAAACATCAAAGTATTTATTATGCATAGTTTAAACTCCATTCATTGAGACATTGTTTTAGAACACAAAATTTGAATAAAATATACCAGACTGCTTGCATCGTATTATACAAGACTAACAGACATGGGCACAAACACAGTAGCATGGTTGATGTTTCTCTTTTCAGCAGTAGCATCTGGCACCTTGGCAAGCTGCAGGTATATTTACAAGTCTGATTTTGGAGTTACCTCTACTAGGTCTACCACCTCCATTAACTGACACAATCTATGTGGGAGAATTTGTTTCCTAGCATTTGCCTTTAATTCTTTTTTTTTTTTTTTTTAAATACAATAGCTAATTAAATTTCTATATAAGGAAATATTATTATTATTATTATTATTATTATTATTAATATTAATTAAATCAAACTTTATACACATTGGGTGAAAAGGTTCTCATATATAATAAAACAGATAGCAAAATCACATAGCACAGTTCTATATGTACCTAATAAAAGAAAGGAACATAGAAATACAACTGAACTCACTATAATCAGAGCAATATACTGCTCAATGATCTCTGCAATTATATAAAATCCACAAGGTTTCTGGGTGACTTCTCCTTTACGTTTCCAATCTTGTCTTCTCCTCTTGAACTAAGGAATTAATTGGTATCCTTAATCTTATATGCAGATGATTTGTACATCTCACGTGACATCAGTTTATTTATTATTTTACCAATTCATAAAAGCAAAACCTCATTTTAATTGTTTAAACACTTGTTGCCAAATTTAATGGTAAGAAACACATGTTATACCCTATGTAGCCTGCTACACTATTACATAGGAGATAGGAAACAACAATTTGATATGGTCCTAAGGAGACAGCAACAAAATTAATATTATTGTATCTAACGAAACATAATACATTTGTGAGTGTGAGTATCAACTCTACTGTGGACTTAAATTGACATATCTACTGTGCTTGTGCAGTGTTCATTCTCTGGTGTCCCAGACAACTTGGAATGACAATTGGGACCATACAGTTGTGGGGTATGAAAACAAAGAACAGCGTGGGATATTCAGCACTGGGGTCTACACACTTAAAATTATTTAATTGACAACTTAAAATGCAAATGAACTACAAAGTAGGCAATACATTCACCACCATTTCATATTTAGCAAATAGACAGCATTAACTCAAAGAACCAATACCTAGCATGATACATGTGGTAGGTACTTGTCAACAATAGACATGGCGTATGGGCCAGATGTGACCCCAAGTTTTTTGTCCAGCTCCTAAGCTGGCTGACAGGCCTATAGGTTTAATTGTACTAACTGATAAAATAAATAATGTTAATGGACCCCATCCCAACTTTGTGCATAGTTTGTGGACATTCACAATATAAAGATGAAACTGAGCTAGGCGAATCTCAAAGGGATGCTATGAATTACAATAAAAAAACCAAGAAGTTCAGAAAAGCGGGGTTGAGTCGGGTGAGGATGTGACGTAGGACGCCAAGGCGGGGCCTACGGGGGAAGTGAGTGAGCGCGCGAACCTAGGCGCATCGATGCCTTTGCCTGCAGAGTGATCCGTCTCCCTGGAAATCCCGTACGGGCTGGACTGGAGGACCTGAGCTTCTTGGTTGATGCCACTTGCCTACCCCCCGAGAACGAGGGAGAAAGATTCAAGCAACTGGTCAATCCAGCGCTGATGCGGAACGTGCAAGATATCTGGGGTTACTAATGACAAGATCCATTCAGACTGCCTCTGAAAAAAAAGGAAGTGACAGATAAGTGTTTTTTACGATTATCTCTTCAGATTTTGCTGAGAACTCTGAAAAAGGAAAAAACTTGCCATAGTCTTGTTATTTAGGTCTGTTAAGACTAACTTTGAAGGGGAACACTTGCTATAGGTGTATGATATTGACACCGGTTAGCCCCAAAAGGTTCTATCTATTACAACGTTCTTAATACTTGAACGGGCTGAATGGACGCTGACTATAGCTAAGCTCCCTGAAAAGTCTGTACAAAATAAAGAGCGGAAAAGTATCAGCTCAGGACGTGTGGCAGGTCACTGAGCCAGGTCACTGTTAAGGAACAGGGGCCCTTCTAAGACATATAGAACTGAGTATATACATATTGGGCCAAGCACTCGAATCCAGTTCCAGTATATATAAATCAAGGTCCAAAAGACTGACCTATCTCAGTTTAAAAGCAGGGAGGTGGAAGGGAGAGAAGGAGTGAGGAAGAACCCTCTGTTTAAATCTACTCCGTTTACTTCACTCGGACCGGAGGCTGGCAGGGAAAGATAAACTGAGGGCAATATAACCCCTAACATAAATACGTCATTAGTTGAAGGAAACCAAGCTCTTCAACAATGGCTTCAACAAAAAGAGGAGAATTAAAAAACCAGCAAAGAAAGAAGGAGCAGAAGACTCAGGATCAACCAAAGGACAAAACAAAGAAAATGGCTTCAATCTTTGCTACAACACCACAAAGAGAAATATTAGATACATCTCAAGACACCTCAGATATGATATCAACCCAAGATGATTTGAAAACCATAAGATCCCATTTGGACACCTCATCAGATTCGGATTCCCAAATGTTGACAGTAGACATTCTAAAGAAATGTTTGGAAACACAATTCTCTATGTTTACTCAAGAAATAAAGATTTCCATCAGAGAAATCACAGCAGAAATTGAAAAACAGGACAATAGAATAAAACAGAATGAAATCAGTCTAGTGGAAGTAAAAAGCACACTGATCCGGACAGAAGATCGGATAGATACACTACAAAGTAGGGTGGAAGAATTAGAATTACAAATTGCAACGGCAGAAGATCGGGATAGACGAATCAATCTGAGGATTAGAGGAATTCCAGAAGACATCACGGCGGAAAAACTGGAACTTTATCTAACAGAAATGTGTGACTCACTCAAAATTAGGCAGCATGAACATGAACTTTTATTTGAACGGGTACATAGAATTGTAAAACCCAAAGGAATCTCAGCGGAGGTCCCCAGAGACGTCATTATTCGATTTCATGCCTTTAGATACAGAGAATTAGTGGCCAATTCATTTAAGGACAGAACAAAGCTTCCAGAAAAATATCAAAAACTTGCATGTTTTGCTGACTTATCTAAAAGTACAAGGCGAATCCGGAAATCCTTTTCAGAAGCTACCTTTGAACTGAGGAGAGCTAATATAAAATATTCTTGGGGATTCCCAGTTAAATTGATTGTTTTCTACGAATCCTCAAGAATAGTATTTGATAAAGTAGAAAAGGCATTAATTTGGTTAGAGGGGAAGGGTTTGGTTCTTGGAAAGGGGTAACAGTGGGATGTGGGTTGGTGGGAGGGGGGAGGGAGGGGGGAGAGAGGGAAAGGGGGACATAAATGCCAAGTTAATTATCAAGGGAAGATGTAGTCATTGGTTGATGGGAGATGCTTCAAGGAACGATGCTAGTAGTAATGCATCTTTTGAAATGGCAATGGGTATACATAGGCAGAGTTTACTTATTCCCATTGAGGGAGTGGGGTTTGTGCCTTTCCCCTTTTTTTTTTTTTTTTTTTTTTTTTTTGGGGGGGGGGGTTTCATATAATTAAGGTTTTCAGCAGCAGGTCTTGGAGCAGGTCATAATGGGGATGCTTTGGGAGGGGGAGTGAGGGAGAATGTCGTTCTACTCTAGTTTTTTGGTGGAGCTCACTGTTCTAAAGGAATTCCTGCATGGTGAATAAGGGGGGTTCTGCTTTGACTCTGGGTTGCAGTGGCTAGGAGAGGGAGGGGGGTGGGAGAGGAGGATAAGGTAAAGAATTCTATATGTATATATATATATAGATATATATATAATTTTTTTTTTTTTTCTCACCATATATTAAGGCACTACACTTCACCATTTAGACATAGGTTGACCACTTCAGATACATGATTATATTAAACAACTTGTATTAGTCAATTTGTTGAGCACTCAATCGCACTAGACACTTAATTATTCATCAAGTGTCATCAAGTGGCACTAGAGGATTTCCTGTTTTTCTCACCACATCACGATTATGTAGATCACGCGGATACACACATTTTTTAGATTTCACTTCGATACAATGCACTCATTCAATATAGGTAAATTAATTCAGATACACGATCATCTTAGAATAGCCCGGACAAATTAATTTGTCGCACACTTTGAATTGCACTAGATTCAATTAATTAACAAGTATCTAATAGCGCCCCCTTTTTTTTTTTTTTTTTTTTTTTTTTTTTTTTCTTTTTTTTTCTTCCTCTTCCTCCTCTCCCATCTCTTGATACCATCTCTTGAAACTCTCTATGTAAGACTCCATTGGCCAATTGGTTGATTGTGGGAGATGTGTATTATATATAAGACCATTGGAGACTAATAAATATTGTAAGTAAGTAAGTAAACTATCCTTGTGAAGGGAATTTGGGGAAGATGTAGCTGTATTCAACCGCTTAAGGGGATGGGACGATACAATGGTGAAGCATCTCGTAACGGTTGGAGCTGGTCGTATATAGGGATTGGGAGACTCCTTTAGACCAACCGATACGTGATATGTTTATTTTTGGTGCACCCCTCTCCTCTCCCAGATAATCATCACTACTTATCATTATCTATTGATATTCACCTCCATTCGTTGCTAGTTTACTGTAATTCATTGTTTGATTTTGCCCTCTCTTTCCCCCCCCCACTTACCCCCCCCCTTCCTCTTCTTCTTTCCCCCTTTTTTTTTTTTTTTTTCTTCCTCTTCCTCCTCTCCCATCTCTTGATACCATCTCTTGATACTCTCTATGTAAGACTCCATTGGCCAATTGGTTGATTGTGGGAGATGTGTATTATATATAAGACCATTGGAGACTAATAAATATTGTAAGTAAGTAAGTAAACTATCCTTGTGAAGGGAATTTGGGGAAGATGTAGCTGTATCCAACCGCTTAAGGGGATGGGACGATACAATGGTGAAGCATCTCGTAACGGTTGGAGCTGGTCGTATATAGGGATTGGGAGACTCCTTTAGACCAACCGATACGTGATATGTTTATTTTTGGTGCACCCCTCTCCTCTCCCAGATAATCATCACTACTTATCATTATCTATTGATATTCACCTCCATTCGTTGCTAGTTTACTGTAATTCATTGTTTGATTTTGCCCTCTCTTTCCCCCCCCCACTTACCCCCCCCTTCCTCTTCTTCTTTCCACCTTTTTTTTTTTTTTTCTTTTTTCTTTCTTCTCTCTCCCCTTCCTCCCATCCCCTTCCCCTACCCCTTTTCCTTTTTTCTCCCCTCACGGCCCTCATTTATCAGTTTCCCTTTTGTGGTCAATCGATTAAGTAGAAGATAAGGAGATTTTGCGCTCACTTACCCCCAAACGGGCTCTCATTTTAGAGAGCCAAAAAAAAGTGTTCAGTAATAATTGGAGGGAAGAACACGACAGTGGGTGGGAAATGGCAGACTCCTTATGGGAAGGGGCCTGGTCATATTTTAAGCCCTTAGTGGCTTTTTTTGTTATTGTTAAGTGTTTATTGTTTGTATGTTGTTTGTGCGAGGCAGTGCACCACCGCGTAACGGTCCGCTCTTGGGAAAATGGTTAATATAATCTTTTCTAATGGTTAAAATCTTGACACTTAATGTACAGGGACTGAATACGCCCCAGAAAAGGCACTTTTTAACTAGATATATTTTTGAGAATCATATTGACATAACTTTCCTACAAGAGACTCATTGGAAGGAAGAAATTCCCCTAATCAGAGATAGAAACCTCCCAATAATTATCCACTCTCACTATAAGACAAAAAAACGAGGAGTTGCTATTTTAATTTCAAATAAGTTAGATTATGAAGAAATATATAGGGAGGTGGATAAGGAGAGTAGATACATACTTGTGATTTGTAAAATTGATGATAGAATGTATACACTTCTAAACATATATGCTCCCAACAAGAGACCCATTGCCTTTATGAATGGACTGGTTAATAAATTGGATAGGTTGACTCAAGGTATTACCCTCATAGGAGGAGATTTTAACTGTATTGTTGATGTTGAGTTAGATAAAAAAACTTCACAGAGAAATAAAATAAGTAGATCAGTTAAAAATATTTCATCACAATTCCAGAGGCTGATTGAGCGTAATGGGTGGTATGGTTTGTGGCGTACACTGCATCCAGACGAACTAGACTTTACTTTTTTCTCGAGGGTTCATCTGTCATATTCTCGCCTTGATTATTTCCTGGGAGATCAGCGTCTGTTACGAATGTGTGAGGGATGCTCCATAGAGGACATATCCTGGTCAGACCATTCGGCAGTAATATTGACTATTGATGCATCGAGGGTACAGCAGAATAGGTCCTCTTGGAGATTAAATGACAAATTATTAAGGATAGAGGGTAATATAGAACTATTGACAAATTCAATTGATCTCTACTTTAAGGAGAATACTAAAGACGCCTTGGCTAAGTCAACTGTATGGTGTGCTTTTAAGTCAGTAATGAGGGGTCTTCTTATTAAGCTGGGGTCGGAATTAAAACGTAAACAGCAGACGCCCCTAAATCAGCTGTATTTAGAATTGAGTATCCAACAGAGAATTAATAAAACAAGTCCGTCTCGTCCCACTACCCAAAAAATTATAGAAATAACTGAAAAGATAAATTCCCAGTTACTTGCTAAAACCAATTTTGCTCTGCTGAAACTTAAACAACTATGGTATTACAAAGGGAACAGAGCAGAAAAGATGTTGACAAATAAATTGAAGGATAATAAAGCAAAAAAAAGAATAAAGAAAATAAGGGTGGGGAATCAGATGAAGGTTGATCCAAAGGAAATAGGTAAGGCATTCAATAGCTTTTATTCGGAACTATATAACCTACCCAATAACGAGGTTTCACAGGAACAAATTGATAAATATCTGTTTAAAGCGAATCTCCCATCACTCTCTCAGCATCAGTTGGATAGTCTAAATCTCCCAATAGATAGGGAAGAGGTCTTGGAAGTTATCCGGCATCTCAAAAAAAATAAAGCACCCGGCCCAGATGGGTTCAACAATACATTTTATGCCATGTTTGGCCACAAAATAGCAGATTATCTAACAGAATTATTCAATGAATTTATAGCAGTGGGTAAAATTCCAGAGGAGATGCTTCAGGCAGCTATATCCCCTATTTTGAAACCTAATAAAGATGCTACCAATATAGCTAATTATAGACCCATTTCTCTGATAAATAGCGACCTGAAAATATATTCCTCAGTACTGGCAAATCGAGTTAAAACAGTGATCCCGTCCCTGATCCATAAAGATCAGATAGGTTTTGTTCGGGATCGCCAGTCCAATAATAACCTCAGAAGGTTACTGGGGATATTCGAGGAAGTGAACAGGCTGGGGGCCCCCCAGCTGACCCTCTCGTTAGACGCCGAGAAGGCGTTCGATAGGGTCAGCTGGGGGTATATGAGTCGGGTGCTGAGTAGATTCGGATTTGTGGGTTATATTCATTCGGCAGTGATGGCTCTCTACTCTGCCCCCTCGGCTAGGACGGTGGGGCAGGGTATAGAGTCAAGCTGGTTCAAGGTGGCAAATGGTACCCGTCAGGGCTGTCCATTGTCCCCTCTTTTGTATATATTAACGCTTGAACCTTTTGCGATAAGAGTTAGACAGAATGATGCCATTGCTGGTGTGAGGATCGGTGATTCCGAGTTTAAGTTATGCCTCTACGCAGATGACGTTGTGATTACTCTGACGAATCCGATGGTCTCGATGAAGGCCTTCTTAAAAGAAGTGGACAGCTACTCAAAAGTTTCAAACTATAAATTAAATCTTACTAAAACAAGAACTATTTTGTCGAATCTAGATATAGAAGAAAAGAAACTAATAATGGAGACATACCCCTTGGAGTGGACGCAAAATGGGATAATACATCTGGGCATACAGTTATCAACTAATTTTCAGGAGGTGATGGAAAAAAATGTTGATTTACTTTTTCAAGATACACAACTTAAATTAAGTAAAACATGGCGATATAAAGAAATTTCCTGGTTAGGTCGCATAAATGTAATTAGATCATATGTGTTGCCAAAATGGAACTATCTGTTTAGAATGTTGCCTTTGAGTATCCCTAAATTTAGGCTTCAGATGGTTCAGAAATTATTTATGAGTTACGTGTGGAATGGGAAAAGGCCCAGAATTGGTAAAACCCATTTAATGAAACATTCACGGGAAGGAGGGACAGGCGTACCAGACATTGTAAAACATTATGAATCCAGCAGGCTATACCATATATACAAGTGGCAGGATATTGCTGAGTCACTGGAACCCTGGTATCAAATTGAAATAAATTTATTGGGAATGGGAGATCTTCCTATAATATTATGGTTAAAAAGTGGAGCAGAAAAAAAATGCATTAAACAAGAAGCGCCAAATTATTTACGGGACTTGCTAAGCTTTTGGAATAGCTTTAGAAAAAAACATAAGTTTTTGCATAAAATTGTTAAAATAGCGCCAATTAAAATCCTGGAATATAATATGGAAGAACTGTATGGAGAAAAGTGGAGATGGAATTATCCCCCAGGGAACTTTTTACATACTTAAGAGTGAAACACTACTTGAAAAAGAGATTATTATCCCATAAAGGGAATTCAATCGAAAACGAAATTGACAAGATTTTCGATCAAAATTCTAAAAAGAAAGTTTTGCCCAGACTATTCAATGTGCTGAAATTAAATATCAGTGAGATAAAACCAAAGGCATGGGTCTCTTGGGAGACAGATATGGAACAGAAATTAGACAAGAAACAGTGGTGCTCCATAATTACAGATCTTAAGAGATCGATAAAATGTTTAAATTTAGAAGAATTACAAATAAAGATTAATTACAGATGGCATAGAGTGCCAAAAATTATGCATAAAATAAATAGCACAAATTCAGCTATGTGCTGGAGATGCTCTCAAACAGTAGGAGACCACTCCCACATTTGGTGGGACTGCCCCGTAGTAAACAAACTATGGAACGAAGTGTTGGGAATTGTGGAAACAATGTTAGAAATAAAGTTAAAAAAAAAAAAAGAAGTCGCTCTTTTCCATATAGTACCACCGTCTCTGACCTTTCAAAAGAAATATCTCTTAATTCACGTTATGATGGCTACTAAGATGGTTATAGCCCGTAATTGGAATCAAAACAAACAATTATTATGGATACAGATAAAACACCAAATCGAATATCAGTATATAATGGAAAAAAACATAGCACACAATGGTGGTTATATTGAAAAATTCAAGAAAAGATGGGCCCCGTGGTTCGCACACTTCCTTCGGGAGAATTAGAGCCAACATAGAATTGCGGCCTCTACAGAGATCGACAATAGACCAACTGGGCTTTAAGAATGGAATCATGGGGAGCGTATTTAGGAGTACAAAGTGCCTAAGGTAGAAATGGCAAGGGCGTGATCGTATGAATGCGCGGTGGTGCACTCCACGTAAATTGTAGGTGTGAATAATGTGTAAGCCAGGGAGAGGAACGAGGTACAGGGAGGTTTGGCAACCATTTGAGTATCTACTTATGGTAAAAAGAGCTTCTAGGGTTCTCAGATATTGGGATATATGTTTTATGAGTATATAACTTATTTCTTGATCTCTGTTTTACTTCTTAGTAGCCCTATGATCGGATTGTCATATCCCTTTCCTCCCTCTAACCTGGGCATAAATGTACGGTATTTGTATTGTATGTAATAGTAATTGTACAATGTTATATGTATAACTAAAATAAAAAAAAAAAAAAAAAACCAAGAAGTTATTGATGGAATGTCACAGTAAAGTTTTATCCATATAGTTAATAAACTAGACATTTGAGTTCTAAATCTCCCAACAGGGCAACAGTGTGATGCTATTTAAATGCCAAGGAGAAAAGGAAGAAAGACCCTTCTCTTCAGAAGTAGTAATATCTCTTAGGTAAATCACCAGATCTGTAAATTTCTGAAACAATTTAACATGTGTTTGATATTTTGTATTGTATTATAAAGCTCTTTGAGATTCTACTAAAGAAATCCTATTCATATTATGATTTGCCTGTAGCACCTTGTTGATTTGATGATAGAGGGGTTAGTTCTTTCAATGGTGTGCAATGTCTTTCAGAAAGCAGATGTAAAATGTGCGTTAGGGAATGTAGTTTAATTACAGCTCCAGGCAGCTTATCATAACTGCAATCTGCAGAATCCTATTTTATCATTTGTATAATTGGCAAGCTGGTTTTGTGCCTCGGCAATTCTGATTTCCAATAATATTGGCAAGCTGGTATATGTGATGATTTTTTCCTGCTGATCCTGGTCACAGTTTTACTCTTTGACATGGCAGTGGGAATTTCTCAACTATCCCCACTTTTCTCCAGTTTTTATTGTTAACTTACGATATAAATATTTTCTCTTTTATTCATGTTGTTGATCGGGTTTATCAGATCAGCTGATCAGTTTATTTTACCAAAAACCTTGGTAAGCCACCAGGTAAGTGTACTTTTGAGGCTTGCAGAAGATAATCCACAATGTATTTCTAAATTTCTTTCAATTTCTTTATATTACAGAGTAAAGCAAGTTGACCTATGCTAAAGGAATAGTAGGAGCACCATCATGTTTCAATATGTACTGTCTTTTTCCAAATATGGATAACAATATAATGTGATTACAACATATCATTCTGGTGTGTTTGCTATTGGTTCATAAGAGATAGTATTTAGTCATTATCGGTTATATTAGGTGCATTCTACTTGATTAATAGTTACAACGGGTATGTAACATGTTTGGTTTTATTCACTTAAACATGAACTGTGGTGAAAAGTTAACTGCAAAGGTAATGTATTAGCCATATTCCAATGGGAATATCTTTCTAAATCTGCTACTAATGCCTAATGGCATTTTTTGAATAAAATAATCTCTGCAATACTTTAAAACGATCTACTTAATGCTTGAAAGAGGCAAAATAAATAAAAAGAAGAAATTCCAATATTCATATTTGTATTCCAGTTGTCTTTTGTTACAAAAGTGCATGTACAAAACCATACACTGACTTATATATTTTCAATACAGACTAGGATGAAATAAATACTCAAGTTTGGTAAAAATGATATCCCAGTGGAGTCAGACATTTCCCATTTTTTGTAATAACCTTTTTGTAATTATTTAAGCTCACTATCAGACACTGTTTTATACCATACGTTAATAAAATAAACCAGTATCAAGAACAAATGTTCTTCAATTGACTACTATTTTTCCCATGTAAGTGGAATATGCTGTAGCTTTATAAATAAATGATAATAAAACAAATCTTTCTTCATATTCAGCATTATTGTAAATGATTATATGATAAGTAAAAGGTAGCAGCTGTCAGTTTGCAGCATTATATTGCCGGTACACTGCCAAGATGTGATTGCTTATCCTTTTGAATATAAAGTTGGGCACTAATATTTTATGAATGTTCATGGAAAATGAAGACATTCTTGGAATATGTTTTGCTTTTCCCAGTCAAACACAATGTATCTTAAAGTCAGTTTTTACATGACAACAGATGCTGGTTTAAATGTCACCCAAAGAGTTTTGGCCAATGAATGCAGCTGATAAATTCCTGTATTATTTAAAGATGTGCTCCAAAAAATAATACTATATTGAAATCTAGAATTATTGTGGGATTGTGCTGAACAATTGAGCCATGTTATTTTTTTATGGTCAGTTTAAACACATCACAGAATGTTTCATAATCTTCTATAGTAAAGTTACTGGCACACAAATGGCATTGTCAAAAGGGCAATGTGGGGTCCCACAGGTAAAAATTGGGAAAGTAAGAGAAAAGGTTTCAGGAGAGTTGAGGGGCACAAATATTCTGTAACCTTGTTCCACTACTTGGCATGGTGCCAAGTAACTTAAAAAGAGCACAATTAAGAGAGTGGGGAAGGCAATGTAAAGGTGAGTAACAGTGTGTTTCTTCTATCAACAGTTAATTTTTATGATGATTTGATATTTTTGTAATATAATTAGGGTTGTGAGGAAAAGGGCCACTATTAAACATGCTGCACGGGCCAATACTGTTTTAAAATATTTCTGGACACATCACTAACTACTAAGTAACCACTGGTATTAGTGCCACTCTATGTGACTAACAGTTCCTAGTGGGCACATCATGCAGCAATATGTTGAAGCAGAAGATCAGGGAGATTAAATAAATGCTGTCACTAATATATAAATAAAGATATGATGTAGTAGAGACAGGGCCGGTGAAAAACTTTTTGCCGCCGTAGGCGAACATATATTTTGCCACCCCCTGCTGATCTGGCCCTCAGGCATTTACACACACAGTAACACAGTGTCACATACAAATGCAGGCACATGCAAACACACATGTAATATCATATGCAGCAACATGCACACACACAGTAACACATGCAATGTAATATGCACATGTAGCCACACATTCACACACGTGCAATGTGATCCTATATTTTGTACCACCATTTCCATTCCATCCCTGTCTGCATCACTCTCCCTCCATGCCATCATTGCCTGTCTTGCTCTCCCCCATGCCAACCATGTCTGTCTCGCTCTCCCTCAATGCCATCAGTGTCTGTCTCGCTTTACCCCATGCCATCAGTGTCTGTCTCACTCTCCCCCATGCCATCAGTGTCTGTCTTGCTCTCCCCCATGCCATTCATCTGTCTGTTTCCACCTTTTGTCTTTCTTCTCTTCCCCATTATCTTCCCCTCTTTTGTATATCTCCCCATGTTTGTCTTTTTCTATCCCCATGTATATATTTCTCTCTCTCCTCTCCCCATGTACCTCTCTCTCTCCTCTCCCCCATGTCTGTTGTCTCTCTCAGTACCCCCACCCCATGTCTGGTATCTCTCTCTTTCTCCCTCCCCAATGTCTGGTGTGTGTGTGTCTCTCTCTCCCTCCCCAATATCTGGTCTAATATATATCAAACACATGAGACCATGCAGCATCAGTACACAAATGTAGTTCACCATTATCTTTAAACAGGTTTGCCCCACCATGCATCCATAAAAAAACCTCATGAACATCATCCATACTCTGCAATCTTCCTTTAATTGCTTTGTAACTCTGGTATCTATATGTGGAGACCTCTTATCTGAAATGACCAGGGATATGCTCCTGGAAAACTCCTGTGGTATAACTCTAGGTGTACATGCTTGTATACCCAGTACTATAATATACTGTAATAGGATGCTGCCTTTACAATACGTTTGTTTGTGAAATGTCATCCCTGCTAGAAATTCCACGGCCAGCTATAAGTATTATCAGAAAGTGGAAGTGTTTAGGAACAGTGGCAACTCAGTCAAGGAAGACTACCAAAAGTCAAAGAGCGGAGTCACTGAGTACTGAGGCACATGGTGCATAAAATTCATTAATGCTCTGCTGATTCCACAGCTGAAGAGTTCCAAACTTCCACTGGAATTAATATCAGCATAACAACTGTGTGGTGGGAGCTTTGTGGAATGGGTTTCCATGGACAAAAAGTTGCATGCAAGCCTAACATCCCGAAGTCCAATACCAAGCATCAGATTGAATAGTGTAAAGCACACCACCACTGGACTCTAGAGCAGGTAAAACATGTTTTGCGGAGTCTTAACTGTTTGTGGAGTCTCTTCTGAGTATGGATTTGGCGGTTGTCAGCAGAACTTTACCTGTCTGGCTGCATTGTGCCAACAGTAAAGTTTGGTGGAGGAGGGATAATAGTATCGGGCTATTTTTCAGTGGTTTGACTAGACCCCTTAATGCTACTGAAGGGAACTCTTTATGCTTCAGCAAACCAAGGCATTTTGGACAATGCTATACTTCCAACTTTGTGGGAACAGTTTTCTATTATAGCATAACTGCTCAGTGTGCAAAGCTATGTCCATAAAGACATGGTTAGATGAATTTGATGTGAAATAACTTGACTAACCCACACAGAGCCCTGACCTCAACCCCATCGATCACCTTTGGGATGATCTGGAGAGGAGATTGCGGGGCTCTATTGGATCAGTGGGCAAAAACTCCCACAGAATCACTCCAAAATCTTGTGATTCTCAGAAGAGTGGAAAATACAATAGCTGCACAAAGGAGTCCAACTAATGTCTATTTATTTAGAATGTTATGTCATAAATGTTGGTGTAATGGTCAGATGCCCCAGTACCATTGTCACACAGTGTATATCTTACAATGTGTAAAAAATGTTTGTCCTAGAATTTGCACACACATTGTTTTTTAATTTTTTTAAATATTTTGTAACAATATCAACTCACTTTTTAGTACAATAGAATTCTGATAGAGTTGGGGATACAAGGACCAAGTAGAAAAACGTTTTTTTTCTGTTTTTTACGCTTTATGTATAAACGTAAAGAGAAACCACAGTTTTACTAGTATATTTAAAGTTGTTATATTACTTGTACTCTTTGCTTCTTCATTTTATTTAATCATTGTGCATGTTTTGTAGATGTAAAACAAATATACATAACTTATTTTCTTTGTTCCAAAAACATATATAATTGAGATTGACATCCCATTGTGTTTTTAATAACACAGATATTATTTTTTGTTAGGATTTTTAAAATAATGTTGTTATTAATGCCTGAAATTACGAAAGGGTGCCATTATTGGCCTTAACAGCTGATAGTCGAAATGATGTCCCCCATGTATAATCAGTGAATAAACAGGATTTTCTTATTGGCTGTAGTATTAACAATACTGGTAGCAACAGATATCCATTTGATATAGTCAAATACTGTAATATTTTCTTTAGACAGAAACAGTTTAGACAAGACCTGCATATTAATCTAGTTTTATTTAAGTATAGACAGATTGACAAAGTGCAAAATTCGCATGCACAAAAATGTAATTGTATATGAGAAATACAAATGTAACACAGCTAAAGATTCATCCAAACTTATATTACCTGGAGCAATAGAAAATAACATCACTCACCTATGGTGTTTCCTAAGTAGGTAGACTCAGCTTGCATCTGCTGATCCACTCTGTTTTTGTTTCCTGCTGTGTTAACTTTCAGAGATGTCTGAGACAAACTGTGGTCATTATAATTGTATTGTTTCCCAGTTAACATGCAGGTATAAAAAGAGCAAAGATTTTGTAGGGATACACATCAAATCACAAGAATATACTTCAAACATGCAGTAGCTGATGGATGCTTTCACAGCTGTCTGAGAAGGTGGGATATTTATTAATATATATTTATTAAATAATAATGGTCCAATATGGATCTATAGCACATTTATTCTATACAGTTATAAACCTTATCTTGATATTTTTCATTTTATTATTTAATTCAACTTTTCTTTTACTTTACTTTTCAAACAGGAATATTGTACAACAGAAATGTTCAGAAATATGTGGACATACAGTAAAAAGGGAAATATACATTAGACGGGTTTGATCGCATCATGGAAGTCCCTAACCTGTTGCACACCATGGTATACATATATTTCCTTTCTACTGAATTCATCCTTCCTTCCCTGCTTCCTTCCTATTGTCTTTTCTCCCTTCTTTCCTTTTTTCTCAATAATTTCTTCCCTCCATCCATTTTTCTCCCTTCTTATCCTTTGCATCATTCCTTCTAGAATTTTTTTTTGTTTTCTCACTTTATTTTATTTTTCTTCCTATTTTCTTTCCTTCCTATGTTCCTTTGTTTCTTTTGCATCTTTAAGTTGTTAAACAATAGCAAAAATCACACCAAGGCATACAAAATATGTCTCAATGGACATAATAGACAAAGAAATAGAGCATAAAACCACGACTTGATCACATAATGATGTCTAGCTTTCTATTAATGCTTTTGATACTGTACCACTCAAAAGGAAGGAAAATATACAGTATTTTGCTTTTGTTAGATAGTGCTTGTACTCCAAATCTAGTATAGTCTAGTCAGAAAGCAGATGAATGCAAGTTTTCCTCCATCTCCTCCTTATAATGCTCAAAATGAATGCAGAGGCAGAGAGAAAAGATTAGCATACATAACATAAATATTTATTATAAAGAATAATCTCTCTTCCTCTCTCACATCTGTTCTCTCTCCCCCCATATATGTTCTCCCCCCATCTGTTCTCTCTCTCCCCAATATATTCTCTATCTCCCTTGTGTTCTCTCTCTCTCCCATCTGTTCTCTCTCTCCCCCCAAGGTCCTCAATGACCATGCTTTGCAGGACATATATATATGTATACGTAAATATGGTTTAATGGGTTAAGCATGTGAATATAGTTAAACACACACAGAGCTCATTAAATGCTGCTCATGCTCCCCGCACGTAGTGATGATGCAGGGCATCATATTTCTGATGCCCTGAATCATTACTATGTGCAGGGAGCACGAGTAGAAGTGAAGCAGTTGTTCACATGGTGGGGGCGGACCTTCACTTCTCCCCCGGTGAGGTCTGCTTCCTCCCCGGATCGCTCAGTGCGGCTGTGCGGAGTGCTGGTGAGGAGATATCTGATCTCCCCAGCCAGTGCCTCTGCCGACAAACTTTTTTTTTTTTTAAAGATGAGCCCCCTTGGGTGTTGAAGCTCGCACAGGTTGCACACTCCAAAGGCCAGCCCTGCATGTGGTGCAATTAACATCAATTAGTGACATAGAGTTATATGATGCATCTGATGTGCCTTGAAGACCAGAATTCCTTTATTTTTGTCATAGGTTTGTTTAACAATGATTTTCTATCTTCATGTTCAGGTCACCCACACAAATTATATACAGTTTTTTAAAGGGCAGATGGGGATTTTTTTTATACCATTAGTTTCATCATGACATAATTTACTGTAAAAAAAAAATCTTAAAATATGCTCAAAAATGCAAAATACACCACTTTTTTTTTATAACTTTGACATGAAAAACTTTTATACAATTACATTCCAATTAAAAAATACCCCATTTATATAGTGTCTAATATTTGTACTGAGTTAAAAAATACTATTTTTTCTGTGTCTTTCTGATGTTTTTTTGCAAGTTATAGAGCAATAACCAATGTCGTATTTTTTGTTTCCTAACCATTTACTCCTACAGTGACCTTTTGATCCCAACCCAAACCCTTAATTTAACCCTAACCCTAAATATACTTCTAACCCTAAATCTAAGCCTTACACTAACCCTAATTCTAATCTTAATATAACTGTAACCCTTACTGCAACCCTACTTGTAACCCTAAACCTAGATCTAGGGTTAGCTTTTCTTTTTTCCTTTTTTTTGAGGAGCATGCTCATTATAGCGCCTACGATCACCGTATGGGGTGATCATGGTTCTGTGGTTGGGGTAAATTCAGTTGCTGCATGATGCCTTGACATCGATGCATCATCGCATCACTGAAAAAACAGTGACTGCCTATGTGGTTTTTTTTTTCCAAGATATTTGCCACCATTTAGCATATGATCTGCCTGGGGGGCACTTTAATTGAATCCTCTAAGACTAACTAACAGCCTGTAGCATTGCGTTCAGGAGGGCATGCTGCTTTTAAAAATAGGACACATATATACATCTGCAAGGTCCTCAAGGACCATGCTTTGCAGGACATATATATATATATACATATATATATATTTATATATATATATATATATATATATATATATATATATATATATATATATATACGTCCATGTGATTTAATGGGTTAAGCATGTGAATATAGTTAAAGTAATTAATACAACCTAAGTACCTGAGCACTATTTACAAAACAGCCCTAATTCTGAATTGAAGTAATATTTTACAAATAGTTGTCTTAAAAGGCAATAAAGAGTTGCATTTAGCATTACTTCACTAAACAAAAAGATATCAGAAAGTTAGAATAAATCAAACAGAAATCAGATTTATGGCCCTTGACAAATTTTGATTTAAATAAAATAAATCTCAAAAAAGAAAAGACATAGCAGCAAGATTCATATCACCATCAATCTTTATAAATTAAGTGAATGATTTGAAACTGGAAATAAACGTTGTGTATGTGACTTGACTGTGCAATGTCAAAATGTCATTAATCTATCTTTAATAAAGACACAGATGATTGCTGGATTACAATGGCCTCAGTGTTTATGAAAACACACCATTTTATTGTATATTTAACAAACTAACAAATATAACCATATTGACTTATCACCAAATTGGCTAACTGAATTTTTTCTTTAAAATTGTGATACGAAGTCCTAAAGAGAAGTACTATAGGCAAACATTGCTATTGAATAAATATACAACAACCCTCCCCCCATGATAATGATGATTTTTATCTAGTCTTAAATAACCTAAATCATGTGCTCTGGATGTCATTAATGTTTTATACTCCATGGATCCTTACTATCAGGCCTTTTCTAGATTGTGAAATATGTAACTCATATCACTGAGGACTCTTACCTATTTTTAAAAACACAATCCCTGCACTGATTCACCGGAGCTGATCATTTCATTATCATTAGGACAACTGTGGCTCTAATGGATATTAACAACAATGATAAGACCTAAGCTTTTGCAAATGGTTTGTCCACTATTTATTCTGGTATTTTGTATCTAGTGTGTGATAAATGCTGGTAAGGATCCCCACCAGCACTACATGTTGATACAGATTCTGAGGTATGATTTCTTTGTTTAAATTATTCTTCTATGATTTAAACATTACATTGCTGTATTATTTAGTTACTCTTAAGAAAACTACATTTGTCAGGGTTGCATTGGGTGAAATGTAGACTGCAATTTACTGATTACAGTTCAGAAGTATATACCTATTACAAATCTCACTGACTTAACTATGCATTGTACAAGGACAAACCTGATGACTTAATGCTGCAAGATGAACAGAGCTGGCTATGCATAATGTTATGTAAAGAGCAAAAGGCCACTGAGCTTAATAGTGGAAACAGTGGAAGAAAAAGAAAGAGGAGAAAGACATAAGAAGATAAGAACTTCTGCAAGTCCAAAGAAAGGTGGTTCACAGCACACCTTAAAAATTAATACAAATGGATAAAGATGACTATGTTGTGTCACACAAGTGAAATATAGACGAAAGAAAATATAAAAAAAATAGATAACAAAGAAGAACTGGACATTTAATCGTAGATGTACAGTGAAAATATGTTCTACACAAATAAATAGATGACGAAAGCCAAAACTGCAAGTAAATTTAAATGAGCCTATTCACTAACAATTAAACTCTTGTAAACTGACAGGTAAACTACAAGAGGCTTTTATATCCAAGTGAGTACAATTCTCCAACCAGGTCTAGGACAGTTCTTCACGGCTGCTTCACCACTGACAGTTCAGAGCAGCAGTTTGAACGATGAACTGTCATTGGTGAAGTTCAATGTAGCCACTTAATTGTGGCAATGTAATGCTGACAGTTCAGCGCTAAATGTTCATCGCTTACAAACATACACCCCACAATAAATGAACCCCCCATAATAAATGATCCCCCCTAAAATTGACCCAAAACCCCCATACTAACCCAGGCCAACCCAAACCCTAATACTAACACTACCCCTGAACCCTAATACTAACATTAACCCCCACAAACCCGAATACTAAAATAAACCCCCCATACCCTAATACTAACATTAACGCCCCAAACCCTAATACTAATACCTAACCCCACCGAATCCTAATACTAACATTAAACCTAATGCTACCCTACCCAAACCCTAATACTAATACCTAACCCCCCAAACCCTAATATTAAAATCATCCTATTAATAGGATAATCACACCCCTCTGGTTGAATAAGCTACATCTGCATTCACGTCTGCATTCATGTTCAAGTTCAGTTCTTAATCTTGAAGATTTTTTTTTTAAATTGTTATATGATTTAAACATTACATTGCTGTTTTATATAGTTTGCTCATGGAAACTAGATAATTCAGAGCTGTGTTGGATGAAATGAAGGGTAGAGCTTTGTCTAAATTATACTGATTAGAGTCCAGAAGTATCCATGTATTACAAGTCTCTCTGAGTAACCCAGCAATGTGGTCATCCTACTCACCGATGTCCTTGGTAAGTTTTATGAATGTTCATAAATTATTATTAAATTGTCTGCCACGTAAATGTCCACCATTAGTAATGATGGTGCAACCGCAATCCCTGTAAAGAAAAACGTTCATAATTTTACTAAAGAAGGTAATAAGAAAAACAAAATGCAGACAAACTTTAAAATATATGGTTAGCTACTAAACAATTACATTCTTGTAAGTTGTTTAAATTAAGCAGGTTACCTTTGCAAGGAAACATAAACTAAAAAGTTTAAATGGAGTTTTGAGTTAGAGCACAGGTGGTGCAGATATGAGACAAGCTTTTAGCTTTGTTGTGTATAATGGCAATTCTTTGATTTGAACTGCTATAAAGAAGTTCAGTTTATATATAGTTGCATAGATTTGAACAAAGACACATTTTGTAAAAGGTCACTGTGCTCTAAGAGTGCATAATTCTTTATCTCTTCAAAATAATATGCTAATTATTATACATCAATCTAGATCAAGACAAGAAAAAAAACTTTAAGTGCACTTAAAACCCTGATTCAATTTTAGCATGTCATTGTGTCTCAGTACATAACATAATTTTACATGCATGCAATAGCCCTTGAAATAATGAGGTATGTGTGCATATAAAGTAGTCCATTTACACAGATGAGGTCACTATTAAAAATAAGGTCCCTTCAACCTTATCATTTAGACTAGCCCGGGGCTTAATCTTATTTTCTTGTTTTGGCAGTGTTGTTTATTGTTTAAAAAATATGAGAATCTGGGCACTTTGTTTAGTTAAGTAAAATACTTCTCTCCAATATCTAAAAATGAAGTGGCCCAGACTTGTATTTCTATGACCGGGAGCAAGTTTAAAAAGGCACATTGGGAACTATTCATTAAACTTAAGTGTAGGTAAAATGAACATTTCTTTAATATATTCATTAAAAGTGAAGTGCCTGTAAAAAAAACATTTATTACATATTTCAAGATATAAAAATAATGTATAGAGGGCCACTTGCACTCTTGTAGCAGGAATAATTCACCTTGTGTGTCCCTGCAGAATGCAGAGTTAAGTCATTGCAAACAATTGTTCATCTCAACTCAATTGCACCACAATTTTGGTGAATAGATCCTACTAGATTATATACATGTGCACTTCATACAAGCTGATCACAAAATGGTGACCAAACTATTTAGAAACCTATTGTGTTAGTGAGACTTTGACCATCCCTAGAGAGATGAACAATTAACAACAAAATGAAATTATCTTGAGCATATTTACAAACTTAAATCAAGTGTCCAAGTCCATATTAAAAGTGTTCTTTTAATATACTAATATGATTAACATTTAACATTTTATTCTCCATGGCCTGTACATTAATGACAATTATCAACCAGACTTGGTCAGTAGAAGATTTAGTAAAATTCTCTGTAACCCTACAAGAAACTGTAACAGCTCAGTTAGTAGAGCATTATTCTGAATATCTTGAGTATTTTGGGAGTTTTTTCCCCCCACAAAGAACATTCAAGGGTCTACCCAATATACATGATTTGTCCTGAAATGGATTCAGGTTGAGCACTTTAGACTAATTTCACAAATCTCTAAAATGTGGCTATTCAATATGCCTGAATTAGGATTGGAATCAGCCATTAGGGTCATTTGGAAACTGAAATATTGGAGGCGTTTGGTTAGGGATTGCAATGAAAAGCATAGATTTTACCCAAACAAGCTCCAAATTCGAGTAACATAGGCAACATTCACCCATTTTAATTCACCAGATTTTAGTTGGATAATTGAATAGAAAAATGTAGAGGAATTAAAGTAAACATATTTTAAGCACAAACATATTTAAATACAATTATTTAAATACAATTAAAATATAAAAATGTTGTATATTTACATTAAGATAATAATTTTTACATTTGAATAAATATTTTTATATTATTTTATGTTAATTTATTTTGATGTACTTACTTAGTGAGTCATGTTTTTTTTCTTTTTACTTTTACTCCATTTTAGGAAGACTTTGGCTATTTTGTCTACAGCCGATGCCCTCCCATTGACTTCTATAGAAGGACTTTGGCTATGTTCATAATAGTCAAGGTCCTGTTGAAATTCCCCCAAAATACTAATAACACTCTATGGGGAGGGCCAAGGCCACCACTTAGTGCATTTCAGTTGAGTTTGCTGTCAGGAGATATCGGTGTGGAATTGGCTATGATTTCCATTATATTTATTTTTCAGTTGAATTATATGTTAACATTTTCTTCACTGAAGAAAAAAATGTCATTACATGTTCTCTACAGCCACTCCCATAAAAATACTGGCATATATTTGAAGGCAAAATACTGGCATATTGAATGGCAAAATAATATTGGCATACTGAATTGCAAAATTCTGGCATACTGAATGGCAAAATACTGGCATATATTAAATGGCACAATAATACTGGCATATTATTTCGCAAATTGGCTGTGGCTTATTAATGACAAAATAATACTGGCATATCATTGGGCTAATTGGCTGTGGCTTATTAATGGCACAATACTGGCATATTATTGGGCAAATTGGCTGTGGCATATTAATGGCAAAATAATACTGGCATATTATTAGGCAAATTGGCTGTGGCATAATAAAGGCAAAATAATACTGGCATATTACTGGACAAACTGGCTGTGGCATATTAAATGACAAAATAATACTGGCATATTATAAGGCAAATTGTCTGTGGTTCATTAATGGCAAAATAATACTGGCATATTATTGGGAAAATTGTCTGTGGCATATTTATGGGCAAACTAACACTAGCATATTAATGGGAAAACTGGTTTATTTGAGTTGGCAAAGTAATGCTGTTGCATGCTCTGTTGGGCAAAATAATATGTACTATAGGGAATATGACACTGGCTAGTTCTGTGGGGCAAAGTGACACTGTGGTATGTCCTGTGGGGCATTGACACTTTGGCATGCCAAATCATGTAGGTGCAATATGAGTGCAAGCCAAGTGCTGTGGGTGCAATATAGGTGCATGGAAAGTGCTGTTGGTACTGTTTGGTGCTGTGTTAAGTCTTTTAGGTGCTATGTGGGTGCAGTGGAAGGGAATAAAAACAAGGAATGCAATTTTTAAATAACATTTTTATTACATATGAAAATAGTTGAGTAAAATATTAAAAAATTCAAATAAGTATAAATTCAACTAGTTATAGAGAGAGAGATAGAGAGAGATGTGTGTGAATGGATATTTATTGTTTTAGAATTGTACAATTGTCAACTCATGGGGCTCCTGTGTGTCATAACTAACGTATTTATTGGGCCCCCATGTGTTGCATAACTAAGGGGCTCTTTTGTGTGGCATAATTATGAGACGCTTGTGTGTGGCATAACTATGGGGCACTTGAGTGTGGCATAATTAAGGGGCTCCTGTGTGTGTGGCATAATTAATTGGCCTCCAAGGTGTGGCATAATTAATGGGGCTCTGGTGTGGAATAATTAATGGGGCTCTGATGTGGATTAATTTATGTGGTTCTGATGTGGCATAGTTTACTGGGCTCCCAGTTTCTGCTTAGCATCGAAGTGTGACAAACTCTTCACCCAGTACAATTTGTTCATTCTTCGGGTGAGTTTTAATTACAATAATATTTTATAGTTGTGCCTTAAAAACTCAAGAGTATAAAAATAACTGCTTAGGCATGATCTGAACTAATGTTATACATTTAGTTTGCCTTAATTGGTTTCAAATCTGAAAAGGGTGATGTGCTTTAACATGCAAATGTTGTGTGAGTGCTCCCAGCCTACAGTGTGTAGGTACATAATATTATTTGTTTTAAATTAGAAATCACAGACATAGGTGATAATTAAATATTCCTTTACCTGAGCTTGAGCAACAGATTCACTGTTATGGATATGGCTCCTATTTAGGCTAGTTAGTTCGGTGGTCTTATACACATATACCAGTTGCATAGCTATATATATATATATATATATATATATATATATATATATGCATTTGTATCAAATGTATTGCAATGATACTGAGTGAGGGTGACAGTTCTGGTATGGGTCCACATACTGGCTATTGTTGTTCAAGGCTGACATTCCATTAGACAACCATAAGTAGCCCTAAGCCCCGGTCTTTTTAATGGGATCTGGGAGCCATTTTGAAGGCTCCTAGCCCCAGTAATGTTAGGTGGGGCCAAATCTATAGCCCTAGCCCCCACAATATCATTTTTAGGGTGCTGGGAGCACTTGCCCATCTCCCATCCCCTTTTATTTAGCAGGGCATTCAAAGACAACTGCTCAAACCCTTCATATATTTAACCAGGGGCTGGTGGCTCCCAGCCCTGTTTTTAATAGGGGGAGGGCACCAGGGCTACTTTCATGTATATTTTAGGGGCCCTATCAGAGCATATTCATTTTAATTTATGGAGTGATTATTATTGTATTTACAGACTAGCCAAATTTCGTTGTGAAATAAGTCTCTATCATCCCATAAAAATCTATGGGGATGATAGAGTTATTACTTAGTTTCAAAAGCAGTGTAATTGGCCATGATGGATGAATTGCGCCGCTGCTCGGGGTCACAATTGGGCGTATTGGATAACTTGAAATTCGGCTCCCAATGTGTCCCTGATGGGCCCCAAATCATTACGGACTTGTGTTAAGATATAATCATTTCCCCCCCAATGTTGGGTATATATTGTATCCATGATGCTGCCAGTTCTACAAGCTTGAATCCCTTCATGCTACATTGTATCCAAAACAGTGTTCTGGAATTTAAAAGTATGACAGTGTTTCCATACAATATTTTTTAGGAAGCCACCCAAGTATGCTATAATTGTTGTACACTGTGTAAAATTTAGATTCCATTAATAAGTCGCTAGATAATGTTTTAAGGTTTATTCTTTTCATTATTCATATCACTACTTTACTTGCCAAGGTATTGTTAGATGCGCGATTTTAATGCCTATATAAATGTCAGTTAAAATACCTTAACTGACAGTAATCTCAATTGACACTTTTGGATAACTTAGTTTATAACAGATTTTGTGAATACGCTTCTTTTCTCGATCACATTTTTTTATGTGCTATAGTATTGGTCTGGGCCACCCCAAAACCCTTCCCCCAATAAAATGCCATCGGCTTAGTACCCCACACCCCCATTCCTCCTGTCCAAACTCTTCTCCCCAACCCGCCCTCCCTAATTGATCACCTCTGCAAATCCAGCTTCAACCCAACTGGTGATCCACAACCACAAACCCTGAGAAATAGAGGGCAAGTAGAAGAAGGAGAGAGAAATAAAATAGAAAGAAAGAAGAGAAAGGGGGGAAAAAAAGCATTGGTTAATTCCTCTTCCCCCAAATGTCCCTATCACCCCCCAACCTTCTCCCAAACTTATCCCTATCATAGTAATAATAAAATGCAAAGAGCTGCTACAGAAAAAGATATGTCCAATATCCTACCTCCTCCCCTCTGCAGCTTTGCTGGATAATTTGCCTCAAATCACGCCAGGCTAGACAAGCCTTGAGAAATGCAAAGAACAAACAGGATAAAGAACAGCGGGACTTATTATCCTTATCTCACCCTGTCTAGCTATGACTGTTCACCATAAGACCTGTCACAAAGTGCTCTCATCAACCAGAAGACCAAGTAGCTCAGGATTTAGGATAAGGATTGACTGCTTATCATGGGGTAGCAAGTGTTCCAAACCCTGCCAGAAGGTAAACAATTTGTATGTGAATACATGTGCTGTTCATTAAACCCTTTGCTTACTGTAAACTTTGTTTATACTAAGTTTTGTGAACAAGTTTATTTTCTTGATCAAACTTTCTTGTTTGAATGCACTATGGTTTTTCATCCACTACTTTTTGTGAACAATATCAATCTTTCTTTTTCATCTTCATCTGGATACTACAGTTGTGGATCTTATCCATTTGTTTTATATGTTTATTTTTATTATTTATTAAAATCCACTTGAAATCTTTAATTCGTCTAGACATTTTCAGTACGGCTGGACTGCCTCCATCATATGCACATGTGTTGCTGCATCTGTCTCTTATGGAGCTTTATATCTGTTACATTTTTAGTTATATTATTACCAACTACCCATAGATGTCACTACCACCATAATTGCTATTTACAGAAATAAAGTAAGTGCAACTATCTGGTGCTTCGTGGAGAAAATAAGATTTAATACACAAATTTACCAAAGTTATCCAAAAGTAATGATTGAACTAACAACCTTTGGATTTGCAAGTAATCACTCCATCTATTAACGCTTTTTAGCTGATTGTTCTGTCAAAAAATTGGAAATATATCTTCTTCTTAACTAATCTAGTGGCAGAGCAATCTAAGGCACTGTTTTAAAGATTCAGTTTCTCAGGAGGCATTGGATTACATCCCATGACTGCCCTATTTAGTTATGGAGGTTTATTATTTTTCAGTATTTTGATCATATGTATACTTTTAAATATGTTGTAAAATGGTAGGCAAATTATGATGAGCAACATGGGTAGTATGACTGAGCAGTTCTATGTGTATTAAAGCTCCAGTCTCTCAGAAGACATGAGCTAGTATCCCACTGCTGTCAAACTTTGTATTTTTTCTTATTACTTGTTTTCTTGCCAAGGTATTGCCTGATGGGTTGCAATCAAATAGCATAATTACAAGAAGTGTAGTTGAGTGTCCTGGAGTACAGAACTAACGCTCACACCTCTTAGGAGGCATGTGTTCAAATCTCTCTCTTGTTAGCTCTTGTTCTTTGGTTTCCTATTGAATCTGTCCATCTGGCATTTGGGTTATTGTGAAATTGTAATACTCCTGCCTGTCCTAGGATGGGTAAAATTGTCTCCAATGGTAACCCTGTTGCAATTAACACAACAACCGCATCTGAACACGCCGTGTCCAGCCATGTGCATCCCTCCTCATTTCCCTTGTGATGACTAGTGGTATTAATCAGTCTCTCTTTTTTTAAACTTCTGTATGACATAAATGGTTCTCAGCCTCAGCAAACAACCTAGACAAGCTCTCAATCCCACTGCAAAATGTGCCAATGTTTCTAGATAATATTGTGTATCTGTTTGGGCTTGGTGGAATATGTGGTAACACAAGGGATCCTATTAAGTGTAGGACTGTTGTCAGGCTTACCTCTCCTCACTATAAGTTCTCTCCTGGGCTTTGTCAATACCTTCTCCATATGTGCATCAAGGAGCCTTTGATCTGAACCTCTCTCATAAAGGCCATCTCATGAAGTTGTGCATGAAGTGTCATCATAGGAGACAAGCAGTGTAATCCTTTTCTGAATATCAGCCAACGGTTCGTGTTCCAAAAGTCTTTAGTGTGAGGTGACCCTAAGTTGTCTCTGAGTTTCCTGTGTATACAGCAAGGTATCCACCACCACTATGCCACCACCCTTAACTGCAGACCTGGCTGTAATCAAAGGGTCATCGGCCAATGTACAAAGGGCCCTAAATTCACCCCCGGACAGAATAGAGTCTCTATTCTATTTCATCCTCTCCAGATCAAGTTTGCACATAAGGATGAAAGTCTCAACAATAATATTATTGGCTGGAGGCGTGCATTTACTCTTAGGCTTGCACCTGTTGAGGTCAAAGGCTAAAGCAGATGAATAATCCTGTGTATCATGGCCTCAACAAAAAAGGTCTTGAGTCTTAAGGAATAATAAAAAAAAAATCTCTCTCTCTGCATCTAATTTTAGATGATTGCCATAAAAGGTGGACACAAAGCCCAATCCCTTATCCAATACTGAAGTCTCCACTTGGTTTAATGACCTTGATGCAACGTTAATCACAAGCAATTCCATGGGCGATGGCTCCTGCTGGGATATTTCCTCTGTTCATTGGGTCATGGATTGTCTCTGTTTCCTCCCCCCCTCCCTTTTGTGTCCTCTTCCTCTGACCTGAGGGCAGAGCATGTCTAAAAAAAAAAACACTTGGACCAATACCTGTTGAACTATCTGAATTGGCATCTGACTCAGATGATGTAGCAGGCTTACCTATTTCTTGGGCTGTAATCACTTATCCCTAGGATAGGGTATTTTAAGATCGCTCCACTCATTCACTCTGTTCTGCAAATAATCTATAGTAACTCTGTGGAATTTGGATAGTTTTCTATTCAAAGTATCATTGCGATGTTTGTAAAGTTTGCTCTTGTAAGCTTGCTGCTACACTCCTCCTGTCTAGACAAGGACTGTATCTTCAGATAAATAGTATTTATAGCACTTCCCAATTCTCCAAGCCCAGAGAGGTTGAATATAACCGAACAGCTGTGAACAACAACCGATAATGTGATGCCAACCTATAGCTGGTATGACATCAGCAGCATTGTTATACCACAAGAGCTGTTATGGTGGTGTGTTAAATCATATATGTTAATGTATGTCTTTATGTGACAATTCCCCAACTTGTATTGGGGTTACTAAGTGGCATATGGATTATGTGTGTTCTATATTTATTAATTGCAATATATACTATCATTATGTATTATCTCTGATTAATTGTTATGTATTACTGTATTAATGTTTTATTATTGTATATATGTCATTAGCATTTTATATTTTAATATATGTATATTTAATATATATATATTTTTTTTATTTTTTTTTATTATAAACATATCAAAAAGACAATACATGTAACATATTACATAATAAAAAGGAATTTTTTTACAAATCCAAATGACAAGCTGAATATTATAAATATCACAATATGTTATAGCTTAGTAAAGTTGTTTTAAGTAATTCCTTACATGTTCACATTCTAACACAAACATACAAAACTTTCCTTATTGACGGTGTGGAGATTAATGGAGGACACCCGAGGATCATTCCCCGTCATTAAGGGACAGACGGAGAGGCGGAGAATAACCTGGGGGGGGGGGGGGGGGGTAGGAGAAAGAACAGCCGAGTTTATCAAGATTTTTGTCCAGATATATAGTTATATATAGTTAGATTATGTAATGAGTCTAAATGGATAGTGATGGGCTGGTGACATAATAGGACAGCCATTTACCCCAGATGCTGTTATAATCTTGTAGTCTGTCTGTATCAAAAAATAATGCTTTCTCCATGGTGGCTTGATAGTGTATCTGTATCTGAATTTTTTTTATGGTTGGGATTGTATTCTTCTTCCAGTGTCTAGAGATACAAAGCTTCGTGGCCATAAGAATATGTATCAATATTATACTCTTTGGTTTTGGAAGCTTAGGAAGATCAAGATGGAATAAAAATGTGGATGGGGATAGAATTTTACAGTCCAAACCCATTTTAGAAAGAATATATATGACATTGTTTTTAAGATTATCCAAAAGTCTACAATCCCACAAAATATGTTGTAATGAGCCAGGAGCTAAATTGCATCTCCAACACTGGTCTGAAGTTTGATCTTGAAATTTGCTCAATCTCGTCGGAACCATGTACCATCTATGTAATATTTTAATATAATTTTCTTGAATGTTAATACAGTGGATGTTTTTCCTAATATTTTCAAAGGATTTCAGCCACTCGTGAAGTGGAAAACTTTTACCTAGGTCCAGCTCCCACTTAGTAACAGAAATCGATTTCTGATCTTCAGTATTAGTTTCCACTATATGTCTGATTTTGGAGGTTATTCTCAGTATATTTAATATATTAAATATATGGTTTATATTATTATGTTAGAATTGTATTATATTATGTTATAGATGTATATATAAATCCTGGTCCGTGCACTCCAGACACAATGAGGTTGATGCCCTGCTGCAATCCTTGCAGACACTGTAGTAGTTTGGAGAAAGGAGCACTTAGGGGACTTGATATTATGAGGACTCCCAGATTTATTTTCCAAAAATCAACATGTCAGTCCCACACAGGGGACTTTTATCAAGACCATACACATAAAAACTATTTTAAATGAATTTATGCTAATAGGCATTTGATTTTTTTTATTATATTGGGGGCCATTGCAGGGGAATTTGGGAGGACTTTGGCTATTTCCATAACAGCCTTAGTCCACCCATAGACTTTAATGACAATAGCCAAAATGTTCACAGTAGCCGAAATCCTCTCACAAATCAACTTTGGAGGGTTTTAGTCACCATAAAGGATTCCGAGTTATTCCTAAATGAAGAATTTTTAAGTTTCCTGGATAAAGCTCTAAATCTGATTTAATCTATTGAGTGATACAAATATAGGGTGGTAAGTGCCATCAAAAATTAGGCATTACTCAACCAGCAAAAACAAGATGACTCAGAATAGACTACTGCAACAGTTCTCCCCTAAAACGATTACTGTGTAATTAATTTGTTTTCATACAATGAAAGAGTTGTGCATGAACCTTGTTTTTTGAATATATATTTTATTCATCTAATTTTAAATCTTACAATTAGTTATCTATAAAAAATGTAAATAATCTCAGAAATACACACATAAAACAAAGACCATACATTAAACATAACATGCAACATAACTGACAAATCTACATGTCAATGTGACATCTGGTTTCCTTACCTCTGTTAACAGTCCTAATAAAAAAAAGAGATATTATTGATCTGGAGTCAATCCAAGCAATATAGGTAAGTCGTTCAATATAGGGCTGTATGGAGATGTCAGCCAACAGTCTTTCATTAGCTAAATACAAGTTAAGTATCCCTTACCCGAAATGCTTGGGGCCAGAAGCATTTTGGTTAGCGGATACTTATGGTTAACAGATAATTTTGGCAGCACCAGCCCTATAAATTTTGTACATTAATTAAATTCAATGTGAACTACTTGCTAACATTGTATTTAAGTAATGTGGATCATTTACAGCAGTGGAGTTGGTGAACTTACCTGCTTCAGTGTATTATTCTATTTTATTTATGTGAACAAGTGATAAAGAACTTTTCAGTCTCACAAAGATGCAGTGTTAGTGTTTATCTTGCTTAAAATGAGCATCATACAATAACATTATTTTATTTGATGTATAACTAGCTCAGTACCCCATGAGATGATGACACAAACACAATTTGTAAGATTCCTGTGGGTGTTTTATTAGTTACATGAATACGAAAGGCATGTGTCATTATGTCAAAAGCTAATGAGCATTTTGTTCTCTATAGGAAGTCCCTGATTTTTGTTTATTAATCAAGCATCTATTCTTAACACAATATTTAAAGTTAATGCTTCTACAGCTTTGGATATAAAGTGAAACTTTAATTAAAAAAAACATAGGGGGTTCTAGACGCAATTGTTATTATATTCCCAAATGGCATGGCTTGATAAATGATGCATTATTTAAAACAATTATAGCTTTTGTTGTGTACCTCCCAGAAGGAAAGGATTAGATGACCTTAGAACATGCAGATCTTTGTCTGCAAGGTTTTCTTTTATATACAGTACATATTACTGCAGTTTGCTGATTGAAAATCCACTAGTTTTTTTGTTCAAATATTTTCTAAATCAATTATTAACATAAGTTTGTTTTGGGTGGTCAAAATGAGATCACATATCCACCACCAACCCTAGGTCTCCCTCCATTCACAAATAATTTTTGTGAGGTCAACATGTGGTGAACAGCAAACCGCAGTTTTATCCAGGAAACAGCAGGTTTTTTTTCCAAAAGTGCCAACAAACTCCAAAAATATGAGGGAAAATGTCAGTGGTGAAGACAATGGAGATGGAGGTCGAGTTTGGAGGTTCAGTTGGACTTCATCTCAAAACCCACAAATTTCTTACCCCCCCCCCTTGAAAATAATGGAAATCACCACCCTCAAAGGAGGTGAGGTGAACAGTGTTATAATTGAAACTAAATCCAGCTCAAATTACCTATACAGAAAATTGGGTATAACAAGCCCATGCCACAAATTTTAGTGTGTTTAATACTGGTTGTATCAAAAAGAGGATAACCCAACTAAAGTCTAATGAATATATATGCAACAATAGGACCAGCTCTGGTGTAAGATAAAACTTAAGTTTTATTAACAATTAATATTTCTTATTTTCATACAAACTGTGATTTCCTGGTAGCCTAATTTTGCAAATGTGACAACAAGCAATTATTACCACTTGCAAGCATAATTTTGTTTTTATACATCACATTAAAGCTCCATCTCTCTTGATGGGATGAATTGCAACATGTTTGGTTAGCAGTATTCAAGACCTGCCTATTTCCAATATATACTCCTAGGTGTAATTTGAAGATCACTTTGAGTGTACTTAGTTTGGTTCTGAGCAGTGAGTAATATAACAAATAGGGTGCTGCATCTTATTCATTTTGACGCTAGCAATTAATGCTGCGTTCCTCCTTTTTTGAGATAAGAATTGTTGTTGCAATGGGGCTATTCAGGATGATTTTATTGTATCCTAAGTGAATTGCACTGTGTGTTTTACTCACCTTTTTAACCCTGTTTGGTGGTGTTTGTTGTGACCAATTTGGCTGTGATTTTTTTTGTAAATTCTTTATTTTTAATTTGAAATTTTTTATAAAATATAACAATAATATAAAATAAATAATACAAAATATATTAATACAGGGCAATAACTTATACAAACAAAAGTAAGACAATAGACAGTATTTTAACTTTATATAGCCTTTTTATGTACAAATTCATAATTACTGTACCTACTTTTTTTAACATTTTTTTTTTAAAGTTGTTATAACGGACATCAGAGGTTGTCCCAAAGTTGCATATATATTTACAAGTTCAACTCAACCTCCCAACACAACCTCAAATTAAGTCTCATTTTAGTGAGTGATAATTTTCCAGTCATGCTCTGTAAGATCATGGTCAAGATGGTAGGTTGAGTTTGAACTGGATGTTTTTAGTGAATAGCAGGTATTCAAGATGCAAAGTCGAGGTTACTGTGGAGACTAAGGTTAATGCTGGGATTGAGACCTCCCAACTTGACCACCTTTTGATATGCCCATTAATTAATGATATCAGTCTATAATCATTTAGTTCTGTGGGATCCTTATTAGGTGTGAGTATCAGAACCACAATTGCCCTTAATAGTTCTTCAGGTGATTTTTTTTGCTATCTCATTAAACATGCTAAGAAATGGATTACTACTGGAGCCAGTGTCTTGGTTTTTTCTATTTTGTAAATTATTTGTTTTATTTCTTCTTGAGATATTGGAAGGTTCAGTGCCTTTTTTGGGTATCTGACAATTTCGGTATTATAGTATCTGCTAGATAATTATCTATATCAGAGTCGGAGGCCCTTTGGGGTAGGTTATAGAGATTTGAATAATAATTTTTGAAGGTCTGACCAATTTCATCTGGAGAAAAAAGATCTTTGTTGTTCTTTTAAATCATAGTTATAATATTTTTGGGATCTCTTTTAAAAAAAAATGTTTTTGATAATATTTTGTTAGCTTTAATTCTCTTGTATACAGAAAATTATACCAAAGTGATGTAGTCGGTATGCTGTGTGACCCCATACAATTTGACAAATGTTAATTGCCCTATAGATGGTCGCTGGAATTTTCCCAATTTCTCATATTGGCAGACATGGAAGAAAAATACATAAAAATGCATATTGTGTGATATAGTGGGTGAAAGCTCATCATATACACTGCTGGAAAACCACTCATCACCCTCTTCTTGATACTCAGATGTGGTAAGTAAGAAACAGCAGAGGAGCAGATGTAAGTATCAACTTGAACTTTAGTGAATAGACCCCATTGAAGTAATAAAAGGAAACACCTTAATTCTGAATTTACAGTGTCAACCCCTCATGTAAGGCCTAATATACCCTCTTTTCTCACTGTATGCATGAACCCTCCTATTTTGTTGTTATCCTTCCAAACTGCATACATATTTGCATATGTAATTTTCATTCACTTCTGCTTCATCCTTCTTAAACATTTATATTAGCATTAGCATATGTGTCCACCTTAACCTTGAATTAGGATGAAGTTGGTGGACAGTGAGAAGAGTGGTGGCACTAGAGCCTCAATGAAGTTACACAAGCAGCGCTGGTGTAAAAGTGAAGATTCAGCAGTAAGTTGATTGTTCTATTAAATAGGGTAAAAGGTAACTTTTCAACCTAAATTTTTTTAGGTTGAATAGCTATTTATTGAGTTAATGTACTGTGATCTATTATTATTATCATTATTTTATGCTTAACATTGAAGGAAACATGAAAAGTTAATTATTTTATGTAGCATGCTCAAAATACATTTCATTATTTAAAATCAGTATACCAACAATATGAATTAAATTGTATTTTGGATGATGTAGTAGCCTTCCATGTGCCACACTGAGTCAAATAAATGAATATTTGATACTTAGAAACACTGTATAATTTCTTCAGGCATAAAGAGAATGACATTGTGATAAAAGCCTCCCTCTGCAAGGGTAAGCATTCACTGGACATATTGCAGCCATATCTGTCAATGTCATTAGTAAAGAGATGATATATGGCTTGAAGGGTTAAGTGAAGTATCTTCCTTCTAGCTTTGTCAGCAGCCAATTGGAGCACAATAATGTCTGATTTGTGACCTAATGACTGAGTGCCTAAGAACTGGCCACAAACTTTGCTAAAATCAAACTAGAATCCAAATTACATCGCTTGAGTTGGTGTCCAAGAAAGTCTGTCTTGGAAAAACAACTTTGAAAATAAATTGAACAATCTGCACAAATGTAATGCTTAGTGATGTGTTCCATTTGATTTTTGTTGAACAAAATACAATATTCTCAGTGACATGAAAATAATAGAGTCTTCCATAATACTTCAAATTCTCAGACAGGGGTTAATGTCTAATTTTTATTACTGAATTCGGTTATTTATTGAATAGAATATAGATGCTAAAAAATTCGATACGAGATGCTAGCAGAATCGCAAGAAAATGCATTAATAGAAAGAAAGCACCCCCTCTTTGAATTCTATGGTTTTACAAATCAGGGCATAATAACAATAATCTGTTCCTTGGCAGGTATAAGTATTAAGTAAATGCAAACTCAGTTGAACAACAATACCTGATATATTGTATATCATTATACTTTTGCATGACCCAATTTTGCTTTTACCATTATAAAATGGATAAATAATTACAGTTCTATAACCAAGCAGAGAAAGTGAAAAGTGATATATGGAAAAAGAGAGGGAAGTGGGTAAGAGGAGAAGGATCATATAGCAGGAAAAAGAGAGTGGGGAATACGGTAATTCAAGCGTGGAAGTACCATCATGCCTTGGAATGCCTTGGGATGGGGGAGAGGGTGAGAAATTGATGTGTGGAGAAGGTAGGGCAGCAAGGTTTTAGTATCATAATAGAAGGATGTTCCAATGGAAAAGTCCCAAGGAGACTCCAGTGATGTTCTGTTCTGGTGATCGTGGAGAGCTATATAGAGGATAATAAAGTTGGTAGGTACTTCATGCAGGGGCCATGTTCTTTGGCCCATCTTCGAGGATAATATAAATAGATAGTGGTCATGCCAAGTGGGGTCTGAATGCACCTCATATGTGGCATTGAAGAGATCATGGATCACCAATGCATTATACCCAATGGGGAGGGTCTCCAGGTATTTGAAAGGTGGCATTCTCGGAGGGAACATAGAGGTTTATATGAGTGACAGGAAGCTGGTCTGATAGTGTCCAGGGTTTTGAAAGCACACCACACACCCCTCAGTAGTGCGTGCCCCTCCACCTCCTATATGCCTCTCTGTTGTATGTTTACCTGCCCCCATATCTCCAGTTAGTATGAAAGTCTGCTGACCCCTGTTGTGCCTACATCAGATTGCCAATGCTCTCTGGTCAGTGGTGTTTGGGGCACTTTTAAGAATGGGATTGTCCAGCACCATTGCAATAGTGTGCTGTTAATGCATCCATGAGTTGATAGTGGAGCAGGCCTTTGAGGTCCACTCTTGTACCGGATGCATCGTCAAACATGTTTTTAGGTGTACCCCTTCATGGAAACAGTCTCCGAGAGTCCACCAAAGTGAGTGTCAGAAAAGCTCATCAATGCTGGAGGTGGGCTCATTTGAGGCATAATAGGCTGCACCAAGAGTGGTCCGTTGTCAACAGCCGATAGGTGGTAAAGTTCCCTGTTTCCTTTGAATCTCTACTGTTACATACCTGGGGCTATGGTAGACAGTCAGGATGTTTTAATATTAGACAGGATCCTTATATAAAATGACTGATTTAGCCGAGTATGTAGGGAACACTATGCAAGTGTGTCTCCCAAGAGATATGTTTTTGTTCATCTGAGGTTGTATTTACCTAATTGTAAGACAATCAAGGGACAGTTTATTGTTTACTTTGTACTGATACTGTATATAAAGCCATAGAATTCAAAGAGAGTGCACTTTCTTTTTCCCATGACAATATGTGAATCCTTCTGTTTATGACATCACATCTGGCTTGACATTGAAATTAGCTAATTTGGAAATAAAAATTTGCATATGAAGCAAAAAGTGATGTCATAAGCAGGAGACACCAAACACACTGTTAAAAATTACAACATTTGTTGTAATTTATGCATTCCCATGCAATTTTGGTAACACAAAACAAGATATATTTTGACAGTCTTTATAACCTATAGTTCTCTTATGTTATGCATTTGCTTGCAATGCTGCTAATACAGTGGGGGCTGTGATGGATCCTCCCAGTATGGGTACCCCATCAGAGCGCCGCTTCCTTGCTGTGATAGCCACCTCAAGCCACCAGACAGAACTAGTATTGTAGGTAGCTGCTCTAATACACCAGGCAATACCAGTGCGTAAAGATCCAAAACATGAACTCCAAATAGGCCAAGAATCCTCAGCCATTTACTTCCAGTACCAGACAAAACAAGTAAAGGAGTAGAACAAGAATGGACATTTATGTGTGAAAACAACACAGCTATTTATACACAGACAAATATGACATCAACCAGGAAAAGGCGTGACTCACACCTTGGAGTTAGACACCTCCTGACACCTGGATATAACATAATTAAAAATCACACATTAATATACAGACACATCATGAACACAGCATAATTAGTTTACCAGTAGGACATGCAATGGGGAAAGCCTGCCTCCAACCTTTCAGGATACAAAGGTGTCAAGTTCAGAGACATATGTAGTACACTAAATTACAGTAACTTCCCAGTTAAAGGACATCACTTTAGAAAAGGACACTGAATGGACCAAAATTGGTCAGCTAGTTGACTAGTTCAGTTGACCAGAGTAGTTAAATTTAAAATTTCACTTTAACCGTGCATAACCACTTGGTTCCTTTTTTTTCTGCATTCAACTGACATCATTATTTGACATTATTAGAATTGGTATAGTGATTCTTCTTAAATGTATTGATATTATTTGATTCAGCATGAGCTAAATTCACTGACATTTGTGCATTCAATATAGTTATGTAATAGATGCAATGATGGAAGTGACAGACAGAATGTACAGTGTATATGTCTCCTATGTTGATGGCTAGTCACATATAGTGTTAAACATTTAGGCCATATAGATTTCTTAAGAAATAATAATAAGCAGCATAATATTATACTCATATTTTTTTAAAGACACTGGCTAGCATTATAAATGGAAAGGATCATGTATTTACATTCTCGTGTATCTTGTTACCTGCAGTCCACTGGAAATCTGTTTATTACTATAAATGTTTATTTATGATTGTCACTCTATGTTGATGTGGTACCTACTACTGCGGTATCTACCATTTGCACCTACTTGAAAAAGGCTGTTTTACACACCTGCTGAAACACATTGTTTATTTAGTCCAGGGCTAATTGTAGCCTCAGAGGTTCTTGTTTTCCCAGCAGGGTCAATTTTAAATCCTCTCTCCACATGTTGAAAGTGAGTGCCTGAGATATTGGTACATGATTTTAAAACATTTTTTCTTAGTGTTCTATCCCTTGTATTGTAGAATTAGAGTTAGTTTTTTGTCTACCTAATTCTTGTAGAAAGTGTTTTATTCAGGGAAACACTATTTTTCTTAGGATATGTATCCTGTTTGATGATATATACTGTGTTTTGTGCAATTTATGATCCTGTACTTGATATGATTTTAATTTGTGTTATTAATACACTCTTGTTTTTATATGTTTACTTTATTTCTATATTAAATGATTTTTTACATTTACAACATATCCTGTTTTTAGTAGTATTTATTTTAGCTCTGTCCACATTTATTTATTTCTCTTACATAGTAACATAGTAATTTAGGTTGAAAAAAGACACAAGTCCATCAAGTTCAACCCTTCTACCTATCATTTCAGCGTTTTGATCCAAAAGAAGGCAAAACAACCCCTAAGGAAGCTTTTTTGAATGTTGCCTCCTAGGGGGAAAAAAATTCCTTCTTGACTCCAAAAGGGCAATCAGATTTCTCCTTGGATCAAAAAGCTCTATTATTAATGCTCATTCTATTATTAATACCCCTGTATGTTCTGCTTTTCTAAAAAAACATCCAGACCATTTTTAAATGCATCTATTGTGGTTGATAGCACTACCTCTCTTGGCAGTGAGTTCCATCATTTTATTGTCCTTACCGTAAAGAATCCCTTCCTTTGCTGCCTATGAAATCTTTGCTCTTCCAGTCTCAGGGGGTGACCTCTTGTTCTTTGTACATTTCTATTAATGAACAGGTCCCTGGAGAGCTCCTTATATTGGCCCTGCACATATTTATATAATGTTATCATATCCCCTCTAAGAAGCCTTTTTTCTAAAGTAAATAAATGCAATTTTTTAGGTCTCTCTTCATAACTAAGATCCTCCAATCCCCTTATTAATTTTGTAGCTCTCCTTTGCACTTTTTCTAGTTCCTTAATATCCTTTTTAAGGACTGGTGCCCAGAATTGTACTGCATATTCAAGGTGAGGTCTTACCATTGATTTGTAAAGAGGCAAGATGATGTCTTCCTCCAGTGAATCTATACCTCGTTTTATACATGCCAATATCTTATTGGCCCTTGCAGCTGCTGACTGGCATTGGGCACTGTTGCCAAGTTTGTTATCTACAATGATTCCTAAATCCTTTTCGTTAGTAGTTTTTCCCAGGGAAATACCATTTAACGTATATGATGCTTTGTTATTATTTTTCCCATAATGCATAACTTTACATTTGTCTATATTGAACCTCATTTGCCACTTTCTTGCCCAGTTCCCTACTCTGTCCAAATCTTCCTGTAAAGAAAAAACATCAAGATTAGTCTTTATTACCTTACCTAATTTTGTGTCATCAGCAAACACTGAGACATGGCACTCAGCACAACGTGGGAGATCATTAATAAACAGATTAAAAAGAAGAGGTCCCAAAACAGACCCCTGAGGTACTCCGCTCACTACCCTCGTCCAATTTGAAGCTTTACCATTTACAACAACCCTCTGTGTTCTATCTTTTAGCCAATTTTCAATCCAAATACATACATTTGCCCCCAATCCTATTTCTCTCAATTTGTAGAGTAACCTTTTGTGTGGAACTGTATCAAATGCTTTAGCAAAATCCAAATAGATCACACTTCTTCTTATTTTCATTACCAGATATTTGTTATATTTGTTTCTGACGTCCATAGTTAGATTAATACTGCTTTGTTTATGGTCTGGGGATACCCTGAAGGATATGTTGCTTTGATTTATTTACTTTTTCATCTATGAATGTATTTTGGTAAGATTTTTTCAATACTTAACACTAAATTAGCGTTGTACACTTTTTCGTTATTTTACTCTGTGTCCTTGTACAATTCCCTCTGGATTTTACATCAGTCACTCTTTAATTAAATTACAAATCACTTTGCCTAAGGATTAAACAAAATAATGTCGGATAGGAACTTTGTTTATAGACTTCTCCTTGCCAATAATTCAATTGTGCTCAAATACTGGGAATCATTTATTTTATTCCTAATTAGGGCTGTTCCTTACAGTAAATTTACCCCTTGGTGGTCTAGGGTACATCTAATTTGTAGAATACAGTCTTTCCCACTGTGTTGCCCTCACACCGCAACAACAAAGAGAGATTGTTGTGCCCAGCTCCATGTACAGCATGCGAGTGTCAAGCCTCTGGTTACTTTAATGGCACTACATAATGAAAAAACAAAACAAACATAAATGAATAACATATATTAAAAACATATATTAAAGGCCAAAATATAAACCAACCATTGCGGAAAAAATACACTTTTTTAGTAAAGATATTAACATACCGGTACTTAAGGACATCTGTACACAGTGCACAGACCTCCTCCGGCTATGGGTCCCCCAGGCCAGACAGGCCCCTTACTGGGGTACTGGCAGTATTTTCACGGATGGCAGCCCTGTTGATCCTAAGTTATGCCTTATATTGGACATGTGTGAAGGAAATACATAACATGGATGAGAAACATAACACATCTTGTAGCATGTCAGTTATAACCAAAATGCCTGTGGCACTTAAGGCGTATAGTTGAGATCAGCTTCAGTAGTTATGTTAACTGTGGAACTTTTATACATGGCTCCAGAGATTCAACTATGTAATATTGTATGCTACTGTCCTATATTGTGCATCTCTGAACATTTTCACATCCTAAGCCAAACAAATGTCAATATCAATCCATAGCTCTGTATTGATTTATATTTAGTAAACCACAAAGCTTACCCATTAAACATTTTTGCATTTCATCAACGTTTTATTCATCTGATTTTTTTTTATTTTGCTTCAGAGACAATGGTTTATTATATCTGAAAGGAACTTTAATCTTGTTTGCAATAAAGATATTGTGCTGACAGTCAGCAACCTCCAAATATATGTTGGTGCTTCATGGGACCCATACAAATTAATTAAAAATATTAAATCTAATTTACAGATAAACAACTTTAATACAATGTAATTAAAATTCTCAGTATGAGGTTGGTTAATGTCATTTGTTGTTGAAGATTTTTAGGCATGTGTAAGCTAATGTATTTAAAATAAACTAATAATAACTATGACCTTAGTGTGTTTTATTGTCCTTTCTGAGATTACATTTTTTTTATTGATTGCCTTTTTTTTTTTTTTTTACTGAAATTGTTATTTAAGATTTTGTATAGTGCACATACAAAGAGAAGTTCAATTTAATCTTTTCATGTCAGCATTTTGTTTTATTGAATTAAATGTTAGATGACAAATAAACTCCACTGTGCTTTCAGCAAAATATCTACATGCACCTTAAACACGTAATCAGAATGCATTCTATAAAGCTGAAGGAGCCTTATCATCTAAACATTGTGAATGTAGACAATATAAAATGGTCAAAATGACCCATACATTGTGTTAGCAGAACTGGTATCCACTGCCTACATTATGAGAAAAATATACTTTAATTGTATCTCTGTTATCTCCTGTTTTTGTCATCACCTTGTGGCTTGCTATGCAAAATAGCAAAGAATACTATATTAATAAGCTACAACTTTGCAATGTGCTTGGATCTATATATACTGGTCTGCTCTTGTATTCATGTACATGTGTGTATGCTTTTTTGCACTTGTACTTCAAATATAAGTGAAAAAATGTAGTGCCACTAGTATGATGATACACTGTAATGGACTTTTGATACATACCAGTTTATGCTGTGACAACAGCTTTCATGCTTCCCTTGGAAGCAGATAGCCTGGTCAGGTTGTTCACTGTCTCTCTCTGACAATGCAGGTTCCCTCTGCTGATCTCATGCAAAAATAGCCATGGCATAGAGAGTGTCTGCTCTGTCAGACAATCAGGGTCTGCACTGAAGCAAGGATTAAAAAAAAATAATACTAACCTTTGTTAAAGATTTTTTTTTAAAAAAGGCTTTTTTTATAATTGTGCCGTCCATTCGTCCGAAAAACGAATAACGAAAATGCTAAGCTAACGAAAGCCGAATGAACGAATGGTTAATAAATTTATGAATGGAGACTCTGTCTCCGTGTAGTGAAATGCCGACAGCCTATAAACCGAACGTTCGGTTTATAGACTTTCGGCTTATGGAATACATGTAACCCTATTGCTATTCTATAAACCGAACGTTCAGTTTATAGAATAGCAATAGGATTACATGTATTCCATAAGCCGAAAGTCTATTAACCGAACGTTCGGTTTATAGACTTTCGGCTTATAAAAAACATGTAGTACTATTGCCTTTCTATGAACCGAACGAGAGCCACATTCATAAGAATTTCTTATGAATGGGGCTCTCGTTCGGTTTATAGAAAGCCAATAGTATTACACGTATTCTATAAAACGAACAAATAAAACGAAACGAAACGAAAAATAATGAACGAATTTCGTCTGAAACGAATGAAGTAATGAATGAAATTAGTTTTAGACGAAATTAATACAATTTTCGTCCGAATGGACTAAAACAAAACGAAAATTTTAGTTTTGCACATGTCTAGTGACTGTGCTGCCACTGTATGGACCTCAATATCTACATTCAGCTTTATTTTCATATTGAGTGTTCTACTAATTTACCTTTTTGGTGAAAAGAAAAAGAAATTTGCACAATAACAAATAAAAGAGTGCGCCTTTAAAGAAGCCCACTATCCAGGCGAAATGCGTAGCACAATGTGATTACGTCACCGGAAGGGGTAGCTCGGTCTCTGACAGATACAAAGTTTTGATTTTAACTTTTCATGTAAGCGGATATATTTTGTACATTGTTTAATCCCTAGCATCCTCTCTTCCTTACCCTTTCCTGCTGTTTATCCACTGGCATATGGAGTATATCACAAAAAAACAGCATATACAATTCCTAATAATCCTCAGAGCCGGGTTCTTTGTGGCTCAAGCTCATGTGAGTGAAAAGTTTTTATAAGTGCATAACAATCGTCTGCACTAAGAAGTGTTTTTTCTTCTCTTTCCTTGTTATATGTACCTGAATCTGCCAAGAATCATATATTATCAAGATAAGTCAGTCTATTTATTTGTTATTGTGCACCTTCCTTTTCCTTTTTAACCAGTTACTTTCATTGGTGGTGTATAAGAGGGGTGCACCACCTGAGTGGTAGCTACATACCTAAGTATAATAGAGCGCCTTTTTCCACAACTCACTTTTTAATTTACCTTTTTGTATTGATATGCAAATTACACATGTCTCATTGAAAGTAGCTAATTTGTATATAAAGCCTCATGTGATGTCATAAACAGGAGACATAGAAACATAGAATATGTTGGCTGACAAATAACCATTTGGCTTTTTTTGTTTGCCCAGGTTATTACTACCTTGTCTTATCTTCTTTCTAGGATAGCCAACTGCTTATCCCATGTACATGAGCACTTCCATTTTTCTACTGCTACTACAGCTCACTATACAACCAAGCATCTCACTAGCATTTCTTGAAAATACCTATTTCTCTTTTTCTTTCCAACCCTTTGTAAATAGTATCCAAGAAGGGAATTTTGTGCATACATGAGTTTTACCGTAACAAAGTGCCTCCCTCCCCTGCAGATATCTATCTAAAGTGCAGCTCATGGGGTCATTTGGTGAGAGAATTACAATTTAGATTTGTATATTCTTATTTGCCAGTCAAAGGAGAGGGGGGGGGGCATAGTCGTCAGAACGAAGCCTGTATATGTCTTGTCATGTCTTGTATATATTTATATGTAAACATGCAACAGGGGTTATGAGTCGAACTGCCTTAATTATTTTTCCAAATATTCCCATGTTTTTTAATACTGTATTGGGCCCAACTAATCTCCTTTTCCATTTTCTCTTGGAATAGGGCTTGATTCCTGACTGTTTCCCAGGCAATTTTGCCCTGCTTCTTCCAATTCCATGCAATGGTAATCTTAACTGCCATGAATATATGGGTAATAAGCAGTCGTGCTGCTAAAGGCATTTTCGGCTAATTAAGATGCATTAGTTCAGTGCTAGATGTTTTTGAAATTGTTTTCTTTGTGAGGGATTTAATTGTAATAAATGCCTTTTGCCAAACATCTTGTATATCACTACAGCTCCACCATATATGTGAGTGGGAGCCCTCCTCCTGAAGCATCTCCAGCAGACCGACGAGATCGATAGGAACATTTTTGCTAAGTGTGTTGGAACACAATACCATCTATTGGTAATTTAATATTGTGTTTCCACCAGACTCAAGCATTTGATGTCTTTTGAGACTTTAAGAAATAAATCATACCATTCTTTGATGTTTATTTTAATCCGTAGCTCGTTTTCCCATGCACTTATTGCTGGAGGAACTATTATTTGTTCCTGTGTTCTTAAAAGTTTCAAAGCTTTAGTAAATACTTTATTCATTCATACACCATCAAAAAATTGGTTTATCGTGTTTAAAGTGTTGCTGTCCTCAATCAAATGGTCCCTTATGAAGCTTTTGATCCCCAAATAGTTGAATATCTCTCTATCTGGTAGAGCAAATTGTTCCTTGATATGAGCAAAGGAATCAATTTTATCTGCTTTTAATACTTGTTGTATTGATTTAATTTCACTGGCTTTCCACTCTCTCAGATTTAGGTTGTCCAGTTGGAATTCCAAATATTCCAGATTTATAGTAGAGGGCACATTGTCTCTGGCTATTTTTAATATATTATTTTAGCCCATTCCGGCATTGGTTGTTTATGAACCAGGGATGAGGATTTAATTAGTTTATTCCGTGTCTGCCAGATTAAACTATTTAAATCTCTTAAGTCACATGCTGCGGACTCAATGGCATACCAGCCTTCTCTATTTTTCTTTACTTGGATCGCATGCATGTGACATAACATAGTAGCCTGATATAACCTCTTAATATCTGGAAAGTTTAGGCCTCTATCTAACTTTTGAGAAAGCAGTTTGTTTCTGATCCACGTTTTTTTACCTCTCCATATGAAGTCACATATACTGCTCTGGAGCATATCCAGCCACGATGGAGCATATCCATAGCCATTTCGGGATAAGATAGGAATTCACTGCATTAATTCTACCCCACCACGATATTTCAATGGCTTTTCGCTCTTTTAACCAGACATTTGAGTATCTAAGTGAGGATAAGAAATTTATTTCCATCATTTTACTTAAATCTCTACTAATTTTAATACCCAGATACTCTAAGTAATCTTTAGTCCATTGGAATTCAAACAGCTGCAGAATTTCCTTAATGGAGGTGGAGTTAATATCCATTATAATGGATTTGTTGATATTGATTTTATAGTTAGATATTTTACTGTACTTTTTAATCATGTCCATAAGATTTTCCAATTAGTGTGAGGGGTTGGTCATGGTAATCATAATATCATCAGCATAAAGAGATATTTTCATAATTGTATTTATTGCGAATGGTTCCATTGATATCACGTACAACAAAGGGGATAGAGGGCATCCTTGTCTAGTTTTATTGTTTAGCGGGAACCAGTCCGATGTTATATTTGGGACAATCGTTCTTGCTTTTGGTATTTGGTAGAGGGCCATTATGGCTTCAAGGATCCAACCCGTTATCCCAAATGCTTCGAGGGTGAGCCTCATATAGTTCCAGCTGACCCTGTCGAACGCCTTGTCTGTGTCAATCAACAGGGTCAGCAATGGGATCTTTTTTTATAGCGACATCATCCAGTATATTTATTATTCTTCTTATATTATTTGTTGAAGATCTTTTAGGTATAAAGCCAACCTGGTCTGGGTGGATGATTGAAGACAGAATAATTTTTAGCCTAAGAGATACAATTTTAGAAGAAAGCTTGACGTCAACATTACTAAGTGATATTGGCATATAATTTTTTACCTCAGTTGGATTTTTTATAATGGGTAGGATATTTGCCCTAAGCATTTCAGATGGAAAATTCCCTATTTTGACCGCTTCATTAAAAGTTTTGGTTAGGCAAGGTTTTATCTGTTTTTTGAATATTTTGAAGAAGGAATTACCAAATCCATCTGGTTTTTAGCTTATCCAGACAGTCAATAGCAATTTCAACTTCTTCCTGTGTAATAGGAGTGTTTAGCGACTCTCTATGTGCATCGGAAATTCTCTGTAATTCAGTATTGTTTAGGTAATGGGATATTTCTCCCATATCAGGTTAAGGGAGTATATTATACAGCTGTTTGTAGTATTCATTAAATTTGTCTCCAATTTCTTTAGGAAGCATATCAATTTTATTGTGGTCTATTAACTTATGAATTCTGTTATCAGCAAACTTTTTCTTACATTTATTTGTCAAAATTTTATTTACTCTATTCCCTTTTTCGTAATATTTCCTTTTTCAATTATGTAGATAAGTGATAGTATTTTCCATTAATTTCTGGTTTATTTTTGCTTGAATATTCTTTAATTCTACTCCCTAGTTTAGTGGAGGCCTGGGACATTTTCCTGGTCTCCTGTATAGGGTAGTTATAAACTATCCTATTCCTATGCCCTTATTTGACACACGGTGGGGGGGTTGTAACGTCTTCAGCTGTGCGCATTTTGTGGCTTTTAATGTTTGCTCTCTTGTCTCGCTTAGCTTCTGCATAATTATCTATTCTATTCTGTGACTAGTCAATTTCCTCTTCCCTATCTTTCCTCTATCCCTCTTTCTTACTTTTAATTTTAAACTTTACTTTACATTTACCAGTCCTCTATTCCTTTCCCTTCTCTTCCCTTGCCCATATACTTTTTTCTTCCCTTTTCTAACCTCTTTTTCCTTTCCACTCTCTGCCTCTTCTCCTTCTCATCTCTCTCTTAGTCTTTATTGATTCTCATTTCCCCTTCCTCCTCATCTCTCCTATTCCCTCAGTTCACTCTCTTCTGTCAATTTTGGACCTCTCCCCACTCCCCAGTCTCTTTTCCCTCTCTCTTTCCCTTCCCCCCTCCTTTGGGTTTTTACCCCATAAAAATCTCTATTCCTTCACCCACATTACTCTTATTTTTTGTGTGCATTCTATTACAAGTGAGAAATAAATGGTTATCTTTTATGTGTTCCTTGTATTATATTGTAGAAAATCTAAATATGGGATTCTTGTGCTAAGTGCAAACTTGACCTTGTGAATTCATTTAGGTCCTGTGAAATAATTACCTATACATTTATGTTGCTCTGACCATTTTCTCTACTTTGCTGTTTTTCCATGGCTAACATGGTACCATTCTTTAATCATTTTAGTCACCCAATCAAAGTAATCATAAGATTAGTTTGGCATGATCTCCCTAAAGTAAACCCTTGTTGTTTCTGTTGCTAAAATCCATGTGATTTTATGTTCAACAATCCTATCCTTTAACATGGCTTCCATTAATTTACCCACAACTGATGTAAGTCCTCCCTACTACTTTTCTTGTGAATAGGCACAACATTTGCTAATTTCCAACCTTCTGGGATGACCCCCATTAACAGTGACTGGTTCCATTTTTTTGTTGCTAGTACGCCACTAAGCTCTTTAAAAAAAATAATAAAGTTTTTATTGAGTCATTAATAAGAATACATCAAAAATGAAAGTATAACATAACTTTGTTGTAAAGACAATAAAAAATCCCACATTATACATAGATCAAAACGACATTTTTGACTCTTAAGATTTTGTGTGTATAATCTTTTGTAAACTAATTGTATTTATATAATTTAACACCTTCGCGACAAAGGACTTGTCAGGTACGTCCTGCCGGGAACTCTGTTCCCGACAAAGGATGTACTGCGGTGAACCAAGCGGTTTTCACGATCATCGATCGCGAAAACCGCTTTAACGGTGCTGGTCTATTGTCACAATGTCGAGGCAATAGCCAGCACTGAAATATCTTTTCTGGGGCCCCCACGATTGCCCCACGGAGCAGCAATATGGCTATGCCCTCTGGAGGTCTGAGCTTCGGAAGTGAAAGTAACTTCACTTCCGTCGCTCTGAATATGCTACTTGACTGCCCCTATTAGTAGTTAAATAGCATAGCAATGGAAAAATTTAAAATAAATATTTAATTAACTAAAAACTGGTTATATAGTTAGCTTAGCCTATAGGGTTAAAATTAAATAATTTTTAGCAGAAGGGATAGGGTTAAAATTAAATTAAAATTAAAATATATTAAGGGATAGAATAAGGGTTAGAGTTGGGGTTAAATTTACTGTTATGGTAAAATTTTGGGTTTGGGTTGGGATCAAAAGGTCAATATAGGAAAAAACAAAAAACACTATTTTTGGTTTTTGCCCTATTACTCGCAAAAAATATCGAAAAATATGGAACCATGCATATTTCTGAACCTGGGACAACATTTAAAAAACTATTTAGACAGGGTCTTTTTTAATGATTGTATTTGTGTAAATTATATTTTAGGTCAAAGTTAGAAAAAGTGGGGTTTTTAAAAAACGTTTTTTTCATCATATTTTATGATTTATTTGTAGTTGTAATGGTATCTAATTAAAGCCCTTCGTATGACGATAAAATCAACATATAATTTGTATGTGTACAGTATGTGAGAGAAGAAAATTACAGATAAACACAAACACCCCAGAAATGTCAAAACATTGTCACCAAAGGAAAAGGGGTTCATTTAATTATTTTTTATTTACTTTATTTTTAAATACACATTTTCATTTACATAGGGTTACCAGCATACAGTTACTAAATGCCAGCTTTTTTTTTTTTTTTTATATTTTGGCCATAGTAAAGAGTAATTTCTTTAAATGTTTGCTCTTATGGATAAGCCTTATAACATTTTCTGTTGCCTTTGATAAAAGATCTTTTAAATAATCGTATTTCTCCTCATCTCCATTTAAACCATTCCAGTCTGATAATGACTCATTTACACATATTCTAATTTTAGAAAAGTTAGTTTTTTCAAAAATCTAAAACATTTGTTTGTGTGTGGTGTGACTCAGTCTATGTTTATATATTAAACTACACTGACTGGTGATAACTAGAACACATACTTTCACCTACACAAATATCAAATCTCCATATTTGAAAACTAATTGTAATATGGTCTCCTTGTGAGTTGACTCCTCAACTACTTGTTTTAGGGATAATATCAGTAGAGAATTTCTAATATCTGTACTCCTGGCAAAGCCAGCTATTTCACATCAGAAGTGAATAATGATGATAACTTCCTCTTTCAATGTTGTTTTAGCTATTTCCTCAGCTGGTAGGTTATCTAACTTTTCTACTTGCCACACCTATGCGAGTTACAGTATGATTACCAAATTCAGGATACCCCAAACTGATGTTTGCATCACTAACTTGCACTAGGTTAAATTTGATGCAATCTTTTTTTTATATAAACAGCTTTTCTATATAAACACAAGATCCCTAGATCTTATTTACTAACTATGAACATTTATAGATATGACTGAAATTGTCATTTTGTTTTTACCACACATGCTATGTCAGCATCTATCCCTGTTTTGTGGGGTAATTACACTGATGTTTTATCACCCTCCCCACACACCCTCATCCAAGTTAAAATACAACCTATCAAAACCACAAACCACATCAGAAACACTTATTTAAATCACATTTTTCTCTTACTGTTTGCATTTGCTTGCAATTCTGCCAACATAATATAGATCATTTTTGATAATTGTTTGTTCTCTATAAATGCTTATTCAAGTTTGTATGTTTTGCAAAACTTTAAGAACAGAGGTCAATATAATAATATTAATTGTCTGCTGATACACGTATCACCTTTGCAATAATTTTCACAATACCTTTTAAATTATCCAAAGCAATGTTGTTTCCAAGAGATTTGAAATATATGAAATAGGATTGCAAATGTTACCAGAAGCTGGACACAAAGCTAAGATAAAATAAAACATGGCACCTTCAGTTTTTTACAGGTCTAGAAACTTGAATAATTAACCTCAAGTTTCTTCACTTGGGAAATAAGCTCTACTTTTAGAAATCACTGTAACATTGGCTCATTCAACAACTGTCAGTGTATTAAAGGTTTCCAAATTCTACTGAACTGGTATCAATGTGTTATTGTGAAATGCTTTGTTAATTAAAATACTGACAAAATACAAGCAGTTGTTACATGCCTCCTGAAAGTGTAGCAGTAATTAAAAAAAAGTTTTGTAAAAAGAATTGCTTTGCTTAGTAAATATATATAGTGGTTCATAAAATGGTGTTCAAATATTGTCATGCAGCACAAAAACAGGTACCACAATATTAATAATTACAATTATTTTAGCAGTTTGCTATCTATATAGCAGTTGAGTTATTCAAGCTGAAAACACAGTGTGAAACTTCCCCACTATATTAAAATGACACTAAAGTATAGATCAAAAGTTAGAAATCCTGTGCCACTGATGTGGAGTAAACCCGCCATTGGCCCAGATTCTTCCCCGTTAATGGAAAAACAGCCTCTATCAGGAATATACAGGGCAGTTGTGATTCTATGGGCACCTCGAACAAGGTCAGTGGGTGCACTACAATCACTTGCAAAAGCTACCGCACCCATTAAAAATCACAGCACATGTTAAAAATGAAGGCACCAGTACAATATTGAATTATATGGACATCTGTGTGCATATAAAACATGTGTTCCAAGAATAAGAACAAATGATCCATCAGATTCAGTTATGAAGAAAGTGTAATGCAGTAATTATCAAAATGTTAATCAAAATGTTACCATCATGTAATTGGTCTCACAGCCAGAAACACCAGCCTCGAGTGCAGGAAAGGCCTCTGGAGTGAAATAACCATGACTGTTAATGAAGTTTGAAAGGTGACAAGATTGGTTGCCATGGAGAAGAAAATGGTTTGTGTATTTACAATTACTAATATATATATACCTGTAGTACATATCAGACAGTTGCTACCTGAGTGAACACAACCTATCTGACACCATACTGATCATGCTCTACTGTCATATTGCAGGTATTCAGATATCAGGAGATGGGTGCTAAAGAAGATGAAAAAGACAAGTGTGACACAACCACACCCATACAACCTCAAGGAATATGAGCTGGCAGTCTAGAACCTCTATAACCTCTATACTCGCTCTAGAACACTACATGAATAGATGTGTTTATTACAAAAGCTAAAATTGCAAACTACACGTTCAGACACTTCAATAAGGTTTTAATATGTATGATCAATTACAAGATAAAACATATGGTAGAATGCACATGTTGCATGATAACAAAAATAGAAGTCATCAGTGGAAATCAATCTCTTGTCTTGTAGATACCTCTGTGGAACAAGAGAAGAGCATCTTCCTAAGTGCAGTGTATTCAGATGTTGAAGATCAGCCAGGCACATCAGGAGCTGTCCATGTTCAAGGTGATGGTGGAGAATCACTGAAAAAAAAAGAACCAGCCCATGCAAATCATTCACCTAATTCATGTATTAGACCCACATCTTGCAGGAGATATGTAAAATTCATAGGAATTTAGCTATGTTAGTTGCAACACTGACCCATCCAGCAGACATATCCCAATTGGATTTCCTTTGATAAGTAGTTAATTAGTGGCAACTCAGCGACTATACCTTCAGTAGTAAAACCTTAATGTGCACAAAGGGTGGAAAGGTATCAAAGTGATGAAGAGAATACAGAAACAAATAGAAGGTTGCCTAATCTGTAATTCTCATCTAATGTTCAAAGATAACTGAATTTTTTGATTCACATCATCCATAGTGTATGCCACTATCAGTGAACAATTTTCATAAAGCTCACGTACACAGGTAACATGAGCAGTTATATCACTAAACATACCTGTTGACATATATGTTCTGAGCCCCAGATTATGCAATACTGCTAACAATCTCACCTGCATAGGTATTGAAGGGTTCCTTCCAGTCAGAGGCTCCAGATCATGTGCTGATATAAGTCAAGCATGATCACACAGGACAGACTAAAATTCTTGAGAATGTGGTGTTCAAGGTACTTTTTCAAGATGTGCCTGGCAAGAGTCTACGTAGGTACTTGTCGCCCAGCAGGATCAGCCAGCAATGCTCCCTGGTTGGCATCCCTCCAGGCCTCCCTTTGACATGGCAGTAGATGGCATACAATATATATATATATATATATATATATATATATATATATATATATATTCCTTATAACTGGTGGTAACAATGGGTGTGATTCTGAGTGTCACTCCTTTTTATACTGATCCTGATTATTTATTTTTAACGACTCCATTATTTGGAATAATAGAATATTGTGCAGCAGATGATATGTCTCAGGTGTGCTGATTAGCGGGGGCCATTGAATCTAGGCAATTGTAAGTGTGCGCTCAGCCATTCAAAGAGGTTGAACACTGCTGCCATCTGTCTTGGGTCCGAATGTGGAGAAACTCTCATTGCTATTGCAAAGAGAGACCCTCAGTTATAAATGCCATTAATAGAGTAAGATAAAATAGACTATTGATAGCATTTAAAACTGAGTGTCTCTCACCTTGCTAATTTTGTGGCTCTATAAAACTATTTTCTATTATTGCACACCCAGGGCATACCGCAGCACCAACATTGCAGAACCAGTACATACCCAAGCACCCCAGGACATGGCCCACATTGAAGACCCAAGACTTACTCCAACAAGCTCCCTGGTGTCTAGTGGCAGGCAGCATGGTGTCTGTGTGCTGCCCAGGTGCACAGACAATCTACCATGCTGCATCTCATGGTCCCCATGTGGTCTGAAGTCTGAGCATTGGAAGATCACATGACCTCCAGCACTCTGAGCCCAGACATCTTCTGATCTCCCCAGCTAGCTCCTCTGCTAGCAAGCATTTTTTTAAGTGTTGGCATTTTTAACCCTAGCTTTGTTTTACTCATGCTGAACAAAGCACTGGTTGTATTGCAAAATCTTCAGTCCTTAGGTGTTCATACAAAACTATGGCTGTAACCTCAGTCACAAAGTTGTATGGGTGCACAGCAGCACTGCTTTCACTGTTGATGTTATATTCAAATATGACATGTATGCCTCTGTAAAATATAAGATTGTTTGGGGGTAAATTGGCTTAAATTATGTTTCCAGAATAGTTTGTATTGTTGTTCACTGGATGTGATACTTATATTAAAGAATCTTAGATTATCCCATTGCAAATTATTATTAAATGAAAAAAATAGAGTCGTTTTAAAAAATGAGTCTCTCTCTCCTGCTCTTACACAAACCACCTTAATGTTCTGTCAGTGTTCACATATAACTCCCTAACTACTTTTCGAACCTTAATTCCTTCATTTCTGCACCCTAACCCATACTAAATGTAATCATAATCCTAGCCATAACCCTTCTCACCTTGACCCTAACAAGCCCTAACTTTTAAGTACTCTCAACTAGAGTTGAGCTAACCCGAACCGCAAAGTTCGGGTTCGTACCGAACATTGGGATTTTAGGACCCCTGACCCGAACACAGAAATTACACTGTATGTCCGGGTTGGAATTCGGGGTTCGGCGATTCATATTGCCTAAACAAATGTAAAATTACTAGTGACTGGACAGCTATTGCTGCCAAGTAACTAGTAAAATAAGCCCCCCCTAGTCCCCACCCATTGCCCATGAATGGGGACCCTAATAAAGTTAGGGGAGACCTAATGTCCCCCCCGGTCCCCACCCATTGCCGGCGGGTGGGGACCCTATAATAATAAGGGTGGGGGGACCAAATGTCCCCCCCAGGTCACCACCCATTGCCGGTGGGTGGGGACCCTATAATAATAAGGGTGGGGGGACCTAATGTCCCCCCCAGGTCCCCACCCATTGCCTATGGGTGGGGACCCTATAACAATAATGAGGGGGGGACCTAGTGCTCTAGAGCCCGAACCCAGACTTTTTTCCGAAGGTCTGCCGAACCCGCCGAACCCGAACATCGAGGTGACTGCTCAACTCTACTCTCAACCCACACACAAACTTAGGTAATTACACTTAAACAAAATATATGTATTTTGCTGAAAAATGTGATCACGGGTGTGTGCTATATCGGAGGAGCATGCTTCTCCAATACAGCGTGCCCAGAGTAGAGCGACGGAAGAGAGAAAAAAAAAATCAGGCAGTTAGAAAGTATTACAGTTATAAATAGAAAATTAAACAAATAAATAAAATAAAATAAATAAATGGAAAAAGCTAACCCTTGATCTACTAAGCCTAGATCTAGGGTTAGGGTCATAAATAGGGTTATAATTAAGGTTTCAGGGGGGTTTGGGTGAGTATAACGGTTAGATTAAGGGGTGGGGGTAGATTTAGGGTTAGGGTGAATTTAGAGTTGGGGTAAATTTAGGGTTGGGGTTAAAAGGTTACTGTAGAAGAAAATGGTTTGGAGAAAAAAAAACATTAATATTGTTTATTGCCCTATTAGTTGAAATAAAACATAGGCAAACATGGAAACATTGGTATTTCTAAACTCAGGACAAATTGTAGAAATATATAGACGGGGTATTTTTTACCATTTGTAATTGTTTAAAAAAAAAATCAGGTCAAAGTTAGAAGAAGTGTTTTTTATGGCATATTTTCATCATATTTTATATTTTTTTTAGTAGTAAATTATATCATATGAGGAAAATAATAGTATCAAATGAAAGCCCTATCCGTCCTTTAAAAAATGATATATAATTGGTGTGGGTGGACTGAACACAAAGAATTCACATGTGACAAAAAAAATATAATTCTGGTCTTCAAGGTACATCAAATGCAGCATAGCACTCGGTCACTAAGGGGTTAATGAAACATGGGCAAAGATGGGTTATTTTTTTTCTGCGCTCGTTTTTTTTTTTTTAACAGTTTCGGCGCGTATTATGGTTTTTTATTTGGGCTTTTTTGGGGATAAAGAAAAGAAAAGAGAAAAGAGGTAAGTATGAAATTGTTATTTTTTTTACAGGTCAGTTTATGGCCCACCCCCTCACTATTATTAGGGTGAGGGGGGGTAGGTAGGCATTTTTTTATTGGGGGGAAGTGACTAGGGGCTGAGCACCCCTAGTCACTTTTATTATTATAGGGTGCCCACCAGCCAGCAATGGGTGGGGACCTGGGGGGGACATTAGGTCTCCCCTAACATTATTAGGGTTCGGGGCCGAGTTCGAGCCCAAACCCGGACTTTTTTCCGAAGTTCTGCCAAACCCGCCGAACCCGCCGAACCCGAACATCAAGGTGTCCGCTCAACTCTACTCTCAACCCAAACCCAAACTTAGGTAATTACACTTAAACAAAATATATGTATTTTGCTGAAAAATGTAATTAAAATTCCTCGCTTGAGTAAATATTTATGTTTTAAGTAGGCTTTTAGCAAAATAGTGTAAAATAGAGGAGGATGTTTAATGAAAATAATAATAAAAGTAATGAAATACTCTTGCATAGGCACAGACTCTTAGTGCTTAACACTTTGCTGGGCTCTTTGAGGTGGTATTACTTGGTGGACAGAGGGAAACTTCCCATGCTAGTCCCTGTTTCCCTCTCAGATGTCCAATATTCTCATATTTCTTGATTTTCACAACCTTTCATTTCATAAATGGAAGGTTGTCAAACACTTTTTGGTGCCTCTGTGCATTTAGTTGTATTTTTGTGCGAATGGAAAACTGAAAAGCTTAACTATATAGCAACATGTGTTTTTTTTAATTAATATAATTAATGACAGTGTTCCCTGGTGATACAGGCCAGTGATGTGTCATGGCCCCATAAATAATCAATATAACACTATACAAAAAAACCCCCATTAAAACTGTATTATAAGTTCATAAAAATATAACATAAGAAAAAAAAAAACAAGAAGAAAAAAGGATTCATCCAACATTTTTCAAAGTAACACCCAGAAAGCAATATATTATAAGTATTAGAACATCTGGTGAGCATACAGCTGTCATGGAATTGTGTCATTAGAGATTTTTTTTTAGTTCTTTGTGAGTAATATTTCATGTTAGCAAACTTTGCTACATTAATATTCATCACCTAAACATACAAACAAATTATTTTATTGAAAACCTGTACATTGCTTTTGATATAAATATATTTCAAACACACTGTTGTTCGATTTACTTTAATGTATACAAAATTCTACCATTACCATGTATATTACTTTTTTGCTGTGCATTAACACTTAAATTCAACAATTTTTAGAATTATGGCAAAACACTTTGTTAATAAATATTTATGTTCATTAGTTCATTATTTGAGACAAAAGGGAAAACCGAACACATAATTTGAAGGACATTAAGTGTAACACAGGTCTAAAAATGTTTCATATATTAATAGCCTTTTACAACCCATTTTCAGATAGCTACACCAGAAATACAAAAATACAAATTCACAATTTGTAATAAGTTATTATATTCCTTTGTTAAAGGTGATTCTGTCTGTAGTTTATTATTACTATTGATACATGTGATGGTTATCATCATGGCAACAAACTTGCCATAATTTTGTGGTTTATCTAATTATCTTAAAAGTGAACATTCCATATGAGGGAGAGGAGTAACAATTGAAGTAGAAATAAAGTAAAAGTAAACATGTTGGAGGTTTCTCCTTAGTGATTCTTCCCCCTCAGCCACGAAATAGAATACGAGCAATTACCCTTTTTAAAACTGTATGTCTTCTATATATGGCTTTTTGATATGTGAAAAAATAAAAATGTAATTAAAAAGAGAAAAAAAGAAAGTGAACATTCCATTAAGCTTCATGTGATTGTACTTGCCAAATTGCCCAACATATAAGTTATCATGTTAGTGATACTCACGCAGAATGAGATTCAGTAACATTTTCTTAAATGCCGGTAAAGTACTTTTTCACACAGAGCATATGCTAACTTTTTGTTACCTGTGATTCAGTAAAAATATCTCTCAAAACAACCTTAAAAATTATATTTATTTGAAGTAATAATACCTTCCCTTAACATTAAAGTCATGAAATAAAATTAAAAAATCAACACTGAACAGGAACACTACAGTTTGCCAATTAAATATGTTCATGTTCACTCCTCCCCTGCAGATCTGTACACCTTGAAATGCAAGTTTCAAGTTATTGTAACAAAGCCCCCGCAAATTGTCCTATAATTCAGTTTATGTATTCTGCAAATGCTGCACAAAAATGACTTAATGTCTATAGGAAAGTAAACATTCATCTTGTAAAGTTATTAGCATCCTCATTTGTAAGAGTTTTTTTTTTTCCTCTTCATGAAACAAAGTTTTTGCTGAGACCATTAAAACTGTTTATAGTAAATTGTGCTCCCTCTGTGCTCAACACCTGATTTCATCTGCTGCTCTGCAAGACATGTCCCATGATGCCTTGCACAAAGTGCTTGGCTCAGCTGAAATAGTACCTAGCTTTTTCAGCACTGAACATCTGGTATAGTGTTATTTGTTTCATTGCTCCTTTTAAATGAATGTGAAATATCTGAAGCTTCTGTGAAATTGTTTTAAGTCATTGATGCCTTGTTTTTTTTTTTTTTTAATAATCTGTTCAGTGCATTTCTGGCATACAATATTGCTTTTGTAACTCATGATAACAGGACAAATAGAATTTCAAAATAATTTAAAACATTTTTTAAAATAATTACTCTTTAAACATTTACTAGAATGATATTTCAGTTTAAAATTTGACAATGTTTTGTTTGAGATTAAATAGTAGTTTACAGTTTTCAGAGCAGATTTCACATTGCACACCAGTCATTACAACAATGTGTTTCTTCCCCAGCCATAATAAAACATTAAAATTGTTCTTTTCCTGTTCAGCTCCCAACAATAACATATATAAAATACCGTTGATGAAAAAATAAAAACAACCAAATTTGTTTTCAAAACTGTTTATATTTCCACTCTATGTCTGTCCCCATATGGGAGGGATTTATCAATATAAAACTGCAATGTCTCCAGTGAAACTTTTTATATTTTTACCAAATTTGTTCTTTCTTAAATATTGAACAATAATGCTACGTGAAAACTGCTCTAATTGTGCTCTAATAGACGTGTTATGCAATGCCAATGGCAAATATTATCTAAAGTGAGACACTTAATCCAAAGGATTGCAAATGCCTTGGGACAAAATGTGGGTCAGGCTATTTAGACACACAGGGCTAGATGCATTCTTCACCCTTATGTACCACTATCACCACCTTCAGACTTCCACAAGCTATTCAACTACAATGGGGACAAATATTTAGTGGTCTATAGCACTGGTATTTTAGTTAGTAAATAACAGCATTTAGCATACAATGCTGTTATACCCTATTTCCCAAAAAATATAATGCTAGGGGACTGAGGGTGTAATAGCCACCCCAGTACGCTAGCGTTCTGCACACAAAAATATTGCCCCCCCCCCCCCCCCGGGCCAGTATATAAAACAAATTGACTACATTGACTGCAGGCCATGGTAGCGACTACAGGCCAGCCACTGGCCCATGGTTGTGGTCAATAAAAAGAGAAATCAGTGTTTCTCTGGTGCTATGATTGAAAAGGTACCCTGTGAAATAAAATATCACCTGTATCCAGGTTCCAGAGGTGATCAGCGTTGCCCTGAATTCTTATCTTATGGCTCAGGGAAATAGGCCATCCACAAAAAATAATTATAATCCACCTATCTCTAGAAAATCTGCACTAGCAAAAGACTGGTATTTCAGTGGAAACTAAGATGGTCTGATTGGCTGCTTGGCCCTTCTAAAGTCTGGTTTGTAAATCTGGCCTGGCTAGGGCAGGGAGAATTCTGAATGGCTGACACAGAAGCCTCCTACTGGCTTTTGATATATCCTCCTGGGCTGGTGTTCCATTATTTGTCTGCTTTCCAGTGAGGGTAAACTGAATACAAGGCCGATCCTGGGCGGGTGCGCGGGTTTCACCGCACCCAGGCGCACGGGAGGAAAGGTGCTGCCACAGGCAGCTCCCTCCCCAGCACCTTCTCCCCGAGATGGGGGCCGCAGGTGAGCGCCTGCGTTCACCGCACCTCCTGCTCACACTGACCACAGCGCGACGGGTGCAAGCTCCGCCCCATCGCGCTGTGAGGTGGGCGGCGCTCCGGATGTCAGATGACATCCGGCAGGAGAGCCTAGGTGCCGGTATTCTCCATCCGCAGGCGCTGCTGAAAAAGTCCTCCTCCCTGCAAATATAGGTAATTAAGCAGGGAGGGGGACCATAAAGTTTTTTTGGGGGGGAGAAGGGGGTTAATAAAATAAATGTATGTGTGGAATTGTGTGTGTGTGTGTGCCAGTGTGTATAAGTGTGTGTGTGTGTGTGTGTCAATGTGTGTGTGTGCCAGTGTGTAGAGGGTGTGTGTCAATGTGTATAAGTGTGTGTGTGTCAATGTGTGTGTGTGTCAATGAGTATAATTGTGTGTGTGTCAATGTGTATAAGTGTGTGTGTCAATGTGTATAATTGTGTGTGTGTTTAAGTGTGTGTGTGTCAATGTATATAAGTGAGTGTATAAGTGTGTGTGTGTCAAATGTATGTGAGTACAAGTGTGTGTGTCAATGTATGTGTGTATAAGTGTGTGTGTGTCAATGTGTATTAGTGTGTGTGTCTGTGTGTATAAGTGTGTGTGTGTCTGTGTGTATAAGTGTGTGTGTACATAAGTGTCTGTGTAAGTGTATCCTGTGTGTAATGGTGGCTGTGTCTATGTATGACTGTGTGTAGGTGTGCACTTGCCCAGGGCCACTAGTTAACCGGGGTCCCCTCTGGCCCCAACACAGTCTCATTGTGCATGTCACTGTGTCACATGGAGGGCAGCAGGCGTCATCCAGCCGGAGTCTAGTACCCCACTCCCTGCACTCAGCGTGCTTAGAGGGAAGACTGTGCAGATGAGACGGCCTGGGGACACGAGAGAGCAGCAAGGTGAGTACTTGGGAAGGTGGGGGAGGAGATAATGCTTTTATTGGGTAAACTAACAGTGGCATATTAATGGACAACTAACAGTGGCATATTAATGGGCAACCTGTCTGTGGCAAATTAATGGACAAACTGTGGCATATTTTGGTTGGTACCTGACTGGCTCATTTTAATTGTCAAAGTGATGCTGTGGGATCTTCTGTGGGTCAAAATAACATGAACTATGGGGCAAAGTGGTACTGTGGCATGTGCTAGAGACCCTAGGTACACTTCTGCAAATATGCTGCCCATGTACTGCTTTGCTCCCTCTCAGAGCCGGCTATGCAGACCGGTGCCATGTTTCCCCTTAGACCTTAGTCAGGTCTTTCGGAGAGATGACAAATATGTGAAGGACCCAGCGCTCAAAATGTTTTAGTGGAGGTGTTTATTCAGCATGCAGGTGACATTTCAACCCTTTCAAGCTTGAAAAAAACCTGTGAGGGTTGAAATGTCGCCTGCGTGCTGAATAAACCCCTCCACTAAACCATTTTGAGTGCTGGGTCCTTCATATTTTTGTCTTCTACGTTTGGAGATTTGGGTAGCATCCCGGGACCTTCGGCACCTCACAAAAATCTGAGTGCGGATCTGAATCTACTTTATTTTACAATTCTTTCTGAGAGATGGACATGAGAGTATGGGGAGAGAGACACATGAGTGACTGACATGGTGAGCATAGTGGAATACTATGTATCGCTCATTGTGTACTTTCCAATGATGCTCGCCTAATGGGAGACCTTGGCTGATTGGGAATGGTAGTTAAAATGCATTCAACTAGCCAGCAAAAAGTCTTCCATGTTGCTGGCTGAGCATCATAGAAATAAATAAAACCACTACACAGTATTATGGCAAAATATATATGTTTATTTAAAATAAAAGTTTGTGTTGGTCCTTTACATCAAAATAAAGTTTGTGCTCTCCTCCCCCTCTCACCAATAATGAAATGGGCATGTTCGGAACATACATGTCTAAAGGGGAGCAGTTCATAATATAGCCACACCCACCGGGGGGAGCCAAAAGAAAAACCCTTCACCCAGGCGCCCATTAACCTAGGATCGTCCCTGACTGAATAGAGATTGCTCCATGCATTATTTTTCATATTTTATTTTTGCAGGCACAAATTATTTTTTAATGGCTTCTCAGAAGATGAAGTTGTCGCTGATCACAGCTGGAACTTTTACCCAGGTAATATTTTATTTCAGGGGGAACCCTTTGTGTATCAGAGGGGTGAGCAGTGATTCTAACTGCCTACCCTCGTGACACTCAAAGGGTGTTTTGTTTTGCAGGTACTGGGGACAATTTTATATCATCCCCCTACCTGACAAAGGTAGAGTGGTGGGTAGGAATTTAATTTATTTTCTTTATTGTGCCAGGACCATTTTTTTTTTTATTAAGGCTTGGGGCAAAGTGCCAGCCCCAAGTCCTATGAGGGATTCAGTATTTTTAATCAGGGCATTGTGTAAATGTGAGATTCTCTGTCCATAAGTTTCCACCAGCTGACAGTGGATCACTGATGTGTTGATTACCACACAGAACAGTGTTTCAATGCGTTTTTTTACTGGCTCAGCTAAACCTCCATAGACAGTATGGAGGTTTTAGCGGGTGCAATAATTTGTTAAATAGGTGCAGTAATGATATTACTGCTCCTGTTAACCTCCTCGGTTGGGCATTCAATCTAAAATGCCCATTAATATCCCACTAATGGCAATTTTTAACAAACAAAGAGGATTGCATCTGCCCCACTGATGGAGAAAGGAGATTGTGAGCCTGTGCATAAAAGTGGAAATTACGTTTTTTCCGAACAGGTGGCAACGTTTTGACCCACTGAATCTTTATCAAGCCAAAATCTAGTGGGTAGATACATTTCCACCTGTTCTGAATAAACTTACATTCACCTGATTTGTGCTTAGCCCTTGTGTTTCTCCATTTCCATATTGTGGAGGATCGATGAAGCCTCTGGCTCGAACACTCTAATTTCATTGTGTGCTGCTTACACCATAACCTTATTTGTGCATAACACTGACTTCCAAAAAAGTAGTGCGTTAGCACTAAATGTATCGGTCCCGCACTTCTGGGCCGGTTCAGCTCATCTAGCACCAGCACCCTAAAAGATGTAGATAATTAACTCAATTTTGGGGAACCAAAATACCCACACATAAAAGTGTTAGAGAATTTTTTTTTTTTAAAGGTGCCATTGCCGTCATATATAAGAAATGGTGCTTGTTATTAAAACTTTCCAAAAACTTTTATATGCAAGAGTTTTTATGCCTAACGCCCTTTCAATTCATTCACTTAGCATTTAGAAAGACTGTTGCTGAACCATCCTCTAACTGTTGTTGAGCTACCAATTTTTGGCTGATTATATATGTACTGATTAACGGAGCCCACTGTGCACCCAATCTACACAGCTGGGTAAAATTAGTCATTTTTTAAATATTAAGCAGAGCTTAGGATGTACAGAGTCTTTGAAAAGAGCAAAGAAAAGGATTTGGGATACCAGGCATTATAAAACACTATTTTAATCCAAGCCATAATGTACTCAACTTTCCTGAAAAATTCACTGACATGAATGTGTTTGTGTTTGCTAAATATCCTGGTGAACTCTAATGTAGTGTTATATTACAATAAAACTATGTATTACTATAGTATGTCTTGCTATTTTTCTTTGTCTGTATTGTAGTACCTATAAAAGGCAGGATCTTCATGGATTTGGTGGACTCTATCTATGTGGATATTTATCTGTCTATCTATCTATCTACTTACTTATCATTATTTTTGATTGTCTTGTATAAAAAGGGCAAATACCTGCTTCTATGCACTTTGTGTAAGGGCTAAGGGAGGAGAAGGTATAGAGGTAAGCAGCAGAAATAATAAAGTGCAGTTATGTGTAACCGGGTTTTGTATAAGCCCATCTATATTCTTGTGGACTTTTACCCCAATTATCTCCTTACGCTTTGCAGGGCGGTCCTGAGTATTCGTTTCTTGGGAGTTGAGGTACGTGACTGTGGCAGTGCCTCAATCCAGGGTATGGATGTGGGGTCCAACTGAGAACATATATAAGTGAGCAATAAAAACTGACATAGTATTGCACATTAAAACACTATACATGGATATAACAGATAAATAAATGTAATGCAGTAAAATTGTTAACAATGCAATAGACAATATGAACTTACCCCACACACTACCAATACTGCTGCCCACTGTAGGCTTTACCTTAGTGGCAGTCGGGTACCGGGAATTGGTGCATATAGTAAGGGACCATAATTATTGTGATTCACAATATAGCTTGGGTTATACTGTACACAGCAATCTCTGTTACAAACAGCTGTATATTGGGCTGGGTACAGCTGTCTGTTGACATTCTCTTCCAGCATGCATTATCAGTCTTTGGAGCATTGGATCATAGAGGTCTCAATCCCAGGCCATCATAGCAGCATAGCTTGGAAGAGAACTTTCACCTCTTGCATACAGCTCTGAACTAAAATTGAAACTAAAATGGAGTCCTGAATAGGTCCAGCCAAGTGCTCAGAAATTCACCATCTACCGCCACCCTACAGCAAAACTACAGGGTAGTAAATGACCCAGCAAAGATGACTCTGATCCCAGGGGGGTTGCATGTGAAATGATGGTCAAAGAGCAACCATAATAATCTGAAAGTGGAGTGGTCTGCGACAGGTTCATGCAGCCCAGACATAAAAGCACACAACAATATCTCCAGAACTAGACATGTGCCATTTTTATAAATAAGCATTTTTAAGAAAAAAACATTATCAATCCACAAATCATCATATCAAGTAACCACATCTGTTTGTGCTGTTCCATTGAGTACAAAGCCCTGACATTTTGTGCAGGGAAATCCTGATCAAAAACCCACAGTGCATTTCCAGGGATAGTTCTTAGCATTTATCCCTAGGAATTACAATTTGTTAATATCGTTTTTATTTTATAGTTAATTGCACATAAATGTGCTGAATTTTATAAGAAATGTGAATTTTATCACAGCATTTAATTTGAGTAATTTTATTTTATACCTTAGAGACAAAGCTGTGTAATTATATCATGTTCAGACATGCGGTATACTGATTTATCCCTAGTGAAAATGAGTTAAAATGTACTTTTGTTCTACATTACTATATACACTGTGAGGCACATGGTAACTGCACAGCATTTTCCAAGTTGATTCAGTGATATGAACATTCATTTCTTTTGACTAATTTTATAACATGAAAAATGTTGGTAGCGGTACAGTTGTTTTACTGCCTACTTAGAACTCAAGTTATTTGTTGAAAAACATGTAAGGTTGCAGCTTAATGAATAAAACACATCAAGTTTATAGTGCCGGTGAAAGTGGATCTATAAATTCACAGACCAGTGTGTGTGCCTTATTTCATGTTTCACTAAACAATAGAATTGTCAGATTAAGTGTTTTTCTTCACAAAGTGTTGCTTTACTACTGTGCTATTTAATTTATATAATCTGAGTAAGAATCTAAATTTACTCATCTAATGATGTTACATTTATTATTCTAGATTTGATTTGGAATCACTATTTTAGTTAACTTAAGGAAAAAACACACATCTTTCATCATCAGACTTCGCAATAAATCTTAATACTCGGCTTAATTCATAACGCCCTAAATAATTCTTAATCCTTCTTTCTACTTTTTGAAGACTGTCTCTATTTCTTTATAATCTGTGTTCACTGTTAAACTTTCTGATTCATACCACAGAATATTGAGGGATGAAATGTAAATGGTATGAAAAGGCCTGCATTAGGGGCATAATCCCAGATTCTTAATTTATCCAGCAAATTGTATCTGATATGGTATACAGGGAGTGCAGAATTATTAGGCAAATGAGTATTTTGACCACATCATCCTCTTTATGCATGTTGTCTTACTCCAAGCTGTATAGGCTCGAAAGCCTACTACCAATTAAGCATATTAGGTGATGTGCATCTCTGTAATGAGAAGGGGTGTGGTCTAATGACATCAACACTCTATATCAGGTGTGCATAATTATTAGGCAACTTCCTTTCCTTTGGCAAAATGGGTCAAAAGAAGGACTTGACAGGCTCAGAAAAGTCAAAAATAGTGAGATATCTTGCAGAGGGATGCAGCACTCTTAAAATTGCAAAGCTTCTGAAGCGTGATCATCGAACAATCAAGCGTTTCATTCAAAATAGTCAACAGGGTCTCAAGAAGCGTGTGGAAAAACCAAGGCGCAAAATAACTGCCCATGAAGTGAGAAAAGTCAAGCGTGCAGCTGCCACGATGCCACTTGCCACCAGTTTGGCCATATTTCAGAGCTGCAACATCACTGGAGTGCCCAAAAGCACAAGGTGTGCAATACTCAGAGACATGGCCAAGGTAAGAAAGGCTGAAAGACGACCACCACTGAACAAGACACACAAGCTGAAACGTCAAGACTGGGCCAAGAAATATCTCAAGACTGATTTTTCTAAGGTTTTATGGACTGATGAAATGAGAGTGAGTCTTGATGGGCCAGATGGATGGGCCCGTGGCTGGATTGGTAAAGGGCAGAGAGCTTCAGTCCGACTCAGACGCCAGCAAGGTGGAGGTGGAGTACTGGTTTGGGCTGGTATCATCAAAGATGAGCTTGTGGGGCCTTTTCGGGTTGAGGATGGAGTCAAGCTCAACTCCCAGTCCTACTGCCAGTTCCTGGAAGACACCTTCTTCAAGCAGTGGTACAGGAAGAAGTCTGCATCCTTCAAGAAAAACATGATTTTCATGCAGGACAATGCTCCATCACACGTGTCCAAGTACTCCACAGCGTGGCTGGCAAGAAAGGGTATAAAAGAAGAAAATCTAATGACATGGCCTCCTTGTTCACCTGATCTGAACCCCATTGAGAACCTGTGGTCCATCATCAAATGTGAGATTTAAAAGGAGGGAAAACAGTACACCTCTCTGAACAGTGTCTGGGAGGCTGTGGTTGCTGCTGCACGCAATGTTGATGGTGAACAGATCAAAACACTGACAGAATCCATGGATGGCAGGCTTTTGAGTGTCCTTGCAAAGAAAGGTGGCTATATTGGTCACTGATTTGTTTTTGTTTTGTTTTTGAATGTCAGAAATGTATATTTGTGAATGTTGAGATGTTATATTGGTTTCACTGGTAAAAATAAATAATTGAAATGGGTATATATTTGTTTTTTGTTAAGTTGCCTAATAATTATGCACAGTAATAGTCACCTGCACACACAGATATCCCCCTAAAATAGCTAAAACTAAAAACAAACTAAAAACTACTTCCAAAAATATTCAGCTTTGATATTAATGAGTTTTTTGGGTTCATTGAGAACATGGTTGTTGTTCAATAATAAAATTAATCCTCAAAAATACAACTTGCCTAATAATTCTGCACTCCCTGTAGTAATAGCCAGGTAGGCTTATGTGTTGATGGAAATGCATCCAACATTTCACATCCCTTTTGCCCTACTAATTATATATATATATATATATATATATATATATATATATATATATATATATATATATATATATATATATATCCAAAGGTGGAGCACTCAGCCTAGACACAAACTAATAAGTCAAAAATACCTTGGTGCTGTGTTGCTATAATCTAACCAGTCCAAAAACATATGCCCCACATGTGAAGGCAAACAAAATCACGAACTCACAGGGTTAAATGAATGAAATAAAGTTGATGTATTAAGAAAGGAGCATAAATTGCATCAAACAATCGACGTTTCGGCTCCTACCAGGAGCCATTATCAAGAGTCTTGATAATGGCTTCTGGTAGGAGCCGAAGCGTAATTTTGTTTGCCTTCACATGTGGGGCATATGTTTTTGGACTGGATATATATATATATATATATATATATATATATATATATATATATATATAATTATACATTCATTTTATTTATGTATATATATATATATATATATATATATATATATATATATATATACATTCTTTTTATTTATGTATATATATATATATATACATTCTTTTTATTTATGTATATATATATATATATATATATACATTCTTTTTATTTATGTATATATATATATATATATATACATTCTTTTATGTATATATATATATATATATATATATATATATACATACTTTTTATTTATGTATATATATATATATATATATATACATTCTTTTTATTTATGTATATATATATATATATATATATATATATATATATATACATACATTCTTTTTATTTATGTATATATATATATATATATATATATACATTCTTTTTATTTATGTATATATATATATATATATATACATTCTTTTTATTTATGTATGTATATATATATATATATATATATACATTCTTTTTATTTATGTATATATATATATATATATATATATATATATATATATATACATTCTTTTTATTTATGTATATATATATATATATATATATATATATATATATACATTATTTTTATTTATGTATATATATATATATATACATGAATAAAAAGTTATTTATTTATGAAGTCCCCATGCATTTACTTTGATACTTTGATATTCATAATGATCAATGTATAATATATTGATTTATGATGTATATATCTAGTGTCAATGTTTTTTTTTTGCCATTAACAAAATGTAATGTATTTAAAAACCTAAATTGTATTAAAAAGTGGTGTTTTGTTCCTACCTTTTAAAAAAGACCATAGATGTATATGCTCAGCATATGAAAGAACCCTGAGTGGCCCAGTGTTATGACACAAGAGTCCAATTGCAAGAGTTGGCTCACAAGACAAATGCTCCCAGGGCTTGCACCACCAGGTTTGTGTGGCTATATTCCAGGTCTCTGTTGTTATAGCAGCAGGTATCCAGTACAAGAAATTAGTGTGTTTGGCCATACCCTGAAGGATCCTGGAGCCAAGTTTGGGAGGTAAAGCCAGAGGGGACATATGCAATGCCAGAAAAAAACTATAGGTAAGTGTTAGGTACTAGGAACCAGAAAGAGACAGAAGGTGAGATGCAAAAAATACCTTTATTAATAATAAATAGCAAAATGGTAAAAATAGTCCAAAAGCAAAGTAAGTAATCAATAACCAAAAGAGCAGTCAGGCAAGCCAGGGCAGGAACACATAAATCACATGAAACTAGGTACTGCACTTGGAAGCCGGAAACAATGCAAGATCAAATTAGCTACTGAGACTAGCTGCTTAAATACGTGCTCTGAGCAGCAAAGGGGCTGGCTATTAGCAGCCATTTGAGTAACCATGGTAACAGTGTTGAAAGGCTCTGCTCAATAGTACCAGCTGTTTAACTCACTGAAGGAAAGGGTTTATATAAAAAACAGCAGAGAAACCCTGACAGTAAGCAGACAAGGAATAGGACAAGAAAACAAAGGAAACATAAAAAGATAAAAGATACAGACATAAAACACTGGACTAGCAGCAGGATCTACAATGGATGGTAAAAGTGAGGGTTTGCTTTCATATGAGGGCCATAAGATGGTAAGATTGCCATTACATCACAGTACCTCACTATAGACAAATCCTAACTACCAACTACTGCATAGGACACAACTAAACCTAAACTAAAGCAAATTATACAAAGAAAATGTGCATACCAGGAGAGAAGCACAATGAAACCTATTAAATAAGCAGCATAGGAAACATGACAGAGTACAAAGGAATATCAAACACAGAATAGGAACCCAAAAGAGAACAAGGAGCACACAGGGGCAAACAAGAAACAAAGTCAAAGAGGGAACAAAGAAGCAAGAACATAGCAACCTTCTTAAAGAGTGACTACCATGTGCTTCCAGAATTTGCAAGAGCAGTTTGACATGGCCAAGTGCAGGGTAATCACACGCGCCTAGATTTGTGTGACCACTGTGGTTAAGCAGCAGGTATCCAGTCCAAAGAAGGGGTGTATTTGCCCATACTCTGCAGGTCCAGGAGCCAGGCTTGAGAGGTAGAACAGCAGGTGATATAAGCAGGACACTGCAGGATAAGGCCAAATGAGAAAAGGGTCCCCTTCAGGTAAGCAGACAATGAACAAGGCAATATAACAAAGAAAATATAAAAGACACAGACACAGACATGGAGCACAGGACTATCAGCAGGATCTACAGTAAATAATTAAAACAAGGATTTGATTTAATCTGATGGCTGTATGCTAGTAAACATACCACCACATCACAGTACCTCAGTATAAGCAAGTCCTAAGCACTAAACCTGCATTAAACAAAACTAAACCTAAACTAAAACAAGAGAGACAAAAACAAGGTACATACCTGTACCACAGTAGAAAAATAAGACACAGAGGCAAACAGGAAATGGCAGAACATAGAAGCAGGAAAACAGAGAGAGACTGGATGCATTAGCCGTGGTGAGTATATACATTGGCTAAGAGTAAACCTTTTACAGGAGGTACATTGCTTCTGTCCCTTCCCACAGCCTTCTTCATCATTGCAAAGTTTTAATGATAGATTATGTATTACTAATTCAACTGTCAGGAACTGACTTTATCTGGACTTGAACCCTGACTTCCATGATCCTAGCACTCTTCTTTAACAGTCTGCCAGCCTGTCTTTTACGTCTTAGCCTCTATTCTAGTAACATGAATCTACAAGCCTTGACATAATGGTCAACTCTCCTCAGCTGTGTCTCGTCATGTGCTGACTCTCTGCCTATAAAAGCCACTTCCTCTCACTGTACCTTTTCCAGAAGATTCCTGACTGCATCATAATCAAGCTTTCTACAGATCTCTATTTACCTATTACCGATTTTGGACCATCTGAGTACTCTGCTTCTCCTACCTACTGACCTTGGCTTGCCTGACTATGCTTCTACTCTTTGTTCCAGCCTCTCAGCTCTGCTAAAGACCAGATTGTAACTCAAAGCTCAGGGGCTCAACCACCTGGGTAATGAGTGGCTGCTTCCGGCAAAAGACTTGGCTGATCTACTGAACTCCAGTCTCATTAATTCATGAGTCCACCAATTGTCACCAATACATTGCACTGGTAGCCTGTACGTGTACAGGCATTGTCCTGTATCGTCTTTATAAAATGTGTAATTTCTACTCTTTGTTTGCCTTATATTATTTCTTGAATATTTCTTTGGTATCTTGCAAGATATGTTCTTGTTTATGCAGTGCTGTATTAACCCCTTGCCAACATTTGACAAACTAGGTCAGTCCTGTCTGGCCAAGCTCCACCAGTATGGTTGCTGCCCTCTTGTTGATAGAGTGTAAATTTAAGTTAATGGTTAGCATAAGGATTAGAGTTAGTGTTAAATTTAGGGTTGTGGTTAGGGTCAAAAGGTAGCTATAGTTAGAAAACACCCACTATTTCTGGTTATTGCCCTATATCTCACAGAAAACCATGGAAACAAGCACATTTCTAAACAAAATTGGGGACAAAATGTAAACACTATTTAGATGAGGTCTTAATGATTGTATTTGTGTAAATTATTTTTTAGGTCAAAGTTAGAAAAAGTGTTTTTTTTTTATTTTTTCATCATATTTTATGATTTTTTTTGTAGTAAATTAAAAGATATGATGAATATAATGGTATCTAATGAAAGCCACAAAAAGACTATATAATTTGTGGCTACAGTTTGTCATAAAGAGGAAAATTATGGCTAAACACAAACACCCCAGAAATGTCAAAACAGCCCATCTCACCAAGGGGTTAAAGATGCTATATCTAGAAAATGTAGAACTCTGAGTCCATCTTGTAACCTATGCGTTCATGTAGTCCTACACATTTATTGTAAGGCCCCATTGTGCCAAAATAAACATTAGTTCTGTGGTGTGACAACATTAGTTTAATCCCTTAAGGACAGACTGTTTTTTCTTGTGGTTTCTGTCTTTAGCTGTCATTTTCCTTTTTCTCATTTACTGTACACACACAAAACAAAAAAAATATATATTTTTTTTCAGGATAATAAGGTTTTTTTTTTTTTTAGATACCATACATAGTAATTTAGGTTGAAAAAAGACACAAGTCCATCAAGTTCAACCCTTCTACCTATCATTTCAGCGTTTTGATCCAAAAGAAGGCAAAAAAAACCCTAAGGAAGCTTTTTCGAATGTTGCCTCCTAGGGGGAAAAAAATTCCTTCTTGACTCCAAAAGGGCAATCAGATTTCTCCTTGGATCAAAAAGCTCTATTATTAATGCTCATTCTATTATTAATACCCCTGTATGTTCTGCTTTTCTAAAAAAAACATCCAGACCATTTTTAAATGCATCTATTGTGGTTGATAGCACTACCTCTCTTGGCAGTGAGTTCCATAATTTTATTGTCCTTACCGTAAAGAATCCCTTCCTTTGCTGCCTATGAAATCTTTGCTCTTCCAGTCTCAGGGGGTGACCTCTTGTTCTTTGTACATTTCTATTAATGAACAGGTCCCTGGAGAGCTCCTTATATTGGCCCTGCACATATTTATATAATGTTATCATATCCCCTCTAAGATGCCTTTTTTCTAAAGTAAATAAATGCAATTTTTTAAGTCTCTCTTCATAACTAAGATCCTCCAATCCCCTTATTAATTTTGTAGCTCTCCTTTGCACTTTTTCTAGTTCCTTAATATCCTTTTTAACCCCTACATGACCAGACTGTTTTTGGAATGTTGTGCGTTAATGACCGTGGCTGTTTTTACACTTCTGAGGTGTTTGTGTTTAGCTGTAATTTTATTCTTTGTTATTTGCTGTACCCAGACATATTATATATTTTTTTATTCAGGACAAGAAGGGCTTTCTTTTGATGCCATTATTTTGTTTATATCATTTATATTATTATGAAAAAAATAGAAAAATATGTTGAAAAATGTATAAAAAAACACTTTTCCTGACTTTTATTTGTAAAATCTTTTACTAAGCTACAAAAGCAAATAAAAAAAACCTGCTAATTAGATTCTAATATTGGTTCTGAGTTTAGAAATACCCAATGTTTATATGTTTTTTTGCTTTTTTTTAATGTTGTATTGTAATAAATACAAGTAGCACCTAGCTGTTTCAAAACCATTTTTTCCAAAATTTGTGTTACAGACATTATAACATCGATATTAGACATGCATTGCTGAATCAGCCCCACATGTACACATTTTTTTTAAAGTAGACATCCCAGGGTAGTCAAATTGGGGTATTTTGACACTTTTCATGCAGTAATTTTCCCACCAATCTTTGACAAGTTTTGGCGTAGTCATTTTTTTGTGTTTTTTCCCCCACACTCTTTGTATTTAGGTAAGAATTTAAAGGGGTTGTTCTGTTTTTTTTTTGCCACACAACACCCCAATATATGTTAAGCAACTTCCCCGTATTTTATATAAACCCTTTCCTTCAGTGAGTATAGCGGTACCCCACATGCATAGGTTTGCTAGTGTTATGTGGCAGGTAAAGGGACAAATTTAGGATACGGTCATTGCAGCTTTAAAACATGTATTTATTATGTAATGCTTGTGACTACATTTCCTATCATGCTCAGTTAGACAAAAGTGACCGTAGCATCATAGGGAATATAGTCTATAGTAGGAAGCACAAATTGTTGTTATCCTTGCTATTCTGCGGCTGCATGGATGATATATCCAGCTGCTGCGGGCCCCTATCTACTGTTGGGGGGCCAATGCAAGGCACTGGCCCCACTAGCAGTTTTTTTTTTAGTGTAAAATATCCATAGAGGACCACCAACAGACCTAACATGTCACTGGTCCTCTAAGGATTAACGTCTTATTTTTATTTAATTTAATAGTATTTATTTATTTATTTTATTTTTATTATTATTATTTATTTATTTAATTGTATTTACTTTTTTATTTATATTAGATTCTAACTTTATCCCTAGGGTTATGGTTAGTACAAACCCTAATTCTAACTCTAAGATTAGGGTTTTGATGATCTCTAACCCTAACCCAAGGGTTAAGGTTAGCAAAATAAAAATATAAATAAAAAAAATATTTTTACATTTTTTTTTTAATAAAAAAAAAACCTGGGGGGCCTGGATGGGCTTGGGGGGATCAGGGGTGACTTCCAGAACTATATTTAGTCTCTCCCTGCCCCACGATCGCTGTGGAGCAGGGAGAGACTATAGCTGTCAATGCAGGCAACTGCTTTGACAGCTATTAACATCCGGGCACTGTGATTGGCTGTCACGGTGCCCGGATGTTTCCGGGGGGGCCTCAACCGACATGGCTGAAGTGTCTCGATATCGAGACACTTAGCCATGCCTTTTAAATCACGATCGCGGCATGCCAGAGCGCATACCGCGATCGGATCTGCGTGACGGTCCTGGACCGTCATTTGTCACGAAGGGAGTTTTTCCTCATGACGGTCCAGGACCGTCATTGGTCACGAAGGGGTTAAGGACTGGTGCCCAGAATTGTACTGCATATTCAAGGTGAGATCTTACCATTGATTTGTAAAGAGGCAAGATTATGTCCTCCTCCCGTGAATCTATACCTCGTTTTATACATGCCAATATCTTATTGGCCCTTGCAGCTGCTGACTGGCATTGGGCACTGTTGCCAAGTTTGTTATCTACAATGATTCCTAAATCCTTTTCGTTAGTAGTTTTTCCCAGGGAAATACCATTTAACGTATATGTTGCTTTGTTATTATTTTTCCCATAATGCATAACTTTACATTTGTCTGTATTGAACCTCATTTGCCACTTTCTTGCCCAGTTCCCTACTCTGTCCAAATCTTCCTGTAAAGAAAAAACATCAAGATTAGTCTTTATTACCTTACCTAATTTTGTGTCATCAGCAAACACTGAGACATGGCACTCAGCACAACGTGGGAGATCATTAATAAACAGATTAAAAAGAAGAGGTCCCAAAACAGACCCCTGAGGTACTCCGCTCACTACCCTGGTCCAATTTGAAGCTTTACCATTTACAACAACCCTCTGTGTTCTATCTTTTAGCCAATTTTCAATCCAAATACATACATTTGCCCCCAATCCTATTTCTCTCAATTTGTAGAGTAACCTTTTGTGTGGAACTGTATCAAATGCTTTAGCAAAATCCAAATAGATCACATCAACTGCCACACCTAGATCTATATTTTTACTGACTTCTTCATAGAATGTTATTAAGTTTGTTTGACAAGACCTGTCTTTCACAAAACCATGTTGACTTTTACTAATTATATTCTGATTCAAGATGTATTCTTGAGTGTACACCTTTAGCAATCCTTCAAATAATTTCCCCACTACAGATGTCAAGCTCACTGGCCTATAATTACCAGGCAGAGATTTTGATCCCTTTTTAAATATTGGATTGACATCCGCCTTTCGCCAGTCTGTTGGCACTATACCTGAACTGAATGAATCCCTAAAGATCATAAATATTGGTCTGGCCAGAATTATGCTTAACTCTCTAAGGACCCTTGGGTGTATACCATCTGGCCCTGGGGCCTTGTCTTTCTTAACAGAGTTTAATTGCATAAACACTTTTTCCTGTGTCAGCCAATCCCATGTTTGTGGTGACTGTTCCGTAACTTCCGGTAGCAGGGGCTCATCCATCTGTTCTTCCTTTGTATAAACCGAAGAAAAAAAAGTATTTAAAATGTCTGCTTTTTCTCTGTCCTCACTTACCAAATTTCCCATTTGGGATAACAAGGGCCCAACATTTTCCCTCTTTAGCTTTTTTCCATTTATATACTTATAAAAAATGTTGATGTTAATTTTACTCTCCTTAGCAATCCTTTTCTCGTTTTCCAATTTAGCCATTTTAATTGCCTTTTTGCAGGCTTTGTTGGCATCTTTGTATTTTATAAATTATAATGTTGATCCCTTGCTTTTATAATGTTTGAATGCCATTTTCTTGTTTTGCGGTACAGGTAAGCCACATTGGTTTTGATTTGTGTCTTTTGTATTTGTTTCCCAAAGGTATATATTGGGATGTGTACTTTTGTAATGTGTGCTTAAAGGCATTCCACTTGTCTTCTGTGTTTAGTCCAGAAAACAATTGTTCCCAGTCTAAATGTTCCATTGATGCCCTTAGTCCATCAAAGTTGGCCCTTCTAAAATTAAGTGTTTTGGTGGCGTAGTTACCAATTTGCTTTTTTGCATTAATCTCAAACGAAACCATGTTATGGTCACTATTGCCCAAGTGTTCTCTACTTTGATGTTTGAGATAAGCTGCTCATTGTTTGTTATTACTAAATCCAGACAGGCATCCATTCTAGTTGGGGTGTCTACTAATTGTGCCATAAATGTGTTATTAAGCAGGTTCAGAAACTTGCTGCCCTCAGCGGAACTGGTTGTGCCACAATTCCAATCTATATCTGGGTAATTAAAATCTCCCATGATTAGAACTTCATTCAGATTTGCAGCCTTTTCAATTTGTAATAAAAGCTGATCTTCTCCATCAATGCTAATATTTGGTGGCTTGTAGCATACACCTACAAGTAATGTGCGATTCTTTTTAGTGTCTAAGCTAATCTCCACCCACAGTGTCTCCACATCAGTTCCAGTTACGTCATGCACACCTTCCTTAATACTGGGCTTTAGTTTAGGATTTACATATAGACATATCCCTCCCCCTTTTCTATTTACTCTGTCCTTTCTAAAAAGTGAGTGGCCTTGTAAATTAACTGACCAGTCGTGGGTCTCATCCCACCACGTTTCCGTGATTCCGATTAAATCATACTGTTCAGCACTTACCAGTATCTCCAGCTCACCCATTTTGTTTGTCAAGCTTCTTGCATTTGCTAAAAGACATTTGAGATTACTACCCATTTTCTGTTTAGTTGACAAACACGTAATGCCCGCAGGTTTAATTGTATGTACCTCCCTATGATCTATGTTAACCCCACCAGCGCTTTCCTCCTCCTTTGCCATAGCTATACCCACCTTCCAATCTACTCTAGCTGCCATTGCTTTATTTTGATCTTGACCCTCCCCCCCAGAGCTTAGTTTAAAAGCTCATCTAACCCTCTAGCCATCCTCGCCCCTAATACCGCAGCCCCCTCATCATTGAGGTGCAGCCCATCCCGTCCAAAGAGTCTGTAGCCGACTGCAAAGTCTGCCCAGTGCTCTAAGAACCCAAATCCCTCTTGCTTGCACCACCTTCACAACCACGCATTAATCTCCCTAAGCTCCCGCTGTCTCCCTGACGTAGCGCGTGGCACTGGTAATATTTCAGAGAATATTACCTTGTTTCAGAGAATATTACCTTACAGAATATTACCTTACATTTGATTACATCATATAATTTATTATAAAAAAGATATGATAAATGAACATGTAAACAAAAACACTTTTTTTCATTTATCAAATGTATGCCATCCTAGATCTATTCTTTTTAGTCTTGCATTCTAAAATGTGATTCTATGCACTCTCCATAAAATGCTTGTATATTTGAATAATTAAGCCCATATTGATTTAAGGTTCTATTAAAAAATGCTTCCATTCCAAATATAATCTTTGTGAAAATTAGCTCAGATGTTCAGTAAGAGTGCAGATCTCCCCTGCCTTCTGTGTTAAGGGAGGGTCTTGGACATTTTGTCCTCCAGTTCTGAGCTGTGCTTGTGTGTTGTTGTCAGATATGGGAGGGCACACAGAATGTGGAACAGCCTGTTTAATGTTAACAGTTGGGGTCAGTCAAACAGTGTATATATTTGTGTATTAAGAGAGTGTATGCTTCTTTAATGCTGTGGGTTCTAGCCCATAGTCTTTTGGAGTCCTAGCCCATGGCATTCAGTACACAAATGATCATTATGAAATCTTTAGAGAATAATCAAAAACTTTTCATAAATTCTCATCTTTCATAAATTTCAAATTAGATAATAAAAGTCAATTACAATGAAATATATACAAATTATATCACTTAAATTAACAACGTATTACTCTGATTTCTAATTAATAGCTCCACATGTTTTACTTTTATTTCATACATGCAACTCCTTGCTAAACATAAAGCAACATTTGAATGCCAGGGGGTATTTGAATATTATTATACACCAGGTACTTCCCATTGTGACAACAGTGTATCAGCAGGCTAATACGGTAAACCAAGACTAGTCCAGGATCATTCATTTCTCGTCACAGTAAAATCAGCTTACTGTAGTGGCCTGTCTGGTCACCAAATCTCAATCAATGACACAACATGAGTTGAATTCATGAACAACTCTTTCAACACCTAGTAGATGTCATGCGCCAACAAATAGAGTTCTGTGCTGTTTTTATGGCAAAATGTAATACAACACATTTGTTGATAATAATGTGTATGCATTCCCCCAAAAAATAGTTGCTTATTACAAATTGAACTACACAATATGTGAATTATTAAAAAAAATGGTCAGTACATTAAGATGGGAAGTTGTAGATACTATATTATGCTATATATTTCAATTTACAGTTTTGGAAAATGTTTGCATAATTCATGTGATGGATCTTTCAGCCCCAATGAAATACTTGAAGGCTAACAGATGTCTAACCCTCACTGATCCAAGTAGGCTGGGTGTCTATCAGGTGATGGACCATCCGTCATCCACTGTTATGAACATTTAAGTTAGACTGTTTCATCTTATTTTTTTTTATAAATTCATAAAACTTTCTAAAAGAAATTTGGACCATGAGTCTTTTTTTTTAAAGAAACCCATGAAAGATGTTCCTAAGCTAGAATTACCATAGAACAGTAAATGATATAAATGAAATATTATGCTTGCAAGTATGTATTGCAGTGCAGTATTTTAGTCATGTTTTTCATGAGCATCCATGACTAAAATTGACTTATGGAAATGTAACCATCAATAAAGATTTTAAGTGTCACACAAACACACAAATATTAAGTGTGTTAAAAAAATCTTGCCCATGAGACTAAAATAATTTAGGTGTTTGGGTCCCAGACTAGTGAAGTTGGATTGAAGGCAAAATTACATTACATGCCTGCTTTATAATTAATGGTTGGCCAGTAGCACTGAAACATCACTCAAATTCCCATGGTAAATGCTATAAACAAACCAGATGTACCACTAACTCATACAAAGTTGTATACAGTATTTATTCCTCTAGGTCAGAGGTGTCCAAGTTTATTCTGCAAAGGGCCACTTTGATGAAATGTATGTGTGCGTGGGCATTCATGTTTCATTCATTCAGAGAATAAAATATATAATTATATACATATATACATGTGTGTGTGTGTGTATATATATATTATATATGATATATTATAATGTGCAACGGTCACATTAACTACACACACACACACACATGCATACACAGTCACTCTTACCACACACACATACACACTTATCACACACCCACATACACATTTATACACACAGACACTTACCATACACTCACATACATCCACTTATCCCACACACACAAACACATTTATAAACACACACTCACAAATAGAAACTGACCCCCACACACACACATACAGACACTTACCCCACACACATTCACATTTTTCATACACACACACTCACATACATACACTTACCCCACACACACATTTATACAAACTCACATACATAGACTTACCCCACACACACACATACACATTTATACACACACACACTCACATACATACACTTAGCCCACACACACGCATACATACACTTACTCCACACACACATACACATTTATACACACACACTCACATGCATACATACATTTACCCCACACACACATACCTATTTATACACACACACTCACATACATACACTTACCCCACACACACTTACCAAACAGTTTTTTTAGGGTTTAATTTAAATGGGGCTGTGGGCTCCCCATTACCTTCATGCTGGTGCGCTTCTTCCCTCCCTCTGATCCTTACACATGATCTCACATGAGTGTAGAGGAGGGGAAAGCTTTGTTCTCTGATACAGCTTCCCGTGCGGTGAGCAGTTGGAGGTGCGGCTACCTAAGTAGAGCTCAGGCAGGCCGCATTTGGCCCGCGGGCCACACGTTGGACGTCTCTGCTCTAGGTCATCTATTAAAATAGGTATAATATAACTTTCATTACTACAGGAAAGTATATTTATATATACTTACACAAAACACATACCAATGCAAATATATATATGCTTGATAAAGGGCTTAGCAGCCTGAAACGTCGCTAATAGTGATGCTGACGGTTACCTGAATTAAATCCTAAATGACTGTCTTCAGAAGTCCTGTGAGTGCATTCTTTACCTTGTTTGGATTTTGTATATATATATATATATATATATATATATATATATATATTAAATATACAAATTGTAAATATGTAAATATACATATTTTAATATACAAAAAACAACATGTATAATATTGGTGTGCTTAGTGTATATGACACATATTTGTTGAATTTCTATACATATTTTAAATGTTCTAGTCAGTGTATTAAGATACACTAGAATCAAATTTATAGGTATATATGCTAGTCAGTGTACAGTGTACAATATATAGATACAGTTTAATGATATTGCACTTGAATTTAAAAGTAGCATCTTGACTTATTTAAAGCTTGTCTAGTTCAAGGGAAACTGTTTAATGTCATAAATTAATCAATAGTGTTACATCTGAAGTTATGTGCAGGCAGAAATGGAAAATATACGCTTAAACTGCTGTCATTGTCCCCTAACCTCTAAGGACAGAAGTAACCCTGATTTATTCAATTGGCAACAGCCCACCTTACACTTATAATCATCTGGATTCCAAAGATACAAGAATACCAACTTCACTATTGCATATGTAATAAAATGTATTGACCACAATACAGGCTTGGTGTACTGAAGCAAATCATTAATCTAGCCTTTAGAACTTGCAAGCTTTGATTAGATGTGCTCTTGTGTTTCTACTAAAATGAGCGCTATGTTTTACTTGAAAGCACTGCATGGTTTTCATTGGAATTATTCGTGAACACAAATTTTGAACGGAGACATATTAATAATAATGAGGGTTAATATAAGTTTTATTTATGTATTTATGAGTGCTATATCTGCTATGTAAAAAAATCAAAATATACATGCTTGAAGTACAGGATACATACTTTAAATATACAGTATTCTTGAAAGCTACATTTCTTTCACAATGTGAAATATATACTTTGCAAATATTTTCATGCTACAACCTGTAAAGCACAACACAGTGTAAAATTATAATGAATACGAATGAGGTGTACATTTTTCTTGCATTACTACCTCTTCTGTGACTCTCCGCAAAGATATTATGACACATTGTGGTTTTCAGTAGCTGGCAGAGGTCAGACCGAGGCTAAATTGCACAGTAAAATACTGCTTTGCATTAGTAAAATTATCAGTATTCCAATGCATTATCGGAATGTCAGGATTTAATTGGATAATAATACCTTTCTAGAGAAATCATATATAAAGTTGTTTGTTTTGTATTTAAACCCTTTGCTAAATCAGATTTCTGAAGAGAAGTTATTTTGAATGAAGATCACCGGGGGTATTCAAAAGCCGTCTCTCGGAAATATAATTATACATCACTTGATGTTCTGCAGCCATCTTTCCTTCATTACGCTGCCCTGAATTACTGGTGGTAAAGTGCCCCTTCCTCTGTGTGTTCAGAAAGAACATGATACCCTGTTTCTTCTTTTCTGTTGAAGAGCTAATAATGAGAAAATATTATGTCTGTCTTTGGCAACTAGAGGCCCCTCGAGAAATCTAAAGAGCTGCTTCTTCTAGCATCTCATTACGAGTAGGAAGCTTTATCATTTTTTACTTAAGGATTTTATTGCCTTTTTTTGTAGTCTCACTGCTGGGAGTTTTGAAATTTGATCTTTGTTTCTAAATCTGCTATGAGATAAAGTTGCAGAAGAAACACCTGTGAGAGCAGTAGAAATTGTCTGGACAGAACTACTGTCAACATTCACAAGTTTTACAAATGCTTACAATTTTAAAATTCTAGATCAATACATCATATAAAGAAAACCTTTATATCTGGATTAGAATAGATAAATTCATACAATCAAGATTTAGTTTACAAGTGTATCAATATAAAACTTGTGCATCATAATAATTTAAATTCATTTTAATTCTAGCTGTGTATTCTAGATTTGACCTCTAATTAAATTGCATTATATTCATGTAAAGATTGTATTTCATATAAGCACACGAAGATTATCAGTTTCCTGCAAACCAAAACATCCATAATATGTTTACATTTTTTAATGCATGATGGATTTAGGTCTATTGTCCTTTACAATCTTTTCTGTTGAATAAAAAATATACTTACATTGTACCACTAATCAAAGTATATAGTGGACACACAAAGCAGCCTCTGCCATAACATTTTTAATATATTAGGAGAGGTTTAGTCAATCATCCTCCCAATTAACACCAGGAAAGCAAGGTGTAGCAAAGTAAATCTGGCCTAATCCTCTCAACCATGTGCAAGCAGTGAAACATTGTAAACTTGTCACACTCTCAAATACTATGCATATATATATAGAATCCTACTGGAAATTTCCAGGTAGGCATAAACTCCCTTCCCAAGCCCACCTTTCAAACTAGAAGTGAAGTCCTAGATGTGTTAACTTTAGGGTACTTGTGCATGTTATAGCCAGTTCACACATAGTAACATAGTAATTTAGGTTGAAAAAAGACACAAGTCCATCAAGTTCAACCCATCTACCTATAAATCCAGCGTTTTGATCCAAAAGAAGGCAAAAACCCCTAAGGAAGCTATTACGAATTTAGCCTCCTAGGGGGGAAAATTCCTTCTTGACTCCAAAAAGGGCAATCAGATTTCTCCTTTGATCAATAAGCTCTATTATTAATGCTTATTCTATTATTAATAGCCCTGTATGTTTTGCTTTTCTAAAAAAAAAAAACATCCAAACCATTTTTAAATGCATCTATTGTGGTTGATAGCACTACCTCTCTTGGCAGTGAGTTCCATAACTTTATTGTCCTTACCGTAAAGAATCCCTTCCTTTGCTGTCTATGAATTATTTTCTCTTCCAGTCGCAGGGGGTGATCTCTTGTTCTTTGTACATTTCTGTTAATGAACAGGTCCCTGGAGAGCTCTTTATATTGGCCCAGCACATATTTATATAATGCTATCATATCCCCTCTAAGATGCCTTTTTTCTTAAGTAAATAAATGCATTTTTTTAAGTCTCTCTTCATAACTAAGATCCTCCAGTCCCCTTATTAATTTTGTAGCTCTCCTTTGCACTTTTTTCTAGTTCCTTAATATCCTTTTTAAGGACTGGTGCCCAGAATTGGACTGCATATTCAAGTTGAGGTCTTACCATTGATTTGTAAAGAGGCAAGATGATGTCCTCCTCCCGTGAATCTATACCTCGTTTTTATCGCCAATATCTTATTGGACCTTGCAGCTGCTGACTGGCATTGGGCACTGTTGCCAAGTTTGTTATCTATAATGACTCCTAAATAGTGTTGATCGAACCCGAACCGCACTGTTCGGGTTCGTACCGAACTTTACGGTTTTTGGACCCCGGATCCCAACACGGACATTCCACTGTATGTTCATGTTGGAGTTCGGGGTTCGGCGATTACATTGTATGTAATGCTATTGGCTTTCTATAAACCGAAATAGAGTCCCCATTCATAAGAATTTCTCATGAATTGGGACTCTATTTCGGTTTATAGAAAGCCAATAGCATTACATGTATTCCATAAACCGAAAGTCTATAAACCGAAAGACATTCGGTTTATAGACTTTCGGTTTATGGAATACATGTAATGCTATTGCTATTATATAAACCGAAAGTCTATAAACCGAATGTTTTTCGGTTTATAGACTTTCGGTTTATGGAATACATGTAATATAGCATTATATGTATTCCATAAATCGAAAAGTCTATAAACGGAAAGACGTTCGGTTTATAGACTTTTGGTTTATAGAATAGCAATAGCATTACATGTATTCCATAAACCGAAAGACATTCGGTTTATAGACTTTCGGTTTATGTAATACATGTAATGCTATTGGCTTTCTATAAACCGAAATAGAGTCCCCATTCAGAAGAAATTCTTATGAATTGGGACTCTATTTCGGTTTATAGAAAGCCAATAGCATTACATGTATTCCATAAACCAAAAGTCTATAAACCGAAAGACATTCGGTTTATAGACTTTCGGTTTATAGAAAGCCAATAGCATTACATGTATTCCATAAACCGAAAGTCTATAAACCGAAAGACATTCGATTTATAGAATTTCGGTTTATGGAATACATGTAATGCTATTGGCTTTCTATAAACCGAAATAGAGTCCCCATTCATAAGAAATTCTTATGAATTGGGACTCTATTTCGGTTTATAGAAAGCCAATAGCATTACATGTATTCCATAAACCAAAAGTCTATAAACCGAAAGACATTCGGTTTATAGACTTTCGGTTTATAGAAAGCCAATAGCATTACATGTATTCCATAAACCGAAAGTCTATAAACCGAAAGACATTCGGTTTATAGAATTTCGGTTTATGGAATACATGTAATGCTATTGCTATTCTATAAACCGAAATAGAGTCCGTATTCATACGAATAGGTCAATTGGGTCCCCATTGACTTCAATGCGGTTCGGGGTCAAGTTCGGGGTCAAGTTCGAGCCCATACGCTGACTTTTTTCCGATGTTCAGCCGAAGCCGCCAAACCCGAACATCCAGCTGTCCGCTCAACTCTAATTATAATACATTATTTTAAGATCAAATTGTGCATAGCATGTAGAATTACATTTCCCAGCAGATAAATTACTTGAAAAGGAAGAAGAAAAATATATATTTTGTGATACTGTTATATATTTGAATGAACAGGCATAAGAAGCATACAAGTGTCTAATTCATATTAATAAATAATAGGTAAACACTACTAAATTGCATTTGTTGCAGATTATTGTAATTTACATTTATAACAGTGGCATTTTTACTACTTCATAAGCAAAATATGTGCCATAAAACATAATATATCTATACCATTTTGTGCTGTTACTTCTCTGTCTTTTTATTACTGATCTATACACTTAGGTTTATATCTATTTATTCGCCAAAGTGTTATGCAGAAACACACATTGTATAAAGTGGTTATTACGAGTAATACAATCTTGAACTCTTTCAAGTGCCATTTATCAGGAAAACGTGCAAATGCTAATGTACACTAAATTAAAGAAAATTAATCTGATAAAAAGAGTGAATTGAACAAGCTGTGCAATATAAATATTTTAATCACTTCTTGATCCAGTGTGCCACATCTACAAAATGAGCAATTACTTTCTATCTCATGGGATCTTTCTCTAATTTTGAGGCAGCAATATGGTGCTAAAAATGAATGCATGTAAATATCAGGCAGCAGGCCTTTGACTTTTTCATTTGGAAGTTTAGCAATCAAATTTAGCCTACCTTTTTTTAAGGCTTGTAAGAAAGATTTCAACTTTATATACTGTATACTTCATATACTATATTTATACTCATTGGTATATTTTTTTTATAATTAATTAAAGCTATACTTGCTTTTGGAGATCCATTGTCTCTTTATTTGTCTATAAACCAGCAAAGCAGTTCTAAATATTTTTTCTATGTAGTAATCAGTGTAATGAAAATATAAGTGCCTCCACATTCCCCTTACTGCCTCTTCATTTTTATAAAATTGAAGTACTGAGATTTTTTTTTTTTTTTAAAGAAGCAGAAGACAGAGAGAGAAACCATCTTTCTCTGCCATTGGTAAGTGCACAATCAATCGCAGGGAAAAAGATAATCTTTCGCCCTCCACACCGGAGATGTGTTCTGCACACTAATCAGGGCTGCCAGTGATGGAGATCCAGTTCAGTGACATGGCAGCCTTGAAGTCTCTATGTCTCTATGATACCAAAAAAAATGGTAATTGCTTCTGAAGGTGCTCCCCAGGGAATTAGTCAATATTTTAATTTATCGTTTGGTATTTCCTCAGGCTTAGGAAAATAAACTATAGTGTGAACAGTTTGAAGGATTTTTTTTATATATTTAGTTTATTGATATGCTTAAGTTCCAGATAGTACTTGCTCCTGCAAGGTGATTAGGAAATTGATAAAATAAATTTGTTTGGTAAATCATTCACCTCAGTGACAGAGGTAGTAGTTCTGGAATTTACTTCATGTAGTAGATGCTGCTATGATGCTGAAGTGTCCTGATTAGGTCAAAGTAAAGTCAGAAAAACAATCATAAATTAAATAGTTAAATAGTCAAAGTGCATACTATTAAGAATTTTCGAGATACATCTGCAGTTAGTCAGAAAACAAATTTGCTGTAAACGGCACTCTTAACCCTTTAAGGACCAGGGATTTTCCTGGGCCAAGGACCAGAGCATTTTTCAATTTTTAATATGCGGTTTTTAAAACATAATTTTCCTCTCTCTCATTTAACGTACCCATACAAGTTAAATGTTGTTTTTTAAAGGACAGTTAGAGCTTTTTTTTGATACCCTATACATAAAAATTATTTACATTTTAGTATTAAAAAATACATATAAAAGAGGAGATTTTGGAGGAAAAAAAAGTTTTTCCCCATTATTTTCCAAATAATAAGCTACACAACTAGTGCAACACTAACCCACTTATCCCCCCTAATTAACTAACTAATAAAAAAGAAAAATATTGGTTCCCAAACCCCCCTAAACAAAAAAGACAGAAAAAAAACTCTGAAGAGTGCGATGTCAGATCCATAAAAATCATGCAACAGGCATGCAGGGGTTAAATTTTATTAAATAAATATATTAAAATTACCTTTATTTATTAAAAAAAAACTTTATAAATTGCAAAAATAAAAAAATTTGTAAAAAAAAACTAAATGAGGGCCATAAAGTGGAAGGAAACTGATCACAGTTACAAACTGTGATCAGCAATGAAAGGGTTAATTTTTTTCATTTTTTTTTCTCAGCAACTTTCTTTATTAATTTATTTTTACTTACAGGTCACTCTCTGTGCTTCACTATAAGAACGTGAAGCACAGAGAGTGAATTAGAGGCAAAGTCAGTGTGTAAACACACTGACTTTGCCATCTAATTTGCATGTTATCGCAGTGATCACGTTATCACCGCGATCACATGCCCGGAAATCAACCGATCGGGTCCAGGAGCTTTGCCTCGGGTGCGAGGCTTAGTCCTGGACCCATTGCAGACTAGCTGGCGGTGCCCACGGAGCGCACCGCCGGCTAGACTGCATGACGAGTTAACTCGTCATTAGGTCGCTAATGCTGCGGCTCTTATGACGAGTTAACTCGTCATAAGGTCGCTAATGCTGCGGCTTTTATGACGAGTTAACTCGTCATAAGGTCGCTAATGCTGCGGCTCTTATGATGAGTTAACTCGTCATATGGTCGTGAAGGGGTTAAAGCTTGTTTAAGAAAAAAAGTGGTTTATTCCAAAAGTGCAATGTTGCAAAATGTGAAAAAACACAGCAGCAGATCATAGTGCTTAAAACACGACCAAAGAGGAGGAGATCTAACCCACAGACTTAGTTGTAGAGAGACCTATTGTATCTCTACACGGGGTACTCGCAAACCATTGGGATAGAATAAGCAATACAGTGTGTCCTGTTTCTTTAAGCCATTGCAGAGTGGAGTTTAGTTAACAAATACAATCAGTAACTTATGAATTTATCTTCTTAACTTGTAGAAGTTGACATTAGACGTTTTATCATTTTTTAGGGCACTTCACTAATGTATTTATTTGTCAGTTTCATGTATAGCAGATTGGATTACTAGTATATATCTTTTCTTTAAATAGACATTGTATAGTGTAGCTTGCTATATATTTATCCATGCATGACTGAATTTGTAATTGTCAACATTTGAAAGTATATTTTCCTAATAATAGAATTACTTAGGGGGGTCTAGGAAACTTGTTCGCCGCATCTTCATCGCTGACAGTTCAGCGCGGCAGTTAGAACGCTGAACTGTCAGCAATGAAGTATAACGCGGCCGTTTCATCGCGGCTGCAGCTATGTAAGAGCTGACAGTTCAGCACTGAACTGTCAGCCCTTACAAATCTAAAAGTTAAACTAAAATAACCCCCCTAATAAATGATTCCCATCCCCAATAGTAACACTAAACACTAAACCCCAATACTAACACTAAAATTAACCCCATAAACCCTAATACTAACCCCCGACCCCTAATACTAACCCTAATACTAACCCCCGACCCCTAATACTAAAGTTAACCCCCTAAACCCCAATACTAACCCTAATACTAACCCTAATACTAACCCCCGACCCCTAATACTAACCCTAATACTAACCCCCGACCCCTAATACTAAAGTTAACCCCCTAAACCACAATACTAACCCTAATACTAACCCTAATACTAACCCCTGATCCCTAATACTAAAGTTAACCCCCTAAACCCTAATACTAACCCTAATACTAACCCTAATACTAACCCCCGACCCCTAATACTAATATTAACCCCCTAAACCCTACTACTAACCCTAATATTAACCCCCGACCCCTAATAGTAAAATTAACCCCTAACACTAAACACTAAACATCATTCTAACCCCCTAAACCCTAATTCTAAACAAACTAAAATCGGCGGTGAAGCGGCTGCGCGGAAGCAGCCGCGATGAAATGTCCCATCCCCTACTTAGTATAGGTTTCAACTAATTGCCCATATCATATAATTATACATTTATTTAAACATCTAAGGACATTGCTTGTCTCCATGGAAAAATGTGGTCTCTGTACATGTGCATACATAAATCTTTTATCTTTCTTTTCTTGCATTTCCAATTGTTTTTAAGTTCACATGTTTTAAATTATGATTGTCATCTATGGACTCGCTATATTTGTAGTCTGTTACTTTTATTTACTGTTCCTCTCCATGACACACCTACCAAATACCAAATGACTGGTTAGTGTTACCATCTTTAGGACAGGTACTGCACTGGTAGGATGGGCCATCATCATTCATGACATCACTGTTGGCACATGATTTATATATATATATAAGACTCAAAAAGACCAGTCCCAATTCGAAAGTTGGTATAAGTTAGAAGCTAGCCAGCTAGGCAGGGGCGTCACTAGGGTTGGGGTCACCCAGTGCGGAAACTCATGGTGTCACCCCCCTGGATCTCCTCCATACAATGCCAAACAGATTCCTTAGTAATGCCAGTTAGATGGCCTATTAACTATGCCACACAAAGGAGCCCCATAACTATGCCACACACAGGAGCCCCATAACTTATGCAACACCAGAGCCCCATAACTTATGCAACACCAGAGCCCCATAACTTATGCAGCACCAGGGCCCCATAAATTGTGCCACACCAGAGCCCCACTATTTATGCCTCACCTCTGCCCAATTAATTATGCCACACACACAGGTGCCCCATAATTATGCCACACACACACAGGTGCCCTATAATTATGCCACACAAAAGAGTCCCTTAATTACATCACACAAAAGAGTCCCTTAATTATGCCACACATGGGGCCCAATAAATATGCCACACACAAGTGCCCCATAATTATGCACACATGGGACCGCATTTAATTATGCAACACACAGGAGCCCCACGAGGTGACAATCTTACAATTATAGATACCAGTAGTATTGTGCCATTCAGATCCCAGTAGTATTGTCCCACTCAGAGCCCAGTAATATTGTGCCACTCAGAGCCCAGTAATAGTGTGCCAGTCAGATACCAGGCATATTGTGCCATTCAGAGCCCAGTAATATTGTGCAAGTCAGATGCCAGTAATATTGTGCCAGTCAGAGCCCAAAATATTGTGCCACTCAGAGCCCAGTAATTTGTTGCCAGTCAGATACCAGGAATATAGTGCCAGTCAGAGCCCAGGAATATTATGCCAGTCAGAGCCCAGGAATATTATGCCAGTCAGATACCAGGAATATTATGCCAGTTAGATACCAGGAATAGTGTGCCAGTCAGAGCCCAGGAATATTATGCCAGTCAGAGCCCAGGAATATTATGCCAGTCAGAGCCCAGGAATAGTGTGCCAGTCAGAGCCCAGGAATAGTGTGCCAGTCAGAGCACAGGAATATTATGCCAGTCAGAGCCCAAGTATATTATGCCAGTCAGAGCCCAGGAATAGTGTGCCAGTCAGAGCCCAGGAATAGTGTGCCAGTCAGAGCCCAGGAATATTATGCCAGTCAGAGCCCAGGAATATTATGCCAGTCAGATACCAGGAATAGTGTGCCAGTCAGAGCCCAGTAATAGTGTGCCAGTCAGATACCAGGCATATTGTGCCATTCAGAGCCCAGTAATATTGTGCAAGTCAGATGCCAGTAATATTGTGCCAGTCAGATACCAGTAATAGTGTGCCAGTCAGATACCAGTAATATAGTGCCAGTCAGAGCCCAGGAATATTATGCCAGTCAGAGCCCAGGAATATTATGCCATTCAGAGCCCAGGAATATTATGCCAGTCAGATACCAGGAATATTATGCCAGTTAGATACCAGGAATATTATGCCAGTCAGAGCCCAGGAATAGAGTGCCAGTCAGAGCCCAGGAATATTATGCCAGTCAGAGCCCAAGAATATTATGCCAGTCAGAGCCCAGGAATAGTGTGCCAGTCAGAGCCCAGGAATAGTGTGCCAGTCAGAGCCCAGGAATATTATGCCAGTCAGAGCCCAGGAATATTATGCCAGTCAGATACCAGGAATAGTGTGCCAGTCAGAGCCCAGGAATATTATGCCAGTCAGATACCAGGAATAGTGTGCCAGACAGAGCCCAGGAATATTATGTCAGTCAGAGCCCAGGAATATTGTGCCAGTCAGATACCAGTAATAGTGTGCCAGACAGATACCAGTAATATAGTGCCAGTCAGAGCCCAGGAATATTATGCCAGTCAGAGCCCAGGAATATTATGCCAGTCAGAGCCCAGTAATATAGTGCCAGTCAGAGCCCAGGAGTATTATGCCAGTCAGAGCCCAGGAATATTATGCCAGTCAGAGCCCAGGAATAGTGTGCCAGTCAGAGCCCAGGAAGATTATGCCAGTCAGAGCCCAAGAATATTATGCCAGTCAGAGCCCAGGAATAGTGTGCCAGTCAGAGCCCAGGAATAGTGTGCTAGTCAGAGCCCAGGAATATTATGCCAGTCAGAGCCCAGGAATATTATGCCAGTCAGATACCAGGAATAGTGTGCCAGTCAGAGCCCAGGAATATTATGCCAGTCAGATACCAGGAATAGTGTGCCAGACAGAGCCCAGGAATATTATGTCAGTCAGAGCCCAGGAATATTGTGCCAGTCAGATACCAGTAATAGTGTGCCAGTCAGATACCAGTAATATAGTGCCAGTCAGAGCCCAGGAATATTATGCCAGTCAGAGCCCAGGAATATTATGCCAGTCAGAGCCCAGTAATATAGTGCCAGTCAGAGCCCAGGAATATTATGCCAGTCAGAGCCCAGGAATATTATGCCAGTCACAGCCCAGGAATATTATGCAAGTCAGATACCAGGAATAGCGTGCCAGTCAGATACCAGGAATATTATGCCAGTCAGATACCAGGAATATTATGCCAGTCAGAGCCCAGGAATATTATGCCAGTCAGAGCACAGTAATATAGTGCCAGCCAGAACCCAGTAATATAGTGCCAGCCAGATGCCTAGTAATATAGTGCCACTCAGAGCCCAGGAATATTATGCCAGTCAGAGCCCAGTAATATAGTGCCAGCCAGAGCCCAGTAATATAGTGCCAGCCAGATGCCCAGTAATATAGTGCCAGCCAGAGCCCAGTAATATAGTGCCAGCCAGAGCCCAGTAATATAGTGCCAGCCAGATGCCCAGTAATATAGTGCCAGCCAGAGCCCAGTAATATAGTGCCAGCCAGATGCCCAGTAATATAGTGCCAGCCAGATGCCCAGTAATATAGTGCCAGCCAGAGCCCATTAATATAGTGCCAGCCAGATGCCCAGTAATATAGTGCCAGCCAGAGCCCAGTAATAGTGTGCCAGTCAGAGCCCAGTAATAAACTGATCATTTTAAACCACCCTCCTCCCCCCTTCTCCATCACTTACCGAATCGCTGCTTCTCTGTTCTCCCGGACAGACGCCTCCTCCGTGCAGTCTTCCCTCCTGCAAGGAGGAGGGAAACACAGTCACCGGATGTGACGTAACGTCACATCCGGTTGCTGTGATTTTTTTTTGATTTTTTTTCGGCGGCCGTGTCCAGCGGATGCGGCTGCCAGAAAAAGAAAAAAAAGTTAAGCAGCGCAATGCGGGGGGGTGCCGGCAGCAAGGGTGTCACCCCCGCTGGAGGTGTCACCTGGTGCGGTCCTCCCCCCCGCCCCCCCCTCGGGGAGGTCACTGCTATTAGGAAGAGAGGACCTTGATAGGGAGATCTGGACTATCCATGTTAGAAAAAAAACCATCCCAACTAAAATATGTATGATCCTTGCTTTTGGGTATAAACAGAGTAAAGAATTCGGGATTTGGGACAAGATCTCAAGTTTTTGCCGATAGAGGTATTGGGATATAACATAGAGAATATAGACTTAGAGCGATGGAAAAAAGGAGGGGCCAAAAAAATAGAGGATATATTAACGCCACATAGGAACACTATAAAACCTCTGGCTCAGCTGTAGAAAGAACTGGGAATAGGCCAAACTCAGACCTTTAATTATCTGAGGTTAGAAAGTTTCTTAAGGAAACACCTGAGTAATAATATTGGTAACAACTGAGAAATAATATTGGTAACGCATGATAATGAAAGAATTAAGATCAAATGGGAAAGGGACCTGGGAGTTATTACTAATGAGGAAGACTGGACAGAAGCCTGTTCCAGGATTAAGACTTATGTCCATGACCTTAACTTGACAGAGGCATTTTTCAAGATAGTAAATCGCTGGTACTTAGTCCCAACGAGACTTTATCACTTCCATACCACTCAATCCATACTGTGTTGGCGATGCGGCCTGGCGGATGTGGATTTTATACATATTTGGTGTGGATGTGTGGGGCTAAGGGCCTTGTGCGAATCAGTATACAAATTTTTAGATGAAAAAGGCAAGATTAAACTGCCAAGAAACCCAGGGCAAGCTTGTTACATCAGGGGTGGCCCAAACTCTTCAAACCTTAACTAGCTTTGGCAATCCACTGCCTAATGGCGGAAAAAAGGATAATTGCCAGAGATTGTATTAGTTGGAAGCCTGTAGAAGACCTAGTATGCTATCAGATCAGAATGGAACGAGGTGTGTCATGGATCATGCCCCCTTCACTCAAAACCAAACAGGTTTGGGAGGAGTGTTACAATATGATCAAAGATCAATCATAATAGAAAAATATTAGCTGAACAATCTCGTCCCGGATGGAGGCCTTAACTGGGAAATAGTTGGTGATTTATGAAGTGCGGGAGGGGGGGTCGCTCATCTCGACGAATTAGCCAGGAGCGGTAATACAATAGAACTATAGGGACCGGGGGATGACAACAACTTTTATGTTTATTGTGGTGTACTTGTCTTATTGTATAACTTGTTATGTGTATCCGCAATGGGTTTTCTGTACTTTCTGAAATAATGAGTGAGGTGTTCATGTTTTTTTAAGCTCATTGTGACTGTATGTTGTTTTTTATATTTTTCTATTTCAAAACACGATGATATCAATAAAAGAATTTGAATTTGTTCCAGTGTCAAATAGTGAAATAGCAGCACATCTCCTCACTGCTCGTACTTCCAACACTGCTACTGAGACTCAGTGTGGCGATTCCTGCTTTCCTGTTCGCTGTACCTGTTATTAGTTTACAAATTATATGTGTATATATAAACATCCATTTGCTATTGCCATTGTAGAGTGGTGAACTTCATTATGTGTTTTAATTGAAGTTGGTTCCAAGTGGTTTGTGGGGTCACACATGCTTTTAATGACACTCCAGAAGTTGGTCAGATTGGCTAGGTTTCTAACCACTTTTATATATTTTATTGTGGTAGCTATCCCAGTAGGGCAAGCAGATTATCTCAGGTTTTGTGCATCCACACAAAATGTCTATTATGCATAATGGGCTTAATTTCATAATAGCAACAAAGATAATGTACCAGCAACAAAATCATCCTATTCAAATCTGTGCTGACACATTAAGATATTTAAATGAAATAAAGACATCCGCCAATATGAAACTCTAAGTAAATGATTCAAATAAAAATGTTATTATCATGTATTTCATATGATGTAAAAATATGTAAATACAGACGACTATACTTTAGGGAATGTAAACCAAGCAGGGTTTATGTAAAATAAAGGTTATGTCTGATTATATGCTTGTAGATCATTTACCAGAGTCTTGTAACATGCGGGTGCAGAGAATTAAGAAAATGTGCTATGAATGAAAAGTATTAGTTAATGTGTAATGCTGTATTTTCTTTTAGCAAAATACACATCTGTTTACAGATGCAACTATTGCCCACTTATGATAATATTTTGTGTTTCTAGTTACCAGCAGTTTTACCTATGCCCTTATAAAGTAAATCATCAAGAATTAATATGATACTTGAGCTCAGATGAGCAAAATATACACCTTGGTGGCAAAACTACAAAGAACATATTGTATATCACTCAAACTATATTATTGGTACTTTGTCCAGTGGTGTATTTAGGTTTTGTGCTGCCTGAGGCCTGATTTAACTTATTTCCCCAACTCTCACTTTTTGTACCCTTTCCACTTTAGGCTCAACTCCCATCACAGAGACAATGCAAATAACGTTAATTATTGAGCCCTCTTTGCTCTTTATTGCTCTATAAGGAAGCTGACACGTTGATCTAAATCTTGGTAAGATCTTTGCTCATGCTTGACGTGTTTCGTCACATAGTGACGAAATGGTGCACATAGTCATAAGCTAAAAGAGACATGTGTTCAGACAACTTAAATAGGTGGAGCCTGAAAATGTCAGAACTGCTTCCTACTCCAGGTGGAAAAATTAAAGTGAATTAAACACATGTCTCCTTCAAGGCAGATAAGTTGTGCAATGTGCATCTAAAATACATATATTGAAAAGACATTACAGTAGTCATATTTGTGTATACAAAGAATGATACATAAAAAAAAATACAATAAAATAAGACTGCTGAAGGAAAAAGAGATGATAAAAAAAAAACAGATATACATATAAATGTAAAATATGTAAATCTAGATACAACCAAAATAAATGAAAAACGTGGGGATGACAAGCTGCCCGCACAAAGAATATTTATGTAGACCAAATTGGGACCAGCACATACTCCACTAGCAAGTAAAGTCCCAAAGCATTTAAAAGATAGATACATAAAGTTATTTATATTTCAATGAAGAATACACATATATATCCCATATAAAGTGCCATATGACCAAATAAATTGGTCGCTAGATGGGTACAAAAAAATGTGACCAGAGGCAAACCAAAATTAAAATACTCAAAAAAGTGGGATAAATATGTGCATTTATATATATTCATTCCTATAAAAAGTATGAAGAAAATAATATAAACACACTAAGTATGTTATACATAATGTGAAACATCATACTCCGAATTGAGTCCATTCGGTTTTCTTGTGTTAAGATAAAAAAATCCACTTAACCTCTAAACGGTATAGAATGTTGGCTATATTGCCACCTCTTGTAGGTATAATGGCCCTTTCAAGACCCGTTATTTTACATTGAGAGGCATCCGAGTTGTTACATGATAAAAAATGAGTACCAATTGGTGTATTTTGTGGTTTATCACGTTATTGAGGATATGTGTTCTCTTATCCTAAATTTTAGTTTTCTAGATGTTTTTCCTACATATTGTTTTAAACATGTGTTACCTGTCAGGAGATACACAACATTTGTTGTGTTACAGTTAATGTACTGTCTGTTTTGATATGTTTTCTGAGTTATTGAGGATCTAAAAGTGCTGCCAATTTGTATTGTATAACAATAGATACATTGATTATGTCCGCATTTGTAGGTTCCCAAAGCCTGCAACTAGTTGGGTGTTGCAGGTTTTCTCTTACCACCAAAGAAACTTGGAGACAAAAAATTGCCCAAAGTGATGCTTCTCTTCGCAATGATGTTGCAGCCGTATTTAAAATGTTTTGTAATCGGGCTTCATTAAGGAGGATGGGCAGTCTCTTTTGTATGATATTATGTATTTTGGGAAATTGTCTGCTAAAGTGAGTGACGAAAAATGGGGCTGTGTCTCTTTTATGTCTATGTTTGTTCTTGTTAGTATTAATAGTTTTATTAGTAGATTGGTTGATCTCTTCAACCCTTGATTGTTTAAGTATAAGGGATTCTCTGTTACTATACAGTGCCCTTTTAAAAGCTTTTTTCAAAATAGACAGGGGGTACCCTTGAGCAGTGGGATAGCAGAACCTCATATGTGTTTTTAGCCCTTTAGTGGTTTTTAGTCACATACATTATGTGCTTCAGCATACGGTGTTCAGCTATATCTATGATCTGTTTTTGTATGAAAGAAAATAATTTGCTGAGTACTCTAGTAAAAAAAAATCCAAGGTGCTTTATTCAACTAGTATAACAGACATGTGGCATAAATTAAGGGAACTTCCAGGCAGTTTACGAGTTTTGCCTGTAAATCAACACTTAATCATAAATTAACTTATTATTAAGTTTTGGCTTACATGTGTAACGCGTTAAATCTCTGTCGGATCTATACTTTATTATACTATGTAATTACATGAGTATCAAACATACATCCCTTTGTTTTACAAGCTAGTTGATATGTTACTCTTTGGAACATGTTTAGGCTGATAAAACAATTATAGCAGCCGGAACCGTTCACAGTAAAAGCCGGGTGCTACTTGGTTAAGTGTGCAAATGTGGGTGGTTGCAAAGACCATCCTCTTGATCCCAAGGATATCCACTAAAAGGAACTGCCCAAAATGCATCTTCCAAATGTTAATGCATATTAAAGTACATTGAAAGTATTTTACAATGCATATTTTACATTTTGCATTGCTTAAAATATGAAAATAGTACACTTTGCAAAATATCAGGAATGTCCATACTAGCTGAGTAATAGGCAATTACCTAGTTTCTTTTTTTTGTGCTGCAGGAACCAATGAGAATAATGCAATTCAAATGGATGGAAAAAAACAGTTTCTCCAGTGATGCCATCAGACAGTGTGTTGCACTCTGTTAAAAGAGCCTACATGTACAAGAGCAAGGTTACTTAGATTCAACACAATGCATGGTATTCCACCAGTAGACAAGTGTCTAGAGGAAGTTAGTAAATAAAACAAAAGGGATACCTGCTCAGTGCCTACACACAGTCAGTGTGGCAGTACCTGTAGAATAGAATGCAGGGAGGGCATGAATAGAATTTTAATATGTGATTTAAGCAGAATGCCTGCATCAAATCACACTGGGAAAAAACCTGTGCACTATTCAGGCAGTAGTCTTCCACTTGCACTAAAGAGAGTTTGGGGACTTGACTGTCCCTTTACTGAAAGAAAATTATTTGTGCGGCACTCTCCCAATGAAAAATTCACGTGCTTTATTAAAAAGTGTAAAAGACATGCAACATAAATTACAGGAACTGACACTTAAAGTGTTTCACATGTAAACCAACACTTAATAATAAAAAAATAATCAAAGGTGCTTTATTCAAAAGTCTAAAATACATTCAGTACAGTGGTGTCACAAGAGGGGTGCGGGAGGGGGGGGGGGGGGGTGAAGCCTGTGATGCTGGCATCCTCTTTGCAATGCAAAGGGCTTCTGAACCTTTTTTTACCGGCAAGTTAAAAAAAAGATAAAAAAGTTTTTAAAAAAATAATTTCCACCGAATATGACAGTATGTCATATCCGGTGGCTGTATTTACCTCCTCCCTTCAAGAGGGAAGACTGCACAGAACATCCAAGGACATGGAGCAGCCAGGAAAAAAAATAGAACTTTGTAATGTACTACAGTATCCACAGTCTAATGTCCATGTAAAATAAGCTAAAGTTGATTTATATGCAACCAACCCTTTTATACATATATTGATGTACAATGTATCTGAATGTGATTCTCTTTTTGTAGTTTTGATAATATATTTTATATATAAAATTAAATATATTTTTTTTTTTAAATAGATGGGCAAAGTATAAAACCAGTGTTCACTTAACAAAGCACACTTTATTAAATCCAGCAGTCATGCAGGATGGTTGTAAACGCTATAGTTTATAAATCTCCACTTTCCATGTGACAAAGCTTTAATCCTTCACATGATTTCTTAGTACTGATTCAGTACTTATACCAAAATCCTAATTTCAAGAGGATGAGTTGTCTTTTGAATGTATTGGTGCCCACAAGGGTTTAGTTCATTGGTTTAACACATAAAGTGTTAATAATTTGTAAACTTTCTACATTGCAGGCTCTCAAACACCAACATTTTTTCTTCACATTTGTTTTACAGAATACAAATTTAAAGAAATCTCTAATTGGTTGTAAACAATGTTTCTGCTGAATGTTCTTTTGTAGCCTGGCAGTGCTCTTGGGACTATGTTGTTCTTTGAGTATTGAGCCCTCATAAAGATAACTGTAGACAGTCATGATGTAGTGAACCCTAAAATGACATCATGCAATCCAATATGTCTTGACCAATATTTTATAAAAATGGTTTTATCACAAAAGACTACATTTTTGTGTAGAAAAGCATGTTTATTGTTTAAAACTGCTCTAAAATGCAAAATGCACATCAAAATGAATGAAATGTACTTCTGATAAATGTATTTGTAATATATTAATAAAAAGCTTCTGAACATGTTTATAAATATTGTAATATTGCATAAATCAAGGAGTGGGAACTTTTACCATACACTTAACTTGTTAATAAATATTTGTATACTGCCAGTAAGTTAGTTTATTGGTGAAGACTGATATCTATCGATTTATATCAGTATCAATGAAATATTATTCATTTCAGATGTAATCTATTATTAAAAAAAATATAAAATATGATGAAAATATGCCATAAAAAAACACTTTTTCTAACTTTGACCTGATTTTTTATTTCAAACAATTATAAATGGTAAAAAAAAAGACCCCATCTATATATTTCCAATATTTGTCCTGAGTTTAGAAATACCAATGTTTCCATGTTTGTCTATCTTTTATATCTAGTAATAGGGCAATAAACAATATTAGTGGTTTTTTTGTTTCCTAACTATATTCTTCTACTGTGACATTTTAATCCCAACTCTAAATTTACCCCAACCATAAATTTACCCCAACCCTAAATCCACCCCCTTAATCTAACTCTTGTACTAACCTGAACCCCCCCTGTAACCCTTATTAAACCCCTAATTATAACCCTAACCCTAGATCTAAGTTTAGTAGATCTAGGGTTAGCTTTTTCCTTTTATTTCTTTCTAGGAGCAGTCAAGCAACAGTTTAATAGCAACGGAAGAGAGTTTTTTTCTCTCACTTCCATTGCTCTCTGCTGGGCACGCTGTATTGGAGGAGCATGCCCCTCCAATACAGCACCCGCGATCACCGGTTGATTGCCGTGCCCTGGGGGGAACAGAAGGTGTTGCATGATGCCTCAATCAGGCATCAGTGCAACACTTTACAAACATAGGCAGTAAAAGCTGATCATTGCCTATTTGTGAAAATGCATACGATCACATTCGCGGTGATCGTATGTACAGGGGGCGGGGGGGGGGGACAAAGCACTCTCAGAGGCTGCTTCGGATCCGAAGAGGCCTCTGAGAGTAACTGCAGGCATGTAGCATTGCGCTAAGGAGCGCGGTTTATAGACTTTCGGCTTATAGAACAGCAATAGCATTACATGTATTCTATACATTCGGTTTATATATACTATATATTCTATACGTTCGGTTTATAGACTTTCGGCTTATAGAACAGCAATAGCATTACATGTATTCTATAAACCAAATGTCGTTCGTTTTAAAGACTTTCGGCTTATAGAATACATGCAATGCTATTGGCTTTCTATAAACCTAACTAGAGTCCCTCCTCATTCATAAGAATTTCTTATGAATGGGGACTCGACTCTAGTTCAGTTTATAGAAAGCCAATAGTATTCTATAAGCCGAAAGTCTTTAAAACGAACGACGTTCGGATTATAGAATACATGTAATGCTATTGCTGTTCTATAAGCCGAAAGTCTATAAAGCGAACAACGTTCGGTTTATAGACTTTCGGTTTATGGAATGTATAATGTAATGCTTTTTGCAATGGCATTACTATAAACCGAAATAGAGTCGGTTTATAGAATGCCATTGCCAATAGCATTACATTCCATAAACCGAAATTCGTTCATTATGTCGGTTTATGTAATGTATGTGTATTGGCTATTTTGATATTGGTATTCCATAAACCGACTCTATTTCGGTTTATAGAATGCATTGCCAATAGCATGAAATGATTTGAATTTAGTATTAAAAATACATTGAAAAAAGTGGAGAGGTTAAACCCCTTTGTGACGCATGGTGCTTGCGTCCCAAATGACGTAAGCACCAAAACGTCACGATTTGTTCCTGGCCACTGATCACAAGGTGATCGTTAGCCAGGAACACTATGGCAGAGACCCAATCAGGGTCTTAATAGACCCTGTGGGTCCCTGCCCAAAAATTGCAAGCCCTTCGGACGTCACGCACGATTTAGAGAAATTTAGCTGGTGCTCGTTTTGAGCACCAACTAAATTTCCCCTGTCAGACTGAGGCCACTTAAAGTGGCCTCATCTGACAGGTGGGATCCCGCTGCAAGTGCCTGCAGCATGATCCGAGCCGCGATATGAGCTGTTTAACACAGGACGTACTATGCCGTCCTAACGACTTTAAGGGACTTAAAATCAGGACGGCATAGAACGTCCGAAAGTCACGAATGGGTTAACGTTTGCTCTGGTCATAATCACAGCACAGGCTTGTAGGAGTTAACTCTAATTACATTAATACATGAAAAGAATATAAGTAATATAGTAAAAATGTACAAAATAAAATTTATTTTGAAAAAACTAAATGAGGTCCATAAACTTGGAAGAAAACGGATCACAGTAAAAAGAAACTGTGATCAGCAAGGGAAGTGTTAATACCCCTTTTATAATCGAGGTCGTCTTATAATCTGACCTCAAATTGAGGTCAGACTACAAGACTGGGATCCAGGTCCCCAGCAGAGCTGCAGGGGACCTGGATCCCCCTCTCTAACAGCAGGGGATGTCTGCGCGATGAGCACAGCACTTCCCTGCTGCTGCCCGGCATGACCGCCGGGACTTCTATGATGAAGCTGGGTACTTCCGGCTTCCTCATAAAAGTCCTGGCGGTCGTTCCGGGCGGCAGCAGGGGAGGTCTGCGCTCATCGCGCAGACATCCTCCGCTGACCCGCTAGCCACCAGGGAGAGTCGGGCAGCTGGGGGATGTCTGCATCCTCCATGCTGCCCGACACTTCCGTCTATTATGTATAGTGCAAACATCCCCCGCTGCCCCCACTAGCCACCCCACTAATTTTATGAATGGAGACTCTGTCTCTGTATAGTTAAATGCCGACAGCCTATAAACCGAACGTTCGGTTTATAGACTTTCGGCTTATTTAATACATGTAATCCTATGGCTATTCTATAAACCGAACGTTCGGTTTATAGAATAGCAATAGGATTACATGTATTTCATAAGCCGAAAGTCTATAAACCGAATATTCGGTTTATAGACTTTCGGCTTATAGAACACATGTAGTACTATTGCCTTTCTATGAACCGAACGAGAGCCCCATTCATAAGAATTTCTTATGAATGGGGCTCTCATTCGGTTTATAGAAAGCCAATAGTATTACATTGTATTCTATAAAACGAACGAATTAAAATTAACGAAACGAAAATAATGAACGAATTTCGTCTGAAACGAATGCAGTAATGAACGAAATTCGTTTTAGACGAAATAAAATAAAATTTTCGTTCGAATGGACGAAAACGAAACGAAAATTTTAGTTTTGCACATGTCTAGTAACTACTTAACAGTGTAGCAAGCATGCAGACACGTGATACAATTACCAGTGAAACACGTGCTTCTTCACACAGACTCAGAGAGACTCTGAGATGTGATATTCATGAGTGCAGTAAGAGAGAGAGAGAGAGAGAGAGAGAGAGAGAGAGAGAGAGAGAGAGAGAAATGTTGTCTCCAAGGGACACCGTGTGTAAGAGAGCTTGCAAGAAAGTTTGCCAAGTCTTTCTTCAAGAGAGAGCCCACCTTCTTTGTTGTACACTCCCTCCCCCACAGCCAGTCTTCCAGTAGTATTTCCAGAAACCATATTGAATGAGTGGAGGGGCTTTTAGAGTTAGGGACTGGAGGTGACAACTGGTTACTTGTCATGTGCTCTGGAGAGTGTAGACTCCATTAATGCCTGAGGCTAGATTGCAGAAGCTTACTCAGTCTTCTGCCCATATTATAACACTGTATTAGAACACTTAAATGCCACACAGCAGATTGGGTTGCGAAACCTACCTCCGTTTTTACAACATCATATGATGAAAATAATAGTGAAAGCCCTCTCCATTTAAAAAATGATATATAATTTGTGTGGGTGGACTGAACACAAAGAAATAAATTCACAGTTCAGTAAACATATGACAAAACTAATGGAATTCTGGTCTTCAAGGTACATCAAATGCAGCATAGCACTCTGTCACTAAGGGGTTAAAAAAGTAAATCGTTTACATGTTATCCTGAAAACGTGCTTAGCACAGTATATAGAAATAATATAAACAATATTTATATAGACTAGATAAAGTATTCTATAGCATTGCCGATATATATATATATATATATATAGATATATATTTTTATATACAAAAGTAGGTGCACTCAGCTTCTAAGAAATAATATCCAGAAAGGGACTCAGCCTGGGTGTCATGCAGCTCAGAACATGTATGCAGATCCAAAACGGTACAATAAGCATGCACTCACCGGTCTTTTTGACAAAGACCTGTGAGTACGTGCTTACTGTACCGTTTTGGTTCTGCGTATATATATATATTATCCCACTTACTCCTGTCTTCATATATTCTGTAACTGAACCCTATGGGGTCTATTCACTAACATTCAATTCTGGCAAGAGGAAGTTGAATTTAAAGCTAATATTTGACCTCCAAATTTTACACTTTTGAGCTATTCACAAAAGAAAATTTGGCATCCAACTCAACACCCTTCATCAAAGTCAAATTCGACCTCCATTTCACTATCGGAAGCATTACAACATGGTATGCACTAACATTTTTGGTAGGTTGAGTTGGGAGGTCAAATTTGACTAAGCCACAAAATCGTTGTTTTCAACCAGCCTACACCAAGCTTGGCAAGTCCTATGATTTCCTATGGGGACAACATCTACTGTCATTTTTACTCCTATTAAAAATAATGGGAGGTGAACTTTGATATTTAGACTAAGTCGAAAAAAATAATTTGGCTTTGTCTCAAAATCATATTTTTCCATTCTTTAATTACAATGGGAGGAAAAATAACAATAGTCCAATTTGACCTCCAAATTCAATCACCTCAGCATATCTCGCTCGGCAGTCATTTCAGATTATATCGACCATGCAAAAATGGTTAGTGAATACCATTTTGCATGGTCAACATGGGGCATCCGAGGGGATGGGGCATGAATCTGTCTGAATTTGGACTCCTGTCATTCTAAAATGAAATTATGGAACAATCACATAAAACAGTGGAAATAATAGAAATAAATTGAGATACTGAAAAGCTAGAGAAACAAGGCATGTTACTTATTACTGATTAACATAGGGCAAAACTGTAAATCTTGTAGACAACATTGGATTAGATGTATTAGCATATTTAGATTTTCTTGGTTGATTTGGAAAAATTTGTAAAATAAATTTCTATGGGCCTAGTTAATCATTATCCAGCAAATTTTCAAATACCCTTTATTTCTGAGTTTTTTTTACATTTCTTAAATGCATGTGAAATGCACTTATTTTTACTATTGAACCGTTGTGTGGCATGTGTAGACACCAGTTTGCCTTTGCGATTTTTGCAATTTGTACACCATTCAAATTAGTCTTTCAATGAAGCAGAACTGTCATTACTTTATGCATGTATTCATTTGTAAACTTTCTCCAGGGCAGCCTCTCTGCCTCATTGAAAGAAAGAGAAAAATAGGGATTACCCCTACCTTAACTTTAATATAGCATGAAGTCCAGTATGAGGTTCTGATGAATATACAGAGAAAACAACAACAAAATTAAATTACAAAACATATGTTTTCTTTTGAATAAATATATATTTTAGTTAAAGAAGACTGAAAATGTATAAATGATTATGTTTAATACTTTGCATGTTATTACAAAGTATCTGAATGATAAATATTACTGAAAATATTATTACTATTATATATGCTATAACTAAGGAAATTGAGTGATTATTTAAGTATATTTTATTTAAATATGTTGTTACAATTTAACATTTCCATATGAGCATTCAGAAAAGCAGCATGAAATGCAAAGGAAAGAACATTTTTGCTATTTTATTTAAAGAATTTATAAGACATAAAAGATACTATACCTCCAAGCTGGAAAAATATAGAGAAAAGCATTTAGCAACCTTTGAAAAATAACCAGCAGTTTTAAACTTCGCATCTTTCATCTTTAGACAGTGAGTCTCATGGGATAAAGGCCTTTTTACATTTTGCACATATATAAAGCTGTTTAGGAAGTCAACTAGCCCTTTTTTACCTGTGGGGATTTTTTCTTTCTACTTTGGAAAGGTTGTTTTTTTTTCTGAAGTTTTGCATTTGATTTTCATGTAGCATTTAAAAACATGTATATTTTCTGTGTCTGTGATTTATAGTTTTTATTATATTTAAAGTTAGTGCTTCTAGTTATTAAGCACATAGTTTAAAACATTTAACTTTGGGGAGACTTGGTGACTTGCTAAAATTGTGGCAACGCAGCAGAAATGACAGATGCTCCATATGGCAAAAAAGAGAAGAAACGCTTATGGCGGAAATAATCTTGTATGGTGTCAGTACTGACATCCTGCAATTTAAGCTTTACTAACGTTTAACTATATTTAACCTCATGTACATAGCTTCTAGCCTTTTCTTTACATTTTGTTCCCAGTATTTTATATAGCCTGCTTTGCACAGTATTTGTTAGCAATTTGAGTGCCACAGTGACAATCAAACACTGTTTTTTTCTGTTGTTTTTTGCACTTATCCATGATTGTCTCTATTTTAGGTATTTCCTTCTGAGTGGTCTATAATGTTGTTTATTTTTTAAACAATCAGACACTAAATATGGATTTCTGTGGGCACACTTTTTGTATACATTTCTAAGTTTCGTCTTTTTTTTTTTTATTGGTGGCAAATATGAATGCCTTACAATGGCCAACTTGTCCATGACATGGCTCAACAAAATGTACTTTTACTGGAAAACATTTGCAAGAAACATAAAAATAACAATATCTAAAAGAGTAATATTTGAATACTCTATTCCGAATAAAATATAAAAAGAAGATCCTTACCCATAGATTATCCGTCTTCCTTCCCATCCTAGAAGCTACAAAATCAGGTGCACTCTGAGACAATGGTATGTTCCAGTGTTAATTTAATTTTGACACCAGATTTTGATTTACTTTTAGCCATAGTCTTTTGACTAAAATGCCATTTTAGTTTCATTATTTTTAATTATCTGAATTGTTTTAGTCAACTAAATTTCCAACAGTGAGGGGGAGAACAGGTCTGAGAAGGAGATGGAGGGAAAACACTCATGCAGTTTGCAGGGCATTATTCCAGGGGGCATACAGGCACAGGGCGCGTGTGTCTCAGCCAAGTGGGACTAGGCTTTGGAATAGATCCATCGGTACCAGAACTAGATGTCCAAATAAGTAAATGCAATAGTGCCTCCCTAACATTTTAGACATATTTTAGTCAGTTGATGAAAAACTGCAATGGATTTTAGTCATAGTTTTACATAGAAACATAGAAACATAGAATGTGTCGGCAGATAAGAACCATTCGGTCCATCTAGTCTGCCCAATTTTTTTTTTTTTTTTTTTTGAGTACTTTTATTAATCCCCCGTTCCCGGTCTTATAGCTAGGATAGCCTTGTGTCTATCCCACGCATGCTTAAAATCCTTGACTGTGTTTACCTCTACCACTTCTGCTGGCAGGCTATTCCATACATCCACTACCCTCTCAGTAAAGTAATACTTCCTGATATTACTTTTAAATCGTTGCCCCTCTAATTTAAGACTATGTCCTCTAGTTGTGGTAGTTTTTCTTCTTTTAAATATACTCTCTTCCTTTACTGTGTTGATTCCCTTTATGTATTTAAACTAAAGTTTTAGTCCAATTAGTTTTTATTATGCAGTAGACTAAACCATAAGGAACAAGTTTAGTCATCATAATTAATACTGGTGCACTCATGATATTTGAGCAACATTCTCTTTAAAATAGTTATCAGGTAAGCCTCTAAACTTTAGCCACAATGCAGTTATTTACTTTATTTATTTGTGTTTCTCTTAAAGCTTTGTAATTTTAGCACATTCAATTTTTTGTATGTTTATTAGACGTAGTTGACTTTCTTTTTTACTTTGGAAGATGCTTATTAATATTGTGTGCACCTCTGCACTATTTCTATTGTACTTTGAACTAATTATACATCCAAAATATTCCAATGTGATTCCTTCAAATGAATGTATCTACATTTTTAATGACAGTTCTGTTTCTCATTTTATTGGATATCCTTTTAAAGGGACATCTTTTCAAGAGTTACTGTTTATTCTGGTGAATTAAATGTTGCACAATCATTTATGTATGATCTGGCTCTATAGTTCAAGTGCCTTTACAATAGTCATATGATCTTCTTTGAAATAATCATTCCAAAACGTTTTCCCCAGTGCATTACTTTCATTGAAAAATGCATATTTTTTTGTAATTTATTCTAGGAAGGTTAATAAGCATCCAATATAATTGCATTTGGCTATTGTTTTATATAAAACATATTTGAATGCAACTGTTTTTGTTTGTAATTGACAAAGCTTGTTACAGAGCAGGTGCTTTATTCCTTTGTAAAAACAACTTTCTTTTTATGATGTTTTTTCTACAGCTGTGGCCACATGCACACTATTCCCAAGACTATATTGATATGGAGCTGTTCCTATCTTGTGAATCAGTTATGAGAGCTTGCCAAGGCAATGGCTTTGTTGGTACTTCCTGCGAACATATCACCTATACAGCAAACAATAAACCCCCATATGCTTGTGGCTTGTGGGGACAAAACATCTGCTCTTGCATTTGTTCTGGCAGAAGGCTAAGGATATTACTTTTTATACACAGTCATTAAGAAAAAAAAACCACATCTGAAATTAATTAATTCTAGGAGAAGACAGAGACAATGGATTGTTGTCTGTTCCAGACCACAGAAATATGACTAGAGTTCTTTTTACAATGACTCGTTTAAGCCAGTTGAAGGAAAATCTGGCTGGAATAATTCAATAATTGTACTGCTGGTCATAAATTCAGTTGGACTTGGAAGGCAGTTATAATGCTGTAAAGTTAAAATGTGATGCTCAGGACATATTTTTTTGTATAGACAACCAGACAATATATTTATTTTTTTCATACTACTTGTGGAAGAAAGTATAATATAACAATTTGTAATTTATATATCTGTATTTTAATAATTAATGTTTAATCCAGTAATGGTGGCCATTGCAAATCTAGTTTTAAAAATGGATTAGACCTAAAAATATAAAATGTGTCATATTGAAGAAATCAATTTACCTAAAAGTCATCATCATGTTCTGTGCTCCCTCTTTTACTCCAGTAGAATTACATTTTGTTGAGCTCTGTTAGATCGGTTTGGTCTAATAAACACTAGATTGAACATTTGAGCATACTGTACATTCGTAAGCCAACACAGACAGAGACATGTCTTACCAGGATCCTGTAGCCATCTCTCACCAACAGCCATTGGCAATGGGATATACACTATATGGACAAAAGTATTTGGAACACCTGACCATTACACCGACAGGGACTATGACATTGCATATTCATTAATATGAAGTCATCACCCCCCCCCCCCCCCCCCCCATTTGCAGCTATAACAGCTTCCTCTTATCTGGAAAATATTTCCATAAGGTTTTGGAATATTTATGTGGAAATTTTTGCCCATTCATCCAGGAGAGTATTTGTGAGGTCAGGCACTGATGTTGGACGAGAAGTTCTAAAATGCAATCTCCATTCCAGTTCATCAAAAATATGTTCAGTGTTCAGTGGGGTTATGATCAGGGCTCTGTGCGGGCCAGTCAGGTTCTCCCACACCAAACTCATCCAACCATGTCTCTATGGACCTTACTTTGTGCAATTGGGCACAGTCATGCTGAAATAGAAAAGGGTCTTCCTCAAATGGTTCCCACAAACTTGGAATCATAGCATTATCCAGAATGTCTTTCTATGCTGAAGAATTAAGATTTCACTTGAAGTAAGGGGCCTATCCCAGCCTGTTAAAAATAGCCTTATACCATTTTCCACAAAACTTTACAGTTGGCACAATTCAGTCAGGAGGAACAGTTCTCCTGGAATCCCCCAAATCCAGACTCGCCTTTCAGACTGCCAAATAGTGAAGACTCCACAGAACAGGTTTTCACTGTTCCATAGTGCAGTGGCAGTGTGCTCTACATCACTCAAGAAAAAAGGCATTGTACTTTGTGATGTAATGTTTTTATGCAGCTGCTCAACCATGGAAACCCATTAAATAAAGCTCCTGCCACACAGTTTTTGTGCTGATGTTTGGAACTCTTCAGATATGGAATCAGCAGAGAAGTAGCAACTTTTACTCATCATAGGCCTCAGCACATGGTAACCCATGCTCTGGGACTTTGCGTTGTCTCCTGCTTCGTGGCTGAGTTGCTGCTGTTCCTAAATACCTGAACTTTTCCAATAATACTACTTACAGTTGTAGAATATTTAGCAGGAATGAAATTTCACAAACTGACTTACTGCAAAAGTGACATCCTACCACAGTACCACGTTTGCATTCATTGAGCCCTTCGGAACGACCCATTTTTCCACAAATGTTTGTAAATGCAAACTGTATGGCTAGGTACTTGTTTTTACACACCTGTGGCAATGGGTCTAATCGAAACACCAGAATTCAATAATTAAGCAATGTATTACAGATTCATCATGTCATCATATAACATAAGCCACTGTACAGCATGAATATGTTTTGTAATCTAGAATGTGTATAAAAGGAATGTCACTGTATATGCATGCTTATAAGCGTGTTTGTGCACATTGCAACAGACTCGAGGATTTTGGTCTAATATATTCTTGCCCACACAATGCTGCCTTCAATGAACATTTAAATGCTAGAACCATGGGTTTCTTGGTATCATAATCAGACAGTATTGATGATTTCAATATCAGTTGTTTTGCTTTATTTTGGACCATGATATGATCTCCCTGTTTAAAACTGCATGCTCCTACTTCACCGAGATTCTTCAATGGTTCACATGCACGATTTCATTCATATTTTTGCTAGCACTGTCATATGCATTACTATTCATAAACACTTTCGTACATTGCTGCTTAAATGATTGACACATGGCCGCTCAACCGAGTCAGCGAAGCTTAGCTCACTAAATTATTTCCTTCAAGTGTTTGTTTTCTAAGCAAAAAATATGGGATTGGTTTTGAATCAAGGCTTGTATCAGTACCTTTCAAAACAATATTAAACATGGAGAGAGCCTTGTATATCCGAAAATAATTTGTGGGGTTTAGTTCCCTTTAAGATTATGGATGAATTGTTTTTTATATGCACTTCAATATACAGGCACCTCTATGAACTCTCACAAAAATTATAATTGTTTATTAACTCACATATTAGTATTTATCAAGATTCTGAAGAAATTAGTATTTTAAGATTAGTATTTTAGAAATTAGTATTTTAAGATTAAAGTAATTTATTTGACAATGTTATTTATTGTTGACCTTCACTAAACAATAGTATAGGTAATGCACTATTTTCTTACTGTTCATATAGTATTAGAACTTTGGATGATAAAATATGCATTGTAATATCTAAGAATCTGCCAGGGTTTTACATATTCATATACACAAGGCCTATTACATTTGTATTACAAGCTCACACCTTTACAATAACTAATGAGATGGGATGAGGCCATATTAATTTGGCTATAACAAAACAAAATCTGGTCAAGTCAGTGGATAATTCCCAAGTTTTGGTAGGTTAAAACATAAGACTAAATATGTTTAGTTACAAAGAACATATAGCAGAGAAAATATATATAAAAAAACAGTAAGTCCACTCTCTATACTAGTGAACCACATAGCTGGAAAGGGATGGAAGTTAAATATACAATCAGATACAAGCTTTTGTCCCACACATTGGATGGGATTGCAGAGGTCCTGGAACCTCTGCTCAGTTTATTTAAACCTCTCCACGACCTGTCCCATTCTTAATATTAACATTAATATATATTTATACGGAGATAAAACGAATAATATATATAGTTTTTAGTTGTGTTGAGTTTATGGATTTTTGATGAATAATCAAGCAACAAACACCAACAGTTTTGTTTTTAGTGTGACTGTGTAAGAGCTTTGCTCCAAGAAGAGGTATTTTCTAACAATCGATATAAACATCAACATCAAATACTAGCAGAGATCATAATGTTTAATATAAACAATAAATTAATCATGTTCTAACTAAAACACCAATAATTATTAGCTTGACACTTATCAATGCAGTGCACAAATTAATAATGGACAACAATTATTACAGAAACACTATATGTTGGTTATTTGAGGTTTCCCAAAAAATATCATATACAACAAAGTGATACTGTTATACTTGTTAGTTGCTCTATCAGGAAAATATGTAGGCATGGGGAACTATACAGAAGACCCTGACATTAACCAAGTTGATATTACCATGTGTATTCATGATGCACCCAGTTCTCCATGTCTACATCTTTTCCCGCTACAAGAATGCCCAGCATCTGATAAGTATCATAGATTCACAATGTTTTTTTCAATATTTTTTAGGAAACCATGTGTCTAGCTAATAATTATTGGTGTTTTAGTTAGAATATTTTTAATTTATTATTATTTACTAAACAAACACCTCTCACAAAATACCCTGTGCTTCAGTAATTCGCTGCTCAAGCTCCATCTTCATGTAGACCTCTTAGGCATTTGCATTAAAAAAATCTGTTTGTCTGTTGGTTGACACTCAATACTACATGCATAAAGCCACAGTCACAATCAGTTATTGTAACATGAGTGGAGAATATTGTATATGTGCTGTGCAGATTTACTGTGTCAGATTCATTCTCCCATTCACTTTTCTGATGTTCACTTTGTGATTTACCTCAGTTCACCTGCATTTTCCTAAATTACCAGATTTACTTCCGTATGCACTAGTTCTCTTCAGGTTATTTTTCCTTTGAATTCATAAATAGGAAATTGGTGGAAATGTATGAGAAAGAAGACAGCAAGTGAATAATATTTGTTATTCATTACTTTTCTGTAAATAGACTGCTTTGTTATTTTTTTACAAAATAAATTTGACTATTTATGCTACAAAACTATACAAAAGTAATATAATATACAGTTTAACAAAAACCATAGGATAAACATTAACTGCAAATAAATTTCAAATCATTACCAGTGCACTTACTTATGTATTCTAGTGCTGTATGTTTGCTGCAAATTACTTCTGGCTCCAAGTGCTCATGTCTCCTCTGTACTGTCCTTAATTAGCACACTTTATTGGCTTGGCTTCTGAGACTTAGTTACAGAGAAAACTTTCCTGAAACTGCCAAATGGTTACAAGTAGGAGGCTATTAAATTGTGTCTTGTGAAGTAGATTTCTCTGTTTGGTATTTGTATTGCTGTGTGAGTTTAAGGCAATCTTGCTATGATTGCATGCCTTCAGGGATACTAGACTTTAAAGTGATGCATTTGAACATGTTTCCTCAAATCATTATCTACAAAATATGAAGATGTTAGCTTTATTTACATAATTGGATTCTTGACCCTTTAATCAGCCATACGTTGTTGAGTTGTTGAGAAAGGTTGCATATTGAAAGGTTATTTATGTTTTCACATTGCTTTACAAATAAAAATAAAACATTTCAAAAGGTGCATAGAATAAGTGAATCTGAATTAACCATATAAAAGTATTTGGAATGGTTTATTTAAATACTAATGGGGCCAGGGACACTATTTTACTCTAGAGACCAATCAAGGATAGACAAAATGTTCATGGCAAGGAGAATACAAATTGGCACTGCCAAACTTAAAGCAGAACAGTTAGAAGATATAACATTTTGGCTTACCTCACTCCAGGCCCCTTCTAGTTACTGGGATGCTAATGTGAGATTTGAATTTTAAGATTTTAAAGAGAAGATACAACTATAGTAGTGGTTTGCATCATAGAAAATATCCAACACCAGATGACATGCCATATGTTCATGCTATCATTTGCTTATATGATTGCTAACAACTTACTGTTTGGACCATTTCAACTGGTGTTGCCTTTGTATCCATGATTCTCAGCCAGCCATGTATTAGCTCTTATATATGCAATTTCAGATGGCTGTCATGATATTTAATGCCAAGATGCTCAGCAGCTCATGTGCCAGCTGCTGGGAAAAAAAGTCTCACCAAGTTCAGTGTCCTTTGGCACACCAACTGGTATAGTATTTTTCCCCTTGGTTTTCCGCCAGCCATTTGCCAGCTGTTACAAATTTCATGTTGCCCAGTCAGCTAAATTACTTCCCTTTATTCTCAGCCAGAAAAAAGGCAACGTTGTCAAGATGATATAACAACACCATCCATATTCCAGTCCCTTATATATTGGGATTGTGGAGTGGTGGGCAAGACAGGCTTCGTCTATCCATGAGGTGTAGCTCATCCCTGGATTCCCTGGCTGAAGGAAGTCATGTAATGAGAGGTTGTGAGCAGGATACGATCTCACTGAGCTCCTTCTGCATGCTGCCACTAACAGTGTCACCAGAGGGAGCATGGTTGGCAATAGGAAAATGAAATATAAAAACTGCTGGTTTGTTCAAATCAAAGTAAACATCTTAGTGCACAGGTGTAGGGGTAGTCAGCATGAAGGGGAGCAAACTGCTGTCTCAACCCACCACAGCAACATTCTAGTGTTGAAATCAGGCCTCCCATAACAATGGGCACCAGATGGATTCTGAGAGGTAGAGTGCAGGATATCTGCGTGTCATCAGGTGACCAGCTGTGTTCATGCACACTTTACCTACAAGCTGCAAAGAGAGTGGTTACAACATGATGGCAGGCAAAACCCTGGCATTCTTCTGGCGGGTCCCTTTTTGGGTTACCAGCAGAACCCCTTGAAAGGAAGTCCACAATATTAAATAGTTAGAGAATAGAGTAATTGTAGAACACAATGTGGTGGAGAATAGTTGGAGAAGGCTAGAGATTCAACAGAAATAGAAAACTAACTGGGAGTTGAAAAAATGTTAAGTTCTAGATGTCAGTTGGCAAAACAGAAACCTGTTGGCCCATACAAAGTGTTTGGGCCTTGAGATGTTTCCCTCTTTCATTATGTGGGTGGGTCAAATGTGGCAAACCATGGCATTTGGTACCCTCTAGACAACTGCACAGATCCCAGTGTTGTTGTATTGTAGAAACTTGCGACGTGTGAAAAGATGATAATAGAGGGGAAGACCAAAGTTATTAGGATACCATCAAGCCACATAAAGAAGACACCAGCATACTATAACCTTAAAAATATGAGGCTCTGCTGCAGAATGCGTTTTACCTATTCTGTGTTAATAATAGTGCATATGTATATATTACATTACATAGGAATGTGTTTAGAGCAAATACTGTGATAGCAAAAAAATATAAAACATTGTACATGTAGTATACTGTACATATTTCAATGCTATGCAATTATTACTTATGTCTACAAAATACTAAATAGCAGTGTTGTTTTAAAAATATCACTGCTTGCATACTGGATGTGATAGCTTTCAAGGGCTGTCTTTTATCATTTGCAAAATGTAACTGACTTGATAAAACTTTCTTAAATGCTATGAAGAAATTCTGCAATAAAATAGTTGCTGGATGCCAGATTGCATGTGATAAAGACTTCTGGTTTTGTCAAATCCTATATAGCATTCTTCAGTTCAGATTTTGTTGTGATAAATAAAGTATAAATATATGCAAAAGGGTGCTTTTTCTATATAGATAAAATACAAATAAAATGATTGTGCCAACCAAATAATTCATATTGTTTTATAAGTTAATGTAACTACTTATGAATTTAAATTCCGATATCACTAGATAACATGCATGTTATGATGTTTATTTTGTTTAATGGTAATGGCTGATATTTAGTTACAAAAAATTAAATTAACAAAGGCCACTTGCAGTAGTGTAGTAATTTGGTAACATTGCCAAATTCTTTGTTTTTTATCATCTTATCTCGATTTTTTTTCCATTTTACTTCCCTCTTCTGGGATTATCATTTCCATTACATAATCCACTACCCTCAATTTCCCTATTGCATCATCCTTACTATATGTTCTTTGTGGATTCACCTCTCTAAACAGTATCATCATCTCTACATCCTTATCAACTATAGCCTTAAACAACTTTCTTATTAAATAAACCCTTTCATTTTATTGTAATACTTCATATTTTCTTTTCATTTAGTTTGTTGAATTTGTCAAATGATTGTCTTCTCAAGTTTTCCAATCTGTCTCTCTCACTAGCACTCTGGTTTCCTGGACTGTCACGTGGGTAGCCATGCTGTAATGCCAATAATAAATATAATTATTGGCCTGCAACTGTTGATGTATATTCTTAATAGCATCAAAGTTCATCAATATTCCATGTTAATTTTTTTTGGAGTGACCTCATTTTCAGTGTTTAGCTCATGAATGAAGCTTCTAAAACCTTTATGTGTTTCAAACATAGTCCATCAACTGACATCAAATAAATATGTTTAACTAATGCAGTCAGTCAGTCAGTCAGTCATTTCTCTATATATGCTATACTTTGTTAGTCCTTTACCCCTCACACATGGTGGTTGAAATGCAGTATTGCCTGTGCCATATCTTACAATAATAAACCCTAAAGCATATACATGTTTTCTATTCTTAAATACATGTTCACATTATTTTCTCATGTCGCCTGGGGAATCGATAGGATTTCCATTATTCATTGAGGGCTGCATTTCCCCTGCATTTCACCCAAATTCAGTGAATTGTGGGCATTTCAATTTTCTAAATTATATTTGGAGAATTGAACATTTTTGGTTTCAAGTACAGTAAAAAATTGTTATTAAAATTGCCATATCTATCTATCTATCTATCTATCTATCTATCTATCTATCTATCTATCTATCTATCTATCATCTATCTATCTAGCACACACACACACACACACACACTATATATATATATATATATATATATATATATATATATATATATATATATACAGTGGATATAAAAAGACTACACACCCCTGTTAAAATGTCAGGTTTCTGTGCTGTAAAAAAATGAGACAAAGATAAATCATTTCAGAACTTTTTCCACCTTTAATGTGACCTATAAACTGTACAACTTAATTGAAAAACAAACTGAAATCTTTTAGGTAGAGGGAAGAAAAAATATAAAAATAAAATAATGTATTTGCATAAGTGTGCACACCCTTAAACTAATACTTTGTTGAAGCACCTTTTGATTTTATTACAGCACTCAGTCTTTTTGGGTATGAGTCTATCAGCATGGCACATTTTGACTTGGCAAGATTTTCCCACTCTTCTTTGCAAAAACACTCCAAATCTGTCAGATTGCGATCAGATCACCCCACAGATTTTCAATCGGATTCAGGTCTGGGCTCTGGCTGGGCCATTCCAAAACTTTAATCTTCTTCTGGTGAAGCCATTTCTTTGTTGATTTGGATGTATGCTTTGGGTCGTTGTCATGCTGAAAGATGAAGTTCCTCTTCATGTTCAGCTTTCTAGCAGAAGCCTGAAGGTTTTGTGCCCATATTGACTGGTATTTGGAACTGTTCATAATTCCCTCTATCTTAACTAAGGCCCCAGTTCCAGCGGAAGAAAAACATCCCAAAAGCATGATGCTGCCACCCCCATGCTTCACTGTGGGTATGGTGTTCTTTTGGTGATGTGCAGTGTTGTTTTTGCGCCAAACATATCTTTTTTAAATTCTGGCCAAAAAGTTCAACCTTGGTTTCATCAGACCATAACACCTTTTCTTACATGCTTTTGGGAGACTTCAGATGTGTTTTTGCAAAATGTAGCCTGGCTTGGATGTTTTTCTTCATAAGAAAAGGCTTTCGTCTTGCCACTCTACCCCATAGCCCAGACAGATGAAGAATATGGGAGATTGTTGCCACATGTACCACACAGCCAGTACTTGCCAGATATTCCTGCAGCTCCTTTAATGTTGCTGTATGCCTCTTGGTAGCCTCCCAGACCAGTTTTCTTCTCGTCTTTTCATCAATTTTGGAGGGAGCTCCAGTTCTTGGTAATGTCACTGTTGTGCCATATTTTCAAAACTTTATGATGACTGTCTTCACTGTGTTCCATGGTATATCTAATGCCTTGGAAATTCTTGTGTACCCTTCTCCTGACTGATACCTTTTAACAATGAGATCCCTCTGATGCTTTGGAAGCTCTCTGTGGACCATGGCTTTTACTGTGGGATGCGACTAAGAACATTTCAGGAAAGACCAACTATAGCAGCTGAACTTTATTTGGGGTTAATAAGAGGCACTTTAAATGATGGCAGGTGTATGCTGACTCCTATTTAACATGATTTGGAATGTGATTGCTTAATTCTGAATACAGCTACATCCCCAGTTTAAGAGGGTGTGTACACTTATGCAACCACATTATTTTATTTTAATATTTTTGGAATTTTGACATGTAGTCACCCTGCGCCCATGTTCCATTTGGAACATTTTTGAAGCCGTCCAATGTATTTTACCCCACCAAACCATATATTTTTGTAAAATAGACATCCTATGGTATTTCAAATGGTGGTATTTTAATACTGTATATGTACTAATTCTACCACCAGCCTTTGCAAAAATTTGTGGTAGTACTTTTTTGGGAGTTTTTTTTCCACATGCATTGTACTTCAGGCATGAATTTACAGATTCTGGTATATGTCACTGCCAAACAACAACCCAATATGTGTTCAGCAACATCTCCCGAGTACAGGGATAGCACCCATGCATAGGTTTGTTGGTTTGTTTTTTGGCTAGAAGGCAACATTTGTGAGATGCGCATCTCAAAATTCCAACTTGGAATTTTGACATGTAGTCAACCTGCGTCCGTGTCCTATATGGGATATATCTTTGAAGCCAGCCAATGTAATTTACCCCCACCAAACCATATATTTTTTAAAGGTAGACACCCATCACTCCTTGTGCCAAGGGCTCAGCAGCCACCGATACATCACTAGATGATGTATCAGAAAGCTGACCAGGGTCAAAATCGAACCCTGAGTCCGCGGCCTCAGAATTAGTGCCTAAACAGTGATCTTGAGCAAAGAAGGGGTTAATAGCTCTTAGAAGAGCCTATCTAGTACTGTAATACATTACAGTACAAAGAAATTAATCAATAAAACAGTGTAGACAGCAAAACATACTGTTGATGTGCAAGATTACTGCTTATACAGTGATGAATGGCAGGGAAGGGCGTTAATACACAGTGAAAGACTTTCATAAAACCTGAAAATTTTATAAAATGTTATTTTATATCACTAATACTGATCTGTCTCTTTCCGTCACAAAAACGTAAGTGAGGAGAGGGAGGCAGATCAATATTTGTGAATATTGATCCGACCAATTTTGATATGACCAGGGCGAATGGTGAGCTTATTTGAGCAATCACCAAACCGCCTTTGCCACTTATTCGCTGTTACTGATCACTATGCGCTCAGACAGCTTTAAAAAAAAAAACTCAAATATTTTTACTATTTTTCACGTAATCCCCTAGCGGGGATGTGTAAAAAAAAAATATGCAGAGAGATAAAAATTGCTTTGGCATCAATATCATTGCGTAAGCAGTGATCGACGGCAAAGAAGGGGTTAATAACTCTTTGAAGAGCTTTTGTAGTACTGTAATAAATTACAGTACAAAAAAAATTAACCCCTAAAAAATGCACAAACAGCAAAAATAAATGCGCTGATGTGCACGATCACTGTTTACGCAAGATCAGTGGCAGGGAAGGGGTTAAACGCAGGGAATTTCTTTAATACATTTTTTAATAGTTTTATTATTCGTGTGTTGTGTATTTATTGTTTTTTTTAACTTTTACTTACTTTTATAACTTTGATCTGTCTCTCTCCCTCACTAAAAAAAATGTGAGGAGAGGGAGGCAGATCATAACTGGTCAGATCAATATAGGGTTAATATTGATCTGACCAGGCAGTGGGGGAGCTCATAAGAGCATCCCCACTGCTTGTCAGTGTGCCTAGCAGTCACTGATTGCCTCTGTGAAGAGGTATCATGTAGCAGCCAGAGAGCACAGGAAGCAGGTACTTCCTGCCTCCTGTGCTCTTGCCCTTAGAAGGGCAGCGCCATCTTGATCGCACAGTGACCAAGATTGTGCATTTTTTTTGTTTTACTGATTGCCTCGACTTGCGAGGCAATCAGCAACACTTACTGAGCATAGGAAGTGAAAAATGTGCTTCCTATGCTCATTTTTGAATGCCCGCATTTTAAAGGCACTGTGCCTTCAAAACCGGCATTTCAATCGCTCTCCGGAGCGATCAAAATGCCGACGGGCATTTTTTTCAGTATTGTACGATGCTTCCACACGGAAGCATCGTTACAATACCATTAGAGCACTGAAAGCGGAAAAACTCCGCTTTCAGTGCTCGTTTAGACACAGGACGGACTAGGTCCGTCCTGTGTCATTAACGCCTAGGCACACAGGACGGACTTAGTTCATCCTGTGTCGCCAAGGGGTTAAAGGTGGAAAAAGTTTGGAAATGATTTATCTTTGTCTCATTTTTTTACAGCAGAGAAACCTGACATTTTAACAGGGGTGTGTAGACTTTTTATATCAACTGTATATATTTATATATATATATATATATATATATATATATATATATATATATATATATATGCTGTAGGAAGATATATTTAAAAATTCATGCTTGGAGTTTTTAAAAAAAAAATAAGCTAGTTTGACATAAATGGTACAATTCAAAAATCAATCAACCTGTCATTTTTACAATTTTTTTATTTCTTTTATATTTTTTAACAACCAAATAAACAAAGATTGTCATGCATTTGGAAATCCACAGTAAGAGTTTTTGCACACAAAAGAATACACAAGCCCCTTTTTAAAACAGCTGGATTGTCTGAGACACAGAGGAAGAAGATAATCCTCCATCTTCACGGAAGGAGTTGTTTTGCTGGGGTATTATAGTTAGGGCATCCAGATGTTAACCTGGGGATGCTAGATGTAAAAATGGTGCTGCTCACAGTGAACAATAACCAGTGATGTGATGCAAATTATATTCCCTAGCTTTTATTAGGGTTACAAACTGGCATACGGGATACATGACATTAAAAATTAAGGTTCATTGGGGTGTGTCATGGTGCACAAGCATGATAGCAGCAAAATAACTCTGCTCCTACACTTTTCCCTGCTAAAAGGTCTCAGTTGTGCAACTTTGCTCTACAGCTTGGCCAACCCATGTCAGCACAGAACTAATAGGCCACCATGAGCTCCACAAAACCCAAAAAGTAAAAACTAGTCCCAGAAAGGACTGCAGACCTACCACATGGAGACGTTGCAAAGGTGTGTGATGTCATAATCTCCATTCATTAGAAAAGGTAGAGGAAGTGTGATGCTTTGTGCAATGTACAGCCATTTATGAGCATGTTTCATGTAAATGATATTCCCTGATGGCTCTGGCCTCTTTAAGCAGGGAAATGTGCCCTGCCACAAAGCATAAATGGTTTCAGGAACAAAACAACAAGTTAAAATTGCTGACTTGGCCTCCAGATTCCCCAGATCACAATCCAATAGGGCATCTGTGGTATGTGCTGGACAAACAACTTTGATCCATGGAGGCCCCACCTTCCAAGAACTTAAATGATCTGCTACTAAATAGTGCCAGATACCACAGCACACCTCAAGAAGTCTAGTGGAGTCCATGCCTTGCCAGGTCAGGGCTTTTTTGGAATCAAAAGGTGACCCACATAACATTAGTCACATGCTCATAATGTTATGGCTGACTGGTGTATATATTGGCTTTACTACCCATCTGCACCATGGGATTTAGATTCTTGTTGCCTCTCCTCTGTTTGGTGTATTTTGGTGTGCTTTCATATTCAAAAGAATTTCACATGTATTCTTATTACTCCGTCTTGTAAACACTGTCATTTCCTAATGAAAAGGAGATTATGACATCAGCTACAGCTTTCTACACACACCCTTGCAGCTTCTCCATGTGTGGCATGAGCAACATTCCCTGTGGGTGTGGATTGCTAGCTATCCTTGATACTGCTAACATATGTGTAACATAAAGTATGGGTGTGAGTTCAATCTGAGTTCATTTTTCCTCCTCTGGCTTATCCTCTTTACTACTGCACCTAGCACACTGTTGTATTGTTAGCACAGCTTATGTACCAATGCATAAGACCTGCTACTCCAAACAAATGCATTAAAAGCATCCACAATTTGTTGCCATTTTTAGTTCATTTTAATCTCCTTTCTAGTTCATCCCAAAAGTGTTTGTGGGCCAGTCAAGTTCTTCCACACCAAACTCATCCAACCATATATTTATGGACCTTGCATTGTGTACTGGGGCACATTCATGCTGGAATAGAAATGGGAATTCCTCAAACTGTCTTGGTATTCTAAGCACTGAGATTTCCCATCACTGGAAGAAAGGGGCTTTGCTCAGTCCATAAAAAAACAGCCCAATACCCTATTATCTCTTTTACATTAAACTTTAAAGTTAGCAAAATGCAATCAGTCAGCTAATATTCTTCTGACATCTGCTCAACCCAAACTTGCCCATAAGACTAAAGCAGAGGAAACGTATTATGTGGTGTCTTCACTGTTTGGCAGAGTCTAGTGGTGGCGTGCATTACACCACTCAATCCAACACTTGGCATTGTACTTAATGAATGAGGCTTGATGTCGCTGCATGGCCATGGCAACTCATTCCTTAAAGAAACCCACAGTTTTTGTGCTGATAGTAATACCTGTGGAAGTCTGGTTCTCTTCAGATATGGAATCAACAGAGCATTAGTGACTTTAAGAGAAATTTTCGAACCCAGCTTCTTTTGGCTCAAGTTTGCAATTCATATCGCAATTCTATGTAACTCTCTCTTTATTGAGTACACCCTATAGTAATTTGTTTCATCTGTCATACTGTGATCTGTTACATTAGTTAATTGTAAAACTCGATCTTAACTTACTTTGTTCTCATCTACATGTAATAAAGCCTTTCAAATATTTCATTTGATAACTTTCTTTTACATTTAAAAATAGGTTGTCAAGGATTTAATTATCTAGCTTTCACCTCTACTTGGAGTCAATCCAAGGAACCTATGGAAGTTCTGTAAATAAAGATTATACATTGTTTAATTAAATAACAGTTGTTGCAGTCAAACCACTTTTTGTGTCACGACGGATAATGAAATCTTTATACAAAATTTTTAGAAATGCCTTTACATATATTTTTTAAAATAAACAATGTATTATTATTTTTAATAATTTATATATTTACATGAAACACTCCAGACTTTATCATATGTGAGTTTCAAAGATATGTGAGTCTCAAAGCTTCATTACTACATTAAGTGCTATAATATTTATGCAATGTCTGGTGATGTAAATGTTTTTAGCATTTGTCTGTCTACCACATGACACTATGAACCATCAGGTTTCATTATGGACTAGATTTAGGAGAATTACAAATGATACATAAGTAAGCTTGCTTGCACACACTATATATACATTTACATTTGCCTGCATTCTGTATACATACCTTAGAAGCTAAAGGCACATACACATTATCAGTCACCGATACCACACCCTGTACTTGTATTTTGAATAGTAGAATGACATTCCCTTTCTCTCTAATCTATGTGTTGTGAAATTTCTAAGCCGGGCACATGTACATTAATATTCCAGAATCCTTAAAGAACCATGGTGCATTTGTATCAACACAATAAAAGGTAATGCCAATGCAGCACACCTCTTCATCTTTTAAGTAAATGCACAGATCAATAGACTGTAGATAAAAGTAGAAAATGTATTGACAATAAAGTAAAAAACATCATCGTAGAGGAACAGTTTCATGTGTTTTGCTTTGAGGCTTAATCATTGTATTTGCATCAACATTGTTAATATTTAGTAATCAAAGCCTATTTTGTTTTGAAGAATGTATCTCCTTTCTTTTGGGAGGGACATCTGCACCAGATCCTGAACGAGTGATGGTGAGAATGTCAAACATGTACCAGAGCTGTTGAATCTGTAGAGATGTGATTCCTTTACTTCTCAAATCTGGTATGTGTGCCTGGAAATGCCATTTTCCAGTCAAGATCTATGACCAGCATACTTCATTTGAAGTGAGCCAGGATGCCTAATCCACCTTCATTGTTTTTTTCTTTAATTCCCAGATCAATAAGTAACATTAGTTTCCCAACTCCATCTTGACTCATTAGCCATATCACAGTTTATGTCTTTAATAAATCCTCTGCTGCTATGCACTTTTATTAGCAGAATGTTTTAGCTGCTTTTCAGCAGTTCTTTACAGAGGGAACTGACACATAGAGGCTTATCTCCTTGAGAGAGATATAACTAATCACCCACCTAAGACTCATCTGAAGTTTTCCACATCAATGCTTTGATGTTCATATGCTGTTATGCCTGCATTCTCCACCAAAATGTGTAGCATATTCTGAAATTCTGTAACAGAAATCAATTATCCCTTTTTTTTCCAAAAGAATATACCAACAAGAAACAGATTTGCAGTCACAAATTTACTTTATTCTTCTTTCCTCAGTGGCAAATACAACTAGGTTTGATCAAATGGGAGCCACTGAACTACATATTTTCTTTCATTACATTGATACATAGCTGTAATTAGAACAGCTGTGGAATATATAGTTAAGCATGTGCAGTACAACCTTTTTTATGGTCAAACTGATGGAGAATTAATATAACATGCTAGACATTTCAAACATAAACAGAAACCTATCAACTCACTTCCATTAAATACATTGGGATGTCACTGAAGCTGGAACACCTGTGAAACCCATAGCTAGCATTTACAGAAAGCCTTTCTATTATACAGTCCACTTATCAATGTCCTAAATTGAGGTGATAGGATCAAATTTATGTTTCAATCATGCATTTCCTAATTCTAATTCTAATTCTAATTAAACTAAACTAGTTTTTATGCTATTGTATGGATTTAAATAACTCATGTTTTTATCACGTTAAAATATAATACAGCTCATAACATCAACATTTCATACGATGTAGCTACAATTTTCTTCAGAGAGTTTTCCAGCAGTTTTTTTTTTTGCTAATTGCTGCCACTGCACATTGAGGTACGGTTTGTTGGTTTTTTGACAATTGTTCTGAAATATTCTGCTGTTAGAGAAGCATTACAAAAACTCAGCAGATGTCATCATTAATATAGAAATTCTGTCTGTTTGAAGTTGAAGATGTTTTGAAGACACATTTACCCAAGGGTTGTTTAAGTCCTCACACTTATATTTATAATTGCAAGCTAATAGTTTCAGACTGTTGTGGAAACCTCAACCCTGCATACATTATATCTGTATATATTATGACAATTAAAGTTCTGTAATGTTAAATATTTGACATAAATAGACGGATATGCCCCTGTTAATTTAAATCATGTTTCAGTGATAAAGCTATGTAATAAATTGTGTTTTTTTGCAATGACTCACAAATTAAATTTCCATGTGATTTTACATTTTAGTTCCTTTTTTATATACATTTGAAAAAAAGGAGAGAGTGTATCATCAAAAATAAAACAATAAAAAATGACAATAAATACCCTTTTGTTCAAATGCTGCCACTCTTCGCACTCATCAATGTGCTATATATATAATAGAGGTTTGGTGAAAGTACGAGGGCGCGGAGAGTTATGCAGGGAACAAGTAAAAACTAAAAATATATATAGTGCAACAGAGTAAAAATTTACTGTGTGAAATAATATGTATATTTTAATGCACTCACAAGCAACCAGGTAAAAAAGGCTTCAAATAGGATGAGGTTAAAACTTCTGTTTTTAATCTGTAGAGGTGGGATAAAACAAGAATAGAGTTGAGCGGACACCTGGATGTTCGGGTTCAGCGGTTTCGGCCGAACTTCGGAAAAAAGTCCGGGTTCGGGTGGAACTTGACCCCGAACTTGACCCCGAACCTCTTATGAATTTCTTATGAATGGGGACTCTAGTTCGGTTTATAGAAAGCCAATAGTATTACATGTATTCCATAAGCTGAACGTCTATAAATATATATATATTTTTCCCTTTTAACAATTGTGTATATCCATTGATAACAGCACTTTCCAGTTTTGTCATGTATCACTATATCCGTTTCTTCAACTAAATGTAGTCCATGTTTGTTTTTAATTCACGTTTTCATTATAGATGGATGAGTATTATATTAAGCTCTGTATTACCTTTCATGATATATGATGATCCGTGTTCACCTTTTTTCACTTATAACACTCTTTTGCCCCCCCCCCCTATCCAAGTCCATTCATAATAATGCATACACCGGGGGGGGGGGGGGTTGTCAATGCCGACGAGCTTGGGCACGCCTCTCTATGTGTCCTAAGCCTGGTTGGCTGTTTGAGTGCACGTGGTGACTTTTCGCACCATATTTAAAAATCTTAATTTATACCACAAAGTTAGCTTATGATTAAGTGCTAAATAGCGCAAAACGCGTCAAGCGACTCAGGACTACCTGTCTTTACCACTTTTTCCCCAACATTTTGCTGTGCTGTATCACTTTTTTCATGGATTAATAAACACTTACCTTTTTTACTGCATTCATCATCTCCCGGGGTGCTATTTCTACATATTTACCTATTTGTGACTTTGATGGTGCGGACCAGGCACCAGTAGAAGCACCGGAGCCGTGGTCGTGAGATCTGGCGAAATTTAAGTACCTCCAGCTCTGGTGAGCCTGTTTGTCCTATTATTATATAAGTATGTATGTTCCTTAATCATCAAAGTGCCTTTCACTGCTAACCTGAAGCCAAAAGATTGGCAAAAAGCAAATATGATGGTTATTTTAAAGGTCTCAGGATAGACATTCTAGGCCTCTGAGTCTGCCATTTGTGATGAGGAACAGATTCATAATGGAATATAGTTTGTGCAACTTTATAACGTATAGATGTCAAGATGAATATTAGTTCAAGTCACACTGACTTAGATGTATTCCATGTTAAAGGGCAAACGCAAAAAACACAGTTGTCACTAGGTCAGCTGTGGAACTATTCACATAATATAATTAAGATTATTAGCATTAAAATTAACATCAAACACTTATGAGAGAGAAATGAAGAACAAACATTAATTTACCTAATTAACTTAACTTAGAGGAATGGCCAGTGGTGTTAGAGTATGCTATGGGCCCCAGTCCCAGCTACTTCTCTAGGACTGTCCCAGACAGGCCTAGAGAAGTAGCTCAGCTCATATTTTTCTGGTGCACACTACACCAGCCATAGCAGCCAATGGTGTTGAGTTCTTCAGCACACATATCTAGAGTGCTGGATGCTCCACCCCAAGAATGTCAGGAGTTTTTTAGGCAGGTTGACCAAACGCCCACAGACCTGGAACTGCTGCTAACTAGAGCAGACAAGTTGTGTATTGATCATCCTCTCATTGAAAGTGCATTTGTTGTATCTGCAATGAGACAGGTACAGGGAGAATCTAGTCAGATGATAATTTGAGGAAACAGCAATGGGATGATCCACAAAGAGACACCAGCTACAGGCAAAATCATAATTGGAACACTAGAGGGAGAGAGGGTAACTGGAGATATCAAAGATGGGAGGATCCTCAGAGAAACAATAGCATTAGGCAAAATTATAATTGTAGGAGGATATAAAGGGTTATAGACTACAGGTATCCAGGTACAGGTATCTGATTGTTCCTCCATTTGTTCAACCAGCTCAGGGTCACAACGTTATATAACTGAAGTATTGTCTAATTGTGAGGTGTAATCTGAGGAGAATGCTAGAGAGGGCAGACCAAAACCAGCAAGTCAACTTTTCCTTGGGTGATAAGCAAAACACTGACCCCACCCTATCCCTCTCCACAACAATTATATTTTATCTTACAGGACATTTAATGGTATAGCATAAACGACAGTGCTGGTGGACCAGTTGATAAGTATATTTTGTATCACTGCGGATCATTGTACAGGAAAATAAATTTGGATATACTTGATACATTAAGGTTGTTAAAATGGAGAGTGGGATGCTGAGATATATGTGCATCCCAACATAAAATCATTAGTAGGTATGAGAACTGTAAAGAATGTCTTCTGGCAATAGTTTATTTTGATGGTGAAAAAGACTCATTGCCAACACAAAAAGTAAAAGTAAGTTTTATTTTATTTTAATATTTATTCTATTCTTTTAAATCAACAGAACCATTACAGATCTTACAGCTATACTCCTGGACCACCGCTTCATTACCACCACTTCATTTAATTGATGCTTATACTTTGTATGATGAATGGTAATTTGTGGGTCATGCATATTGTAAAATACATTGCAGTAAAACTTATGTCGCTGAGGGAATATTTTCCAGAATGACGCTGGGTTGAATTTTTACTGATAAGGTTTTGTTTTTTTGCATTGGGATGGGCACAAAATTTAAGATTGTAATGTATATATGTAAATAATGTAAATTAACAGTCCCAGGTAAACTCCAGAAAAACTTATGTTGATGACGGAATATATTCCGGAGGGTTGGTGGGTTGAATTTTTACATATAAGTTTTTCTTTTGCTCCTGTTACGTTTTCAATACTAGAGGGGGAATAGCTATAAAATATGTAACACATGATGAATTAAAGTGAGGGAATCTGGTGACATAAACTGTTGTCAGTGCTTTTAATTGAACTTATCCTGTACAACATCTGTCTTTTGATATGTTGATGCACCTCCAATGACCTCACAAGTCATTCAATATACCTGTTGAATGAACAATCTCAGTTCAGTCTCTCCTTTTCCTGCCTGCCTCTTGCATGAATGGGGCAACCTGTGATCTGCTGGGTTAAGATGGATTTTTTGTTGAAAACTACTATTAAGGTTAGTCTTGGGAGCATGATGCATTCTATGTTAGGCTGTTACTAATTATTGTATGTTACTGTATTTGTTACTGTATTTTTGTCTTTTATTAAATATCTGTTAAAGTAGACAGATTATATTTTATATTTGGTGATACACCACACATACCAATCCTATGATGTATGCAGTCATAAGGCAACATTTAAATCTGTAGATCAGAGGTGAGAAAATCTGTACAATTTCTCCTTATGCATAATAGCTGGCTTTTAGGTTCATTGAGTAGCCAGGGAAGTGAAAGTATTTGTGTCCACCTTCTTGAAATCTGTATGGGTCTTAAGTATTGTGTTTTCTACAAAGATTTGAGATACCCCAATCATTGGTATTCAGATGCACTATAAAAGACTCAAGGGACTTATAAAGAGGTCATCTATAAATTGTTTGTAGGTCACCAGGTTCGTCCCCCAACCATAATTTGAGAAGATAACAATGTTCTCCTGAAAAAGCCATGCATAAGTTGGCATAGCTAGGAGTAAATCTGCTGCCCAATGCTGTGTCCCTCTATTGTAAATAGAACTCATCATTATACCAAAAAAAGTTGCAGGTAAAATAAATTGTATCCCTTCCATGATAAAGTCTATTTGTTTTTCGGGATCTTGGATGACTGCTTTATAACCTAAATAGTGTCTAAATATAGTATAAACAGAACTGACATCACATGTCACCAATAAAATATATTTTTCACAAACTATACTATCCAAGAACTGTAGAAGATCCATAGTATACTTTAGATATGCCCTCATATTATTGACATAAGGTTGGAGTTGCACATCAGTATATTCAGATGGACAAGAAAGAAGGGAATTTACCCAAGACACAATTGGTCTGTCTGGGGACTTTTGTGGATGTTTATTGATTTTTGGGAGACAAGAAAACACCGGGGTAGTTACATGTAATACATTAATATATCAATGTTCCTTTTTGGTCACAATATCTTTAAATAAATATTGGCTTAACTTATTTTTGGTATTATTATTTTGGGTATTTGGGTATAGAGGAGGAATGTTCCCCTATCTTGTAATTGTCAGTGTACATTTTAGTTTCAGGATTTAAAAAAAAATATTTTATAAGGAACATTCTGCATCCGCTGGATGTGGCTGTCGAGAAAAAGTAAGGTAAGTAAAAAAAACTCATTCACACTGGATATGACGTTACGTCATACGAAGGTGTCCGTGTTTCCCTCCTCCGTGCAGGAGGGAAGACTGCATGGAGGAGACAAGCATTGTCTACACGGAGCATCCAGGAGGTAAGCACTGAGGAAGGGGCTTAATCCTGGCATATTAAATTGCTAAATCCTGGCATATTGAGTGGCCAAATCCTGGTATATTGAGTGGCTAAATCCTGGCATATTAAATGGCTAAATCCTAGCATATTAAATGGCTAAATCCTGGCATATTAAAGGGCAAAATCCTGGCATATTGAGTTGCTAAATCCTGGCATATTAAATGGCTAAATCCTGGCATATTGAGGGGAAAAATCCTGGCAGATTAAATGGCTAAATCCTGGCATCTTGAGTGGCTATATCCTGGCATATTGAGTGGCTAAATCCTGGCATATTGAGTTGCTAAATCCTGGCATATTAAATGGCTAAATCCTGGCATATTGAGTGGCTATATCCTGGCATATTGAGTGGCTAAATCCTGGCATATTGAGTGGCTAAATCCTGACATATTAAATGGCTAAATCCTGGCAAATTGAGTGGCAAAATCCTGGCATATTGAGTGGCTAAATCCTGGCACATTGGGTGGCTAAATCCTGGCATATTGAATGGCTAAATCCTGGCATATTGAGTCGTTGGAATATTTTTTTTTTTAAGATACTGTGGCATAATTTAATAGGCAAAGTGACTGTGGCATGTTAATTGGTATCTGACGGTGGCTTTTTTTAATTGCCAAAGTGATGCTGTGGCATCACCATTTATCAACCGTTTGCATGCTGCACTGATAATGACTAAGGTTCTCCACTTCATAACACTGTCAAAAATAGCCGCGGTGCAGCATGGATGACGGTAAAAGTATGCCCCGCCATGAATTAAATTTAATGCGGATGCCCATGCATGTAATGTATACTTTACATGTTGAAGTGTCATGCTCATTCCTATGATTTTCTTCCCTCCTTTAGATTCACATTTTGTGTTTGCTAAATCTCTAACATAGATCATTGCTATCCGAGTTAAGATCCCATTTATAAACCCATAAAGGGGCACCACTTGCTCGGTACTGACCATGTAGTAGTAGTATTAGTGGTCCTAGCCTAAGTAACACACCCGAATCAAATGGTTTTGCTCATATTATTTATGCAGGCTGCAAGTATTTAGCATTTCAGAGTGTGGTCAAGCTTATCGGAGGGTGAGGAATAAAATAAAATGGGTATTTTTATGCATTGTGGTCTATTTATGAGGAAACAAAAATATGATCTGTTCCTGCTGTAAATTTTAGTAATGTATGTTTTTGAAAGAGAAGCTTTTCTGTTTTATGGTTTTAATGTAGCCACTATTTGTATACTATACTGGAACCAAGACAGGTATGAACAGGGAAAGTCAAAAAGAAGGCTGAGATTAGACATTTATTTTTAATTTTTTTGCATACAAACCAAGATACTTTTTACCTCTTCTCGGGTAATTATATAACTGCCTAAATATTTTGAACTTGAAAATATGGCAGGGAATGCATGTATCTGATATAATCCTCGTAATTAATAATCCTCAGACCCTCCATATTGTCACAGTATGAAACGTTTTATGCATATGCTAATTCACCCCCACTTTTTGTCTAACGTGATACGTGATCTAATATATATAATCCTAGAAAAAAGACGTGTTCACGTATATATATATATAGCAAGGGTGGATACTTTATTGTTGACAAATAATTGAAAAAATGTTCATATTTCGAATCAGATCTTCTAAGATGTTATACCATGCAATTCAAAATAAGTAAAAATAAAGAAAACAATGAAAAAAAAACAGATAAAAAAAAGCATATCATATAAATCACTTGTGTGAAGTTGACAGGGCTCAGGAGCTCCATTCTTAGTGCTAGCATGTGGGTCCATCTCAGCAATAAACAAATCTATCTTGATGCCCATATCCTCGCTCAACACTGGTAAGCTGTTCACTCGTCCTGTGTCACAAGCTTCAGGGAACCCGCCCTAATGACAGCAGCCTTTCGTCCACAAAGGACTTTTGCTGACATCTAGGAGGAGGCGTTCTTTCTATACTTCAGTTCTCCTTGTCCCAGAGGAGTAATAATTATGTATTTATGCACAACAAAGAAACATCATTATTAAACTAGCATCATCATAACATACATTACATGAATCAACAAAATAAAGGTTTACATGAATTATAAGGGGATCCATTCAGGCTGCCATACAGACTATCTCCTTTAAATAAGAAATATATAATGTATATTGACCAAAAATCTATATATAAAAAAAAAAAAAGGTATATGTTCCAGGAGGGAAAAAGGAAGGCTAAAAAGGAGTTGTTTGGGGGCTAGAAAGGCCACATTTGGGACGTTTCCAACTTGGAACTTTGACATTAGACAACCTGTACCCATGTCCCATTTGGGACATTTTTGAAGCAAACCAATGTATTTTAACCCCATGAAACTGTATATATTTTTTTTAAAGTAGACTCCCAAGGGTTCAAATTGTTGTATTTTAACACTTTCCATGCACTAATTCTACCACCAGCCGTTGTTAAACTTTTGGGTAGTAACATTTTGTGTGTTGTTTTCACACACGTAATTCAGATATGAATCCAAAGATTTTGGCATGCATTTGGTATGCATTTCACTTTTCCAAATTGGTATTCTGACACTGTTTTTTTATTATAGTGTTCTTTATATTGTTTTAAATGCATTAATAAAGTATATATATATTTTTAGATATTTTTAGAGCTTAATATAGCACATATTTTCATTATGGAGAAATATTTAAGACAAATACGAATCCTTTTTACGAATTAACACAAATAATTAGCTACATCTATCCAAAAACCGAATTAGAACTGTATGGAAGGACTTTCAGTTTTTACAAGAAGATTCATCTTTACTTGAGAGTCGATCTGCAGCTCTATGGAGAATTCTTTGGGTTTACATAAGGTGAAAATTTCAGATAAACTTGTAATCCGAATTCAGGAAAAGTATATAAGCATGTCACATTTTGGATATTGACATTCCCTTGATGAAGTCCGTTTTTTCTGATGAAACACTTTGGGCTACTTTTTGGACACTTTGAGCCACCGTACCAGTCGGTTTTCATGTAACACTGAATCCGGAAGTCCTGACCAAGCTCCAAGGTGCACGGAGCAGAGGTCTGAGGGGACTTGTAGCCTCAAAGTGTTCCATATTGTGTTTCTTACCATATATTGTGTGATTTTATCTACTTTGATTGGATTAAACAAGGATATCGTCAGAAGATGGATTACTTCATTTTTATCCCTGTCTGGAGGCTGACATCCATATTGGAGGGGGCAAGTTTACTGTCCCATATGTTTATTCCAAGCTCCTATGCTGTTAGGAGCTTTATTTGTGAGTTTGTTTTCATTGGAATAGTAAAACTTCCACATCAGTACTATACACACTGCACTATTTTGTGTTCCACCTATATCATTACAGGTCCTGCAAAAAGAAATATCGTTTTGCTATTTCTATTATCTTTTTCTATTGTTTTATCACCGTATATTGCATTATGTGGTGCATTCTAGGTACATCTGCCACCAATATTTCCTATTTTTTTTCTCTTAATATATATATATCTATATATATTTTTCACAGAGCTGCACATTGTCACAGAATACTGTTTTATGTATACGATTTTTGTTTTATATACAATTTTTGTTTATCACTATTATAACATTATCTTAGTTGTTTATATTTTAAGTGTCCATGCACTGTGCACTGAAACAATCCTTTGTTTGTTCATTCTGACATGTAGCCAAGCTGCGGCCAAGTCCTAGTTGGGGCATTTTTGAAGCCCATTGGATAGTACGTTTTTTGTGGTTCTTTTTTCACACACATTGTACTTCAGGCATGAATTCTCTGATTCTGGTATGTGTCACTGCCAAACAACACACCAGTATGTGTTTAAGAACATCTCCTGGGTACATTTGGTATGTATCTCAGTTTTCCAACTTGGAATTTTGACAGTGGGTAAAATTAAACCTTCGAGGGTGTAACAAAAAAAAAATCAAAAAAACATGCAGACATCAAAAAAGTTCTTCTGCAACTGGATAAATGCCTTAGCAGTAATCTTTGGCAACAAAGGGGTTAATAGCTGTTAGATGACCCCTTGTAGTACAAAAAAATTAACCCCTAAAAAAATGTAACAAAATGCAAAAAATGTGCTGCTATGTAAGATCGCTGGTTACACAGTGATCAAAGGCAGGGAGGGATTACAATACAAAAACAGCTTTTTGTAAAAACCTTTTAGTCTCACAATTTTATTATATTGATAACATTTAATTAAACTCAGTAACTAACTTTCACACGATTCCGATTTGACCATCTCCCTTAATAAAATACAAGTGAGGAGTGGGAGGCAGATCCACACTTGTCAAAGGCAATATTGCTCACCAGATAGTCAAGTAGACTGATTGGGTGTGCTAACAACCCATAGAGCAGTGTAAGTGAAAAAACATCACTTCAGTTGTACTTGCCAGTAAAAGTGCAATGCCATCTTTAACCCCTTAGTGACCGAGAGCTATGTTGCATTTGACGTGCCTTGAAGACCAGAATTCCATTATTTTTGTCAAATGTTTACTGAACTGTGAATTTCTTTCTTTGTGTTCAGTCCACCCACACAAATTATATATCATTTTTTAAAGGACGGATAGGGCTTTCATTTGATACTGTTATTTTCATCATATGATATCATTTACTATTAAAAAAAATATAAAATATGATGAAAATATGCCATAAAAAACCTTTTTCCAACTTTGACCTGATTTTTTTTTTTACACAATTACAAATGGTTAAAAAGACCCCGTCTATATATTTCTACTATTTGTCCTGAGTTTAGTAATATCAATGTTTCCTTGTTTGTCTATGTTTCATTTCACGTAATAGGGCAATAAACAATATTAGTGTTTTTTTTTGTTTTCTAACCATTTTCTTCTACTAGTGATTTTTTTAACCCGAACCCTAAATTTACCCGAACTCTAAATTTAATATAACCCTAAATTGACCCCCAGCCCTTAATCTAACCCTTGTAATCATCCGAACCCCCGTTTAACCCTAATTATGACCCTATTTGTGACCCTAACCCTAGATCTAGGTTCAGTAGATCAAGGGTTAGCTTTTTCCATTTATTTGTTTATTTATTTAATTAATTTTCTATTTTTTAACTGTAATACCGTCTAACTGCCTGTAGGGGCAGTCAAGTAGCGGTTTCAGAGCGACGGAAGAGATTTTTTTTTTTCTCTTCCGTCGCTCTCCTCTGGGCACGCTGTATCGGAGGAGCATGCTCACCGGGTGATCGCGGTGCCCAGGGGGGCACAGAATGTGTTGCATGATGTCTCCATCGAGGCATCATTGCAACACTTTACAAACATAGGCAGTGATGAGCATTCACTGCCTATGTGTGTTAACGCGCATACGATCACATTCGCGGTGATCGTATGTGCGCGGGGGGGTTGAGGGGGGGCTGAAAGCCCTCTCAGAGGCTGCTTCGGATCCAAAGCAGTCTCTGAAAATAGCTACAGACATGTAGTGTTGCGCGAAGGAGCGCAACACTACATGAAAACGGAGGACATATATATAAGTCCTCATGGTTCTTAAGGACCATGCTTTTCAGCACGTATATATTCGTCCATATGCGTTAAGGGGTTAAACAGAAGCGCCCTACTATCAGGTGAATGTAGTCACTCAGGAGAGCGATTACCAATGGGATTTTTTGGTGTTTCCAAATGCCTTGATAGTGAGACATTTCAGCTACCGTCAGAGCTTAGGAAGCAAACAATTGTTTCCTTCATAAACATGTGTGCAGTCGGTGCAACCATTTTTAAATGCCGGTTATGATCACTCGGGAATTGATCATACGGCACCCCTGCACTTTTCTTTTACTTTCGCTCAATGGCTCTACATAGAAGCTTTGCAGCAACACTGAAGGAGATAGGAAAGTGATCGCTGATCACTTTCTTTGCGCTTTTTAATGCATGCCAGGCACATCAATGCATGCCAGGTATGTCAATTGTAACAAACAGTAAGGGATAAAGTAATCCATGAGATTAAAACCAGGAAGGTTATAAGTGCAATCCACAGGGAGGGTTGTGTAACTCTTTATAAATGTCTGTGATATATATAATGCTCTATCAACGTGACACATGTGTTGTGGTTCATGCCTTAGGATAAATTAATTGCCATAATTATATCCTAGCACAGAGCCAATGCTACCAAAAAAGCAAACTAGGTGTTTGCCTAGGTGGGTGGGTGTCATCTACTTTCCTGGATACATGTATCCCGTTGCTGGCAGACCCAATTTAAAAAAAAAAATATTATTTAAATGTGCATGTCAGAGGGCGCCTCCTGGGTCAGAGGAGCTGGCTGGGGAGATCAAAATATCTCCAATCATCAGCACTCTCTGTGCTCTGACAATCAGAAAGCCTCTCATGCTCCCCTCACTTGTTGGGAAGTCATAGCATTCAAGGACATGTGACCTCCCAGCGCTCTAATTACAGTGACTGGCGGGGTGTGTGGCAGTATGGGAGCTAGGCGGAGGCTGCTGGCTCTGTGTCTGAAATTATGCCGATGTTTCTTTTTTTTCATCTGGCCATTATTAAAACTTGACTCTGCTCCTCATTTTATTCTGAAGCTAAACCTGGGGCTTATTCTTGAAATAAATTGCAAACTTAAGGTGAAAATAGAGTAGTATTGAAGTATAGCTGAATGTACAAAAATACAATTTCCTGCTCAATTCCCTCTTTTGTGAATAATGCCCTTGATGTTACCATACATATAATAGATGCTTAATTGAGAATAAATAATACTTAACTGGAGTCTGAATGAGAAGATATTTTCTCTTTTAAAATATTGTACATGTAAGATCAAATGGAAATGACAGAAAGGTAGCATTGTTTTTTTTTTCCATGGCAGAAATTAAACAATAGGAAAATCAGCTAAATATTAATTATATTTATTGACTTTTAAACCTTTTTGGCTGCAGATACTTGTAAAATTGCATCTGCTCAGTATACTAATATGTAATTTAATGTAGTTACCATAGAAAATGTATTTTACTGAACAAATTATATCAGAATGAATTATTTTATACTATATAATTGGTGAGCTGGATAGCTCAATAAGCTGATTTGCTATGGTTGAGTTGATTTAAACAGCAGAAATGCTGTAATTAGGAAGTAGTTTTGTCAAAACACCTGTCAAAATTAAATTTAAAAACATCAGCAAACTAATGAAACATTCTGTGCACAAAAATACAGCACACATAAAAATGAATGGGTAACACTGATGTCAATGTAATTAAAATTAAACAATATATATAATTCGTCCCAGGGTTTTATGTGTTGTGCTGACAGAATTCACAAATTGGGGATGCACAATAACTACAATAAAATACTAGAAAATGGTAAATAAAGATACAGTAATAGTAATAGTATGCATAAAATATTTAAACATAAGTATTTTCTTTAATGGTTCTTTTTTTTAATGGTTGTTTTTTTCATAAACGTTCCTTGTTATAATGAGGCTAAAACATTTCCATAATTATACATGCACAATACACAATATACAATGCGTGTATAATTAGGAAATGTATTGAAGCCTCTCATTAATGCCTGAGGAAGGAACCAAGCAACTTGAAAGTTTATATTCAAATTCTCAGTTAACCAATAAAGAATATACTTGTATCTCTTCTTGTTTCCTGGTATTTATAAAGTAACTATTCAGATGACACAGCATTCACACTATATATCATAACAATCGTTTAATATATATATACAGGGGCGTCACTAGGGTTGGTGTCACCCGTTGCGGAAACTCATGGTGTCACCCCCCCTGGATTTCCTCCAATACAATGCCAAACAGATTCCTTAGTAATGCCAGTTAGATGGCCTATTAACTATGCCACACACAGGAGCCCCATAAATTATGCCACACACAGGAGTCCCATAAATATGCCACGCGAGAGCCCCATAAATTATGCCACACCAGAGCCCCATAAATTATGCCACACCAGAGCACCACTATTTATGCCTCACCTCTGCCCAATTAATTATGCCACACACACAAGTGCCCCATAATTATGCCAGTCAGAGCCCAGGAATATTGTGCCAGTCAGAGCCCAGGAATAGTGTGCCAGTCAGAGCCCAGGAATAGCGTGCCAGTCAGAGCCCAGTAATAGTGTGCCAGTCAGAGCCCAGTAATATTGTGCCAGTCAGAAACCAGTAATATTGTGCTATTCAGATACCAGTAATATTGTGCCAGTCAGAGCCCAGTAATAGTGTGCTACTCAGATACCAGGAATATTGTGCAAGTCAGAGCCCAATAATAGTGTGCCAGTCAGATACCAGGAATATTGTGCCAGTCAGAGCCCAGTAATAATGTGCCAGTCAGAGCCCAGTAATATTGTGCCAGTCAGAGCCCAGTAATAGTATGCCAGTCAAAGCCCAGTAATATTGTGCCAGTCAGAGCCCAGTAATATTGTGCTATTCAGATACCAGTAATATTGTGCCAGTCAGAGCCCAGTAATAGTGTGCCAGTCAGATACCATGAATATTGTGCCAGTCAGAGCCCAGTTATAGTGTGCCAGTCAGATAAAAGGAATATTGTGCCAGTCAGAGCCCAGTAATATTGTGCCAGTCAGAGCCCAGTAATAGTGTGCCAGTCAGAGCCCAGTAATATTGTGCCAGTCAGAGCCCAGTAATATTGTGCCAGTCAGAGCCCAGGAATATTGTGCCAGTCAGAGCCCAGTAATATTGTGTCAGTCAGAGCCCAGTAATATTGTGCCAGTCAGAGCCCAGTAATAGTGTGTGTGGTGTATGAATTATGTACACATACACATAAAAACTCTGGTCCGTCTACTTTCACAAACATTTATTCAGAGACAAAACAACAGCAACATACAAATAATAACACACAATCTAAATAACTAGAACAACAACAATAACTGCTAAACAACAATAACAACTAAACCTTATAAGTAAAAATCATCAGATCTCACCCACACTTCCCATGGATAAAACCAAACCCGTGTCTGCTCACATCTACAGCCAGGAAAGAAGAGAAAGAAGTGAGAGGTAGGGGGAGTGGTGGTCTCTTCCTAACTTGTAAAGGTATTAAATTACCTAATTACCATTTCAAAGGGTAAAGCTTATCCCTCTGTAAGTAAGTTTTACTTACATGAGCTTGGTCACATGACCAGTGGTCACCATTAGTTTGATGACAGAATGTGACCACAGTGTGCCAGTCAGATTCCAGGAATATTGTGCCATGCAGAGCCCAGTAATAGTGCGCCAGTCAGATTCCAGGAATATTGTGCCATGCAGAGCCCAGTAATATTGTACCAGTCAGAACCTAGTAATATTGTGCCACTCAGAGCCCAGTAATAGTGTGCCAGTCAGATCCCAGTAATAGTGTGCCATTCAGAGCCCAGTAATATGGTGCCAGTCAGAGCCCAGGAATATTGTGCCAGTCAGAGCCCATTAATATTGTGCCAGTCAGAGCCCAGTAATATTGTGCCAGTCAGAGCCCAGTAATATTGTGTCAGTCAGAGCCCTGTAATATTGTGCCAATCAGAGCCCAGTAATGGTGTGCCAGTCAGATTCCAGGAATATTGTGCCAGTCAGAGCCCAGTAATATTGTGCCAGTCAGAGCCCAGTAATAGTGTGCCAGTCAGATTCCAGGAATATTGTGCAATGCAGAGCACAGTAATATTGTGCCAGTCAGAGCCCAGTAATATTGTGCCACTCAGAGCCCAGTAATATTGTGCCAGTCAGATAGCAGGAATATTGTGCCAGTCAGAGCCCAGTAATAGTGTGCCAGTCAGATACCAGGAATATTGTGCCTGTCAGAGCCCAGTAATATTGTGCCAGTCAAAGCCCAGTAATATTGTGCCAGTCAGAGCCCAGTAATATTGTGCTATTCAGATACCAGTAATATTGTGCCAGTCAGAGCCCAGTAATAGTGTGCCAGTCAGATACCAGGAATATTGTGCCAGTCAGAGTCCAGTTATAGTGTGCCAGTCAGATAAAAGGAATATTGTGCCAGTCAGAGCCCAGTAATATTGTGCCAGTTAGAGCCCAGTAATAGTGTGCCAGTCAGAGCCCAGTAATATTGTGCCAGTCAGAGCCCAGTAATATTGTGCCAGTCAGAGCCCAGTAATATTGTGTCAGTCAGAGCCCAGTAATATTGTGCCAGTCAGAGCCCAGTAATAGTGTGTGTGGTGTATGAATTATGTACACATACACATAAAAACTCTGGTCCGTCTACTTTAACAAACATTTATTCAGAGACAAAACAACAGCAACATACAAATAATAACACACAATCTAAATAACTAGAACAACAACAATAACTGCTAAACAACAATAACAACTAAACCTTATAAGTAAAAATCATCAGATCTCACCCACACTTCCCATGGATAAAACCAAACCCGTGTCTGCTCACATCTACAGCCAGGAAAGAAGAGAAAGAAGTGAGAGGTAGGGGGAGTGGTGGTCTCTTCCTAACTTGTAAAGGTATTAAATTACCTAATTACCATTTCAAAGGGTAAAGCTTATCCCTCTGTAAGTAAGTTTTACTTACATGAGCTTGGTCACATGACCAGTGGTCACCATTAGTTTGATGACAGAATGTGACCACAGTGTGCCAGTCAGATTCCAGGAATATTGTGCCATGCAGAGCCAAGTAATAGTGCGCCAGTCAGATTCCAGGAATATTGTGCCATGCAGAGCCCAGTAATATTGTACCAGTCAGAACCCAGTAATATTGTGCCACTCAGAGCCCAGTAATAGTGTGCCAGTCAGATCCCAGTAATAGTGTGCCATTCAGAGCCCAGTAATATTGTGCCAGTCAGAGCCCAGGAATATTGTGCCAGTCAGAGCCCATTAATATTGTGCCAGTCAGAGCCCAGTAATATTGTGCCAGTCAGAGCCCAGTAATATTGTGCCAATCAGAGCCCAGTAATAGTGTGCCAGTCAGATTCCAGGAATATTGTGCCAGTCAGAGCCCAGTAATATTGTGCCAGTCAGAGCCCAGTAATAGTGTGCCAGTCAGATTCCAGGAATATTGTACAATGCAGAGCCCAGTAATATTGTGCCAGTCAGAGCCCAGTAATATTGTGCCACTCAGAGCCCAGTAATATTGTGCCAGTCAGATACCAGGAATATTGTGCCAGTCAGAGCCCAGTAATAGTGTGCCAGTCAGATACCAGGAATATTGTGCCTGTCAGAGCCCAGTAATATTGTGCCAGTCAGAACCCAGTAATAGTGTGCCAGTCAGAGCTCAGTAATATTGTGCCAGTCAGAGCACAGCAATATTGTGCCAGTCAGAGACCAGTAATATTGTGCCAGTCAGAGCCCAGTATTATTGTGCCAGTCAGATCCCAGTAATATTGTGCTATTCAGAGCCCAGTAATATTGTGCCAGTCAGAGCCCAGTAATATTGTGCCAGTCAGATCCCAGTAATATTGTGCTATTCAGATACCAGTAATATTGTGCCAGTCAGAGCCCAGTAATATTGTGCCAGTCAGAGCCCAGTAATATTGTGCCAGTCAGATACCAGGAATATTGTGCCAGTCAGAGCCCAGTAATATTGTGCCAATCAGAGCCCAGTAATAGTGTTCCAGTCAAATCCTAGTAATAGTGTGCCAGTAAGAGCCCAGGAATATTGTGCCAGTCAGAACCCAGGAATATTTTGCCAGTCAGAACCCAGGAATATTGTGCCAGTCAGAGCCCAGTAATATTGTGCCAGTCAGAGCCCAGGAATATTGTGTCAGTCAGAGCCCAGTAATAATGTGCCAGTCACAGCCAAGTAATATTGTGCCAGTCAGAGCCCAGTAAGTGTGTTAGTCAGATTCCAGGAATATTGTGCCAGTCAGAGCCCAGTAATATTGTGGCAGTCAGACCCCAGTAATAGTGTGCCAGTCAGATTCCAGGAAAATTGTGCCATGCAGAGCCCAGTAATATTGTGCCAGTCAGAGCCCAGTAATATTGTGCCCCTCAGAGCCCAGTAATATTGTGCCAGTCAGAGCCCAGTAATATTGTGCCAGTCAGTGCCCAGTAATATTGTGCCAGTCAGATCCCAGTAATTGTGTGCTAGTCAGAGCCCAGGAATATTGTGCCAGTCAGAACCCAGGAATATTATGCCAGTCAGAACCCAGGAATATTGTGCCAGTTAGAGCCCAGTAATAGTGTGCCAGTCAGAGCCCAGTAATATTGTGCCAGTCAGAGCCCAGTAATAGTGTGCCAGTCAGATACCAGTAATAGTGTGGCAGTCAGAGCCCAGTAATATTGTGCCAGTCAGAGCCCAGGAATATTGTGCCAGTCAGAGCCCAGTAATATTGTGCCAGTCAGATACCAGGAATATTGTGCCAGTCAGAGCCCAGTAATATTGTGCCAGTCAGAGCCCAGGAATAGTGTGCCAGTCAGAACCCAGTAATAGTGTGCCAGTCAGAGCCCAGTAATAGTGTGCCAGTCAGATACCAAGAATATTGTGCCATGCCAGTGCTCGTTTTAAACCACCCTCCTCCCCCCCCTTTCCCATCACTTACCGAGTAGCAGCTGCTCTGTGTCCCCGGACGGATGCCTCCTCCGTGCAGTCTTCCCTCCTGCACAGAGGAATGGAGGAGGGAAACACAGTCGCTGGATGTGACGTATGATCACATGTGAGCTGTGATTTTTTTTTTTTTTTCAGCGGCCGCATCCAAGTGATGCGGCTGCAAGGAAAACAAAAAAAAAAAGGTAAGTAGCACGGTGCGGGGGGGCGGCTGCAGGTGTGTCACCCCCGCTGGAGGTGTCACCCGGTGCGGTCCACCCCCCCCTCGGGACGCCACTGTATATATATATATATTGTGACAAACCTGTACCTGTCGGCATAGGTTTATCTGGGATCTTTGATAACGCAAAGTCTTTCTCAGGAATACAAAGTAATCTCCTGAAGCGATGACATTTTTTCCAAATGCACAGCTCTGTTTATTTAAGGTTGCAACAGGTCACCGATCACAACATTCTTTAGAACAAACTCTTTACAACCCTTGTCGACCTTTCCTTGCAGTTTTTTTTAAACACACTCGGCCCAGACCATAATTTTCCTGTCTGTTAAAAAGCTCCCTCTAATTGACACAGGTGAGCTTAATCACCCTGCTTCTAGCAGCCAGGTATAACACAAAACCGGGCCTGGACTTTGTATACTCACACTTCCTGAAAGTGGGATGGAGAACAGGTGCACCCTGCTCTTCCGGATACTCCACCCCAGGGACCCAAGACACACATTTTTCCATTAAAAGGTGCAAGAACGTTACAAATATTTCCCTGGGGCTATGTTTTCCCACTCTGAATAGTAAAAACAATGCAATATTCTTTGTGCTAAATAAACACTTTTTTGCACCATATCTTGCACTCTGTCACAATATATATATATATATATATATATATATATATATATATATATATATATATAACAATCCAAAGTACTCGCACTCAGCGTAACTTACGTCACAGGTCCTCCAAAATGCCTGGGTGCAGCTCACATCAAAATATAAGCAGTCCAAAAAATGTGTGTCGAGGATGCACTCACAGGTCTTGTAATATCAAAATTTAATGGTTCAAATGACAAACAACACGACGTTTCAGGCTAGCAAGCCTTTTGTCAAGTGACAAAAGGCTTGCTAGCCTGAAACGTAGTGTTGTTTGTCATTTGAACCATTAAATTTTGATATTACAAGACCTGTGAGTGCATCCTCGACACACATTTTTTGGACTGCTTATATATATATATATAAATACAGATAATAAAAAGTAGTATGCAGAGTTCTATGCAGATTCCACACAACTCCATTGCTTTGTTGCGCCAAATCCACCATCCCTCATAAATAGATATCTAGTTGATATCATAGAGTGTGTGGATGCTAATTGATTAGAACTGATCCTGCACAAAAATTGAAGTTAATTTGCTGACAGGACCATAGGTTACTCTACAACAATATTAAATAGTCATCTAACTTGCCTGGACTCAAAGCTCAGAATTCCTGATTTTAATGAGGATTCAAAACCTTGGAGTAATAAATCATTCTACAATTTCACTTTACCATTATATTTCTTCCATAAGAAAATGCAATACCTAATTTGTTTCATCTTTGTTTCTTCTTGCCTGAATTACTATACTGGATTTTAATGAACATCATCAGTTGCAGATGCCTGCAAAATGACTGACTGTTAACCAAACTGACTTGCTCTTATCACATTACAGTTATTCTCCACTCACTGTGCTCTCTTTGTATGTAATAGGAAATTTATTTTAACATAGCCTTACTGACCTTTGAAGTCTTAAAAAAGTAGGTCCCACTTATAACTTATGATCAAGCATTGTATAGAATGCAAGGTGTTAAGTTGCTGTATTAGCCACCTTCCCCCACAAATTTACTATACACGTTAAATAAATTGTCAGGTAGTTTAACAGAGTGCACAGTTCTGCATCAAGAACCGTGAGTTGGTTGGAGCAAGCCAAAACTTCTTGTACCTGGTACTGCACATAATTTGGCTGGGATAGCCTTGTCCTAACAAATCCCCTAAAGCCTTGTGTAAGTTCCCAAAATAAACACAAAATCAGGTTCCCAGGCCTTCAGTCATGTTGCTCACACATTTAGGAGCTTTTTGGTTCAGTGAACTATAATGCCATATCTGTTAAAGACTTATTGCTGCCAAAGCATGTGTCACCTTCCAAAGCAAACAATATGGCACTGGCTCCCAGGAAGCATACAAGAAAACCAAGAACCCACGTATGACTTGAAGGCAAACATTACCTACCAACTAAAGTTTACTTTGCCACCTTCACACTTCATACCATTGACAATGCTATTATGAGAAAAGACTCACATCTAAGATAATCCCGGACCACATTCACCATGCATTAAGACCAACAGGGCCATCTGGATCCCTGCCTAGAGATATAATCTGCCAAGTGGCATTAAACCAGTCAGATTTCTTTGCTTCCAGACATTTCATGGTATACCCTGCAGGAAAGCAACCTGTTACAACTGTTAACGGATCAACACATGGATGCTGAATTACCCTTTTGGTGGGCTTTTCCTTTGAGGCTGACAGTCCACATGGGAAACACTTCCCATAAAAATGCAAGAACCAGATGAGGTCACGGCTTCTGCTAAGCACTGGATATCACGCTCATAGACCTACCTGATTGGTTGCATCTGGAGGTATTTGCAACTGCCATTCCACTCTCCATGGCTACCGTGGCCCCAGAGAAAGAAGTGCTCTTGGTTGGGATAGGTCTCTATCTCCAAATGCTGCTTTTTGCACCTTCCCCCCAAAAAAGCAGCATCACCAGGACACTGATGAAACCTAGCAGTATCACTTACTAATGTAAAAAAAATGGAACCCTTACTTATTTGGATAAGTGCATTTCTCTATGTTATCCTCATTGGCTTACTTGAGTTATGGGCACTCTGGATACCATGAATACCTTAAGGATCCAATACTTAAACCGCTAACCACTTCTCTGCACTGATTTATGAAGATTGCCAATCCTATAGATACCTATGGGAAGTTACACAACTACCTATTTTTGCATACTGGGTGTCTGCTATTGGATGTTGACCCAGTCAAAGGAACCCTGCATGGATTGCGTGATCGACCTTTAGCAGGATCATAGAGGACCATTACTGCAGATATGGGCACAATAACTTTTGTGATGTACTATGTCTGAGTGGACTCTCACTTTGTGGAGCTTGAACTCTATCTAATTTTAGACCCACACCTTTTCACAAATATTTTATTTTCATTTGTTTTTCACATATCAAAAGACAAGACAATCTAGCCAACTCGAGTTTTACCGTTACAAGCAGAAGAGATGTTATTCTCATTTCTGATCTATTGATTTCCCCTAAATTCAGGTGAAGTAGAGCTTTCTCAGGAGTCAGATGGATTTCTTTACTGATTTTTATTTTTGCAGATTACATAATTGTTTAATTACTGGGCAGTAATTACTGGGCAGTTCCACCGAATATGGATGTAATCCCCTCTATATGTGCCACATCTCCAGCAAGTCGCCGGAACCAAATGGTACATCTTATTCAAGTTTGTGGGTACTAGGTACCATCTATTTAACCCCTTAACGACATATAACGTGCCAGGCACGTCATGCAATAACATGTCGTTATTGACACATGACATCCTGGCACGTCGAAGGTCACTTTCTTTACTCTTTCAGGGTTGCTACAATGCCTCTTTGTAGAAGCATTGAACAACACTAAAAAAAAGTGCAGGGGCGTGTTACGATCACTCCCTGGAGTGACCGTAGCTGCCATTTAAAAATGGTAGCACCCGCTGCACACATGTGCTTAGGAAGCAAACAAAAATGTGCTTATTAAGCAACACCAAAGTTTCCCCCCGATCCCACAGTGATCTTACACAGCAGCACATTTTTTTGCTGTCTGTGCATTTTTAGGGGTTAATTTTTTACTGTAATTTATTACAGTTTAAAAAGGCTCTTTTAATAGCTATTAACCACTTGCTTGCTGTAGATCACTACCTAAGCAGTTCATTTGCGCATATGGTCACTGTCTAAGCAGCGCATATGCAGCGATCTGGCCACAGAAGGATTTTTTTTGCTATCTGCATTTATTTTTGTTACACACGCTAGGGGTTAATTATACCCACTAGGGGATTACATGTATTCTTTTTGAAGTTGTCTGAGCGCATGTATATCAGTGGCAAAGGCGGTTTGGTGATTGCTCAGATGAGCATCACCATTCAGCCGGTCAGGTCAATATTGGTAAATATTGATTTGACCCATTCTGAATCTGCCTCCCTCTCCTCACTTGAGTTTTAGTGAGGGAGAGAGACAGATATGTATAATATAAGTTTTTAATTGTAATAAATAATATAAAATGTTAGAAAATTGTGAGACCCAAGGGCTTTTATAAAAGCCATACCCTTTGTATAGTGTACCTGTGTATTAACCCCTTCCCTGCCACTGATCACTGCACAGCAGCACATTTTTTCTTGTCTGTGAATTTTGAGGGGTTAATTTATTTGTCAAGGCTCTTATTACTCTACATGTCAAAATTCCAAGTTGGAAATGCAGATCTTCCAAATGTGGCCTTTTAGTCCCAAAACAAGCTGACAAACCTATGCATGGGTGGTATCCCTGTACTCAGGAGATGTTGCTGAATACATATTGTGGTGTTATTTGGCAGTGTCTCATACCAAAATCTGTGAATTCATGTCTGAAGTACAAAGTTTGTGAAAAAAAATGACTACCACAAAGTTTGACAAAGGCTGTTTGTAGAATTAGTTCATGGAAAGTGTTAAAATACCACAATTTGAAATAGCATAGGGTGTCTACTTTAAAAATATATATGGGTTGATGTTGTAAAATTCACTGGCTGTCTGCCTGTAAAAATTCCAAGTTGGAAAACCAAAAACTGCACCTTCTAAATGTGGCCTTTTAACCCCCAAACATGCTGACAAACCTATGCATGGGTGGTATCCCTGTACTCAGAAGAAATACTAGAATTTATTTAGCAAGTTTTTTCATTCACTTTTGTAGATGAGGAGAATTTGTTTCAAATAAAGGTCAGGAAATTTGTGGGTGGGGTGGGGGGTTTAACCATATTTTTTCTATATTATATTATAGGATATGATCAAAATGATGACACCCAAAGAAAGCCCTTTTTGTCCCGATGAAAACAATATATAATTTGTGTGTGTACAGCAAATGACAAAGAAGAAAATTACAGTTAAACACAAACAGCACAAAAATGTTTCAAAGGGTCTGTCCTTAAGGGGTTAATACCTTATAGTGTAGTTTTTTTAAATTCATACTATGTATTGTCTTGTTCATAAGGTGAATTGAATAGTATCATTCCTTTTGAATAATCTCTCTTTTTTGTGTCTTCCTCCAATTTCTTGATGGCCATAGGAACTACATCCCCCTTAATTTCCTGGATTAAACCCAGACATTCTGTCAAGATGCCCCTGTAGTCTTTTTTCTCTAACATTTTTACTAATAATGTCATTGGTTTTGAATAGGGTTCAGCTGTCATAAATTTTTTCGAGAAAACCTTTGAACCTAATATATTTTTAAAATTCACCATTCGGTACATTTTATTCTTTTTGAAGGATAGGAAATGCTTTTAACTTCCCATCATTGTATATATCTAGGATCCTCAAAATACCCCTCTGTATTCAAATCCTCAACCCGGCTTGACAGAAGGGAAAAAGGCAGAATATCCAAAACTTTTCTTTCCAAACTAAGGTCTGACAGAACCCTATGCCAGTTAACCAGAATATTTTTTAGGAATTGTGATTTTATTTCTTTTAACACATCTCTTAATTTTCTGTGTATTAGCCAACAGTTATGAGCTAACTCCTGATTCATAGGGCCTGAACCTTGTTCTTTTCATCCTTCTATCCTAGCTTTATCATTTAGTGTGACTATAGCATGGGTGAGTAATGCTGCGTCTGATTGATCACCAATATTAGGGAGCCCTTGTCCTCCCTCCTTGTTCTTTTTTTTGCTAACAATTTGCTGTTTAATCTTGTTTTTTTCCTGAAAAAATATAGTTCTTAAAAGCCGATTGGATCATTGTGATCCAACTTTTCAAAGGGAATTAATCTGATCATATACATCAATTTTGCCAGTATGGATGCTCTCACCATGTTAATTCTGCCTGTCCATGAAATCTCATAGTTCTTCCAGATCTGAAATGATTTCTTAATATCTTTAATAAAGGGCATAAAATTAATTTCCATCCATTTGCTGGGGCTTGTTGAGATCTTAATACCAAGATAAGTGAGGTATTCCATTGGTCACATGAAACCAATGTTTTTCCAACTCTCTAATATTCTTATCCTTCATATTCCTGGATAGAACCTCTGTTTTCTCAATAGTAGGGTCTAATGCAATTATATACAGCAAGGGGGAGAGGGGACACCCCTGATGTGTCCTATTCAAGATATTAAACCACTTGGATCTTATGCCAGAACCCACCACTCGACCCATTGGAGCAGTGTAGAGAGCCATTATTGCACTCTGAATTCTCCCTTGAAAGCCAAGGGCCCTCAATGCTTCTCCCATAAACCCCCAGTCAACCCTGTCAATTGATTTTTGGGCATCCAGAGACAGGGTCAATTGGGGCGGGGGGCCCTCCTTTGTGCATCTTTATCCAATGCTGACAATCCTCTTATTTGGCTTGCCGAAGTTCTCCTTGGGATAAACCTGTCATAACTTACCTCGCAGCAGGTCTCCGGAGTATCCCCTCCTGATCGCGCACCCGGCTGTGCCTGACTGCACACAGCCGGGACGCGCGTTTCTCCACTATCGTAGCTCTGGCACGCCTCCGATGACATCGTGGCCAACGTCAGTGCGCGACTAGCGGGAACATTTAAAAGTGCTTTTCACAGTAATACCTGTGCTTGGTGATTCTCGTGTATACACATCTCCTGGAGGATATTACCAAGAGCACAAAAGACATATCCCATCAGCACCACAAACCACCTGTGTCAGGTTCGTACCGTTTTCCATATGTATTTTACCTTCAAGTGCCATATCATTTCCTGCCTAGTTGTCTCTCCTTCCTCTCCCTATTGGTTCATCACATAATCACCAAGCCTTTAATATGGAGGACGCAGGATTGGCAGATGCACTTACTGCTCTTACCCAACAACTGGCAACCATGACTCAATCCATCCAGAAATTACAAGCTGGGCAGACTCAGTTACAGCAACAAGTCCAACATTGGCAAACTACACGTGCTAATGCACCCGAACCTGCCGCTACATTCCCAGTTCCTCCTCCAGCCCCAGTATTACTGGACGGGTGTGACGACTGTTAGGGAACTTGATAGAGACCTCGACACAGACACAATCAATGAAATAAAGAGCAATACACTGAGGGTACGAACCTAGTTTGTAATATAGAGTACACAGGAACACATAAAAGTGTGTGATCCAGCTGGAAGGTGATAAGCTTGAGGCCATGGGTAATGGCTATAATCCATCAGGGAGAGGGTTAATGCATATAAGCATAACACAGCAATTGTAATCCAGCAGGTCGATGGTTAAAACGTATAAGCACAAACAGTACTGTAATCCAGCAGGTAGATGGTTAAAGCATATAAGCATAAACAGCAACTGTAATCCAGCAGATAAATGGTTAAAGCATATAGAATGGTCGAAGTACAAACCGGGCTCAGTGGGACACAGGCAGACACAGAGGTAATAGGACAGTCCAGGATCAAGGGCACAGGCAGGCAGAGTAGTCAGGATTCAATCCAGGGTCAAGATAAATCAAAAAAGATGAATGGAGCTATACGCTGAGCAAGGAACACGAGAATCACCAAGCAAGGATTGCAAGGCGATTTTCCCTTTTGAATCTTCCTGTTTCTGACGTGCACACGACGGGCGTAACGTCATCAGGGACGCGGCTCTGATTTCATTGGCAGCAGTGTGCGCGCTACCGGAGCGGGATTCCAGGCAAGTAGAACGGGGTATTCGGGGGATCTACTTCGTGGTAGATCCTGACAACGGGGCCACTGCATTGGAACGCAAAGTGGTACTCCATGACAAATTCTCAGGTGACAGGAAAAAATACTGCACCTTTATTACTTCCTGATAGATCCTATTTACTCTTCGGCCACGTACATATGCCTCCGACTGACTACGTACATATTCATACAGTAATATCACTACTCACAGAAGAACCCCAGTTATGGGCTCATCATTTGTTACATACTAATAGCCCATTATTGGAATCTTGGCCTTCATTCCGGAAAGCACTGGATTCTTTATACGAAGATCCTTTCCGAGTTGCATCTGCCACTAACACTCTTCGTACCCTTGGACAAGGACGCAGACCTGTTGAAGAATATATAACCGCATTCCGCAGGATAGCACTGGAGACTACGTGGAATGAATCTGCCCTGTTGGATCAATTTCGACTAGGACTATCAGACTCCTTAAAAGATGAACTAGCTTGAGTAGGCCTTCCATCCACCCTGGATGATCTTACCAGATTGACCTAAGATTGAGAGAGAGGAGAGCAGAGAAAAGTTCTTTGCCTCATACTACTGTTCCTGTCTACAGTTACCCTCACCCAGAAAACAGATTCACCGTTCCCTCATCCTCAGAGGAACCAATGCAAATTGGACTAGTACGGGGTCCTCTCACTCAAGAGGAGAAGAATAGAAGGAAAAGTCTTAATTTATGCCGATATTGTGGCAAACCTGGACATTTGTATAAGGATTGTCGTTCCTGACGTCAACGCACTGACAGGAACTAAAGGACCCATCTCCCTGACCGCAATGATTGACTCAGGAGCCAGCGGGTGTTTTTTGGATACCGAGTTGGCCAAAGCTATAGCCATTCCTAACTGCTTAAAAACCTCTTCTATGCACATTCAACTTGAAGATGGTAGCCCCCTAAAGACTGGACCCATCACGCATGAGACTCCACCAATCATTATCACTATCTGTGAGGGTCATCAGGAGACCCTACAATTTGATATTGTGCCAGCTCCCATTTTTTCTATTATACTGGGACTCCCTTGGTTGCGCATACACAATCCCTTTATTAACTTGGAGACCGGTACCCTGACTTTTACCTCTCAACAATGCATGAACCACTGTCTCACATCATCCACATTATGCCTCACCTCTGATTCAAGCACGAAAATCAAGATCCCTTATCCCTATCGGGACTTTCAAGATGTATTTGAAAAGAAGAAGGCAGACATACTTCCACCTCACAGGTATTATGATTGCCCTATCGACCTTCTTCCAGGGGCCCCTATCCCCTTTGGGAGAATATACCCATTGGCTGAACCCGAACTGAAGGTTCTGAAAGAGTACATTGAAGAGAACTTAGCCAAAGGATTTATATGAACTTCCACGTCACCAGCAGGTGCAGGGATATTCTTTGTTAAAAAGAAAGATGGAGGACTAAGACCCTTTACTTCAGAGAGTTAAATAATATCACCACTAAGAATCGTTATCCCTTACCCCTGATCTCAGAATTATTGGATCATTTATGGTCAGCCCATGTGTTCACTAAAATAGATCTCCGAGGAGCCTATAATCTAGTAAGGATTCAAAAAGGAGACGAATGGAAGACGGCCCTCAGATCTCGTTTTGAACACTTTGAGTACAGAGTGATGCCCTTTTGGTTGTGTAACGCCACAGCCAGATTCCAGCATTTCATGAATGATGAGTTTCGTGATGTTCTGGACCAATTTGTAATCATTTACCTTGATGACGTATTGATATATTCACCCTCTTTAGCATTGCACTGCGAACATGTCAAAACAGTCCTCACCCGTCTGAGACAACACAAGTTGTATGCCAAATTGGAGAAGTGTGTGTTCGAAACACAATCTGTGGAGTTCTTAGGATTCATTTTATCTCCTAGCAACATTCAAATGGACCCCAAGAAAGTGGATGCTATCTTACGCTGGCCTACACCCACAGATAAGAAAAGTATACAACGATTCGTGGGACTTTTACAGAAAGTTTATTCGTAACTTCTCTAAAGTGATCCAACCCATTACATACAACCCAAGCCTATAAATAAGCGTGTGTTCACGCGAAACGCGTAATGCATATTGCTGTACCCCATGTCTTGTCTCTGTTTTTGTGGATTTTATATGGATCCTTCTAATAAACATTCATCTATTTTTCACCGCATTGGGAGTGCATATGCCTTTGTTCGCTACTTTCTTCCTCATTATCAGCGCTGCCACTACATCCCGGCTGGAGCACCCCTTATCAGGTGATATTTACGAGACATATGTCAATTGTTCTCTGGTGGAGCCGGCTTGTTTTCTCTTTTGTTCTTGCAACCCATTACATCCCTAACCTCAAAAGACAAATCATTCATCTGGACAACCACAGCTCAACACGCATTTGACTTACTGAAAGCAAGATTTACCATGGCTCCTATACAGACTCTCCTGTCTACCCAAACAATATCCCGCAACACCGAGTCAAGTTTTTTTTTATTATGACAACAACGTTTTTGTTCCACCAGAAGCACGTCTACAAGTCCTTAAGTTTTTTCATGACTCTCCGGCAGCCGGACATGGGGGTGTACAAAAAACCAAGGACCTCATTTCACGCATATTCTGGTGGCCTAAACTACTGGATGACGTATCCTGAATTATCAAGTCCTGCACCACCTGTGCTTGAGCGAAAGAAGATCACCACAAGCCTTCAGGTCTTCTTCAACCTCTACCTGTACCAACCAATCCATGGACAGATATATCCATGGATTTCATTACAGACTTACCGACCTCCGGTCAACACACTACCTTAATTATTGTGGTTGATCAGTTTTCTAAAATGGCCCATTTCGTCCCATATACCAATCTTCCTTCTGCCAGAGAGACTGCCAACCTTTTTATAAGCGAGATCTTCCCTCTGCATGGTCTTCCCGAAAATATAGTTTCCGATCGGAGCTCTCAATTCACATCTCGATTTTTGGAAGACCTTTTGTACTGAGTTACATATACAGTATTCTCTCTCCACAGCCTTCCACCCCCAGAGCAACGGTCAAACGGAATGTCCTAACCATACACTGGAACAATACCTGCGCTGCTTCATGACCCATCTCCAGGATGATTGGTTCAGATACTTACCACTGGCAGAATTCGCCTACAACAATCACATCCAAATCGCCTCAGATCCACTACAGCTGGTTCAAATAAACTTCCTCCCTCTATTATTGGAAACTAATAAGAAGCTAGCAACATGGAAACCATTGGGATTCTCGTGGTGGGGAAGAATAAATATAATAAAATCTTATATATTACCTAAATGGACATATCTGTTTAAAATGCTAAATTTGGAAATTCCAAAAAACTGGATGCAGATGGCACAGTCAGCCATCAATAGATTCATTTGGCAGAATTCCCACCCGAGAATTAATGCAACAACAGTGGCACTGAAAGTGGGAGAAGGAGCATTGGGGGTTCCAATCTTAGCTGACTACTCACATGCATGTAAAATTGCACAAGCAATATATACCCAACAGAACGATGCAGACAATGAAAGCTGGTACACGGTTGAACAACATCTGACAAAATGTCAAGACCTAGGGGCATTATTTTGGAAGTTAAAAGTGGACCGAAGCAATACAAGAGATATAAAAATCAAAGAAGAGGGAATACCAGGAGCATTGATCCTACACGACATAATAAAATCCTGGGTAAAACTAAAGAATTCGTTGAAAATAAAATCCCTGTTATTGTCTGACTTACCGCTAAGACTGTTAACCATAAATGTGCAAGACCTAAATCTAAAAATATGGGTTGACCATGGCTACGTAAAAATAGACGATTTGTATACCTCATCAGGTCTTAAGACCTTTTCGCAGATTGTTGAAGACATGAGAATGCCCAACAAAGAGCTTTTCACATACATGCGAATAAAACACTTTATAATAAAACACGTTAGGAAACCTAATAACAACAACCAGAAAGAACTACTACAAATATTGAATACGAACAACATGAAAAATATGATATCTAAATGTATGGCTCTAATTAGACACTCTAAAACAATGGTAAACAATATATATAGAGATAAATGGAGCATGGATATAGGACGTTAAATAACGCAAGAAGAATGGCTGGGTGCCTTGAGAACAACATACAAATCAGTCCACTGTCTAAATTTGAATGAAGTACATTTTAAGTTACTAAACCGTTGGTACTTGGTGCCTACACGGCTAGTAAAGATAAGCAGTAACAAATCAGACAAATGTTGGCGTTGTGACGTATATAAAGGGGATATTCTTCATATTTTTTGGAGCTGAGACGATACCAACAAATTGTGGGAAATTATTTTACAGAAAATCAAGGTACTAACGGGGATAATCCTCATTTGGGATCCAGGAGTGTTTTTATTACATCTATTCAACCAACGGATGACAAAATCTCAGAAACAAGTTATAACCCATATCCTGGCGGCTGCAAAACTATTAATAGCGAGGAGATGGGCCTCACAAATTACACCAGTTTGGGATGAAATAAAAAACCAAGTACTTAGTCAAATAAAAATGGAGAAAGGAATAGGCCATCAGTTTGATATAAAATACAAAGATAATACAAACTGGTCCGAATGGATCGCAAAATTAGAAAATATGATTTAAGTAATGGAGATTTTCTCAGAGGTGATTTGCTGTAGGGGAAGTTCAAGAAACGGACGAAGATAGAGTTAACATCTATAATAAAAGAGGCGCTATGCCCGACCCCAGTGACACGGGTGTGTTTTATGTTTGTTTGTGTAAATGTAATACGTAGGTTCTGATGCAAGGGGAAATAGAAAGGGATACTCGACATGACAGGAGGAAGTCTAGATCGTGTCGAGATTCTATCACTACAATAGACAAATAGCTTATTTTACATCAGATTTACGTTTTTTTAACCAATAAAATAATACAGGAAGACAAAATTGATAATTGGAAATATGACACAAGGATGATATTGAGAGAGCAATAGGACGAACAAATCTGAATACTTCTTGTAACGGACCGTCTACCTGACGAAGTAGACCCTCTGTCCGTTGTGGGAAATCACCTCCTTAGCCCCCAATTACAGCTCAGCATTCACCCAGCAAGTCTTTCCTGGACCCTTGCTCTTTGTACCCAAATAGACAGGACATCTAGCAGTTAGGTACAGCAAGTAGAACAACAACTTTATTTGTGATTTACACAGCACATATACACCAAACTGCAATCAGATAACACTTGATTAAACAATAGAAAACTTAAACACATCACCAGCAAAGCAGTATCTAGCCACTTTAATCTGGAGCCAGAAGCAAGGTAGTCAGACTAGGTGTCTGACATAATTAAACAATGGAAGGCTTAAACACATTACAGACTGTGTCCATAATCTACAGGGAGGTGTTTGGCCCTCAGGCCCCTCCAAGAACCCCAGTCAGGCAGGCTGCCAGAATTCACTTCGTGACATATCTCCTTTTTCAGGGGGAGACTGACACCGGAGGAGCCCCCAGACGGTGTGACTCCTAAGTCAGTCTGTATAGTGATCTCCCCATGGCCATTCACTAGTTTGCAGTCCCCACACTTTTTTTGTTCAAAAATAGAACTTACGTAGCCAACCTCCACCTCTCCCGAAACATGCATCTGCCGCTGGGGAGAAAGGCCAAATGTTCCTTCTCCCAGAAATCCTTTCAGCCGCTGGGGAGAAGATAGGGTGGCTAGGTTGGCTGGGCTCGATACTATGGGGGTATCCCATTTAGTCCCTGGGGACACTGATGCCAGCACTTCTGCTGGGGAGATAACATCCCGGCAAGGCACAGTTTCAGGGGTATACTGCAGGGAACAGGACAAGGTGGCTGTGGTACCCATGCAAAGGAGTTGGGGAACAGTGCTAACTGCCAAACATTCAGGAGACCCAGGTGTGGAGACCGATGTCTCATCCACCCCTCCTGGGTCATTTTCAGAAGGTAAAGGGGTTAAATCCATGGGATGCAGTGGGCAGAGGCCAATTGCACTCTGCTCAGATGCTGGCACCTCTGCCAGGTACAAAAACTCCCCAAGCGGCAGGGGTGGACAGATGCCAGCGGCACTCTGCCCCATTGCCAGCTCTTCTGCTGGGACACAGGGCGGGTAAAAACCAGGGATTGTGTTCCAATAGGGCTCCTTGAATCCAGGTGGAGGTGGGCACAAGGAGGGCAGGTCCTGTTTGGTTTTGGGGAACAGTGCCAGCAGTTCAACTGGGCATTCAAGGGGTGGCAGGGGTAACGGGTCTGGGGACGTGATGTCAGCCGGGGCCTCCATAGGGGAAATGGGACACAGGTCTGGGATCTGGGGTAGGGGCAGGCAGGAGCCAGCGGCAATCTGCCCGGATGCCAGCTTTTCCACTAGGTCATCCACAGGGTTAAAGGGGCACAGTTCTTGTGTCAGTGCATCTGCTGGGGGAGGAGCAGCACTGATACTCACAGTCTCATAGTAAGGGGGCTGTATGTGGTGGAGTAGCTGTATGTATGCCTTCTCCAGCTCCTCTTCTTGGGTCACCAAATAGTCCAGATCAGCCTCCAGTTTGGGCACAGTGGGAATATTTGCCTCCCTTAACTCCCGGAGTTCTTCCCACCGGTACTCTGTATCACTCCCGAAGCCCGGATCCAACTGGAGATTTTCCAATAACAATCCAGGGCCACCAAAACCATAGCCCTCTGTGGGAGTGTCATCCTCTAGCTCAGGGTATAGCTGTGTGGCATACCACCGTAAAGCCCGGTATCCACAATCCAGGACCATCTCAGCATGGACAAGTTCCCCTAACTCAGCCACCCAGTCTTTTTGGGGCTGCTCACCCAGGTATAGCATTCTATCACTCAGCAGGCTCACATACCATTCCTGGGAGCTGGGGAGGACCTTTCCCCGGTACTCCTGGTCCCGTATGAGAGCGTTCATCCACAGATTCAGGCGGCTGCAAGCTCGCTGTTACATCTCATCCTGCGGGACCGGACCGGTCATCAATTTGTAGTTAACAGCCAAGGGGGCTGCAGTTCCATCCTGGTACTCCCTGGTCAACAAGCCAGTTTTGCTATATTTATAATCCCCGGCCATCATGCCGACTGCTATCCCTTGCTGGTGCTCTGCTGCTTATCCACTGGGCTCTTGCAAGGAGGATCCCACCGCTTGCCACCAATGTAACGGACCGTCTACCTGACGAAGTAGACCCTCTGTCCATTGTGGGAAATCACCTCCTTAGCCCCCAATTACAGCTCAGCATTCACCCAGCAAGTCTTTCCTGGACCCATGCTCTTTGTACCCAAATAGACAGGACATCTAGCAGTTAGGTACAGCAAGTAGAACAACAACTTTATTTGTGATTTACACAGCACATATACACCAAACTGCAATCAGATAACACTTGATTAAACAATAGAAAACTTAAACACATCACCAGTAAAGCAGTATCTAGCCACTTTAATCTGGAGCCAGAAGCAAGGTAGTCAGACTAGGTGTCTGACATAATTAAACAATGGAAGGCTTAAACACATTACAGACAGGGTCCATAATCTACAGGGAGGTGTTTGGCCCTCAGGCCCCTCCAAGAACCCCAGTCAGGCAGGCTGCCAGAATTCACTTCGTGACACTCCTTATGTCTCACAGTCTGAGTGTTAAATAAAAAAACAAAAAAAAAACAATCACATCCACAGGTCCATTAAGATGTTGCCCTTTTTTGTCAACTATGTTTTTCACCCGTCTATGCTCCCAGGAGCCCTGATTCCCAGTATTGTCCCTTCAGTCACGACCCATGTCAGAGACCTCACACACACATACTCCCTTCTTCGAAATACTTTAACTCAGTCACAACTGCCATACAAGACATTAGCGGATCGTCATAGAGTGATTATAGATGGTGTGGAGGAATACGAGGTGGAACAGATCTTGGACTCCAGGTTATATCATGGACAATTGCAATATCTTGTCCATTGGAAAGGATATGGCCCAGAAGACAGGTCCTGGGAGCCTGCTAGACAGATTCACGCTGATGACTTGATTCACACCTTTCATGAGCTCCATCCCGATCAACCAGGTCATTGGCGTGAGCGGAGGTTTCGTCCTAGGAGGGGGAACTGACATAACTTACCTCGCAGCAGGTCTCCGGTGTATCCCCTCCTGATCGCACACCCAGCTGTGCCTGACTGCACACAGCCGGGGACACACGTTTCTCCACTATCGAAGTCTCGGCCGACGTCAGCGTGGGACTAGCGGGAACATTTAAAAGTGCTTTTCACAGTAATACCTGTGCTTGTTGATTCTCTATGATTAAGAGTACACGCGAAACGCGTAAGGCCAGTTGTCCCCCTTTTTGCGCATTTTTTTCCTTGCTGTATTTGGTTTTGTGTCACTTTATTCATAATTTTTTCGGATCATTATTTATTCTACAATAAAGCACTTGTTTATTCATCACTGGAATCGGGAGTGCATGCATCATTTTTTCTTTTGACTGTTCCTATGCCTCACCAGCTTGATGAAGCACCCTTGCACTAGTGATCTATTATCACAGGAGATATTCTAATTGCCATGAGTGGAGCCGGTTTTGGATGGGAGGTTGTTTCCTTCTACTTGTTACTCATTTTACTGTATTTCTGTGTATGACCCTGGACTGTTTACCGTATATGAAGTTTGCTGATTCCCCTGATCCTGGACTGCTTACCATATTTGATGTTTGCTGATTCCCCTGATCTTGGATTATTTACTGACCATTCTGTTTCGCATGCCCTTGTCTGTACTGTGGATATCCCTGCTGGTTATCTTTACCATACGGAATCATCGTGCTCTATGCACCTGCTGATATATCACTGTGTCTTCAGCTATATCCGTGGTTTACCCTTTCCTCACTGGATTACAAACATTATCTTATTCATATCTCATGGAGGATATTACCAAGAGCACAAGAGACATATCCCATCAGCACAACAAACCACCTGTGTCAGGTTCGTACCGTTTTCCATATTTATTTTACCTTCAAGTGCCATATCATATCCTGCCTAGTGGTCTCTCCTTCCTCTCTCTATCGGTTCATCACAGAACCCTACTTGATTTCCAAGGACGATATCGGGTATCACCTGTTTTATTCTCTCCACTAATACCTCTGCATATATCTTTGAATCAAAGTTGAGCAAGGAGATTGGTCTGTAGTTGGGGATTTGATCTGGTTCTTTTCCTGTCTTCAGAATGGGCACTATATTCCCCTTGAGCATATCCTCTGGGAGAGCTCCTCTCAGGGAGAAGTCATTGAATGTCTGTACCATATGGGGCGCAAAATCTTTTTTCATCAGTCTATAGAAACCAGCGCTAAACCATCTGGTCCAGGGGATTTCTTAAGTTTTAGCTGGTCTATAACCTTGCATACTTCTATTTCTGAAAAAGGACTGCTTATTGTTTCTAAATGAGCCTGCGTTATAATGGGGAATGTCTTATTCTCACAATGTTCCTTAATTTTTTGGTTCCTTTCTTCTGTAGGTAAATTAGAAAGTTCTCTGTAATAATTATTAAAAACATTGCCAATCTTTTCTGGGAATGAAACTCACTACTGTGTATTATCCTAGTAATATTTTTCCTTTTACTCTTAAACCTAAGCTAATTCTTTAGCATCTTGTCCGCCTTATTTCCCAGATAATACCATGTTGTGTTAAGCATTTATAGGGCTCTATTGGCCTTATTCAATAATTGGGTGTTCATTTTACATCTAGTATCTTCGATGTCAGTTCACGAGAGGGGGATGTCTTATTCAGTTTGCCCTATGCTGCAGATAGTATATACACCCTTTCACAAATAAAAATTAGCTATATAATTTACCTCTTGGGGGGATATGTGCTGCTTTGTGTGGACTTACTGTTCCATGTTTTGTATATAACCAAACATTATAGCAGGTTCCCTCTGTTCCCCAACACTATTATTGTTAGAATTCAAACAACCATCTTACACTGTATTTTAATATACACCATAATTTTCCAGACCTTGTATACAGAATGCACTCCTTTAGACCTCCTCCCTTCCTCTCTACCTACTTAGCCCTCAATATCTGGGAAACAGAGAAAAGCCTTGTGACATGACACGTTATCTTTTGCTATGATTCTCCACTAATTATGCAAGTGCTGAACAGAGCACGGCTTGTGCTGAGTCACACAACTCTCATGCAAACATCTAAGAGGAAGATTAGATTGCTCCATACAAGCACTCCTAGGAAGAATGTTCCCCAATTCATTCTCCCTGTGTGGGTTACCATTCCTTTGACATAAATGTGCCAGACACAATCCCACTCCTGTTGGCTACCAGAGCAGAGGATTTCTCTCATCTCCACTCTCACTCACTCTGCCATCTAGAGCAGTATACAGCATTCACCCCAGTCACACCACTCTGATGATGTTACTAATTACCCCCACCGGGCTAAATGCCCTCCTCTCTCTGGCCCCTTTGCATGTTGATTCTATTTATGTATTTAAATGTTCTGCTCATACACCGTCTCATCTTTCTTCCAAACCATACATGTTAAGATCCTTTAACCTTTCTTGATAAGTATTATCCTGCAATCCATGAAACACTTTAGCAGACCTTTGAACTCTCTCCAAAATATCTATATCCTTCTTGAAATATGGTCTCCAGTACCATATACAATATTCCAAGTGAGTTATTGACAGTGCTCTGTACAAAGGCAATAGCACTTACCTCTTTCTGCTGCTAATACCTCTTCCTATTCAACCAAGCATTCTGCTAGCATTTCCTGCTGCTCTATTACATTGTCTACCTAACTTAACTCCTCTGAAATAAATACCCTTACATTTCTTTCCTCAGACCTTCTATACTCTGCCCTTGGGTTATTTTATTTGTCAAAAAGACATACCTTAACAAGACCTTGCTACTAATATAGTCCATTGATCACAACCTTATGTTGTCTGTCACTCAGCCACTGCCTAATTCATTCAACAATATTGTAATCCAAACTATTATTGTTCAGTGTATGTGTAAAGTTCTGAAACTGCTCAGTGGGACCATTCCAAAGGAACAAATATATCATAAATGTATAGCATCCATGAATTGATGTATTTTGCAAGGTGTAATTAGTTCCAAATCAATTCAGCAATGTTTGAATCCAAACTCAAATATCTCATGTGACTACATTTTAGGTTTGTACCTCGCAACAAGCTTTTTACACAATGACTGTTATAAAATCTAATATTATACAGACACCTTCACAATTTTTCTCTTTAAATGTGAAGGGTCTCAATACCCCAAACAGTAGTTCTAGATTACTTTATGATTTGATTGGCCCACTTTGCAATGATCCAAAAAACACATTTGCAACACTCCAAAGTTCCTAAATATTCCATTGTTCCACTTCATAAATACAAACACATTTAATCTCCGTAGCTAGAAATATATATTATACATCTCTTACACTGCTCTGCACATGGATACACAACATACATACCACTATTCACTGAGACATGTGTGGAACCAAATGGACCTGTCCTCTCACTATATTGATTCAATCTCTAAGACCTGCTTTTGTATCTGGAGCACTAGTTGACATCAACAACCCAAGGATTAATCCTTATCTATCTTGTCATTTTATGATGACCATATTCCATCTATTAATTTTCCAAATTCCCCACCAATTGATTTTAGTAAGACCCATCTCCATTTCGAATTTATTTCCTTCCATTCCGAGATTTTTTGCTCCTTCAGTTTCTTGCTAATATCAGTTTTATAGCCATCAGAATATGTGTTATCATCATTCTATTTTGACTTGTCATTCTAGGCCAATCTAAATGTAAAAGTAGGCTCTCTGGGATATAAGTCAGTTTCATCCCGCTTAATCTTTCTATCTGGTCATTGATACTTCTCCATACCTTTTTGAGTGGTCCACAGTGGTCCATGAAGATAGTCGCCCTTTGCTTATTCACATCTCCTACATCTATTATACCTATCTTTGTACATTTTGAAAGCTTTTCTGGGACCAAATACCACCTATAAACTAATTTATAAAAGGTATCAATAATATTTAGACAGTGTACTGTTTTATTTACAATATTTATAGCCTTAATCCAATCATCTTTTGTTATCTCTCTATTCAGGTCGTTTCCCCAGGTCTCTTTGGCCCTAATGCTGCTATCTCTCGATGTTTATCTGATCATATGTAGATATCTTGATACCAGTCCTTCTAGTTTTGGCATGTTAAGTATAGTTCTCAGGCTTTTAAGATCTACTTTTATATTAAACTCAAAGTGTTTAATCAGGAGGTTCCTAACTCTAAAGTATGTATACATTTCTTTGGTCAGGAGCCCATATTCCTCTTGTAGCTAACTGAACTTCCTTATTTCTGATCCATGTATACAGTCCCCAAGAGCCTGGATCCCAGCCACTTTCCAGTTTCTGATGTTTATATCCTGAATATTTCCTTGGATCACCTCTATTGGCAAAATATTAAAAACCCTGTGTTTCCCTTTACCCCTTCTCCCTTCTTTTATTATGAAAATGCAAAAATACATACAATAAACATTAACTCACAAGTAACAATTATCGACATACATAAATACACAAATAGGACCGATGATCATTTACTTCATTGATTCCATTTTCTTTCTATGACCCCTTTCATTCTAGTATTTTATTATTAACTCTCCGGTGGGATGAATAATGTACTTCTTTGGTTCTAGTGAGTTCTGGGTCTCCAAATTTGATCAGCTTGGACCGAACAGTCCTATTACCAGCGAGCAGCCCAGCTTTCCATCAACCTGTCTCTTATGGTTTTTTTTTTTTTTTTTAAGTTATAATATTTTCCTTTGTTGCTATTGGTTTCTCAGGGCTGTCTTCATGGGGGGGGGTCTCCTTTTCCCACTTTTTCTCTTTTCTTTCTTATCTTTTTTCCCTTCTCCCCTCCTTCCTTCCTTCTCCCTTTTCCCATTCTCTCCTCTCTCCTCTCCCCTTTCTTCCCTTTCCCGCTCACTATTCCTTCTACCTTCTCTTTTTCTCCTTTTTTTTCTTTTTCCTTTTTCCCTTCTTTCCTTTTTTCCTTCCCTTTTCTTCTTTCTTTGGCATCCCTTTCCTTTATTCCCTCTTTCCCCTTCTCTCTTTCCTCTCCCCTTTCTGTCGTTTTATCCTTTTTTTGGCGTCAGTTATTTATAGGGTGAGCTGAATCTTTTGGGCCTCCTGGATCCACTTTTCCCACTTTAGGTGTTCGTCCCCCATAGTACTAGCTCTAGTTAATCCTTTTTCCATATTTAGCTGGAATAGTAGTTGTGCTTTATATGCTCCTAGTGGGGGTGTTGTTTCGCTCCTCCAATTCCTGGCTAAAACCATTTTTGCGGCAACTAGATAGTGGGTTGTTAGAGTAATCTTTGTTTTGTTTATAGTAGGCCAATTTATATGGAGAAGTATTGCTTCAGGGGATTTAGGGATTCTGAGTTCTGTTGTTTTGTTCACTAATTTTATGATCGTGTTCCAATAGTCAACAAGTTTGTGGCAATTCCACCAAATGTGGAGATAAGTCCCTTTTTCTTGCCTGCATCTCCAGCAAAGGTCATCATTGGTTGGAGAAATTGTATGTAGCTTTGTAGGGGTCATATACCACCTATTTAAAATCTTATATTGGTTTTCCATTAATAGGAGGCAGTGGACCACTTTGTTCATTTTATTCATAATTTGGTACCACTCGGCTATATCGATTGATTGGTTCAAATCTTTCTCCCATGCTTTTTTTGCTGTCGGGATACTTAGTTTTTTTGTTATTCTAATTAGGTTTACGCATTTTGACAGCATTTTCCTGTTTGAGTTGTTACAGAATATCTGTTCAAGCTGATGGTAGAGGTGACCTTTTTCTAGCATAGTCTTGGTTGTTATAAAGTTCTTTACTCTTAAGTATGTGAACAATTCTTTGGGTCTTAGATTATATGTGTTTTCTAATTTAGGGAATGGTATAATTTTTCCTTCCTCAACCAGATTACTTAGGTGGAGGATTTGGTTTGATTTCCAGCTTTTTAGGGAGAGATTTTCTATTTCCCATTCTATAGTTTCAATATGTTGAAAGTTCATTAATTTATTGCTCAGATCAAGTTTCTTTTTGATTCTTTCCCAAAGCGGTACAATGTGTCTTAACACTATGCTTTTTTTCCAGTCTCCTTTTTCGGAGCTCCAAATTATTTGGCGTAGATCTTTTATACCACATTGTTCTAGTTCTTTGGTGTACCAGCCTTCTTTGGTTAGTCTACCTAGCTGTATCTGTGCCATGTGCATTACTGCACTGGCTTCATAATATTCGGACACTTGCACAAACCCATACCCCCTTTCTTAACTTGGTTTGTCATAGTCTGCATTTTGATTCTGGGTTTTTTTCCTCGCCACACGAAATTCGAGAAAGCTGATTGGATCATTTTTATCCAGCTGTCTGAAAAAGTGAGTGGGAGCATACGGAATAGGTAAATCCAAGAAGGTAAAACATATGCCATTAAAATATTAATTCTGCCCCACCAGGAGATCTCCAAGGATCGCCATTTTTTTAAGTTGATATTCATTTGTTTTAAAAGGGGCATGAAGTTGGCTTCTGCCATCCTATCCATGTTTTTTATAACTTTAATCCCTAGATATTGAAACTCTTTAGGATTATTAAAGTTATATTTATTCAGAACCTTTTCTGACTCGTATTTGGAGATGTTATTAAACTGTACTGTAGTTTTTGACAGATTTAGCTTGTAATTTGAGACTTGACCGTGTCTCTTAATCTCTTTTAATACATTCTCCACAGACTCGGCAGGATTAGTAATTGTAATTAAAATGTCGTCTGCATACAGTGAAATTTTGAGGCTTTCTCCCCCTGCTTTATAGCCTTCTATAAGATTATTATCTCTTATGTTTATAGCTAATGATTCTATTGAGATAATGTACAATATGGGTGATAATGGGCATCCTTGTCGAGTGCCGTTTGACAAGGAAAACCAATCTGAACAAATATCCGGGCCAACAATTCTTGCAGATGGGGCGTCGTATAGGGACATAATAGCTGAGTGTATCCACCCGTTCAACCCAAATGCCTCCAGTGATTGGCTCATAAAACCCCAGCTGACCCTGTCAAACGCCTTTTCGGCATCTAATGAGAGGGCCAGCAGGGGTCTCTTTTCCTGGGCGGCGGAATCAAGAATATCTATTAATCTACGAATGTTATTATTAGCCGTTCGGCCTGGAATAAAACCAATTTGTGTATTATATTTGGAAGTATGGGTTTTAGTCTGTCTACTAAGATGGAAGCATACAATTTTACGTCTACATTAATTAAGGATATAGGTCTATAATTTTATACATCCGCCGGGTCCTTGTTTGGTTTTAAAATTGGGAGGATATTGGCACATAGCATATACCGGGGGAAAGATCCTTTTTTTGCAGCTTGGTTGAATGTTTCAGCTAGGTGGTCAGCCAGACTGGTTATCATGGTTTTATAAAACCCGTTGGTGTACCCATCTGGGCCCGGAGATTTGTTCTTAGCTAGCTTTTCTATATTCTTTACTATTTCTTCTTTTGTTATTTCCTGATTTATTAATTCAATTTGTGTTGGTGTAATGGTAGGGATATTGCATTTAGCAATATATTCCTTTATTTCTTCTAGTTTATTCTCTGTGGGTAGATTGTATAATTTCTTGAAAAAATCACTGAAGACTTTCCCTATTTCTTTAGGGGCCCTGTAAGTCTCATTACCACAGATTAATTTATCTATTCTGTTTTCTGCTCGCTGTTTTTTCAGTCTGTTCGACATCATTTTGTCTGCTTTGTTTTTTTAGAGTAAAATTTGACTTTAAGGGTTTCCATATTTTTGTTTATTTTCTCTAGGGTTTTGGTTTTAATTAGTTCTTTGATCCTTTGCGTTTCGTTTAGATTTTCTATTGTGGGATAGGTTTTTGCTTCTTTTGTTGCGTTATAATATTCTATATTGAGCCTAGATAGAGGTAGTCCAGCTTTCTTTTTCACGATGCTTCTTAATTTTATGCAGTGCCCTCGCATTACTGCTTTGTAGGTGCACCATATTATTACTGGGTCCATATCCTCCACTGTATTTTCTTTGAAAAAGCAAGTAGACATATTTAATAAGTAATCTCTGTTTTCTTTGTTTTGTAAAAGGGAATCTTCTAACCGCCATGTGGATCTGATGGGACTATTTAGTTTTTCTTTTAGATCCATTACCACCATATCATGATCGGACCATATACATGGTTTTATGGATATTTTTTGGACTCTACCTAATAATCCTGCGCCTCCCAAAATCAGATCTATTCTCGAATAGGAGGTGTGGGGCCAGGAAAAAAATGTATAATCCCTTATATCGTAATTATTTACCCTCCATATGTCGTATAACCCGTGTTTCCTCATGGTAAGATTGAGTGACTTAGATATTTTAGTAGATCTATTATCCGCTCCATTGCCTTTTGCTTTACTGAATCTATCTAGTGCTGCATCTGGTACGCAGTTAAAGTCACCTGCAATTATGACTTCGCCCAACATCACTCTTTCCGCTTTTTCCAGGACTTGATTCAGGAGACCCACTGGGTGAACACTGGGGAGGTACACATTTATCAAGGTGTACCATTTATCATTAATCGTGCATACTAAGATTATGTATCTCCCTTCTTTGTCTAGTTCTTGGTATTTTGTTTCTATTTTAACTGAATTTGCGAATAGGATGGCTACCCCGCATCTTTTTTCTAGTTCTCTTGAGGCCTGAATTATTGTTGTATAATATCTTCCACACCATCTTAATTTATCCTGTAATCTCCAGTGGGTCTCCTGGATCATTGCTACCTGTACCCTTTCCTTATATAGGTAATTATATATGGACCATCTCTTCTGTGGGACATTCAGCCCTTGAGTATTCAGTGAGGCGAATTTAACCATAATCGAGTATTTTCCATATTAGTGTGGAGCCTGGGAGCTCGCTGGTAATCACAGAAAACATATTTACATAGACAACAGAAAAATACACAATACAAGAGACCCTGGTCGCTGCCCTCGACAAGTTTAGAGCAGCAACAGAGATAATCCTCTCCCTGTCTGCTCTGTTGTGCCCAATCTTGGCACCTTCTAAGCTCAATTGAGCTTATGGTGGAGTCCCTTTTTTAGCTCCGGCTGGCTTATTTTCAATTGATATCATAGACTTAGGTGTAAAAAGGGAGAAAAAAAAAAAAAAAAAACCTGATATGCAATCGTTGTGGATTCTTTACTTCCTCTTTAAAACATTTTTACCCCTTTAGTGAATAAGTGAGATTCAAGTGCAGCTTATGTTATTCCTTTAAGTGAATTTCTCTATTTTGCCTATCTTATATTATTGTGTTAAAGCTCAATCTATATGAGAAAAGAAAAAAAAAAAAAAATCAATGTGAGTTATTTCTTTCTCTTTGTTCTTATACTTATTTCTTATTCTTTAACATTTATTAATTTATTATACCTTCGAATATGAAGTGCTAAGTGTTATACTCTAGTCGTCACACGTAGGCTATTACTATCTAACTACAATCTTTTTCGTGTAAGGCCGGGGGGGGGTAGGGGGAGGTGGGGTGTCGGGGGCATGTGAGGGGGCGGGGTGATAGGAGATTTGTTTGTGTTCCTTCTTACATCCTTTAAGTATATTAGTGAATTTATGATATTCGTGTGCAACCCTATATGATCAGGTTCTGAGGTGGCTTGTTTCTTATTCTTTAGCATTTATTAATTTATTAGTACTCATAATATGTAGTGCTATCTAAGTATTATGCTCTCCTTTGTCGCATATAGAATTATCTGTGCATTACTATCTAACTACAATCAATTTTGGTGTAAAACGGGACAGGAAGGGGGGAAGGGAAAAAAAAAAAGTATATATCTATATTTCCAATGTCTATCGGTAAGATATCTAAAGTCTATTTGACTGTTAAGGAGTTGTCATTGTCCTGTATCTCTTCTTTTCCAGTTAGGGAGGACCAGCTGAACTTGTGTTCTCCGCTGCGGCCAGCTTGTTGAGTCTTAACCATTCCTTTGCTTTATCAACTGTGTGCAGGATTTCTTTGTGGCCATCCCTTATTATCCTTATAGATGTGGGGAACCCCCAGGAAAATCTGATATCATTTTCTCTTAATATTGAAGTAACTTGACTGAATTTCTTTCTTTGAGGTCTGGTGTTGTAGGAAAGATCCTGCAATAAGACGATATCTTTGTATTTTTCTTCTTTGGGTTTTTTCGTTCTACTTGTTCTTATAAGGGTTTCTTTAAATTGAAAAGATTGGAAATTTACTAATACATCCCTGGGAAATTTGTCTGAGATGGAATTTGCTTTATATACTCTATGCCATCTTTCCATTGTAGCATTGAAGTCAGTTATAGAGATATCCCATGTCTTCCAAAGGTTTTCCAAGTATTCTTTCAAATTAACTTGGCTTACTGTTTCGGGGATGTTTCTAATTCTCAGATTGTTTCGTCTTGAACGATCTTCTATGTCTCCTAATTTTGTTTCCAGAGATTCTATTTTTTTTTATCAGTAGTACATTCTGAGTTTTTGCAAATTGGTCTTCAGCTTCCAACGTTTTGATTTTATCCTCCAGTGTATTTAGCTTGGTGGAAATTTCTCCAATCTGTGTTTTAATTTCCATAGAGTTGGAAATTAATTGGATCTTAATAGCTTCTAGATGTGAATCTAGGCAGTTCTTAAGAAACTCCGCAGTTATGTATTGACCTTCCTGGCTTTTGATACTACTGGGAGAACCTTCCATCTGAGACTGTCCCATCATAGAGTCATCTGTTTCTCTATTCCCTTTTAGTACTGGGGAAAAAAACAAAGATACCCCTTTTTCTTGGGGGGCGTCATTCTTTAATTCTCTTTTCTTTTCCTTCCTCAGGATTATCTTGTCCCCTTGTTTTTCCTGCTGTTTTTTGCTGGCCATTGTTTCCCTCTGCTCTTTCCTTTATAAAAGGGAGTGGAGACTTATGTAATACAAGTTGCTTACTGTTGGGCAAGCTATTTATATCTTTAAGCTTTTCTCCTCTGTGCTCTCTATCTATCCTCTTCTCATGCCCTTTTATTTGAGTTTCTCCTTTTCTTTTCTTCTTTAGGCTTCCTTCTCTCCTTCTTTCTGTGCTCTTATTCCCTTCTGCCTCTTAACCCTTATCTCCCCCCCCCTCTCTTTCGCATCCACTTTTATTGTTAATGTTTGCTATGGTTCTCCTGTTTTTCTTCTCTGTTTTCCTTTTCTCCCTTTTATTCTTGGTAATTTGAGTCTCCGATATTTTTAGTAATCTGGGTCTCAGCTAATGTGTTCTAGTGGGCTTTATATTTGTTATTTGCACATAATAGGGAAGGGATTAGCCCTCTGATTTAGACTTTTATTATTCACAAGTGTGTGGGGGGGGGGGAGAGGCTCGCTGGTGCTACCTAGAGAGGGATAGTACGCCCCATTTTATAAGTTTGCATGTGTTTTATGAGTCCTGAGAGGGAGGAAACAGCAAAGGAACACAAAAATGGTATATATTAAAAAAAAAAAAAAAAAAAGGTACTTATCGTGACCAATGCAGGCTTGCCCGCTGCTTGCTTTAACCATACAGGGTTCCCCGGATTATATCGTGCACCTATGCAGCTGTGAGTGGTATGCTAGTCTCTTGGTGATTCTCCGAGTCCGGGTTACTTCCAGAAGCTTTTTGTTTCTTTGGGCTTATACAGCCCTTCCTCTAGAGCGTGAACCCCCCGAGAATGGAGTATTAGTTTGTTTCCTTGGTCCGTTCATCGACCATCTCCTCACTTCAGCTTGCGCCCGCCGTATCTGGGACTCCACCTCTCAGACGTGCTCGTGCCTTACGTCTGCGTCATCATCTCGAGTTTCCATCTTTTACCGTAAAGAATCCCCTGTCTTGTATTTTAAGGGATCTTTTCATCCTATACCACTCCTTTAAATGTTTCCCATAACTAAAGATTTTCCTAGAGCCTCCTTATTAAAATCAGTTATAATTATAACCCAGAATACTGTGGCCAAGCTCTCGTCCACTTAGCATTTCTGATTCAATCTGGTACCATCCTTCCCCTTTAATCTCCTTGCTTTAAGTAACTATGGCATGGGCAAACATACAAGCATTATGATATTCAATTATATTAGGGATCACTAGTCCCACTTCTTTTTTCTTATTTGATAGTATTTTAAAGTTTATTCTTGGTTTCTTCCCCTACCTAATGAACTTTGAGAAAGCTGCCTGAATCATTTTTAACCATGCTGGAGGAACCTGGATTGGCAACAGTCTAAATATGTAATTCCATTTTGGCAGAATATATGACCGTACCATATGTATACGTCCTATCCATGATATCTCTCTATTAACCCATTCCTTCAGCACTTTATTTGTATACTATATCAGTTGTAGAACATTATCCTCCACTATCTTTTTCAGCTTCTTTGGGGTTAGAATGTCTAGAAATGTGATATTGTCTTTTTGGTGTATCACAAAACTGTATGAATTATGTACATATACACATATAAACTCTGGTCCATTTACTTTAACCAACATTTATTCAGAGACAAAAAAACAGCAACATACAAATAATGAGACACATTCTAATTAACTAGAACAACTGCAATAACAGCTAAACAATGATAACAACTAAACCTTAAAAGTAAAAATCATCAAATTTCACCCACACTTCCCCATGATAAAACCTAGCCCATGTCTGCTTACATGCACAGCCAGGAAAGAAGAGAGAGACGAGAAAAAAATGGGGAGTTGTGGTCTCTTCCTAACTTGTAAAGGTTTTGAATTACCTAATTACCATGTCAAAGGGTAAAGCTTATCCCCTGTAAGAAAGGTTTACATGAGTTTGGTCACATGACTCGTGGTGACAATTAGTTTGATTATAGAATGTCACCACAGTCTTTAGTCCAGGTAAAACAAAACCTAGATTCGAGTTTTTAATTTTTTTGCCATGATTATGGTCTTATTAATGTTTAGTTTATAATTTGAGTATTCACTGTATTTATCTATTACTTTCATCAGTTCTAACAGTGATGTCTTCAGTCTCTCCAGGGTAATCAAGATGTCATCTGCATATAGATTTATTTTATGCACCCCTTTTTTCATCACAAAGCCTCTGATCGTTTGGTTGTCCCTGATATCTGCTGCAAGGGGTTCTATTGATAATATATATAACAAGGGTGACAGAGGGCACACCTGTCTTGTACCATTCGCTATGGTGAACCAATCAGCATCTATTCCCAGACCCACTGTTCTAGCAGAGGGTACTGTGTATAGCACCATTATGGTATCATACATCCCTCCTGTGAGCCCATATGCCATCAGAGTGCTCCCCAGAAAATCCCATATGAGCCTGTCAAAGGCCTTCTCTGAGTTCAATGACAGGGTCCCACACATCAAGAACTATTTGTGGTAGCTCTGCCTGGCACAAAACCCAACTGGTGTCTATTTATAAAAGCTAGAGATCACAGTCTTTAACCTCTCTGCTAAGACAGTGGCATATATCTTAACATCTCTATTTAGGAGGGAGATGAGGCAATCATTTGCTAGCATTTCCGGGTCTTTACCGGCTTTCATGATTGAAACAATATTTGCCGGAAGCCCCTATATTTCTCCTTAATTCTTACGTGCAAATATCTTATCTGTGCCATTTAGTTTTTATCATGTGCAAAGAAATCACTTTCTTCTTCCCTTGCAGTGTCTCCCCATCTACATACACACATACCTAGCATATATATATACACACATTTGCATTTACATATATATCTATATGTATCTTTTTCCCCTTCTCTTTTCTTCAAATTTTCACCCTCCCCCCTTTCTATGCATATTTAACCTATAATTCCCCAAGACTCCCCTAATCATCTCCTATCTTCAGCTGTATGCTCCTTTTTTAGCCAGTTCATAATGTCCTCCACTAAGTCAAAGTGTTCCGTCTTCTCATCAGCAGATATTGTAAGTATAGTTGGGAAGCCCCACACATATTCTATGTTGTTTTTCCTCAGATAGACCGTTGCTGGAGTAAATTGCTTCCTCGTCTTTCTTGTGTGAAAGGATAAGTCAGGGAATATTTTATTGTTTTTATGGGTCCCTTCTTTTATTGTCTCTTGTCTGGCCGCTCACATTATCTTTTCTCGCAGGATACATGAAAGGCAGCAGATAATTATATCTCTTGGGATTTCCTCCAGGTGGTTTGCTTTATCATCCAGACTAATGCCCTTTGTTTTAAATAGGTCTTATGTTTTATTCTGTTGAATGGTCTCTGGGACATTACGTATTCTCAAGATATTCCATATACTCCTATCCTCAATATCTGCAATCTTTTCTTCCAGCTCATTTATCTTTCTTTGTTGTTTATCAATTACTTCCTTCTGTGTCACTAATGTAAATTCAAAGTTCTCTATCTTTTCCTCATTTATGTTTACTCTTTGTCCAATGCCCAGTAGGTCTTTTTTTTTAGAGCTGCATAATTCCCCTGTTCCTTCTGCTTTATCTGCTCAAACTTGAGCTCAAGGCATGTTTTCAGGTACTCATGGGTCATGGTTTGCTGTTCAGGGATCCACTGGCTATCTGTGTGTTCCTGAGTATCTCTTTTTTCTTTGCTTGTCTCATTTCTATTTGGAGTTGATGTCCGAGAGCTCTCCATTGCACTTGTGTCTGCCTGTGGTGAGAAAAAAATGAATAGTCTTTTTTCTTGCTTTTCTTTTTCCCTCCTCTCCTTCTTTGAAAGAGGTTTTTGCTCCTGTTGCCTTTGCTCCAGTAGCCTACTAGCTGCCATATTCTGTCCCTTTTCTCTTATGTTTCTTAGTGTTTCTTATCAATTACAATTACCAGCTAGCAAACAGAGGTGGTATATTAAGAATGTATGAATTTATGTTCTTTTATCTGAGGCTTCCCTTATTTATTACTGCTCTTGATCTCACTGGACATACCTGGTGAATGAGTCCTCAGTTTACTTGTACTTTCAACAGTTTCTTTGCACAGTCAACTTTATCCCAGTGTTAGATCTTTTGCATACAAACAATGCCTTACACAGCTCTCTCTAAGCAAGAGTGTTCCTGGTCCCAGACTTTATTATGCCCTATCACAGGGTAAGGTATAAACCTCTTATCTAGGGCAGCTTCTCATTTCAAATAGTCTTTTAATTAACCAGTTTCCACCCATCAGTATATATAATTACAGTTTCTCATAGGTGCATTTAAACAATGTTCTCTCTTGTACTTACAGAGCCCAGTGTTGGGCTGATGGGCGTAGCATTTGAGATTAATCAGCGCACGATTCCACCTTCTCGTAGTCTCGGTTGTGTAATCAAGAGGACAGGATGCTTCTCTACCCTGGTGTCCATTTAACAGCATGAATATTCTGCGGTTGCTCAACCCAGAAGTCCGCTTTACCAGCTTTAACAGCAGGGATATTCCACACTCACAGGATTTTATTTTTTCCAAAAATGCTTTCTCTCCATTTCTATATGTGGGCTCCATAGATCTCTCAGCGGGCAGCTCAGATCAGCTCAACTCCTTGGCATGGCACGCGTGCAGCATCACGTTGCCATGCCTCCCCCCATATGCTTAATGCAGCAAAATACTTAATTCAAAGACACTGGAGACAAACAAGTGCACCTACCTTTGAAGAATGGGTGTAGTCGGTGAATTCAACTCAACTGATGGAAAAGGCAAAAGAACTGGCTACCTTGGGCACAATTCCTTGAGGAGCCCACATTCCTACTTTGCATCCCTAAATCATGTCTTAATTATTATGTTTGTCCTTACAGGCACCAGCTCTGATATTGATCATTTACCATTAATTGATGTCCCACTGTGAATATTCAGTTCAATTCTGCACTCCTTTTCTAAAAAAGCTATATTATGAAACTAGAGAAAGTGCAAAGGAAAGCTACAAAGCTAATAATGTGAACAGTACAAAAAGTACAAGAGATTACCTTCTAAGACTTCGAGAAGGGAGATTTGGCCTATGACAGCTCAAGGGATTTTTTTTTATAGTAAGGACAACACAAGTTTGTAATTCACTGCCTAAAAGAGGTGGTGCTAGCAAATATATTAGATGCCTTTAAAATGGGCCTTGATACTTTTTTTTAATGAACCAGAACATAGTGACCTATGTATAGGTATTACTATTTATTTAGTGCTTGTTGATCAAAGGAGAAATCTGATTGCCATTTGGAGTCAAGAATGATTTTTTAATTTAGCAAAATTCTAAATGACTGAAATAGTTTGTTTTTATGGCCTTCTTTTGGATCAACAGTGGTAAACAATGACTAGAAAACAGGTTACACTTGATGCATGCAAGTCTTTTTTCAACCTAAACTACTATGTAACTATGTAATGTAGCACATGAGATCTGCTGTATCTAGTAGACACAGCAGTTCCTGGTTGTCGCGCACAGCCAATCAGACTGCCGAATGCGCAGTTAGAGACTCTTGTTTTTCCATGGGATCTGCAGGGAGCACCTAGTTAAGGTCCCCCCTGCTGATACCATGCATAAACAAGGCAAAACAACACACAAGTGAAAACGTGCGCTGTGACCCAACACTTCAAAACACACAACTCAGGAAAAATAAATAATAAATTGTTACCCTTAAAGTAAATCAGCCTTAAAGTAAATCAGCTCAATATTCAATCCGAAGGGAAAAAAATAAAACAAAACAGAACAGAAATAATATAGTGTAGTATATCACATAAAAGTGCTGATAACAAATAATAAGTGAGAACACACTCACATCTTCCTGAGCAGAGATCTGCTCAGTCTATACAGCATCCAGGGAGCCCACCAAAGGGTTAAAGATCCAACAGGTTCACAGAGGAATCCTAGGCAGCTTATTCAGGGTAGCAGACCCAGAAGGTACTCCCAGCAGTAGTATAAGAGAGGGTAAGGAGGAGACTATTTAGCTTCAACGATTTTAATACCAATAAAAACATATAAAAAATCTTACATTCAAAGATCCACTTGAACAGTACATATATAGAGTCCCAGTAGCAGTCTCCTCTTGTCCACAACGCGTTTCACCCCCAAAGTAGGGCTTTTTCAAGTGCCCTACTTTGGGGGTGAAACGCGTTGTGGACAAGAGGAGACTGCTACTGGGACTCTATATATGTACTGTTCAAGTGGATCTTTGAATGTAAGATTTTTTATATGTTTTTATTGGTATTAAAATCGTTGAAGCTAAATAGTCTCCTCCTTACCCTCTCTTATACTACTGCTGGGAGTACCTTCTGGGTCTGCTACCCTGAATAAGCTGCCTAGGATTCCTCTGTGAACCTGTTGGATCTTTAACCCTTTGGTGGGCTCCCTGGATGCTGTATAGACTGAGCAGATCTCTGCTCAGGAAGATGTGAGTGTGTTCTCACTTATTATTTGTTATCAGCACTTTTATGTGATATACTACACTATATTATTTCTGTTCTGTTTTGTTTTATTTTTTTCCCTTCGGATTGAATATTGAGCTGATTTACTTTAAGGCTGATTTACTTTAAGGGTAACAATTTATTATTTATTTTTCCTGAGTTGTGTGTTTTGAAGTGTTGGGTCACAGCGCACGTTTTCACTTGTGTGTTGTTTTGATTTGTTTATTGCCAGGAGTGAGACACTGGTAGAATTTGCTGCAGCTGTTTCCACCACAATTGGGCGCAGTGTGTTTCTCTCTTGTTTCTCATGCATAAACAAGGGTCTCTCTCTTCGCTATTAGAGAGAGCCGATCGCCAACCAGATGGCTGCCTGCTTCCTATGGAAGCATGGTAGCTGTCAGTCAGAGGATAAACTCGGGTGTACTATCAAAAGTGCACAGCGGTTTATCTTCTATATTAGAAGCGCAAGTGAAATATAAAGTTTAGTGTTCCTTTAATATAATTATTATTCAATTAATTATACGATCATATGAGTCACCTCCTTTCTAGGATGGCCACTTATTGCTGTTCCGTGCACATAATCGTTGTTATTCTCCTCATTTTGACCAGGAAACACATTCTATCTTGTTGTTTTTACTTTTAAACACAAAAAAATCTATTAGACAAAAAAAGCACAAAACCAAATGCTCTACTGGATGCATGGGCAAACATTCTCACAGAAACACCCCCGCATCTTGTTGAAAGCCTTCCCAGAAGAGTGGAAGCTATTACAGCTGGAAAGGGGTAAGGGGACCACATCCATGTTAATGTCTATGTATTTAGAATGCAATGTACTAACAATCCCTGATAATGTACTGCTCATGGGTCCCAATACTTTTGTCCATATAGTGTATGTGCTATGCATAGGTCCTGTAGCATGGCTTATTCTTTAGGTTGCAGAGCTCAGCTTGGAAATTGAAGAAACATTATCTTTGTTCCTTGATTGCTGAGTCATAGGCCTCTTTTTGAGATTAGCCATATCTGTACGTTTTACCTTTATCTGCTGTATTTTATCTGTTGTAGCCTTGCCCAGTTCCTCTGAGACATTTCCTCATGCATGTCCCCCCACTATGTAGAATTAAATATTTCATAAAATATAACTAATAATTTTCCCTCATTTAATCTCCACTCCTGTACCTACATTAAACTTTACCATTGATAACAGCAGTTTTTCCCTCAAACTCTCCAATTTTCTGCCACATTCTTGTAAAAGGTCATGCATTGTACTGTCCTGAGTGTATTTGAATTGGCTGTGGCAGTGGTCCCCTAAGTCTTATCTTTCTAGTCTGACAGCTAAAATGTTATTTTAATAATAAACCCCAAAGTTAGATACATACAAGATTAGGCATAGCCAGAACAGAAGCAGATTTTTCGCTATTATATACAAATAAAATTAGCTATTGTTCTCAACTCGGTATTTGTCTGTGCACAGATTAGTTGAGAATCACAGGATATGTAAATTAACCCCTTCGTGACTGATGACGATCCTGGACCGTCATAGGGAAAACTCCCTTCGTGACCGCATGCTGGCATACCGTGATCGCGCTACCAACGACATGGCTAAGTGTCTCGATACTGAGACACTTCAGCCATGTCCATTGAAGCCCCCCCGGAAACATCCGGGCACTGTGACAACCAATCATAGCGCCCGGATGTTAATAGCTGTCTATAACAGGTGCCTGCTTTGACAGCTTTAGTCTCTCCCTGCTCCACGGCGATCGTGGGGCAGGGAGAGACTAAATATAGTGTTTCAACCCTCCCCATGGTCCCCCCAAGCACAACCAGCCCCCCCCCAGGATTTTTTAATTTAAAAAAACAAACTTTTTTTTATTTTATTTATTTTTATTATTGTGCTAATCCTAACTCTTGGGTTAGGTTTAGAGTTCATCAAAAACCTAATCCTAGAGTTAAAATTAGGATTTGTACTAACCCTAACCATAGGGTTAAGGTTAGAGTTAAATAAAAATTAAAAAATGTAAATAAAATTAAATAAATTAAATAAATAAATAAATTCAAAATAATAATAATAATTAAATAAAAATAAGAAGTTATTCCGTAGAGGACCAATGACATGTTATGTCTGTCTGTAGTCCTCTGGGGATATTTTATTTTATTTAAAAAAAAAAGACTGCTAGTGGGGCCAGTGCTTTGCAGTAGATAGAGGCCCACAGCTGGATATATGATCCATGCAGCCGCAGGATAGCAAGGATAGCAAAAATCTTTGCTTCCTATTATAGACTACATTTCCTATTCTGCTACGGTAGATTTTGACTTGCTGAGCATGATAGGAAATGTAGTCACACGCATTACATAACAAATACACGTTTTAAAACTGCAATGACCGTATCCTAAATTTTGCACTATACCTGCCACATAACCCTAGCAAACCTATACATGTGGGGTACCGCTATACTGCTCAGGGGAAATAGATGAACATAGATTGGGGTTTTGTTTGGTAATTAAATAGAACAACACCTTTAAATTCATACCTAAGTTTCAAAGTGTGTGAAAGTAAAACACACACAAAATTACTACGCCAAAACTGGTGGTAAAATGACAGAATGAAAAGTGTCCAAATACCCCAAGTTGAATGCCCTGGAATGTCTACTTTATAAAAATGTGTACATGTGGGGGGTTATTCAGCGATTCATGACTGATATCTGTGTTACAGTGTCACTAACGCTAATTTGTTTTGAAACAGCTATATGCTACTTGTATTTATTAACCTAAAACATGCAAAAAAAGCAAAAAAACAAATAAACATTGGGTATTTCTAAACTCAGGACCTATAGTCGAATCTATTTAGCAGGTTTTTTCATTAGCTTTTGGAGCTTAGTAAAAGATTTTACAAAGAAAAGTCAGGAAAAGTGTTTGGTTTTTAAAATTTTAACCATATTTTGCTATTTTTTTCACATTAGAATAAATGATATGAACAAAATAATGTCATGAAAAGAGAGCCCTACTTGTCCTGAAAAAAAACAGTATATAATTTGTGTGGGTACAGCAACAGACAAAGAAGAAAATTAAAGCTAAACACAAACACCTCAGAAGTGTTAAAACAGCCTCGGTCACTAACGCACAACATTCCAAAAACAGTCTGGTCATGAAGGGGTTAACAACTGATAAAGCACTGCATACTGGTCCTCCCTTCACTAGACCAGCTCTTTTATTCTATAATTAACATTATTTCACACAAATGTATTGTTTTAATGATATGTTTTGTTTGCCTCTTATGGTAATTATGTAGAAAAACATATTTTGCATAATGCAAGGCCCAACAACATACATGTTTTAATTAATCTATCAGCTAAAAATAGCAGACACAATGAAGTTCCTGTATTGCATTTTTTGTTATGTTGTGTTTTAAGGTTAAATTAATTATCATTGCATAAACATTATGTAATTGCTATTTTATAGGAGAGTTTATCTGATCTAAGAAAAAAATGAATGTCTTGTATCATTTGTTTTTTTTAACATATTGTTTTTTTCAGCTAGCCTAATTTGTGTTGAGGTTTATATTGTCAGTGCTTGTTGGAGAATTGAACTCTGGGATGAAAATCAGTCTTATTTACCATATCAGACCAATAAGACATTTGTGTAACATTGTACACTCTTCAATCAATAATAAAGACATGCTGTTAGGGCAGTATCTACTGTGAGGCAAACAAGGCACTCACCTAGGGTGGCACTTTGCCATTGGCGGCACTTTCCCAGAGGGTGTTAAAATCTCTTCTGGTGCTGCAAACATTTTTACTTTCTTGTCATGTAACAAGCTTTCATTCTCTAAGCTTCCTCTCTCTTCCCTTAACAGACCCTCCCCTTCCCTTCCCTTCACACCCCCACCACTCTTTTTCTTCTTCCCCTCACCCGATGCCGTTTGTCAGGATCTAACTCCCTCACTTCCCCTCCCTTTGTTCCCCATCAGACTTGCCAGTGTAAAGTCTCCGCCCCCTTGCCTTTCAGAGACCAACAGAAAGTAAGCTGATTACAATGTAAAAAAAATGGTCATTGTGAGTGTGATGGGAGTCTGTGTGTGGGACTGAGTGTGATGTGAGTACATTATACTTGTGTTGATGACTAGATGCATTAACTTAATATATCTTGTCATTATCGAGTGATCCTTCATATGAGACTACATTGAATAAAACTTTTCTGGTTTATAATGCCAGTGTCTGGTACTATTTACATTTACCAATTGGGAGCCTTTTTGTACTTTAAACAGCAATATGTATTTATTTATTTGCAGCAGACCTCTGGCTCTTAAAAAAATCCAAGGAGATACACACAATTATTATGAGCGTGTGACTGAGTGTGATTGGAGTATGAGTGTGATGGGAGTCTGTGTGTGTGACTGTGTGTGATGGGATTCAGTATGTGTGACTTAGTGTGATGGGAGTCAGTGTGTGACTGTGTGTGTGTTATAGGAGTCAGAGTGTGTGTAAATGAGTGTGATGAGATTATGAGTGTGTGACTGAGTGTGATGGGAGTATGATCGGGATGTGAGTGTGAATGTGATGTGCGATGGGGGGTCATGTAATGGGGTGATGGGGCATGTCGTGGGTGTGCAACGTGGGTGATGGGGCATGTCATAGGTGTGTAACATGGGTGTGCATCGTGGGTAGGGGGGTGCCTGAATTTTGTCTGCCTAGGGCAGCACAAAACCAAGATACATCACTGTGTCATGGTAATGGACCCCATTTCGCTCCAAGCAGGGGTCCCTTACCTCCCGCAGCTCTGTCCTTTTCCTCGGCTGCCTGTCGGGGAGCAGCACCATCACACGTTAGGCTGCCTCCCCAGCCTCCAGGATCATGTGTGCTGTGGCCAGAAAGTGCCTCCGTTGTGCAGTCAGCGGGGGTATGTGTCCTAGTGCCTGATGGTCCTCTCTCATTGGCAGTAGCGGCGGAGGCAGAGACAGAGGCTGGCACTCACTCTAGTGATTGTCATGCTTCACTGTGGGAGGTAGGTGGATCGTCATAATTGATGTGGGAGGGGTTTAGCCTTTCAGCCCTTTAAATACCAAGCACTAACTTCACTCAGTGCTTGTGTATTGAGCTGCTAAGGTGTTCACACCCTTAGTTCCTTTGAGTGTTATCAGTGCTTCCCAGTGATCACCATACTGTATTGATTTCCCAAATTTTAACCTCAGCCTGTTGTTTTGGAACCTCACTTATGCTCCTATGCTGCCTGCACTGTTTACTCTCCTATGCTGCCTGCATTGATCTCAGACCATCCTATCGCTTTGCCTCTTTTCTCTATGTCCTGACCTCAGCTGTAACCTAAGACTCTCTCTACTGATTATGAATTAATAACATCACTGAACTGAAAAGTATAAGAATATATTTATTATGCAGTAAAAACTCCATAGTCATTTTCTGAATGATAATCAATAGTCAAAAAACATAGACATCACATCTTTCTAGCTTTTTGCTATCCAGCCATAGTCTTTTTTTTTGTTACTATTTATTATTTATTTACGTACTATGAAATCTTACAACCCAAAGGTCAGGTTTACCATAAAAATATATGTGCAAATGTAAATAGTACTGCATAACAGAGCATTTTTTTTGTGAATTCACATTACTGATTAATGCATGGCTTTTGTTTCTGAATAAAGCCAAGTTAAAATATTAACACTGCTACACACACCTCACCTTCCATTCACCTACACCAGAAGTCCTAATAAAACAAAATCCTTATCCCGGAGACGAGTGCTCTCCAGAGATGAGACATTGAGTAGTTTACAAATGTTAAGCCTTCTAGCATCATTCCCCTGCTGCTATTCCACCACTCCTTTCTTTTCTTTCTTGTGACATGATGAATGAAGCAAATGCAGAAGAATTTTTCTTCATCTGCCTGAAAAAAAACATTACCTCCGATGCTGAAACTAAATTACTACCCTGACTCATGATCTAGAGATATGAGACAGATTTTCGCCTTATTATTGCAGTTGAATTATTCAGTGGTGCCCATTAGCAAAATGATAGCATGACAATTTTATATTTAGACTACCTTGCTGACTGCATAGCAACTTACATCTAAAACTCGTTTAAACCGCTTCTGACAAGAAGCATGTACAGCGCCTGCAATTAGCGAGTAGGTGAATATGGTAATAGCTTATTTTGACTAAAGTGGAAACATATTGCGAGCCACTAAACCTTATCTAACTTCTATAATTTCCCACCCAGTCCCTTATATAAGAACAAACCCCTTTAATTACAAATGGAACATAGTAGTCATCTCTAATGTAATTACTCATCTAACATATTCTTAACAGAACCCAGAGAGACTCATTCATCCTTATTAGTCTGTTTTATTATACTTTTTTGCTTCAGACAATCTTCTCTGTAATTCATAAACTGTCAAACCAATCCTTTTCCACTTTGTTAAAAGCTGTTGCCTTTCCCAATTGTTATATTGCAGTGTTTTAAAATTGAATCTTGGTGATCTGATGTCATTTCAGCCTGACAAACTGAAGTCTATTCCTCAACTTTCTCCTGTAAATCAGCTATAATTTCTTAATCGTCTGTGTACAGATGGCTTTTTTTTTTTTTTAAAACAAAAAACATGATAAAACTTCAATATAAAGTGACATTTCATACTGCTTTATAGTTTTGTGGTAATTTAAACACCTGTAAACTGTAAAATGTCGGAATCAGACTTGAAAACTTTGCTTGGAAAAAAAATAACACTCTCAATAACTAGGTTTAAAGTTTGTCGTCCAACAATATTTTGCCATGTAATTCCATGCTACACTGTGGAAACGTATGTAAAATGATACAATCTGCACAACATCTTCTATGGAAATGCAGTCATCATTTTAACAGTTCCATGTCTTGTTTATGAGTATCACAGGGTCATAGATGACAACACTCATCCTACTGGAGATAATTTTAAGATTTTACTAATAAATATGACGTAAAGTCATGATTTATAAAGACACGGAGGCGAGTATTATGCTTATCTCTTTCTTTATTTACCCTCAGCAGCAAAGAGAATGCATTAGAAAAATTTAACCAATGAGAACATACCAAATATATAATATCCCTCCCCTCCTCTATAAAGTCCAGTGTAATAGGAAATACATCCTCTTTCTTTGTGTAAAAACATATAAAAAACATATAAAATCCAAATATTAATGAAAACATCAGCCGAAATTAATCCATAGGAAATCCAACCACGAGAAGACTCCAACCGGAGGATCCATCCAGTGAACTGCGAATGAAGAAGATCGATTCAGGTAACCCAACATCGACCAAGGTTTCTGTAAACTGTGAAACATGGGTAACTGGATATGACCACGGGAAACTTCAGGCTAAAAGAAGATGAAATATTAATCCTCGACCTTAGTCGAAAAAACGGTATATAAAAAACATATCATCATCATGAATTATAGGATATACAACATAATCAATTAGGTAAAAACCACGCATAAAGGTAACGGAACCCAACATGGGTGGGAAAATTGTGTTTATTAAAGGTACAATAAAGGTACAATAAATATACCATAAACATACAATTTGGGTGGGGATAATACTCGCCTCCGTGTCTTTATAAATCATGACTTTACGTCATATTTATTAGTAAAATCTTAAAATTTATAAAGACACGGAGGCTCATATTATGCTAGTTCAAAGCTGATCAATCACAGAAGAAGTAAAATGCTCTGGAACTCTGAAATAAAATTCCTTAAATGTTGATTCACGTGACCAGTCTGCCGCTTTCAGTAGGTCCTCCAAACGACATCCCAATGTGAATGCTTTGGATGCCATGGCTCCACGTGTAGAATGAGGAGTAAAAACTGCTGTATCCACTCCGGCCTCTGTCAAAACCCATTTAATCCATCTAGCCAGGGATGTGGTAGAAATGGGAGAATGAGGCCGGCGAAGAGCCAGAAACAATTCCGGACGAGACTGGGTACGGAAAGGCAAAGTCCGTAACTCGTATTCCTTTAAGCACAGGACTGGACATAACTTAGGGTTACGAGGAAACGCTGGGTAAAAAACAGATGTAATTGACGTCTTAGTGCGACGAGAGATATCAAAGGACACACCCTCTGGGGTGAAGGAACGTGCTGAGATATCCAGCGCTCTAACGTCTGATACTCGTTTACACGAGATTAAGCAACATAGCATAGCTAATTTAGCAGAAAGTTGTTGAAGGGATAAATCACAATTATTTGGCCAGGACTGAAACAGTATAAAAACCACATTAACATCCCAAAGACATGAGTAACGAGGTCTCGGAGGCCTGTTCAATCGGATGCCCTTGAGAAGTCTGCAGACCAGAATATGTCTGCCAGCGGGAACACCTTCAAATCCCAAGTGTCCAGCAGAGATTGCTGATCTATAAACATTAATGGAGCGGTAGGCCCGACCATCTTCGAATAATGAAGTGAGGAATTGCAACATGACATTTACAGTAGCAACAGTGGGATCTGTGTGGTGTTCCATGCACCAATTAGCCCATGAGCCCCAGGCATGGCGATAAGCCCTTCTTGTCCCTGGTGCCCAGGCCCCTTCCAGGAGTGAGAGAGTCGTTTGTGAAATGTCTGCGACAAACCAGGGTCCCCTGATATCAGCCATACTATTAAGTGTAACTGACCTGTCGCTAATAGCGGGTGTGGAGACCCGTGGAGGTCGGTGATCAGAACTCTCCAAGATGGAAGGAGACGAGGAAAATCCATGGACATTTCCAACAGCGTGGGGAACCATGGTTGAGTATCCCACCAAGGGGTCACCAACACCAGTGATGTTCCGCTGCGACGGAGGTGGAGCAGTGTGCGGGATATGAGGCAAAATGGGGGAAACGCATAATGCCTGTTCGGAGGCCACTGTTGCAGGAACGCATCTGTTGCCAGAGCCTCCGGATCTGGTCTCCAACTGTAGAAACGTTGTAGTTGCGTGTTCAGGCGAGAGGCGAAGAGGTCGATATATAAGGGACCCCAGAGAAGTTCCAATCTGTGGAATAGGGATTGGTGGAGCCGCCAGTCGCTGGAGTCTGTGAAGTGTCGGGAATTCCAGTCTGCGTCCACATTGGATAGGCCTGGAATATGTTCCGCTTGCACCGATATGTTGTGTGCGAGGCAAAAGGTCCAAAAGGTTGTAGCTTGATGGGATAGTGCCAGGGATCTCGTGCCACCCAGGTGGTTGATGTAACGGACTGCAGCGGTGTTGTCCAGACGCAACAGTATGGAGCAGTTTCGAGACGTCCGTGCGAAACTCCGTACTGCAAATTCTCCAGCCAGAAGCTCCAGGCAATTGATATGCAGGTTGCTTTCTTGCAGAGACCAACATCCACCTGTGGATAAGGTGCCGCACTGTGCGCCCCAGCCTAGTAGGCTTGCGTCCGATTCCACCACTAAATCCGGAACCGTGCCGAAGATTGCTCTCCCGTTCCATGCCTCCATGTGGGTCAACCACCAGGAGAGTTCTTCTCTGGCTCCGTAGTCCAATGGGATGGAATGATCGTAAGTCATCCCGAGTCGTAAGGAACGGATCTTCAACTGTTGCAGCGCCCTGTAGTGAAGAGGGCCGGGAAAAATGGCTTGAATGGATGCGGACAGGAGACCGATGATTCGAGCCAGATGGCGCAGGGAGATTAGAGGTAACGAAAGGACTTTCTTTATCTCTTTCTTGATTGATCTCACCTTTGCCTTTGGAAGGTGTAATGAACCGTGGGGTGAGTTGATAGCGAACCCCAGGAACTCCATAGTGTGGGAAGGCGTGAGTATTGATTTTTCTAGGTTGATCAAGAAACCCAAGTTCTGGAGGAGATCCATGGTCCAATTCAGATGGGTGTTCAGAGTGGCAAAATCCTGAGACATAATGAGTAAATCGTCCAGGTATATGATCAGACGAACCCCTTTCCTTCTGAGGAAGCCCATAACTGGTTTGAGTAGCTTGGTGAAGCACCAAGGGGCGGAAGAGAGACCGAAGGGGAGACAAGTAAACTGCCAAATTGTGTGATCCCACATGAATTGAAGGTACGGTTGATGATCTGGTGTGACTGGGACTGTCAGGTACGCGTCCTGAAGGTCCAGCTTGACCATCCAGTCTCCCATGAGCAGTAGGTCTCTTAAACAATGAATGCCTTCCATCTTGAAATGTTGGTACATGACGAAGGCATTCAGAGGACGGAGAGTGATCACAGGGCGAATACCTCCGCCTTTCTTGGGGACCATGAATAGATTGCTTAGGAAGCCCAGGGAGGTTGGAGGAACCTTTCTGATTGCTCCTTTCGAGAAAAGGCTGGTGACCTCTTGGGAAACTAATTCTCTGTCCTCTGGGGAGAACCGAATCATATGAGGGGAAGAAACCTGATAAGGGGTTGTCAGGAAATCGATATGATAACCTGTCACCGTCTGTAATACCCAAGGGTCTGACGTAATGTCGGCCCAAGCTGGTAGACAAAATCGGAGCCTGCCACCTACTTTTGTAAGGGAAGAAAGGTGAGTTAGCTTGGTCCTTACCGTATGGTCGCCGGGACTGATAGGACCCTCTGGCACCCCGATTCTGCCATGGTCTGCTCCTTTGCGGGAAGAAAGTTGCGGGCGGAGGCCTGCTGTCTGCAAAGGATGTCCGTGAAGACCCAGGGCCTCGGGATCCACGGAATGGTCCCCTGGAGCCACGGCCGGGCAGACGGCCCCTGTATCTGCCGGCCCCGCCAAAAACCTTTGTGGTGAAGACTCGTTTCATACTAGATTGAGCCTTATCTATCGCAGTGAAAGTCTGCACAAAAGAGCCTAGCTCCTTAACAAAGTTATCTCCGAAGAGCATGCCTTTAGCCTGTGGACCTGGTTCATTAGTTGCCATATCAACCAACTTTGGTTCTATTTTTAGGAGGATGGCCTTCCTCCTCTCAACGGCTAAAGCCGTGTTAGCGTTGCCGATAAGGCAAATGACCCGTTGAATCCATCCTTTGATGGCGGGTAAATCAACAGGCGTATCAGTGGATAGGCCTGACTCCACCAGCTCAAATATCTTTGCACAAGGCCCCATGATGTCTAGAACCTTGTCTTGGCACACTTTAAGTGAAAAATCTAAACCTTTTTTGGTCTTCCAACCTGTCTTGCCCAGGAACTGGGCTATTTTTGGATCCACTTCAGGCGTGTCACAGGCCATATCAGGGACTGTGGGCCTTGGACACTCTGCTCGCAGTTTATTGCGAGAGGCCTTATCAAGGGGATTACGGACCCGGAATGCAATGTATTGTGCAATATGGTCTGTGGGGAACCATTCCGCAGAACGGGGGTGGTGGAGGTTGGTAGGGTCAAACAGAGGTTCGCCCTGGAGATCTATCAAGGCCGAGGTCTCTGTAGGGACCAAAGGGGGTACCTGGCCAACTGTTTGCCCGACTGGGAACTCGTCCTCAGATATCAGGACATCAGGGTCTTCTGACTCCTCCAAAACCTCTTCCGACATCGAGTCAGACTGCGATGAATCATTATCGGCCTTTGCCGATTTCCATGAACGTACCGTTTTAGCCCGGTACCTAGCTCTTTCCCGTGGTGTAACCACGACATCCTCGGCAGGCGTAGCCTTGCCCATCTTAATCAGCTTGGAAGCATGAGGCATTGTATGATGCGTTTTACATGACGCTTTCTTGCCCGGGGCGGCAGGTAACGCCCGTTTCCCTTTAGAGGGTGGGGGTGTCGGGGCAGCCTTAGAGTGTGTGGCTAAGGCAGAGGAGATAGACTGGGCAATATTAGATGACATCATCCCCATAGCAGACTGAATTGCCTTGGTCACTGACTTAGACATTGCAGAGTCCAAGTAATTATGTAGATCCTCAGAATCTATAATCTCAGAGGAAGCCTCCTCTATATTGGGAAAAATCCCACCTTGCTGAGCAGCATGCATAGTGGGGGATGGAGATGTGACAGGGATCTGACTATCCATAATCATTAACAGCAATACAAGGCAGAGAAAAACAGGCAGAAATAATAGGCAATATCACCTTAAGGGAGCAAAAAACGGGAGTAAAAACGGAGCAGGCAGTAAGGCTGTGCAGTATCCACTAAGATCAGTGTCACACAGACTTAAAATGGCCGCCGTGCATAATATCTGCACTATGGGCTACAAGAAAATGGCCGCCGTAATGTTAAAACATGAGTCCTCTATGAGGAAAAACGGGCTCCAAGAAAATGGCCGCCGCAATGTTATTTGCACATATGCAGTGGTCCAGAAGCCCGGGAATAAATGGAGAAAAACAGAAAATAGATAAAAACATAGGAAACTGACAGAAAAAAAGGTAAAGGGAGAGGAGGGGAACACAACCGAACCCCTGATAGTAACAGAAGATAAACAGCTATGCAAATGAAACTGAAAGTAAATGGAAAATAAATGCAATGATAAAAGGCAAATAATCAAAACCAATGCAATGATTAAACATAAAATTACATAGCTACAGGAAGATATAAATATATATATATTCCTACATATATAATATAAACATATCAAATATCATAGCAATATTCTAGAAAATTATAGATGTACTTAGCTGAGGGAGCAGCAAAGAAAGAGGATGTATTTCCTATTACACTGGACTTTATAGAGGAGGGGAGGGATATTATATATTTGGTATGTTCTCATTGGTTAAATTTTTCTAATGCATTCTCTTTGCTGCTGAGGGTAAATAAAGAAAGAGATAAGCATAATATGAGCCTCCGTGTCTTTATAAATTGACATTTGTAAATATTATTTGCTATTGGGACTTAAAGTCAGTAATATTTTTTTTAAAGGACATATTGTCATGTTATAGCATCAGCAAATGCAGAAATCACAAATTGTTTCCCAACATACTGCTCAGATGAGAAAAGTAGAAAGAAGCCACTTCTTCCTACTGTTCTCATTACTGTACCCCACCGGATCCAGGTGTGATTTTTATTACTGGTGTGACTTCTTCCTACAGTTCTAATTATTTAAGCTCACCGGCTGCTCTGGGTTATTCTTACTACTGTTTTCATTATTTAACCCCACCGGGTCCAGGAGTGGTTTGTGTGAGTACAAACAACAATTAAATATGCCACGCAATTAAAAGAAAGTATGTATTATTCAACTGTGCACAACATGTTTAGTGTATAATTAAGAGCCTGCAGATACTTAAGGAGTTTAGGCTTGTCTTCCCACTGTCACTTTTTATAAGCATTTTTCACAGGTGAATAATAAAGATAAACAAATGTTGCATGGTCATCTATTTTTCCTGCTAAATTTAACACCACCAGATCCAGGTATTATTCAATAACTGTTCATGGGTTGTTTTGTCTTCTGATGGAACACGTAAGGGCCTTGGAAGAGCCGGTGAGGATAAGCCCATCTGATGGTTTCTACAGAATATACAGAAGTATTGTGTAATTATTTTGTGTAATAAATCCCCACCTTTTAACGTGAAGGCTTATGACTTAAGTTGCTGAGAAATACTGTTCTAGAACATAGAGAGTTATCTTAAAATACGTCTGTCAATAGATAGTTTTGGTACCTAATGCAAACCATAAACTTGACTTTCCAAAATCCAAAGGGTATATTTATATCAATATATACTTTTATATCAAAAGTAAAGTTGGTACAGTGCACTAAACACATACCACACAGTGCATCTAAAATGTTAACTTTATTTAAATGTATATATAAGAACATGACGGACCTCCCACAATATAAGGAAAGAAAGATAAAATTAATGTCTTCTTGGGACACCATTTTCAGTAATTGTGATACTGATGCTGCTTGAGTCCTTGTTCCTGTCCAATAATTTGAAGGCCATGTAAGAAAGGTGAAGACATTCACAGACACCCCAAAGAGCCTAGAAGGTGCTGGGTAATAAAGCAGTATTTTGTGAGTTCAAGTGTGAGTTTAACAATTGATATCTGTGTTACTTACATACTCTACCATTATTTTGGTTTTCTCTCTTTCCTTAAATTTCCCTAATTTTACTACATATTCAGTAAAGTAACTTTTTTGTTTCAGAATGTGTGGTGTGTTTTTAGCATTTGGAACCCAGGGTGGACCCCAAATAGGCTCGCAATTCAGCCATCATGGCTGAATAAATGCAGATTGCTTTCAAAACCCAAATCAGACCTAAATATACCGAATTGAAAATAGACTTCTATGGAATGATAGAGGCTTATTTATGGATGGAATAAAAAAAGACAAAAAAAAGCTGCAGTGGGTTTGCTCCCAGTTCCCCAAAACACATTAGGGCCCCAATACAATAAACTGCTCCCCTGGGGTCTGGAGGCCGGTAAAATGCCCTGCTCATAGCCCTGCCCCCCACAGTAGCAGTGCTTGGACCAAATGGCACTTGGTCCCTCTAAAATAGATTGCCCTGGCCCCTATACAATAATCCACGCCACCCCCCCACCTCCTCCGCCGCCACCCCGGGTACTGCAACTGCTTGATGTCCCCAGCCCACCAAATAAATAAACATTCCACCCCCTGGGGTATGGGGCTGCCCTATATTGCCAAACCAAATAGAATAAATAAAACATGTCCCTACCTCTACATTGCTCAAGTAGGGAAAAAAAATTACCTCTGCTTCAATAAACCATCTAAACAGAGCTGTAAGTATAAAAACATGGTGTCATACCTTCCTCCCTCCTCCCCACATTGTGAAGAGCTAAGCTTGTTGAATTCCTTCTGCTAGAAGAACTCTAGGTGGATCTGAATATTGAATAGGTAAAACATTTAAAATACTCACTTTTTTTAACAATGCATTATGCAATGCCAAATCTATTCTTCTTATCAGGAAGAACTCCCCAGGTTTGTCCCAGCCCAATGCATAGTTACACCAATGAGATTAATTGTTCAGTGTATAGTACTGGACATTTTTGTAAGTAGAACACATGGAGTCAATGCTATGATAAACTGAGATTGGACCCAGTATAAATATATGCATCCAATTTTTAAACATGTCTTTTATGTGATGTTTTTTGAGAGGGTGCTGGAAATGTAATAACAAGGAAAATGTTGTGTTTAGTTTTAAAATGTTCTTTTTAGCACCAAAAAAATAAATAAAAAACACATCTGTTTAATGACAAGTGCCTTGTTCCTTTGACTCCTTTTTTAACCTTTTCTGAAATAACACATACATCAGAGTCTATATTCTTATTTATTATACTCACACCATCTATCACTTTATTCTTCCTCTCATTATTTTGTACCATTAGTTTACCAAAGCAACATAGAATGTCATGTATCAGAACATTTAGAATCTTACTTACTTAAAATAAGGCAAAAGGCATGAATCCACAAAGCCATTATGGATACAGGGTTACAGTTTTATCTTTCTGAAATAGAAATGTATATAAAAACCTAGTGCCAAATAATTTCAGTCAGTGTTGCTGATATTACCATGTAGTTACAATTATCTTTTTAAAATTGAAAGGTAAAAAAAAAAGTTTTCATAAAGTGTATTGTCAATATGTTATAAGTTAATGCATGCAGGTGAGAATACAAACATTCACCAGATTTGAATACAGCTTTCAGTGCTGCTTCTAAAATAAAAGTGAAATAAGCAAATCGAACTGCATATATCTACTATACAATAGATTGTAAATTATATACATTCACAAATATGGCACTATGTTTTGGTAACATTTAGCAGAATACACAGGATGAAAAAGTTTAGTTTTACTTTTTTTTTAGGTGGTGGACCTAGCACTTGACAGGAGAGGTCGCATGAGCTTCTCCAAGGAAAAGCAAATCCAGCTAAAAATAAATGGCAGATTCTTTACAAAATTGTTTTCAAAACTTACTAAGACTCCCTAAAGTGATGGGGCACAACTATAAAAAAAGGGAGAAATCCATAGGTCAATAAAGTTGGGACCCCTTTGTTTCATCTTCTGGATTATCCATTGTTATGTTTTACCCTGTATATTTCATTTATACTGTATGAAGGTATGTCTGCTCCTCACAATGTTGAGCATTTGCATAAAAAAGCTGTCATGAAATCTAATTATGCCAAATATTCAGGATGTCACAAGTCACTTCAGGATTCAAGACTGAAATTATTCTCTGGTAGAAGGGAATTATTATCCTTGCTAAAGAATGAGATGCAATCTACATTTGACATGTGGAATTGACAATATTTGCACAAGTGTAATACATGCCAGGTACATCCTCAGTGTGGAAATCAGTATAACAGACCCAATCATTTGAGGTATAACACTTAGGAGTCCTTTCCTAACAGAGGTAATGCTATTTTTGGTCGGAATCATTACAGCCAATCCAACACCAATCGTATGCCACTTAAAAATAGATTTGAAACTCTGGCCATTTACTGGGATGGTGAAAAACACACCTTTTCAGAAAAGAGGCAGAACTACAGAGGTTGTTGGGGATGTTATGGAGGCAAATGAGCCCAGAAGATACGAGAGGGTGCACCTGGAACCTATAGGCATTTTGATTTATCTAATTATGTACTGAAACAGGCAGAAATATATAAACTCCGTTAATTTGCCCACACTTTAATGTGACTGAGATATATCTAGGTGGGATTTATGCTAGAGCTCTTACCGTTTATATTTTATCAAAAATCCACAAAAGTTTACAAGCCTCTTGGGTTGCTAAACGTGTTTGGGATAGAATCTATTTCCACAAATGTATATAATATGTTGACATTTGTCTGCAACCTTTAGGCTGGCATACAAAGGCCTATTTGAAATATACTACTGATGTTCTCAAGATTTTTAGAGATGTAGAATATAAGAATTAGTTACATATTTTTGGATATAGCAGCACACATCCAAATCAACAGATATAATTTATTTTGGACTCAATTATGTGGATACAACTACTTCAAATTTGTGAATATATTCTACTTACCATGCAGGGGGATGAATATGGGCACCCACTTCGCTCCCAGCTATGCACATATTTATGTCCTATTGGGAGGACTGTTTTTTTTTTCTTTGCATGTCTGGGATCAGACCTCTGGTGTCCTACGGACATTTTATTGACAAAGTGTTTTTTGAATGGTATGGCCCAGAAATTGACCTCATTACATTTCTTTTTTCTTTTAAATAAAAGTTTTTATTGTTTTACAATAAGGTACATAATGAGTTATCAGTACAGCATGTCAATTGTTTATAGCAAATTGGGTGTTAACAGAACAAGTTTTGCAATATAAATCTATTTAATATGTGCATTGGCATGGTAGTAACACAGAGTACCTTAAGAACTATAGGAAGTAAACAAAATAAAATAGATATTGTAGAAATGTGGGGTGTAGGAAAGAGCATGGAAAGTGAATTGAGGGATAGATTGGTAGGGGGAAGAAGGTAGGCTGGGGTTAGAGGGGGAAAGGGGTTTGGTTTTCTTCTTGTATCCCATGTAGTTCTGCTAGTATCAGTAGATTAAGAATGTTTCCATAGAGTAATTAGTGTATTGTAGTGTTTCAGGTTGTTCGTTGTGGAGCAGTGCATCTTTTCCATCGTAAGATAATTGATTCCTATCATTGTTGGTATTAATGCTGTCTTCCATCTTCTTGCCAGCATTGTTTTGGTTGTTATGAGTACATGAAAGGTAAGTTTTTGTTGAGGCATTGGTATCTTCCCTGGGAAAATATGGAGAATGGTGATGCTGGGGCAGAGAGTTAGTGGTGTTGTCAGTTTGGAGTTGAGCATTTTGAATACAAATTTCCAATTTTAGTTGGGCTATTTTCAGGCAAGAACACCAAGTGTGAAACAGTGTACCTGTTTGATTGCATTGCTTCCAGCATGTATTTAAGTGCCCGGGTATATGTATGCGAGTCTGGCTGGCACTAAATACCAACAGTATATCAATTTCTTTGTTAATTCTAAATGGTTTGTGCAGTGGGAGTATTTCACTTGCATTTTAAAGGAATTAATCCAAGTAAACTACGAAATGTACATATTTAGGTCTCTTTCCCATGCTTTTAGACATGGCATTTTGAATTCCAGGGTATGAGATATTCATATGTTATAGATTGCGGAGATCATCTTCTGCGATCTGGTTGGGTTGAAGCATAATTTGACAAATCCGGGTCGGCTATCCTGGGTTCCAATAGTGAGTCTTTAACACGCAGTAGAGCAGATTTGACTTGTAAGTATTTGTACTTCTCAGATATGGGCAAAGTGTAATTGGATTGTAATTCATCAAATGTGAGAAACTTGCCAGCAGGTATGAGTTTGGATAGATTGGTGATACCCAGCCGTTTCCATGACTTTAAGGAGATCTGAGGATGTAATGTTTCTAAAGTTCGTATGGGGTGGCTGCTATAAGATCTTTAAGTTCCACGGCACATTTGGCCATTTGTCGCCACAGTTTGATGGAGAGAAGAGTTTGCGTGCGTCACTTATCCTGAAGGGTGTTAGTTTAGAATCTTCTTCAGTCTGTGAAAGATTAGCAGCTTTGTAGTACAGTAGTAGGTTAGGAATTGCCAGTCCCCCTTTATGTTTTAAGTAAGTAAGTAAGTACATTCATTCATCCTGCAATACAGGATTTGCAGTTGCATGGATAAAGGATAACAAGTGACTTTGTGAATCTTGGATAACAGCTGTAGGGTTTCAATTGCTATGGTGCGTAATATATATAATAATTTTGGCATAACATTCATCTTTACAGCTGCTATGCGTCCAAATCACGAGAGGAAGAGATGAGAGCATTGTAGCAGCTCTTTTTTGATCTTCTTCCATTTTTTCAATAGGTTAAAACTGAGTAGATCTTTCGGTGACCTTGTAAGGTCTATATCTAGATACTGTAAGGACATGTTTTTCCAATCAAACTTGTAAGCTGATTTCAAGCTGGCAAGATCTTGATTCTGGATGTTGATGGGAAGGGCTTGTGTTTTGGACTGATTTATCTTATGGTAAGAAATTTCCCCAAAGGTGTGAAGTATATTTAACAGTTGTGGGAGTGCTTGCTGAGGTTGAGATAGAGCAATAAATATGTCATCTGCAAATAATCCCAATTTTTTTCTGTGTTTGGGGACAGTTGGCATCCACGAAGATCATTGTTGTGTCTGATGATAGCTACTAGGAGTTCCAACGCCAGTATGTATAAGATTGGTGATAGGGGACATCCTTGTCAGGTGCCGTATGCTATGCAGAAAGGTTTGTGATAAGAATCATGCATATTGGGTTTGTGTATAGAGCCATAACTGTGTTGATGTATTCAGCTGGTAATTTGTAATTTTCCTGGTATGTCCATTGCTTGTCTACCTTTAACAAATCCCACTGAATTGAATACTCGGTGCAGGTATGGCACCAAGGTTTCAGTGAATTTCTTGAAATACAGATTTGAGAATTGATCCATCCAGGGGCTTTATTGAGTGGTAGTGATTTAATGGCCTGTATTATTTCAGCTTCTGAGATGGGGCTGTTCAATTCATCCAGGAAATTGTTATTTTCATCTTGAGTGGGTTGGATAGTAGACAAGTCATCTTTGAGATTGTAAAGATTGCTGTAATATTTTGCAAATTCGTTGGGGATATCTGCTGGATTCATGATCGTTTGGCCTGTAGACGAGATAATATATGGAATGGCAGATTTTGTTTTGTGTTTTTTGAGACGCATCGCTAGTAGTTTCCAAGCTTTATTCGCTTGTGTGTAATAAGTCTGATTTAGCTTCTAAAGCATCTTCTGGGTATGGTAGGTCTGTAATTTATCAATTTCACCTTTCAATTTCAGTATCTCCTTGGTTCTTGTTCGTGAGATGACTTTTTTATTGAGTTCTTCCAAATTGTGGAGGTCTGTTGTTAGTTTTGATAAAGTAGCTTCTCTTTCATTTTTGATGTGTGAGGAGTGAGCAATAAAGTGTTCCCTCATCGTGGCTTTATGAGCTTCTCATAGATTTGCTTGTGAGATATCAGGTAAGTCGTTAATGCAAAAGTATTCCTGAATATAGGGTCTCATTTTTTCTTGTGTTAATAAATGGGAAAATAAGTAGTCGTTCATTCTCCATGTGACGAAGACCCTTGTATGGTGGGATTCCCGAATGTGTAAAAAGAGTGTGGCATGATCTGACCATACCATGGTGCCTATTTCACATAGTTCTGCTCTTTGTAATGTAATTTTATCCACTAAAAGGCAGGTACTTTATACTAGTAAGTGGGCTTTGTGTGTCCCTGCTGATGTACATGTGCTGTCTAGATTTGCACTGAGTTGCATTTCAATCTCCACAGAGGATCAGTGCTCCTTTGAAAAACTTTTCCAATTCAAAAAGCGTGGAATTTAAAAATTGTACAGGATTTAGGTTAGGAGCCTAGATATTGAACAGAGAATATTGGATGTTATTGATTAAGAGGACTAGCAATGAAAGTCGGCCTTCATTGTCTGTCTTTATGGTTTGTACCTCTATAGCTAGTGAATAATGCAAAAAAAATCAAAACTCCTGCTTTTTTGATCAAGTTTGAAGCATGGTAGACCATGTTAAATGTACAGAGTGGATTTGTGGGATTTTTTTTGTGGCAAAGTGAGTTTCTTGTTGTCACATCACCACTCCAAAGTAGCTTTCCTTTCAGCTACAGAGAGGATGTGGTCCTACCCTGTCCTTTAAACAGGGAGCTGCATAATGTTGCTATGGTGTCTCCATAGCAACACAACATCACCAGTCACCAGCATGATCCTCTCCAGGTGAGATGCATTACTGTGCTGCACTATAAATAACTACTCCTCCTCTCACTCCTTGCTTGGTTATTAAGCTACCTCAGTGTGACCAGTGCTCCTTAGCTTCCTGCGTTTACCTTAACCTGTGTTTTGACTTTTAGCCTGATTCATCATTCCTGAACCTTTGCTGCTAGCCCTGACCTCTGCTTCTGGATTTGACTACGATATTGTCTCACCCTTGTGTACCTTGCCTTTGCACTTTGTTTTCCCTTGCACACCCATTCACTGTCACTGCAGTTGTTATCATCTCCAACTGCTTTGGGGCAGTGTCTCTGTTTGCACGTGTGTGCGTCTATACCTCCTGCATCTGGACTCCATCACCCACGGTAGGAGAACCCTGTCATCTGTTACGTGTACGTAGCCCTATTTTGGATACGTGGGTTTCCTTCACTAATGCAATGGGGGCTATGTATGATGATCCACAATGGGCTTCCTCTGCACAATCTACTCTCCACTATCTTAGGCAAGGGAGACGGCCTGTGGAGGAGTACATCTCTGACTTCAGACATCTGGCCCTGGAAACAGGATACAATGAACCGGCTCTCCTGGATAAATTCCGCTGAGGTTTATCAGAAGCCTTGAAGGATGAACTTGCTCGTGTGGGCACACCTCCCACTTTAGAAGCCATGGAGTCCTTAGTGATCAAAATTGACAGACAGTTCAGAGAACGACAACAGGAAAAAGCCATGGAACATGGTTCTCCCAAATCTGCACCTTCAGTTTAAAATTCTCCCTCATCTTCCTCATTCCCTCTCATACCAGATTCAACAATATCCCATGAGGAACCCATGCAGTTAAGAATATTTCGTGGACCTTTGACTCCAAATGAACGCATGCATAGAAGACTCCATAATATATGTTTGCATTGTGGCAAACCAGGACATGAAATATAATATTGCAAGGCTAAGTCAAACTCTACTGTCAGTATGTTTATTCCTTTGCTATCTAATGCACTTGCCAAGGAATATTGCAGCCCTCACCTGACTGTATCCATTTTCTTACAGTGGAATAAAAGTAATGTTAATGTTTCTGCTTTGATAGATTCTGGAGCCAGTGGCTGCTTTTTGGATCGTTCTTTCATGTTCCGTCATAAAATTCCTACAAAAAAGAAGCCTGTTCCCCTTCACATACAACTGGTGGATGGGAGTCCTCTAAAGTCAGGTCCAATTACCTATGAAACTATTTCTCTACATGTTTCCTTGGGACCTAACCATCAAGAAGATCGACATTTTGAAATTGTTTATTCTCCCCTTTTTCCAGTGATATTGGGACTCCAGTGGCTTAGAGTACATAACCCACGCATAAACTGGGAAATAGGCACTCTTACTTTCACTTCTTCCTATTGTAGCAGCAGTTGTAGAAGAGAGACAAACAACCCCCTTGTTTCTATCAGTTCATGTTCTCCTGTTCCAGCGTATGAGTATACCAATCTACAGGTACAAAGTTACCATCAGCTTATACTCCCTACATGGATGTATTAGAGAAAAAAGGAGCAGACACCTTACCCCACATCGCCCATACAACTGTCCAATCGACTTATTACCAGGCGCTTCTGTTCCCTTTGGTCGTGTATACCCTTTATCCAAGCGTGAATTAAACATCCTCAAAGAATACATAGAGGACCACCTTACAAAATGCTTTATAGAACCATCTACCTCCCCAGCAGGAGCTGGCATCTTTTTCTTAGAAAAGAAGGATGGGGGTCTTCGTCCCTGCATTGATTACACGGAACTTAACCAAGTAACCATTAAATACCGTTATCCTCTACCGTTAATCCCGGAGTTGTTGGAAGGCATGGGTACAGCCTGTATCTACACCAAGATCAATCTAATGGGCGCATACAACCTGGTTCAGATTAAGGAAGGGCATGAATGGAAGACCGCTTTTCGTTCTAGATACAGACATTTTGAATTTACAGTAATGCCTTTTGGTCTCTGAAATGCGCCCGCAACCTTTCAAGCGTTAATGAATGAAATCTTTCTGGATTATTTGGATCATTTTATGGTTGTCTATCTTGATGATATACTCATCTCTTCTTCCTCCTTAGAAGAACATCGAAAGCATGTACTCCAAGTATTGTCACAGGTACGACAACATCGTTTTTATGCAAAATTGGAGAAATGCATTTTGATGTTCAATCCATTGACTTTCTTGGATATATCATAACACCCCACACTCAGCTATTCTTGAATGGCCAACGCCTACCTGTAAAAAGGATATCCAAAGGTTTGTGGGATTTGCAAACTTCTACCGGAAGTTAATAAGAAACATTTCCTCAGTTATTCAACCCTTAACATCATTGACCAAACAGACTCAGACATTTAACTGGTCATCACAGACACAATCTGCTTTTGACAAGCTTAATTTGCTATTTACCACTGCACTGATACCTACACTTCCAGACCCAGAAAAACAATTTGTGGTAGAGGTAGATGCTTCAGATACGGCTACCGGAGCCATCCTCTCACAGAGAACGGATCTCAAGCACCAACTCCATCCCGTTGCTTTCTATACCAAGAAACTGTCACCTTCTGAAAAGAACTACAGTTTTAGTGAAAAAGAACTACTGGCTGTCAAAAGAGCATTGGAGGAATGGAGACATCTTCTGGAAGGAGCCAAGCTTCCTGTTCTCATCTATACTGACCACAGGAACCTGGAGTACCTACGATCCGCTAAACGCCTTTGTTCCCGTCAAGCAAGATGGTCTCTTTTCTTTAGTCGGTTCAACATGATGATAACCTATCGGCCTGGGGACAAAAATGGGAAAGCAGATACGCTCTCCAGGATGTATGAAAATATTATGCAGAATACATCAAACCCCTCTCCCATTCTCTCACCCAAATGCTTCATAGCAACTACCTCCGGATTTTGGTACAATTTGAAACGACAAACAAAACAAGAAGCACAACCTCCTTCCTGTTCCTTACTCCCTCATGATGGACTGCTTCTCCATAAGGATAAAATAAATGTACCTCTTGCTGTTCATCAAAAAATACTACATGAGCATCATGATTCACCTCTTGCAGTGCATGGTGGAATAAAAAAGACCGTAGATCTGATAAAAATAACATTTTGGTTGCCTTCCATGCAGCATGATGTAGAACAGTATATTAAAGCCTGTTCCATTTGTGCTCAGTCTAAGACACCCCACATGAAACCTTCTGGGTTGCTTCACCCTCTCTCAGTTCCCTCACGTCCATGGTCGGACCTATCCATGGGTTTCATTGTTGACTTACCTCCGTCCAAAAAGTACACAACTATTATGGTGGTGGTTGATCGCTTTACAAAGATGGCTCACTTTATACCAGCCGAAAAACTACCCACTTCCGCTACGACTGCTACTTTGTTTATACAGAATGTTTTAGGTTGCATGGTTTACCTGAGACTATTGTATCTGACAGGGGCACTCAATTTACCTCTAAATTCTGGACAGCTTTCGGTCAGGCACTACATATCAAAAGAGCCCTGTCCAAGGCTTTCCATCCTCAATCAAATGGTCAGACTGAAAGGACTAATCAAACTCTTGAACAATATCTTCGTTGCTACACCTCATATGTACAAGATGATTGAAGCACCTATTTTCCAATAGCGGAGTTTGCATCAATAAACAAATATGTCACCATTTTACGCTAATTATGGTATACACCCATCTATGCTTCCCGGTACACCAGTACATGGTCCAATTCCAGAGATCAACACTCGGGTTCAACAACTCATCAACTCATTTGCCATGTTGCGAAACAACCTGTTGAAAACCCAGAGGTACCAGGCACGATACGCCGATACAGGACGTTCCCCAGCTCCCACGTACAAGAATGGAGACAAGGTCTGGTTATCTTCATCTCATCTGAAACTGTCTTGTCCAACGAGGAAGCTGGGACCCCAATACATTGTTCCATTCGTGATACGTCGGATGATCAACCCCGCATCTGCAGAACTCATTTTGCCTCACCACTATCGAATCCATCCAGTCTTTCATGTATCTCTTCTCAAACCATGGTATCCCCCAACTTTTCCTACGGTCTCATCGGTTCCTCCTCCTGTGCTGGTTGACGGGGAAGAAGAATATGAGGTCCAAGAAATAGTTGACTCACGTTTCAACCGTGGACGCCTCAAATACCTTGTTCAGTGGAAGGGGTACGGGCCTGAGGAGCGGTCCTGGGAACCGGCTCAAAATGTCCATGCTCCAGCACAAGTCACCAGCATGATCCTCTACAGGTGAGATGCATTACTGGGCTGCACTAAAAATTACCACTCTTCCTCTCACTCCTTGCTTGGTTATTAAGCTACCTCAGTGTGACCAGTGCTCCTGAGCTTCCTGTGTTTACCTTAACCTGTGTTTTGACCTTTAGCCTGATTCCTCGTTCCTGAAACTTTGCTGCTAGCCCTGACCTCTGCTTCTGGATTTGACTACGATATTGCCTCATCCTTGCGTACCTTGCCTTTGGACTTTGTTTGCCCTCATGCATCCATTCACTGTCACTGCAGTTGTTACCATCTCCAACTGCTTTGGGGCAGTGTCTCTGTTTGCACGTGTGTGCGGCTATACCTCCTACATCTGGACTCCATCACCCACGGTAGAACACGTCCTTACACTTGTGCACATAATATTTGGGAGTAGTGCTTCTTATAATAAAAGGCATCTTTTGTGAGGGGTGTTTAACCCTTTTACATTAAAGGATAAAAGTTTCAGTACCATGTTTTATTAAAAGTTGGGTCATTTACATTTATCATTAAACTCATTTTTTTGGTCTGATGCCACACTTCACTTTGGACAAGGTATCATAAGTTTACAATTAGCATATTCATGGAGATGCCCATATCTGGTTTAGGAAAAAGTGCCTATGCAATGAGCCAAGTTTAGAAGTGGGTTAGATTTATGACGATTTTTACACTTCTAAAAAAAATCTGAGCTGCTTTGGGGTAGGAAGGGAGGGAGGTGGGGAGGGTTTTGAGAGGACTGTAGTGTTAGAGGGAGATAGTGCAGCGAGACAGATGAGAAAAGAGAAAGTAGAAAAGGAAAAAAAGAAAGAGGAGTATAGAAGAACAAAGGAGAAGGAACGCCAACCTTTTTGGTGGGTGAAATAAATTAGTGCAATAATTATCATGTTCAGACTTAGAAATTTCATTGTATAAACCAGTCTAACACTCAGATGAGAGTAGGGGTGGGCTGTACGAAAAAATCAACGGGCAAAAATAATTTCTCATTGCGTTTCTAACACACTTGAATGGGAATACTTGTGGGATTGCATTAACTAATGAACAAAGAGTGGGTTAGCTGAATATATGATACCTCCCCTAGTACAATCTCCAATCAGTAATGCAGACAGCAGAAAGGCATAAACGCTACTCCTGAGACTGGATGAGATGAAAAAGATTTCTCATGTAAAATACGTGCAATTTTAAATACACAGCAGCAAGCGGTGGGGGGGGGGGGGGGGGGGCACATCACCTCCTCCCCTAAATATGTCTTATCAAGGTAAAGGGGTGTATAAGATTTCTTTATGCATTAAAAATTTCAAGCCTCTGATTGACAATTTGATTATCATCTTATACACAGAATGCAGGGCCAGTGCTACCAGAAGGCAGCACAAACAGCTGCCTTAGGGCGCCACAATGAGAGGGGGGGGGGTGGAAAAATCTAAATCCCCTGGTCATCGCTCTGTGCCGGCTCTGGCACCTTTTGGTGGGGCCCTCTGGAGGTCTGAGTTTCGGAAGTGAAAGTAACTTCACTTCCGTCGCTCTGAATATGCTGCTTGACTGCCCCTAGTGGTAGCCAAGCAATAAAACAATGTAAAATAACTAAAAAAAATATTTAATTAGTATAAAACTGGTTAAATAGATTAGCCTATTGGGTTAAAATTAAATAATTTTTAGCATAAGGCATAGGGTTAAAATTAAATTAAAAGTAAAATATATTAAGGGATAGCATAAGGGTTAGGGTTGGGGTTAAATTTAGTGTTAGGGTTAAATTTTGGGTTGTGGTTGGGGTCAAAAGTTCAATATAGGAAAAAAACAAAAAACACTATTTTTTGCAAATAAATACCGAAAAATATGGAAACATGCATATTTCTGTACTTGGGACAACATTTAGAAACTATTTAGATGGGGGTCTTTTTTAATGATTGTATTTGTGTAAATTATATTTTAGGTCGAAGTTAGAAAAATTGTTTTTTTTTTAATTTTTCGTCATATTTTATGATTTTTATTGTAGTAAATTATAAGATATGATGAACATAATGGTATCTAATGAAAGCCCTTCTTATGATGATAAAAACAACATATAATTTGTGTGTGTACACTATGTGAGAAAGAAGAAAATTGCAGATAAACACAAACACACCAGAAATGTCAAAACGGCCATTGTCACCAAGGGAAAGTCAAGGTGAAAATGTATTGTCACTAAGGGGTTAAACTATCCAAAGGATTCTCCTAATCCCGCTCAGTGAAATCCTGGATTTGTGTGTTTATGTTACTTTTGATTTACATAAAAATGGGGTGGTGTAGCAATTGTAATTTATTTTTAGCATACTCATTACCTAACATATTCGTATTTGATCTAGAAATTAATCAATTGTTTAGACCTATGTGCTGGTCAAGTGAAGTGAATCTCAACCCCTTGTCATGTGAAAATTAACATATTGGTAAGAATTTGCATCATTTCATAGTGACTGCCAATTAATAATCTTGAAACAAGATATACCACCCTGAGGCACATTGGAATAGGACAGATTCAGACTCTCCACTGCACTAAAAAAACATCTCCCCAAAAATCTAAAACAGCACTTACCTGGGCTACCCCCTCCTCCATTGCTCTTTGCTTTCTCTCTCTCTGGAACCGTTTTTGGAAGCCATACATGACAATATCAATATAAAATGGACTCTATGTCATAGAGATACACCACAAAATCATGGACTAGTCACCCTGAACACACAAACTGGTTAATGATTGAGGAACTCCTTATTTAAGCTCCATTTCTCTGGATTGCCCACTTGGAGGGCCAAACTAAATTTGAATGAGTTCTCTGAATTTTTTAATATTGCTAAGCCTGACCACCAACCAAGTTAAACACAATTGCAAACAGAAGAGGTTAGCATCGCTGTTACCTGGAACCACCCCCAGACCTTCTCACCGACTTTCACTACATGTAATAATTGCACATTATTTGTTAAATAAAACAGCACAAGCTGACTAGATCATTTACCATTTTCAAAACACTTAACTTTTTTTACCAAAAAAACTAAGCACCCAGAACACTCTCACTCCTATACAAATTAACTGTAACCAGCAAAAAAAACCCTCTTACCTAAATTTTTGGGGAAATGGAAAAATACTTGAAGAATGCAATTCACTCCCCAGCAATGGGAACATTTTTTAATCCTAACACATCACTGTTCACTATCAAATTCGCTGAAGGAAAGGACCTACAAGGTAAAAGTCCCTGAAATATTACCAGTACCACGCGCTACATTAGGGAGACAGCAGGAGGTTAGGGCAATAAATTTGTGGCTGCGAAGATGTTGTAAGCAAGAGGGATTTGGGTTCTTAGAGCACTGGGCAGACTTTGCAGTTGGCTACAGACTCAATGGACGGGATGGACTGCACGTCAATGATGAGAGGGCTGCAGTATTAGGGGAGAGGATGGCTAGAGGATTGGGTGAGATTTTAAACTAAGCTCCGGGAGAAGGGTCAAAATCAAAATAAAGCAATGGCAGCTAGAGTAGATTGGAATGTGTGTCTAGCAATGGGGAAGGAGAAGGAAAGCACTGGTGGGGTTAACACAGATTATAGCGAGGTACATACAATTAAACCTGCGGGCATTAAATGTTTGTCAACTAAACAGAAAATGGCTAGTAATCTTAAATGTCTTTTAGCAAAGAAGCTTGGCAAACAAAATGGATGAGCTGGAGGTACTGGTAAGTGCTGAAGAGTATGATTTAATCAGTATCTTAGAAACAAGGTGGTTAAAAAGTTTATTTACAAGGCTACTCCCTTTTTAGAAAGGACAGAGTAAATAGAAAAGGAGGAGGGGTTTGTCTTTAAATAAATCCTAAATTAAAGCCCAGTATTAAAGAATGGGTGCATGATTAAACTGAAACTGATGTGGAGACACTGTGGGTGGAGATTAACATAGACACATTACTTGTAGGTGTATGTTACAAGTGAGCATAAAATAGAAAAAGAGCCTATGAATAAGCGTGTTATCACACGAAACGCGCTCTCACCGGGTCCTCTGTTTTAAGTGTCTACGTGTATGTTATATTTAATACATTTTTCTATTTTTCACCATATCTACTTGGAAAGCATGCATTTTTTTCTTTGTTTTCTGCTTATGTTACAAGTCACCAAATATTAGCATTGATGGAGAAGATTACAAATTTAAAAGGCTGCAAATCTGAATGAAGTTTTTTTCATGGGAGATTTTAATTACCCAGATATAGATTGGAATAGTTCAGCTTAGGGCAGCAATTTTCTGAACCTGATTAATAACAAATTTATGGCACAATTAGTAGACACCCCAACTAGAATGGATGCCTGTGTGGATTTGGTAATAACAAACAATGAAGAGCTTATCTCAAACATACAAGTAAGAGAGCACTTGGGGAAAAGTGACCATAACATGGTTTCGTTTGAGCAAAAAAAGCAAATTGGCAAAACTACTCCACCAAAACACTTAATTTTAGAAGGGCTAACTTTGATGGACTAAGGACATCAATTGAACATGTAGACTGGGAAGGATTGTTGTCTGGACTTAACTCAGAATACAAGTGGAATTCCTCTGTAATTAAGCACACATTACAAAAATACACATCCCAATATACACCTTTGGGAAACAAATACAAAATACACAAATCAAAACCAAGGCTTACCAGTAATGTGAAACAAAAAAAGAAAATGGCATTCAAACATTATAAAAGCAAGGGATCAGAATTATCATTTATATAGTATAAAGATGCAACAAAGCCTGCAAAAGGGCAATTAAAATGGCTTAATTGGAAAATGAGATAAAGGATTTCTATTGAGAGTAAAACTAACCCCAAAAATGTTTATAAGTATGTAAATGGAAAAAAGCCAAAGGCAGAAAATGTTGGGCCCTTGTTATCCCAAATGGAAATTTGGTTAGTGAGGACCGAGAGAAAGCAATTATTTTAAATACTTTTTTTTCTTCTGTTTATACTAAGGAAGAACTGATGGATGAGCCCCTGCTTAAGGAAGTTACGGAACAGTCACTGCAAAGATGGGATTGACGGACACAGGAAAAAGTGCTTAAGCATCTCTGTTAAGATATCTCTGTTATGATAGACAAGGCCCCAGGGCCAGATGGTATACACCCACGGGTCCTTAGTGAGTGAAGCATAATTCTGGCCAGACCACTATTTTTAATCTTCAGGGATTCTTTCAGTTCAGGTATAGTGCCAACAGGCTGGCAAAAAGCGGATGTCATTCTAATATTTAAAAAAGGATCAAAATCTCTGCCAGGTAATTATAGGCCAATAAGCTTGACATCTGTAGTGGGGAGATAATTTGAAGGATTGCTAAAGGTATGCACTCAAGAATCTTGAATCATAATATAATTACTAAAAGTCAACATGGTTTTGTGAAAGACAGGTCTTGTCAAATAAACGTCATAACATGCTATGAAGAAGTCAGTAAAAATATAGATCCAGGTGTGGCAATTCATGTGATCTATTTAGACTTTGCTAAAACATTTGATACAGTTCCACAGAAAAAGCTTACTCCACAAATTGAGACAAATAGGTTTGGGGCAAATGCATGTATTTGGATTGAAAATTAACTAAAAGATAGAATGCAGAGGGTTGTTGTAGATGGTTAATCCTCAAATTGGACCAGGGTGATAAGCTGAGTACCTCAGGGGTCTGTTTTAGGCCCTCTTATTTTTAATTTGTTTATTAATGTTCTCCCAGGTTGTGTTGAGAGCCATGTCTCAATGTTTGTTGATGACACTAAATTAGGTAAGGTAATACAGACAAATCTTGTTTATTCTTCATAGGAAGATTTGGACAGAGTGGAGGACATGGAAATTAGGTAGCAAATGAGGTTCAATGTTGACAAATGTAAAGTTATGCATTATGAGAAAAATAATAACAAAACAACATATACTTTGAATGGTATTTCCCTGGGAAACACTACTAATGAAAAGGATTTAGGAATAATTGTAGATAACAGACTTGGTATAGTGCTCAATTCCAGTCAGCAGCTGCAAGGGCCAATAAGATATTGGCATGTATAAAACGAGGTATGGATTCACGCTAGGAGGATATCATCTTGCCTCTTTACTAGTCAATGATAAGACCTCACCTTCATTATGCAGTACAATTCTGGGCATCAGTCCTTAAAAGGGACATTATGGAACTACAAAAAGTGCAAAGGAAAGCTACAAAATTAATAAGGGGATTGGAGGATCTTAGTTATGAAGAGAGACTTGAAAAATTGCATTTATATATGTTAGAAAAAAGGCATCTCAAAGGGGATATGATAACATTATTTAACCCCTTAGGGACAAGTCATTTTGACCTTGCCTTTCCCTTGGTGACAAGGGTTATTGTTACATTTCTGGGGTGTTGTGTTTAGCTATAATTCTTCTTTCTCACGTACTGTACCCACACAGATTATATGTTGTTTTTATCGTCTTATAATTTACTATAAATTTACCTAAAAAATATATTAATACCAGACTAAAAAAAGATTCCATCTAAATAGTTTCTAAATGTTGCCCAAGTACAGAAATATGCTTGTTTTCTTATATTGATCTTTTGACGCCAACCCGAACCCTAAATTTAACCCTTACCCTAAATTTAACCACAACTCTAACCTATATTTAAATATATTTTAAATTTATAATTTTAATTTAATTTTAACCCTATCCCTGATGCTAACTCTACTTTAAGTGTAACCCTAACAGCTATTCTAACCTTAACCTTATATTTAAACTAATTAAGTCTTTTTTTTTTTCATTGCAACAGATTCAGAGCATTGGAAGTGATTTTTTTTTTCAATTCCAAAGCTCTACCCACAAAAGGGCACAGCTGGAGTTGCCGGCTGGATGTGCCTGACACGTCGTTTGTCGAGAAGGGGTTAAATATGTGTAGGGCCAATATAAACAGCTCTCCTTTGACCTGTTCATTGACAGAAATGTACAAAGAACAAGAGGTCACCCCCTGAGACTGGAAGAAAATGGAGAGATTCATTATGGTAGGACAATAAAGTTATGAAACTCTCTGTCAAGAGAGGTGGTGCTATCAACTACAATAGATGCATTTAAAAATGGTCTGGATTTTTTTTTTTTAAGAAAAGCAGAACATATAGGGCTATTAATAATAGAATAAGCATTAATAATAGAGCTTCTTGATTCAAGGAGAAATCTGATTGCCCTTTGGAGTCAAGAAGGAATTTCCCCCCAAGGAGATAACATTCGAAATGGCTTCCTTTGGATCAAAAGCGGGAATATTAGGTAGAAGGGTTAAACTTGATGGACTTATGTCTTTTTTCAACCTAAATTACTTTGTTGCTATGTTACTATGTTCTCCATTCATGTCCATACAGGACAATTTATACTAATTACTCTATAATGAAAATAAAGATGCTTCTCTACTCCATCAAATAAACTCATCTATTCTTGCTGGTAATGTGTTGACTCCAGATGCACTCTCCTTCAAATGGCGTGATCAGACCCTACTGGGAGAGTATATGACACAGGATCGGTGCCCTCTCCACTCCACAAACCACATCTTATACTCTATATCCCACTATAAAATGTTTTTAGTCAAGCACCTTGTATATGCTCCCAAATTCCTGATTCCACTCCACTTGAAATCTTCTACTAATCCTCAATATCATGAGTTTTGTTGAGTGGCTATGTACAGCATCTATCTCTCTCCACACAGGACAACAATAACAGGTATATGAACACCTTATTTTAAATGTATGAAGGAAATTTTAATCAAACAGTTTTTGTCATATTGTAATCTTATTCACCCTTGCACATCACATCCTAGGAACATTACGTTTGTGGGTTGCAGGATAATCTGTGCCCAACTCTGTACAGGTACATTTCTATTGCCATTCCACCTTATTTCTCTGTTTTTTCTTTGCTTTTTCCTTCCTCTCTCTATTCCTTCTGGTCCTATCCCCCATCAACACCATTCCCCCTTACCCTAGACCCTCACTCCCATCCCCCCTCTTCCCTGCTTCATTTGCTCGCTATGTGACGAGTCCACCTAGTTACTCCACTTGTACACATCGACAGACAGTTCTGCATGTATATTCCATAACTCCCAACATTTCAAAAAAGTGTGGCTGTGGGGAGGGCATTACTGGAACATTATCAGTGACTTTATGGCCAATTGGTAACTATTTATGTCATCTTATCAGTCATTTATAAGTATACAGTATTCTATTTACACAAAATAATATAAATCGTATAAACTAAAAAATTATAATCTCTCAGAAAAGAGGGACAATAGAGGATGTGAGCGGGTCAGGGGGATTTTGGTGTATACTAGGCACTGTCCCTCCTTAATAGGGACACTTGGAAGATATAATATTCATGCAACACATTATGATGTATGTCTGGGCTAGTGACATATGACACATTCTTGATTCCAATCCCAGACACTGTATAACTGTTACAATTAGTTAATTGTGTTTATCTATACTGCACCAATACATTTTTCTATACTACATTGTGATCCCTCTATATTTTGTATAATCATGCTCTCCATCCACCTTTGTTTTTCTCTTTTTCCCCTGTTTATGTACATTTCCCTTTCCTACCACACCCTATATTAGTTATTTCCCCCCTTATTCTGAAAACCTATTCAAAATATTCAGTAAAAACTAATTTTTGAAAATAATTTAGTACTGTGAATTATGGCTTTAGTAACATATTAATATTAATAGGAATAATAATGTTTTCTACTTTAAAGACTGACTAACAAATATGTTTTTAAAAAACACCCATCCATGTGTATATAAGTACAATACACATACAGACAAATTGAATTATCATCAAACCCTAATTAATCCCTAAGTATTAAGAAATGGAGTATCAGCAGCTGTCTTAAATGCTGTATGCTAATTAACATTAATATTCTTTGGAAATAATTTTCTCTATTGTTCTATGTCATAACACTCCCCCTAATTGTACTTTGGAGATCATTGGCTATAATGGTTTCTCTTCATTTCTTGAAGTATAATTAGCAATTTACTAATAGTATGGCAATAGCCTGAAAATGTATAAGAAGGAAAGAAAATCTCAATGACAGCTAAGTTCTGTTTAAAAAATACAAAATAATAACTTTCTGTCTTCAGTTATATTAGAAATATCTGTTGCAAAGTATGCTTGCTGTTGTTTCATTAACCTTGCATTTTTTGTTTTTATTTAGAGGAATGATTGTTTGCTTTGGCTAATAATTGTACATGTTGCTGTTTTTATTTTATACTTAGAGCATATATTTAAAATGTTTATCTGCATATTTAATTATTATTAAATAGCTATATTTAATTGGTAAATTACCATATTTTTCCATGTATATGACAATATTTTCCCCAAATAGTTTTATGTTTAAAATTGGGGGTCGTCTTATACATGGAATGTTTTAATCGTAGAGTTGTAATGTAGCATTGAACTCCTTAGAGCAACGCAACATGTGTGGTGATATTCTGTCATCAAACTAATGGTTCTTACAGGGGGATACACTTACCCTTTGACATGGTAATTAGGTAATTCAATACCTTGGCAAGTTAGGAAGACACCACCACTCCCCCTATCTCTCACTTCTCTCTCTTTTTTCCTTGCTGTACATGTGAGCAGACATGGGTTAGGTTTTATCCTGGTGAAGTGTGGTTGAGATCTGATGATTTTTACTTATAATGGTTTAGTTGTTATTGTTGTTTAATTGTTATTATTGTTGTTCTAGTTATTTAGATTGGGTTTTTATTATTTGTAAGTTGCTGCTGTTTCGTTTTTGAATAAATGTTTGTTAAAGTAGACTGACCAGAGATTTTATGTGTATGTGTACATAATTCATACAGTTTGGTTAATCACCACAACATGCCGGCAGTTCCTCTTAGAGGCTGCTTTGTGTTTGAAGCATCCTAAAAGAGTGCCTTTGGCACCCCCGCCCATCCCCCTGCGCTTTCGATCACCGTGAATGTGATCATATGCGTTTAAACTTTCAAAGGCAGTGATCAGCTGTCACTTCCAATGTGTTAAAGGTGTTGCAATGATGCCTCAATCAGGGCATCATGCAGCACCCTTCTCTGCCCCCCAGGGCACCTCGATCACCCGGTGATCATGGGTGAAGTATTGGAGGAGCATCTTCTGCAGAAACGGGTTAATCGAAGTCAAATAGTCAGGCCAAGTAGTCAGGGTACAGAAGAGCTAACAGAGGTCAGAATTGTGAAATACAAGCTAGGTTTAAAAGGGTACCAGAGAAACAGGATTGACAAAGGAGAAACTGAGGTAACAAATCAAATATCACAATGAAGCTCTTGGAGTCTGACTAGTCACAAGGAGAAGAACAGACCTCTGAGCAGTAAGTCTATGTGACTGTGGGGTTTAATTACTGACTCAGGGGAAGTGGTTCTGATGTTTGTGGACAGAGTTTTTGTATATGTTGCCATAGCAACATTTCCCTGTATATATTAGAAAACAGCCTCGCCAAAGATTCAGAGCAAGGAAGGAGGTGGGAGGAGTCATGTGCTGGGATCCGAATCGGGGGACACTCGATCTCCACTGTTACTGCTTAACTGTGCCGAGGAGTGAGGGAGTGTGGCGCGAGTGGGACACTCGATCTTCACTGTTGCTGCGTTACTGTGCAAAGGAGTGAGTGATTGTGGCGTGAATGGCACAAACACAATGGCGGCCATGAGAAGATTCCCTTGCAAAGAGCAACCTCTGAGTCCAAAATGATGTAGGTTTATTAGGATAATTATGAGTAAGTGCTTCTGAGAACATGAAAGGCATTAAGTCTTTTGGAATTGCAATCACTTAACCTGTGTCATTACATGTCAATACATAAATATTTATCAAGCAGGCGTGTGCTGATTTCATCATTTTGGATAACAAGCTTTGTCAGGATAATGTCTATGAAATGAACAGATCAGAGCAGGAGCCTAGACATGGGATACCAGTTGCCAAGATTCATCTTCAGGTCCATATCCCGTCCACTGAATAAAGTATTCCAATTTTCTATGGTAATGAGATTTAAGTATCCTGTAACAGTATTCAGAATGTAAGTAATGGTAAAGGGACCTATATATCTGTGTCAAAGTTTCTTAAAAAGAGAATAAAGACAAATGTTCTTTGTAGACAACCAGACTTTATTTAAGTGCCAAAGTTCATAGACTTTGGCACCTAAAGGATTGAATGCAGACTTCAACCTATTTAATTTCCTGTGAAAAGAACCAATATACTGCAGCCCTGATACATTATTTTATTTACTTATTCACATACTATTTTGCTCACTTATCCATTTGTTGATTTGTCTGCAGCCATATGGATATGTATGGGAATGTTTAACTTTGCAAGTGTTTATGTATTTTTACACTATGTGAAGTAACATCCGTTTTACAAAACATGCAATCATATATTTTTATATTTTTATTTCTATGTTTTACTGTGTCTATATGACATACTCATATCCCTCTGTGGATACACATATGTACTGTCTGCTTGAGCTAATCTGGCATAGCAGCAGTTGTGTGGAAAGCAGAGAGGAGGAGTTACATATAAGTCAGCTTAGAAGGAAGATTGAAGGAGGAGTTTTCCCACAACTGATTTTATGAGAGGGCGGATATCTGCTTAGGGCATGTGAAGCCCGTATGAATGTCACTGTGGGCAAAGAACAGATACACACGGAGAGATACCGGAAGTTCCGGTGATGTCACTGGAGGTAACACGCGATGCATGGACGATCCTTGGTGACTTCATCGCGCAACAGAAGGATATAAAAGGAATCCAAAAAGAAGCAAGGGGGACACTTGAAAATGGCTCTAGCAGGTGGAATGTGTTGTGAGGAGATCTGGCTGCACAAGATACAGAACACTTGAAAGAGACTTTTACCTGCATTTGAAATCTACTGTTTTTAATGTAAGATCTCTGTTTTCTCTTTTATACTTTATTAAAACGTATTTTACTGAAGCCTGGTCCCCTTCCCCTTGCTCTTCTTTTATACTGCACTGGAGTGAAGACCCATTAATGGAAAAGTGCCATCTGCCATACCCCTATGTGTGCTTCTGGATGCTTTTTTTCCTTCTCAGGGAAATATGAGAGGTCTGACTTTGTTTTTACCATGACAGCTTAATTTGTATAAAACATGCTTCACTATTTTGTACTTTTTTCTTATTTTGTTTTCCCCCTTTTTTATGTGGAGGAAACCATGCCACTATAAAAAGGGTGACTAAGTGCGTGAAGTGTTGGGATAGTGCACTGATTCACTTGTTGTATTATTTGTATGTCTAACCAGAAGTGGAACACTAGTTTGGTTTGGTGCTGCTTCTACCATCACATAACGCGCAGTGTATTGTTTTTGTATTTTATGATATTCTATTGTTCTACTGTTCTGAGTCCTACCTGTACATTAAAGTTGCACAAATTCCATGAAGCAGATCGCGGGTGCTATACTGGAGAGCAACATGCTCATCCAATATGCATCTGCCCTCTTGTGGAAAGAGAGATGGAAGTGATGAGTTATCACTTTTGTTACTCTGTTGGTGTTGCTAGACTGTCACTAGAGGCAGTCAGCAACATTGTGATACAAACCCGCCCTTAAATCTAGAGTTAGGTTTAGCATAATAGTTAGAGTTATAGCAATTTTTGAGTTAGGATTAGCATAAGGTTTAAGGTTACAGATAAATTAGGGTTACCATAATGGTTATAGCCAGGGTTAGATTTATGGTAAGGATTAAATTTAGGGTTAGGATTGGTGTCAGAAGGTCACTGTAGAATAAAATGGTTAGGCGCCCAAAAAAACCACCATTATTACCATTTAACTTGCAAAAAACAACAGAAAATGTAATCATGTATATCTCTAAATTTAGGACACAATTTAGAAACTATTTAGACAGGGTATTTTTTTACTATTTGTAATTGTGTAAAATATTTTTCAAGGCAAAATTTGTTTTTTCATCATTTTTTTTGTTTGTTTTGTAGAAAATTATATGGGAGATTAAAATCATGGGAGATTGTAATTACCCAGATATAGATTGGAAGTGTGGCACAACTAGTTCAGCTAGGGGCAGAAAGTTTCTGAACGTGCTTAATAATAATAAATTTATGGCACAATTAGTAGACACCCCAACTAGAATGGATGCCTGTCTGGACTTGGTAATAACAAACAATGAGGAGCTTATCTCAAACATCCAAATAAGAGAACACTTGGGGAATAGTGACCATAATATGGTCTCATTTGAGATTAATGCAAAAAAGCAAATTGGTGACTACGCCACCAAAACACTTACTTTTAGAAGGGCTAACTTTAATGGACTAAGGGCATCGATTGAACATTTAGACTGGGAACAATTGTTTTCTGGACTAAACACAGAAGACAAGTGGAATTCATTTAAACACACATTACAAAAGTACACATCCCAATATATACCTTTGGGAAACAAATGCAAAAGACACAAATCAAAACCAATGTGGCTTACCGGTAATGTGAAACAGGAAATACAAAACAAGAAAATGGCATTCAAACATTATAAAAACACGGGATCAGCATTATCATTTATAGAGTACAAAGAGGCCAACAAAGCCTGCAAAAAAGCAATTAAAATGGCTAAATTGGAAAATGAAAAACGGATTGCCAAGGAGAGTAAAACTAACCCCAAAATGTTTTATAAATATATAAATGGAAAAAAGCTAAAGAGGGAAAATGTTGGGCCCTTGTTATCCCAAATGGGAAATTTGGTAAGTGAGGACAGAGAGAAAGCAGACATTTTAAATACTTTTTTTTCTTCTGTTTATACTAAGGAAGAGCAGATGGACGAGCCCTTGCTACAGGAAGTTATGGGACATTCGCAGCAAACATGGGATTGGCTGACACAGGAAAAAGTGCTTAAGCAATTAAACTCTGTTAAGATAGACAAGGCCCCAGGGCCAGATGGTATACACCCAAGGGTACTTAGAGAGTTTAGCATAATTCTGGCCAGACCACTATTTATGATCTTTAGGGAGTCTTTCAGTTCAGTTACAGTGCCAACAGACTGGCGAAAGGCGGATGTCATTCCAATATTTAAAAAGGGATCAAAATCTCTACCAGGTAATTATAGGCCAGTGAGCTTGACATCTGTAGTGGGGAAACTATTTGAAGGATTGCTAAAGGTATACACTCAAGAATAGATCTTGAACCAGAATATAATTAGTAAAAGTAAACATGGTTGTTTTGAAAAACAGGTCTTGTCAAACAAACTTAATAACATTCTATGAAGAAGTCAGTAAAAATATAGATCTAGGTGTGGCAGTTGATGTGATCAATTTGGATTTTGCGAAAGAATTTGATACAGTTCCACACAAATGGTTACTCAACAAATTGAGAGATATAGGTTTGGGGGCAAATGTATGTATTTGGATTGAAAATTGGCTAAAAGATAGAACACAAAGGGTTGTTGTAAATGGAAAATCCTCAAATTGGACAAGGGTATTGAGCGGAGTACCTCAGGGCTTCTTTTTAATTTGTTTATTAATGATCTGCCACGTTGTGCTGAGAGCCATGTCTCCGTGTTTGCTGATGACACTAAATTAGGTAAGGCAATAAAGACTAATCTTGATGTATTTTCTTTGCAGGAAGATTTGGACAGAGTGGGGGACTGGGCAGTAAAGTGGAAAATGAGGTTCAATGTAGACAAATGTAAAGTTATGCATTATGGGAAAAATAATAACAAAGCAACATATACTTTAAATGGTTTTTCCCTGGGAAAAACTACTAATGAAAAGGATTTAGGAATAATTGTAGATAACAAACTTGGCAACAGTGCCCAATGCCAGTCAGCAGCTGCAAGGGCCAATAAGATATTGGCATGTATAAAACGAGGTATAGATTCACGGGAGGAGGATATCATCTTGCCTCTTTACAAATCAATGGTAAGACCTCACCTTGAATATGCAGTTCAGTTATGGGCACCAGTCCTTAAAAAGGATATTAAGGAAATAGAAAAAGTGCAAAGGAGAGCTGCAAAATTAATAAGGAGATTGGAGGATCTTAGTTATGAAGAGAGACTTAAAAAATTGAATTTATATACGTTAGAAAAAAGGCGTCTCAGAGGGGATATGATAACATTATATAAATTTGTGCAGGGCCAATATAAAGAGCTCTCCAGTGACCTGTTCATTAACAGAAAGGTACAAAGAACAAGAGGTCACCCCCTGAGACTGGAAGAGCAAAGATTTCATAGACAGCAAAGGAAGGCATTCTTTACGGTTAGGACAATAAAGTAATGGAACTCCCTGCCAAGAGAGGTAGTGCTATCAACCACAATAGATGCATTTAAAAATGGGTTGGATGTTTTTTTAAGAAAGCAGAACATACAGGGCTATTAATAATAGAATAAGCATTAATAAAAGAGCTTACTGATCCAAGGAGAAATCTGATTGCCGATTGGAGTCAAGAAGGAATCTTTCCCCCAGGAGGCAAAATTCGAAATAGCTTCCTTAGGTGTTTTTGCCTTTTTTTGGATCAAAAGCTGTAATGATAGGTAGAAGGGTTGAACTTGATGGACTTGTGTCTTTTTTCAACCTAAATTACTATGTTACTATGTTACTATGTTACTATGATAGATCTAAGGCTGACTTAGCCTACATCTATGTTTTCTCTTTTATACTTTATTAAAACGTCTTTTACTGAAGCCTGGTCCCCTCCCCCTTGCTCTGCTTTTATATTTCACTGGAGTGAAGACCCATTAATGGAAAAGTGACATCTGCCATACCCCTATGTGGGCTCCTGGATGCTTTTATTACTGAGCATATTGCTCAGGGAAATGTGAGAGGTCTGACTTTGTTTTTACCATCACAGCTTAATTTGTATAAAACATACTTCACTATTTTGTACTTTTTTTCCTTTTTTGTTGTTTTCCCCCTCTTTATAACATGTGGAGGAAACCATGCCTCTAAAAAAGGGTAACTAAGTGTGTGAAGTGTTGGGATAGCACACTGATTCACTTGTTGTATTATTTGTATGTCTAACTAGAAGTGGAACACTAGTTGGTTTGGTGCTGATTCTATTTGTAATTGTGTAAAATATTTTTAAAGGCAAAAATAGTTTTTTCATCATATTTTATGTGTTTGTTTTGTAGAATATTATATGATATGATAGATCTAAGGCTAACTCAGCCTATATTATTTTTCTCTGGGGGCAGTCTATAAATATCAACAGAGCTATAGAAGTGATCACCCATCACTTCCAAAGCTCTTTCCCATAACAAGAGGGCAGTGAATTTCACATACAGAGCAGTGGTGGAAGTGAACATTGATCGCTTCGACCACTTAACACATGACATACTATGTTTATCCTGTGTCACAAACGCAGGCAGACATGTCTATGAGCTACATAGCTTCATTTTTGCCAGTTTAAGTGAACTATGTATCTCATAGACATGTCTGCCAGCTGGGCCTGTACTGTGGAGACTGGGGCTCAATTTCGCCAGGTCACAAAGTTGCGTTATATCACATGATTCCTCTCAATTGGTAGGTATGCATTTTAGGTACACTACCATTCAAAAATGTGTGGTCAGTTAGACATGCCCTCGCTTTTGAAAGAAAAACAAATGTTGTCCATTCAAATGACATCAAATGGATCAGAAATGCAATGTAGACATTGTTAATATTGTAAATGACTATTGCAGATTGAAATGGATGTTTTTGTATTAAATATTTACATAGGTGTACAGAAGCCCATTATCAGTAACCAACACACCTGTGTTTCAATGGCACATATTGTGTTAGCTAATCCATGTTTATCATTTTAAGTGTCAATGTCTTGACTGTATCTCCTATTCATTATGCAGCTCATTTGATGTATGTTTTATTGAGTAACAATGATATTCTGAAGTGACCACAAATATTTGAATGGTAGCGTAGATAAATTATATCATATGTTGAATCTGCAGACTACGATTTAAACCATTTTTAGAGCCTTTTGAAATATACCTTTTTTTAAAGAAGCAGGTTATTTTAAAAAATTAGTGTCTCTTTAACTATTCCTCAAATTCAAGTTATTGACTCAAATATGACTAAAGAATGATTTTTAGAATATTAACACTATTCCCAATAATTCAAAATGAACATATTTAAATGCAAACATTTATCTTCATAAATGCAGCCGATTAAAAGAACAATAAAGCAACTATTTATTGAAATTTGTTATAATCAAATGTGATTGTTATCTACATGTATTTAAATGTGTTATAATTATGAGTCACTTGCATAGTCAATTAAACAATTCCAGTTAATGCCTGCTGTGTGTTTTGCTTATATATTTCTCAATCATTTCATTAGCAACCGAGCAGCACTTTCTCTCAAGGTTTTTGTCTCCTGTAGTGAATTGTGGATTAATCGATGTGTTGCTAAAGTTTTAGAGATGACCAGCTTTATTTTCAGCTCCCACTGTCAAGCCATTTGTTGAAGAAAAGCACGTTGAAACAGTTTCTCTTAGAGAAAAAATACCCTCATGCTGTTCAAGCACATCCAGGCTGCAAGCGACGTGCCTTACCTTCCTAAGTTATCACTTCCTTGTAATTACTGCTTATATGTCTGATGTCTTCAGTGTATGCTGTGAGAGCTAACATTGGGATATTGTGCTTTTAAAGAAAGGAACATGATGTCCTCTTAACATTATTAATCAATCTGTTTATTGTCTAATTTTTAGATTTCCTCCATTCTCTCTTTTTATTTCCTTTACATTAAAATTTAATAAAACTGAGGATGAGCAAATATATTGAGCCATGGGTGAGAAGTAGCTTTCTGATGCAATAAACAACATTGAAATATCCTATTTAGGTGGTATTTTTAAGACACTCTTCCAATTTCAAGTATATAAAGCTAACAGAGTTTAGCAGTTGATATAGTTTAGCAACATGCAACACCATGTTCGATTTCCTGTAAATCACAACAGCAATAGAACTCTGGGTGATTCATTATTATTAACTTGTATTCTAAGTATAATTCAGCGAACATATTAAGAACCAGAAATCATAAGGTGGAGTTATGATCCCTATATGCATATATTCCAACAAAAACAAAACAAAATGTTACTTACTGATGGGACAATGCCTATATATTAAAGTGGTAGTTACCATCTGTATTAAGAAAAAATAGTTTTACATAAGTGCTTCATGAAGTAAAGTAAAAAAAAAAAAAATTGTTGTATCATGTTTTTCTCAACACTTCCTTTTTCCTAAAAATAATGCATAAAAAGAGTAAAAGTGTTATCGCAGTTACTATAGCAATAGTCCTGCTTATCTCCTCATGCCCTCCTTATTGTGTTACGTTACAGCACACAAAGCATACAGAAATCATGACCCCAGCACTTCACACAATCGGAGACCTGCTGGTCTTAACTTTGGTATAAATCTGCGACAATATATAATTGCAAGTTAGAAAAAAGGGAAATGTTAGATATAAGTATCTGCAGTGTTCCCAGTTGATGGCATTAGCTAACACTCAGGATAAGGGGATGAAGCAATGTGGTGCTGTCAGGGTCTCCATCACAAATTGTGAGGCCCCCTTACAAAACAAATGATCTGGGTCTCCACCTCCCCCACACCATTTTTACTTCACCACTTTTTGTATTGCACCCACATCACCTTTCCATAGCACCATCTAGCATACCCACATGACATGCCCCAGCACCAACATTGCACACCAGGACATGCCCCAGCACCCATATGACATGCCCCAGCACCCACATTGTACACCCAGGACTTGCCCTATTGCCCACATTGCACAACAAGGAAGTGCTCACAGTGTTCTCCAGATCCCTGGTGTCTAGTGGTAGGCAGCTGTCCAGGCTCATAGACATCCTACCATGTTGCCTCTCAAGCTCCCTGCATTTGTCTAAAGTTTGAGTGCCAGAAGATTACATGATCCCTGATGCTCAGACCGTAGAACATGCGCAGGGAGCAAAAGAGGCAGCGTGGGAGGATGTCTATGAGACTATAGACATCCAAATGCCCACCACTAGACACCAGGGAGCTGGAGAATAAGTGTGGGCTCTTTCTACGGTAAGTCCTTGTTGTGCAATGTCGGTGTTGGAGCCATGTTCTGTGGATGCAAACTGGGTGATTGGGGTAAGTCCTAGTAGTACAATTTTCATGCAGAAGTGCACATAAGTAAAGTATTAAGTGAAAATTGAGAAAGAGATTAACTGTTTTTCATATTGCACCTTTTCCAGACATAGTTTACAGTGGTGTTTATGTATTGGGTCAATTATCTAATTCTGAATCATTAAAGCTAAATATCACAACTAAAAATAGAAAACAGAAATACTTTTGCTGCATTTATACAATTGTATCATGATTCATGGGTAAAAGTAATCAAACACTAATTTAGGAATGTTCTCTAATGGCAGTGTGTGATATTTATTTATGGTTCTCTTTCTTAACTCACATTTTCACCACCTTTTATATAGGTACAATTTAAATGTCAAATGTTTGCCTCTCCACCATTATCTACTGCAGACATTTTCTACAAAAAGTGTAAGAAATATTTAGCAGATGTTAACAAGAAACCAGCAACTCGCACCATCTGTTTATAAGGTCTACCTTTCTACAAGCGCCTTATGCTATCTTTTATGTTTAGACATTCCACATTTTTTCTGTCTTTTTGTAAGTTAGTTTAAATGACAAAAAACTTGGATTTGTGAAAGAAAGGAGAAGAAAGTTGCAGATGTTTATTTACTGTAACTTACACTTCTTTGTTAATATATGCATGTACCAAATTAAACATACAGTGCAATTGCTGTCAGTCCTAGCTATGCATCAAGAACAGCCATGTAAAATCATGATATTAAAATATATTTATGATGACTATAAGACATTTAAGAATATCTTATATAACATGTTATATATTTGGTTGATGTGGCAATTTAATAAGGCAAGAAGAAAACATGCAATGATCCATGTCATCTTCTACCCAATTAACATATCCAAGATATAAAGCCGGAACCATTTACATGGAGTGGGCAGTAGGGGCACAGACAGGTAGGTTTCTTGTGATTAGCGCTCTGAGCTTTCTCATAAAAGGATAACTCCAGGCTGAAAACCCCCAAAAGAGGTGTATGTTATAAAACATAAAAATGCATTTATCCTTTGCAGTGTTACAAATATTGGGCATCCCCCAGTGGCGTATTTTGTTTTTGTTTGCTGCCTATGCATGTCTAAATGTGGCATTCTCCTGATGAATGGTTCTATGTATCCAATTCTTTTTATTTGAATTCTACCATGCTGAAAAGGGTGATAAATAGGACCATATTTAAAAAATACAGAATGGTATTAAGCGTTCTTAGAGGGCATGGTGGTTGGGCACAATAGCCTTTTAACTTTGTGGAGGTAGACGGCAGGGCCGCCACTAAAAATTGTGGAGCCCCTTACAGATTGTCTGGACCCACACCTCCCCCACTCCCCCACTTCCTTGGCACACCACCACTTAGCACATCCAAGACATGCCCCATCATCCACATTCTACACGCAGGATATGCCCCATCATCACAATGCAAACCTAGGACCTTTCTCAGCACCCACATTGCAGACCCAGGACTTACCACAGAACATGCCCTAGCACTCATATTGCATACCCAGGACTTACTACAGAACATTCCCAAGCACCCACAATGCACACACAGGACTTGCCCCATTACCAAAATTGCAGACCCAGGACATGCCCCAGTATGTACATTGCATACCCAGGACTTACGCTACCACCCATATTGCACATCAGGACTTTCTCAGAATAAGGATAATGGTAAAAATGTAAAGTACACATTATATTTGTGACTCATCAATGGGTGTGGTGTGACTGTTGATAGACCCAACAAAATTAAAAGAAAGATTCTATTGTGAGAAAACCAAAATAGTTGAAAACAAAACACAGCATCAAAATAGATTTGAATAAATCATAATTCACTATATGAGCTTACTAAAATATGTAAAAAATATGAATTTAATATGGATGACCTCATGGTTTTCATACAATACAATTGGCTATATCATTACGTTTCTCACAACAAGATGGCAGTATAGATTTTATGGGACCTCGTCCACAGTCCATCAATTTAGCAAACTTTCATTTAATTCTCAAGATACAAGATATCCTTGCTTAAAGGACTTCAGACATTACCACTAGGTTATTTCCTTTGTATTTAAACAACTCCAATACAATACAATACTAGTAATAATGAGAGGAGCGATCAAATCTTATAGAGATTAGTTGTCAAATATATGGTAGATTAGCTGTATTGAAAGGCGCAAGTGGTATCACACTCCACTTTTAAGTAATAACAAACAAATAATACTCCCCCACAAGATCACAGATTTCCAGAAGAGCACTCCTCTAATACTCATAATATCTAATATATAAACAGAATTGGAGTGAAGATACATTAAAGAGACAGAAAATAAAATAGAGCATAACAGCAGGACCAGCTTTGCTTTCTCATTTTGCTTATGACTGTGTGTGGCGCCCACTCCTTGCTCGGCCAGTTAGTGGCATGCCTTTGGTTTGGGCTTTTGTACTTGGTTTATATAAGTTATTAAAAAATAATTTTCTGGCAATATAGACAATTTCTTTCGCTTTACTCACTTGCTCCAGTTTTTGCTTTGTTTTCTCATTTTGCTTATGACTGCGTGTGGTGCCCCCTCCTTGCTCAGCCACTTAGTGGTATCCCCCACAGAGTGGCATCTCTTATTTCTTTGCCACATGGCCCCCACCTAAGTCTTGTTATAGAGTGTCACCTACCCAAACCTAGCAGTAGTCTAAGTCCATCTAGTCCAGGACCTGCCCAAGCCTAGCCATAGACCGGTACCTCCCTAAGTCAGGCACTTACCCAATCCGGCTATAGTCCAGATCGTGCCCCTACCAGTGAGCGCCCCATGATACATGACCAGGGAATCTGTATGTGTGTTAACTTCTGTTCCATTAAAGAAGTTTTGCAGCAAAGCAGTAGTGCTGGTCTCCTCTGGAGGTTGTTCTTGAAATTGAAGGCTTTGTCTGCTCTTTCGCCCTTGTATTTGTATCATGAATCCCTGTATTGCTCTGTCCTGCTATAGTTTCTGTCCTGATTATTAGCTCAGCCCTGTCTTAGAACCATGTTAAACCCTTTCATGTTTCTGTTACATTAGTCTGTGCTCTGATCCATTTCTGTTTTTTTTTTCCTGTCTGTTATTCTGTTGCTCCATTCCAGGTTTTATTAGTTTCCTCTTGCTTAGTTCATCTATAAATTCATCCATAAATTCTCTGTTTGCTTCATCCATTTCTCAGGCATTCTACTTCAGGTTTGCCTTTGTGTTGCTATCTGTGTTTCTGTGCAATTGTTATTAATTTGTTATTTAATTTTAGCGTAGGGACTTGCCTAATTGTGAGGTACCTTGACATGGTTAGAAAGTGTATACATCTTATGTATATTTGGCCAAAATATGCTCTTAATTATTGGTCACATCAGAGATGGTTAATTCCAGTTTGTGACAGTTTTGACATCATAAACTATTAGGGTCTACTTAATAAAAAAAGAGAAATGCAGGGAACTGAGACAGGAATTTCAATCTTTAGTCAAAAGTAGCTGTGTTGGAAAAATTCTCTCATTCAGCTGCACTGTATAATTTGCCAAAGTTTGTTCATAGTTCACAGTTCCTGTTATCATTGTTTTACAAGTACCCAGACAACTTACCCCATGGAGCACCCACAGTTCCCTGTTCTCTAGTTGTAGTGTTCTGGATGTCTGTGTACTGCCCAGGCTGACAGACATCCTTCAGTGCTGCCTTTCATGCTCCCCATGTGGTCTGAAGACTGAGGACCATCTTGTCAAGGTCTGACATAAGAACATGAACAGGGAGCGTGAGAGGCGGTATGGAAATGTGTATGTGCACCTGGGCAGTGCACAGGGACAAAGCTGTCTGCTCACCCGCAGAGAGACCTCTGCCGGCAAGTATTTTTTTAAGGGGCAGTCCTATTTGGGGGCAGTGCCGATCCCATGGAATGTGCCACTGAGGCCCTTGCCTAGATTGCGTCACTGTAAATAAAATGCATACTCAGTATCTCCATGCAGCCAATCAGATGATACGGGATGCCCATGGTACATGTGCCTATGTATAATTACCTAGTGTAATCTAATGGTTAAACATTACTAGTTGCATTACATTTGATGCCTAAAGTGTTCCCTAAAGCAATGTGAATAGATTAATAGGTGCAGTTGAAGAACCTGATTCTTCCCTATTCAAATTCTGGTTACAGGAAGTAGATTCAAATGTATCCCTCTTCCACCATGTGAAAAAATACAGAGCCAAGGCTGCTGCATGAGAGAGAGGAGGCTTGAGAAAAAATAACACTATAGTAGGGAAGGAGGATGATAAACATGTGTCCTGTAGGTTAGTTTTGCACATTATCTATTGGGATCATATCAAGTGCATCTAGGTAATTGGGTAAGTCTTAGTAGCTTATATAATAGACATAAAAACTCATATTGTTTTTGACTAGCACATAGAGGACTGAATGTTAATACATTTTAGGATGATGTACTCCCTATTTTACTTAGTGTTGTCTGCATTGGAATGTAAAGTATAAAAAAAAGTATACTAAATATTCAGTTAGAATACTCTTTAATTAGATCTATTCACTTGTAATAAACTTGTGTCTTTGCATTTTTATTGAATTTGGTTGTAGTTTTGCAAGCTCAGCATATAGATATTTTTTTATTCTCTGCATTCACATTATAATCAACATATAGGCGACAAAATCATTTTAAGGTTTATTCATTTTCATATAAATATCCCAAAAAATAAGCTTAATTGTAAATAACAATAATGTGATGTACAGTAGGTCATATAACGATGCACATTCATAGCACCTGTGAAATATTTCTATTTTATTGCATACACTAGCAACCGTAACCTGGTAAAAAAAATAAAAATGTGTAGCCCAAAATATATATGACACAGTTGCTTTTCTGTACTGTGTAGAATTAACACGGAACTGTCCTTAAGATTTTGTGAAGGACTTTATATTGTTATAGAGACCAGGTAATTCAGTTTAATGACTGAGAACACTTCATTCTAAGTAACTGCTTAATGTGCTTTATAATGGCTGAAGAATGAATAATTTAATGGGGAATTAGACAATTTTGCTGAAAAATATAGCAATAATCTGTAATGTTTTAATTAACCTTTACTGCATGTAGGACACTTGATGGTTGTTTTTGTGATTTAGAAATATAATATATGGGGCTTTAAAGATTTCATAATTATTCTTTCTTTATGTTCTTAATTGTTGAGAAAGCAGTTCTGTAATGAACATGCTATTTGACTTTTAGGTTCATTTTCTGCTCTGGAGGATTTAACTTCTTGAATCTTGTGAGCTGTAATTCTATAATGAGTATTCTTCTGAGATATAACCAATAAAGAAAGACAGCTTTTACAGAACTGTATATTCTAGAAAACAGTTTTCTTGAAAAAAGTTGGAAATATATCTTGCGTGTACTTAGCGTTTATGTTGCCTGGTATTTTTAATTGCAAATAAAGGCAGAATCTTTTCACAGTTTTTGCATACATGTTACTAGAGATTTGAAAAAAATATATAATTATAATTTGTAATAAATAATTTAGTATTGTAGTGTGACATCATTTGGAAACAGTGGTTGATTCACTAAACAGTGAATTATGCTTGCCCTTCTAAAATGACCTCATATTCTTTGGCCATCATACAACCATTCAGGGCAATCAGCAGACCTAATGATTCCAATAAAATAGTCATAGCAGATATGCCGCCATATGTTTAACAGTTCATGTCAGATGTTGTGTGTTGATTTAATTCTTTGCCTTTATTCAGATGTGAAACTGGCCAGCTATATCATAATATAGGATGCATGGTGAAACATGTCTCCCACAACCTTATTTTTTTATTCCATTGTTTAATGGTCAAGATTTTGTGCTCAATTATTTTGACTACCCCTGCACATGAGCCACATTTATTGTGGCCCAAATGTGAGTTGAGTGACCAGAAAGGGCCAAATTACAGAAGAATTAGTCATTTGGCCATTCACTAAAGAACAATCAGTTACATATTCAATTAAGCCAAATCCCATCCCCAGTCACATCTATCTTCAGGACCATGAGTGAGAGTTAAGAAGGGGTACCCCCTGGAAAATCACCCAATCAGAGTTAGAAGCTCAGAATTTAGGTGTGGGACAACAAGGAGCTAAGAGACATGGCTGAAGGGAGCTTGGGTTGGAAAATTAGAAATCTGACCCAAGCTAGGAGGCAAGATGGCAGCCATCAATGTGTAGCAGGTGCTAAATGGTAAAATTACTGAAAATTGTGTATAGGTTTGTTCTTTTAAAAATGGCACAGCTTATATAGTATGGTTTCTTCATTTATTTTAGAAAAAAAATACTTATGGCATGACAAAATATGGTTAATATATTGCCTATATTGTGTATGACAAGCCAGAATCGGAATTTGCTACCTTTGGTCATACATTGTGATTTTTACCAATCATAAGGTAACCCTTATATTGAAAGTGATCATAATATTGTATATTATTCACTGTATCTTTGGAGCCTGCATGGTAACATTTAACGTTTTTTTTTAACAACTGCTGGGACTCTGTTTACTTCTATAACAGTTTTTTCATGTATTGATATATTTTTATATGATTTGATTTCTGAAGCTGTCAACCCTGTTTTTGAAATACAGATATATCTAATTTTACTATTATAGTCCTATTCTGCAGTTTTTAAATTGATCCTTATGACTGATTATATAATCTTGGGTTATATTTTTTTATTTTAGGAGACAGCTGGGGTAGATTGACTTATTATATCAAAAATGTATTTTTTTTTCTAACCTTGCACTCACATTTCTGTGTTCTTCTCACTTCCCACAGAATGCACTCTGTAGCATGAAGCATTTTTTAGTTACTGTATTTGCATGATTATAAGACGACCCTGATTATGAGACTACCCCCCAAACTTTGTATATTTCTTTAGGAATTTAGGAATAACCTGTCTGTCCTACTGTCAATGACAGGCATGCCTTCTACTACAACTGTTGTGTGCACCTTTTCTAGGTAAGCGTAAACCATGATAAAATATTAGATGTGTTTGACAATGCACAACTACTGCTAAATGAAGATTAATTCAAAACAAATAATAAAAACAGTTTTTTATTTATGTTATTAAATAATCTTGCACCTGTGTTTAAGTTATGTCCATAACAATTTAAAATGTAACACAAAAATAATTAAATTGATTCATTCCTGAAATGATGACAAGGGTCACTCAACAGGGCTCAGGAACCTATTCTGTGGCATACTGAAACATCATAACCATTTATAACTTGGGGTAAAGTGGTGGAGTTACCCTACATGTTAACAGTACTCTTGCCTTATATGAGGTGTTTGTATACTTAGGAAGGATGGATGTTGGTTGTTCATTCTCCTTAACCCCTTACTGACTGGACTGTTTTTGCCATGCCATACCCTTTGTGACAGAAGCTACTGTAACACTTAAGCTGTGTTTGTGTTTATCTGTCATTTTCCTCTTTCTCATTTAACACCTTCCTTACGCTAGGTGCTTGCGTCCCAAACGACGCAAGCACCAAAACGTCACAAATTGTTCCTGGCCACCGATCACCTTTAGCCAGGAACACTCTGGCAGAGACCCGATCAGGGTCTTAATAGACCCTGTGGGTCCCTGCCAAAATATCGCGAGACCTCCGGACGTCACGTGTGACGTCATGGAGGCGTGCCCGAACCCGGAAGTTCGGGCACGGCGCGATTTAGAGAAATGTAGCCGGTGCTCGCTTTGAGCACCGGCTACATTTTCCCTGTCGGACTGAGGCCACTCAAAGTGGCCTCAGATGACAGGTGGGATCCCACTGCAAGTGCCTGCAGCGGGATCCGAAAACAGCTCATCGCGGGGAGCCGCGATGAGCTGTTTAACAAAGGACGTACTATGCCGTCCTAACGACTTTAAGGCACTTAAAGTCAGGACGGCATAGTACGTCCTAACGTCACGAAGGGGTTAATGTACCCACACACATTATAGATTGTTTTTATCAGCATCAACAGGGATTTGTCAAGATAAGTTATTTTCATCATATCCTATAGGTTACTATAACAATATAATAAAATGTAATGAAAAAAAAAAAACTTTTGCTAACTTTGATCTGAAAAATCTTTTATACAACGGTAGAAAAGACCCAATCTAAATAGTTTCTACTATTTGTCCTGAGTTTAGAAATACCAATGTCCAATTAACTATTTGGGCATTGGTATTAACATGGATATAAATAGTATAGTGGGACATAATCATCTTAGATTACATAAATAATTCAAAGATAGGATTAAAATTTGGAAGAAAACTTAAATATCTTGGATGGGTAGGATTAACTTGGTTAGGGCATACCTGCTTCCCAAGCTGGAATACCTGTTACACACCATTCTACTGAGCATACCAAGGAAGATTCTTTCTACTTTTCCCAAGCTGTTTGTTGCATATGTTTGGGAGAAAAAGAAACCTAGAATTCAATTCCAAATTATGTCAAAAACTATATCTCAAGGTGGATTGTCCTTCCTTAACATATATCACATACATGATTCAATAATGTTTTCCCATTTTCTCTTATGGGGTAATAAAAAATCAAAGAACAAAAGTTGGTACCAATACAAAAAGGAAACATGTGATAACATAAACCCTTTCTTGCTTTTTTGGTTGGACAAACAAAAGTTTGGAACCTTATTCAGTTATACACAATGTGTTTTTATCGATTGGTCCAATTAAAACTAAATTTTTTATTGATACACAAATAATTCCTCGGGCCTCTATTATTGTACTGAAGTTCTTTATAAGTGACCTAAACATAGACAATTGGCTTATATCTGGGCTAAAAAAGATAGGTAATCTATTTCAAGACTTCATATCCTTTTCGGAATTGCAATATAAATATAACCTTTCAACAAAAGAACTTTTCACCTATATGCAAATAAATAATTTTCTTAGGACTATCCAACTTAAGTCAGATTCCCCCTTAGAGAAAATTATGTACGTCTCCCATCAAAAGATATCTTCCCAAATTTTGAAAGCATTTTAAGAACTGGAATTAGGGAATGAAAAATTTGACACAATATTAAAATGGGAAGAAGACCTGAAGAAAAACTATCCAATACAAACCTGGTATAGAGCAGTTGATTTTATGAAAAAAATCGATTCACTGCATTGCCCTACAAGAACTCTATATAAAGGTACTACATAGATGGTACTGGGTTCCATCAAGACTTGCCAAATATCAAGCAAACACATCTCCACTTTGTTGGAGATGTAATAAAGAAGTCAGTAATATCAAACACATTTGGTGGGACTGTATAAAACTAGAAAATGTACGTACTATTTTAATCAAAATGTTCTCAGACCTACATCTAGACCTAGGCAATTTAACTATAGAAACATTTCTGTTCCACCTTGAGTTACCCGGTCTGAATAATTCCCCAAAACAACTGGCAACATACGTTCTAATGGCAACTAAGATTTGTATTTCAAGAAATTGGAGAAAGGTTGCGACCCCGTCAGAGACAGAGATACGTTCCCAAATCCAGTATCAATGCACTATGAAAAAGCTGTTCTACCTAGACAATAAATCTCTCCTCTCTTATTATAAAATTTGGAACCCTGTCATTTTACCTTCCAGAGATTTATAAATACTCCCAACTAAAAAACTGCCTATTCCTAGTTTAGTAAACAGTAACTAATCTAACCTGGACATACTGTCCATATTGTTTCTATTGCCCTAGTTGCTCGTCTCCACCCATCCTCATAGTGTTTAAATTCTTGAGTATACATCTGCTGTAAACTAAAAGCTGTTACTATCTTTGCTCTCTGCACACCAATGTGGTATATGTCTGTAAGAATGTTTATATACTGTCTATTTATAATAATCAAGAACGCAAAAGAAATGACAACTGTTTAAAGTAGAAATGATCTATTATATGGGTACGCATGAAGTTATACAAGGTATCTGCAATCCTGGTCCGTATTTATCATAATAATCAGGAAAGTAACTTTTAAATAAGCGGCCACTAAAGTAATAATATAACACAGTTGAATTTGATCACTGATTATCTATAGATGTATAGCCGTGACACAAATAGTGTTACAGCTGAGCCACACTGCCGGGTAGCCAGCACGATAAAAATCATAAAAATTTATAAATTACCTAATTAGAATTTATACAATTAGCAAATAACAATAAATGAACTGCATATCATCTAAAACACGAGAGAACAAATAGTGACAGATTTAAACTGGAAAGACTGCACTCACCTATTTATGCCTCTTGATATACAACTAATATTTAAAATAAGACAGTGTATAATTGCACTTTATGTATGTTTGTCCGTGGAACTTGATAGTGTAATGAGAACTGTATAGTATATGTTTACTTGTATATTTTTTGTATGGAAAAATGCAATAAAAATACTTGAAACACATAGAAATACCAATGTTTACATGCCTTTCTGATGATTTTTGCAAGTTTTTGGGCAATAACCAAAAGTAGTGTTTTTTTGGTTTCCTAACCATTTTTTCCTACAGTGACCTTTGACCCCAACCCTAATCATCCCCTTAACCCTAACCCTAGCACTAACAATAATTCTAACCCATCTGTAACCCTAAGTGAAACCATAACCCTCGATCCAGGGTTAATTTAAATGTAGGGTAAAAATATATATTTTTTTGCCTGTAATGATACCCTATCTTCCAAGGGTTAATAAGGAGTCAAGACCCATGCCTAGTTTTTTTACTTGTTTTTTTTTTAGAGGGATGTTTCATTCAGCTGCTGTTTATAGCTATTCCCTGTGTGTTTACTTGTGTTCTATTCCCTGTGTGTTTCCTTTTGCAGCTATTCTTATATATCCATAGGTTAGATTCAAAATAATAGGTTTGCAAGTTTCATCATGTATATGCACACACGTGCAAGTCACTGTTCACATTGACAAATGAACAAAAGATAAAAGTGACATATCTGATTGTTATGATCATATTGATTATAATTTTCAACAGGAACAATACGAAACAAATTACAACAAATTCCAGATTATCTCACATTTTCTACAGGTTGCCCAGCAAAAGATAACACTAAACTGTGGATGTTCTGACAACAAAGATGCCTGGTCTGTTTTTATGCTTTTTATTGCCTGATAATAAATCAGCTGAATTGATGTGAAAGTGTAGTGAATAAAGGAGTTTCTCTTGTCTCCATGAAGGGATAGAGGAACTCAAGTTGACAGTACTATTCCAAAATGGGGAAGACATAGACCGTGATTATACACTATATCAGTGTGTGGAAATGGTATAGGGAATTACATCACATTAGACAGTGCATGGAAACAAAATCAAAGTAGCAAGATAGCTGTCACTCAGTTTTACAATGTAGCGCACAGAGTGATTTATAATTGTAGTTCTGCTGTATAAGCAGTATAAGTAATCAGCTGGTCTGGTGACTTACAAAGAACACCAAGAGAAACATACATAAAGTGTGGAAAAAACTGCACAAAATATATAAATAAAAAATCAGTTTAAGTAAAAAAAATGTGGGATTGTGATGTTAGTTCAATGTAAATGTCATTAGTTGTGCAGAGGCTGATTGCACGTCATGCCAGGTGAGTGTCCAGGACCACCATCCACTTTCTTTAACAGCTTGTGCAGCAGAAGGAATTATTTTTGGCATTTATATATTTATTTATTCATCCATTTTATTTATAATTTTTCCCAGATAACAAGTTATTCGCTAGCCATTGTTGCATTTTTGTATGTTCACTGTAGTCAGATTGCACTGTGCTCTGGAGATTTTCTCTACTTTTCTTTTTGCATTCACACAGCCTCTGTGTCTGTGTTTTCTCTCTAGCAGCAGGTGCTTTTTTTTTTACTTTTTTATACTCAGCTTGAGACTACTTTTGGATTTCTCATCCATTGTCTCTTGTTTTTTGATTTGTTCAAGGCCTTATTCTGCACCCGCGTTTCTGAGTGCATAAACTGTATTTTTTTGTTTGTCACTTCACTTACAAGTTATACTACACTATCAAGTGTGTTTTGTTTGTTTTCTATATTTTTACATGTATGATTCTGTGCTGCTCCATAAATATGAATACATGTAACCCATATGACAGAGACACCTTAATAATTATTTACTGATTTCTTCCATGTTAAAAGGCTGGACAAGCTCCTTCATATGTTCCTAGAGACACCAAATTCTGCACACTCTGTGAGAAGCTCCAATTTATAGCTGTCAGCATAAAAATGGGGCAGGTAAAGTTTGATGACCTTTTCCACCTTGTGAATAGGTGGTAGTGCTAGGCGCTACTCAATATTGAAAAAATAATTGTGAAAATTTAAAGAAATGCAGCTCACTAGTCAGTGGAAAAACACCTCTGTTTTCCACAAATAGATCAGGTGAAGAAAGTGAGAAAAGGAGCGCAATACAAATTGATACCGTGTAATGATAGTATAATATGTGAATATCAGTGAGCAAAAAATTAGTGAACAAAAAATTATGATACTTATATTGCACCTGATAAAGCCACACCCGGCGAAACGCGTAGGACACGCCCCCTCCTCTCCGCAACTTCTTCGCATTTGATCTCTGGCTGGCATAGTGAGTAGATGCTCAGGGACTTCGCTCTCCAAACGCTCTCTGGACACTGCTCCTTCACATACAGCTATTTGATCCTTTCGCCTGGCTTCTCTGTGCAGTATACAAGCGCTTTTAGTGAGTCAATTCTTGTACTCACATCGTTTTTAAGTAAGCCTCTTCATTGTTTTATTAAAATTTATACTGTTTTATATACTACACCATGAGAGTTCTTTTTTTCTTGTCGTATGTTATTCGGGAAGTTCACCTAAATACCCTACCTGGACATACAGTGGAGTACAAAGAGGCTGGTGTTCCCTACATATGCCCAGGGATCTTCCCTACTGCACATACATAGAGCAGTAAATCTGCTCCAACCTTGTGAGTACTACTCCTATTACCCTCATCCCCATTGTTATTGCCCAACCAGAAAGCACTATTTTTTTCTCTTTTTGTCTCCATTGTTTATGAACATTTCACGAGATCTACAATCAAGTTATCTGAATATAAGTATCATAATTTTTTGTTCACTAATTTTTTGCTCACTGATATTCACATATTATACTATCATTACACGGTATCAATTTGTATTGCGCTCCTTTTCTCACTTTCTTCACCTGACCTTTTCCACCTTATATATGAAGAACTCTCTATGGTTATGGTCCTGTTAGAGGATTGCTCTGACTCCAACACATTTTTGTAGAATTTGGGTCTGCCACAACCTATGACAGATCAACTCATCCCTGCCACTTTATCTGTTACCTCCTCAGAAAGACTTACCTCTAAAGCTCTGCAACTTGGGATGGAATAGAGCCCTAGTATACCCTGGAGTGGCAGTCGCACACAGCTGCTCATGATATTGTATCTAAAATACTGAACAAAAGGATCTCCCACACACTAAATGGCAAGTGTGGTAAACACTTCTGTCGGAACCACATTTAGTGGTTTCGAAGTCCATTTTTTTAGCAACACTCCCTTGTGTTGCTGGTGTCCCTTCTCTTTCTAACCTCTTTCTTTTAACTTAACTACTATTCTAGCTCATCTTCTTACCAATTCACTGCCTCCTCATTTCCAACTCTCATTACCTTTTTTGACCTTTTCTATTTCTCACTTTAAGTTCTTGGTTAGAATGTTATGTATTTGTTGGAATTTGTATTATGGGTCATTAGGTGGAACTGCTACAACACTGCAATGGACCCACTACCTTTTCACTATGTTATCAGGCTACAATTGTCAAAGGTTATGTGTCTTACACTATACGAGATGACAATATGTTATCTATGTACCTTTAACTACTTTTGTGTGATGCATTTTTTGTTACGATTGTTGTACTCAAGATTTGTATATATTTCTATTTATGACTTGACATATTGGTGTGTGAAATGTGCATATTAAAATGCAAACTGTATGTTTATTTATCTGTTTTGTGCAGTTTTTTTCCCACTTCATGTCTGTTTCTCCTGGTGTTCATTTTAAGTCATCAGACCAGCTGATTACTTAGGTTGCCTATACAGCAGAACTGCAATTATAAATCATTATATGTGCTAGAGTGTACTACTGAGTGTCAGCTATCATGCTACTTTGATTTCTTTTCCTAGCACTATTTAATGTGATAACATGCCCTATATCATTTCCACACACTGCTGTAGTGCATAATCAGAGTCTATTTCTTCCCTATTTTGGAATATTACAAACAACTTGAGTTCTTCTATTCCTTCATTGAGAGAAGAGAAACTCCTTTATTTACTGTTATTTACTATTTGTAATGGTATTGTCAGTGTTCCACGCTGTGTTTTTTTTTCCCCTATCAAGTTTGTTTTGTTGATTGCTTTAAGTGACCAACAAAGCTGCCTATAGTTCTGAAAGTGTACCTACAAATATATGTGCAACTATTAGACAAGTAGCCGATCTTTTCACTGATAAGACTGGAACAAACCACCACATTTCTATGATTTTGGAAATGAGACAATCTCCAGTTATTGTTGAACATTTCCAGATATGCCATTACACACTTAATTTACAATAGATGCATTCTGCCAAACATACAAAACTGCAAGCCCAGTAACTCTAATTATTGCTGTAATTAGTCAGTTTAGTTTTTTGTTCACATCTGTAAAAATGAACATTTATATTTATGACACCTTTGACAGCACTCCTCACATATGGTTAATGATGCCTGCTAAAGTGGGAAAACAAATTTTGAAAGTGATGATTAGTTTTCCTTTGAATCTAGAAGTGAACCACCTATGCATAATTGTCATTTCTATAAATATATATTTTGACAACTGTATTAATTTCCTTACTTAATGAGAAACCAATATGTATTAAAGAATTCACATTATAGTGATGAAAGTAAAATGGGGATTCTTATGAACTCCCATTTCATGTCATTAATGAATGTTTATTTAAGCACTGTATAGCTAGAGAGAATAATTTAATCATGCCATGATAGGTCATATGCAGAAAGGACAATGTGCCTTGATAATATATTATTTAGTATTTACCATTTTGTTAATGATTCTCTACATAAAAAAAATAAATTTTTCATTTTTTAATTAGCAAAACATACTTGTAAACCTTTTTTATGTGAAACCATTAAGATAAGGGAAAGTGTTTTTATTAAAACAGAACAATAGTGCATTCTGTTCTATAGTTTGTTAAGCAGGCAGCATAGATAGATACATGATAGACAATATTACAACGATAAAGATGGGTACAATAAGTACAGTGGTCACAGGGATCGCCACTGCATCTGGACCTACCACCCTAGGTGGCCTGGGTGACCCCTGTGACCACTGCACTGACAAGTCATGTGGGGATAATGCTGGGACAGCAGGTGGTGTATGCACAGAATAGCATTCCAGTAAAAGTGGTGATTGTTAATACAGTGAAATCAATGCCAGGAATCATGAAAGAAACGGCTTTACAAATATGTGTAGAATTTAGGAGCAAAATGGATTCTATATAAGACATTTTAAAAAGTTACTGTACAGATTTTGGACATATTAAACATATTATCAAAAAACATTTACCAGTGTTGTATTAAGATCCCGTATACAAACCTTTACGTTCAAGTCGAATTAAATACATTGCAAGTAGGGCGGAATCATTGGGAAACAAAATTATCTCCCAGTTTCCTTTCAGAGAAGAAAACGATTTCAAACACATGGCTTAACTTAAAAGGAATGTTTCGTTGTGGTGCAAAAACCTACAAGTGCTGCAGTCATGTCTTGTGAGGTGATAGTTTCATCTCAACACTACAGAAACCATTTAAACATATCACAATTTTTACAATTGCAATACATACTATGTAATATACTTGGTTACTTGTCAACATTGTAAAAAAACAATATGTCAAATTAAAGAGAGGATCCATGAACAATTGGGTTTTACGGATAGGAAATCAAACACATTGATTCATAAACATTTTTTAGTATGTTGCCACTCCGATCCCACCTTCCTACAACATCAAGTCATTGAGAAAATAAAAACACCTCCAAGAAAAGGTGACATTTTTAAAATCTTATGTAAACGTGAAGTTTTACTCTACAAACCTGTATTCCTGACGGTTTATATTCTAGCCATGACGTCACTGCTTTTCTAAATAAATAGAACCTAAGTATTGGTCTTTATACTGTATATTTTTGGTATGTATTGATGTCCATTTATGATAACTAGTTTTATGTCTCATTGTGTGCATTTTATAGTTATTTATATAGTAAATTTGCAATATTTAACTGTGCCAATAACCCTCAGTGCATACAAACAAAACATGAAGGTCATATTATACGATATTTATTGAATAATATGTATGCTTCCTTTCTTCTAATGACAGATAATAATTGTTTTTAATTATGCTCACTTTTTGATATTTTTTGTCACTTATATTTGTACTTGAGGTTGTAAAGTTTTTTCTAATGGTGATCTCCCTGCGTGTAGTTGAATCCACTGGTTCTTGTGTACAAACAGTGCTGTTAACATCATTTTCATACAATTATACAATCAAGTGTTTGGCAATTAAGGTAATTAGTATATAACACACGCATGGAAGTCACCATACATGCCTATGATTAATTGCCTTCTGTGCACGAAACGCGTAAGGTGCTAACCTTTTGTGCTATTTTCCTCATTTTTTTTACCTGCCTTTTCATGATTGAATAAACCAGATTTTTCACTTTGGCATATTGCTGCAACTTTGGACTCCATTCACTTAATCCTCTTTTTTTCTTGATCCTGTTTCCTATATGGCCTATTGGATTGCCCAGCGTTGATTGGAGTTTAGCAGCCTGCTGTATTTTGCCTTACACATTGGAGGGAAGTAATTACATTCAGCCAACCGTAGGAGCAACAGGTATTTCTTTTTGTATTTTAAAGTTAGCCAGTAATAGTGATTTTAGGAGTTCATGCTGAGAAGTATGAGCAGCACAACACTTTTTAGTTTTATTGAGTTTTATTGCTGCAGGACTCTGAGGTACATGCAAACACTGCACATTACTATGAGTTTTTATTGATGTGGAGCTCTCTGCTACTCACACACTGCACATTACTGTGAGTTGTAGTTCTGTGGAGCTCTGTGATACAATCACATACTGCACATTATTGTGGATATTATTGCTGTGGAGCTCTGTTATGCTCTCATATACACCACACATTACTATTTTATTGTTGTGGAGCTCTATGATACAATACTATGTGTTGTGTATGAATGTATCATAGAGCTGCAAATCAATAAAATAAGCAGTAATGCGTGGTGTGTATGAGTGTGTACATTGCATAGAGTAGTGGTTCTGAAGAGTTTTATTGATGTGGACCTCTGTGCTATACTCACACACTGCACCTTAGTGTGCATTTCTGTAATGTAATCACACTACAGAGTACTGTGAGTTTGATTGCTGCAGAGCTATGTGATACACTCTTACTCTGCACATTACTATGTGTGGGGTTTTGCTGGGTTGCTGGATGTCTGTGTTCTGACCAGATGCACAGATATCCTCTCAGGCTGCCTCTCGCACTACCAGGGCATCTCTAAAGTCAGAGCTTTGAGGGTCACACAACCTCCCAGTGCTCAGACTCCTGAAACTTTTGGGGACTGCAAGTAGCAGACAAAGAGGATCAGTCCAGGATACATCCAGCTGCCAAGCACTAGGCACCAGGGAAATCCAATGCATTGAAAGGTTATCTTGGGGAAAGTCATATGTGTGTAATATGGGTCCTGGGCAAGCCCTGTTGGTGCAATCTGGGTGCTGCAGTAAGTCTTTTGTGGGCAATCTGGGTGATGAGGAAAGTCATATATGTTCAATCTGGGTGCTGAACAGGTCATGTGGGTGCAATTTGTATGTTAGGACATCTTTTAGGTGTAATCTGGGTGGTCTGACAAGAGCAAAGGATGCAAGTTTAGTGCACTAGATGCAAGCTAGGTGCTGGACAATTCCTGTGGGTGCAATCTGGGTGCTAAGTATGTCTTATGGGTGCAATCTAGATGTTGTGACAACACCTGTGGTGGAAAGGTGGTGGTGCTGGTAAGAGCTGTGGTTGGCATAATGATAGCTTAATGTGCAGTGAGAATTGTTCCTTAAAATAGACCCCTGGCATCATGATAAGTTTAGTTAACAATAAAATGGTGGAAGTTAGTCATTTACAATTTGAATGAGGCTCAGTCAGCCCAAATGTTGAGCATCATAGGAAATGTAGTCCACCAATCACCCTTCCCACAGAATCATCACTTCACCCTTCGCTGAGAGAAATCTGACACTCTCAGTGTGTGCCTGCATCAGAAGAGCTCTGCTTCAGCTGAGATACAGAGTTCAGAGAGAAGCAAAGTTAAAATAATCTGTTAGTGTCACTTTAAACAAAACACAGTGTAGATAGAAAAGTAAATTAACTTAATCTCAGTTACAGTGGGGCAAAAAAGTATTTAGTCAGCCATCAATTGTGGAAGTTCTTCTACTAAAGATGAGAGAAGCCTGTATTTGTCATCACAGGTACACTTCAACTATGAGAGACAGAATGGGGGGGGGGAAAATCCAGGAAATCACATTGTAGGACTTTTAATGAATTAATTGGTAAATTCCTCGGTAAAATAAGTATTTGGTCACCTACAAACAAGCAAGATTTCGTCCTCTCACAGACCTGTAACTTCTTCTTTAAGAGGCTTCTCTGTCCTCCACTCGTTACCTGTATTAATGGCACCTGTTTGAACTTGTTATCAGTATAAAAGACATCTGTCCACAACCTCAAACGGTCACACTCCAAACTCCACTATGGCCAAGACCAAAGAGCTGTCGAAAGACACCAGAAACAAAATTGTAGCCCTGCACCAGGCTGGGAAGACTGAATCTTCAATAGGCAAGCAGCTTGGTGTGAAGAAATCAACTGTGGGAGCAATTATTAGAAAATGGAAGACATACAAGACCACTGATAATCTCCCTTGATCTGGAGCTCCACGCAAGCGGTCAAAATGATCACAAGAACGGTGAGCAAAAATCTCAGAACCACACCGGGGGACATAGTGAATGACCTGCAGAGACCTGGGACTACATTACATTACATTACATTACATTACCTTTTATTTATATAGCGCCCAAAATTTATGCAGCACTTGGTACGGAGCAGAAGAACGGAGTTACAAACAAATTTAGACAAAACAATTTCAGACTAAGACATGAGGTAGCGGGCCCTGCTCGCAGACATAATGAAAAAAGGGGAGAGGTAAAAATAACAGTAGATTGTGATAATGGAAGGTGTGTGGGGGTAATTGAGAACTGATATAAAAAGAGCACAAATGGAGCCGGCTCCACAGCTGTGTAGGTGAACTCCTCTCGTTCAAATCATCATATTGTCACAAAATACTGGGTGCTTCGTTAGTGCAGATATATAATAGATAATATTTTTTTTTTAAAAAACATTTTTTCTTTCTTTTTTTTTTTATCTTTATACACATTTTTCTTTTTTTCTTTTTTTCTTCACACATGCATATTTTGATTTTTTGTTATTTCACGGATATTTTGAATGCACCATTCACATAATATTTTTATTGTTTATTTTTCATTATTTATTTTTCTATACACAAACTACTTTTCTTATACACACACACTTTCACCCCTTTTTTGTTTTGTTTTGTTTTTCTTATCTTTATACACATTTTTCTTTTTTCTTCACATATGCATATTTTGATTTTTTGTAATTTCACTTTTTTTTTTCACAATAATTTTTTTTTATGCACCATTCACAACAAAATATTTTTATTGTTTATTTTTCATTATTTATTTTTCTATACACAATCTACTTTTCTTATACACACACTTTCACTCCTTTTTTTTTTGTCTTTTATTTTATTCACATTATTTGTATTACCCATTATCATTTACTCACAACATTTGTAGTTTTTATATTTTCTTAAACACTCTCAATGTATTTTCAATACACTCTTCTTCTTTTTTTTCCAACACACCCCTAATACACCTTGTCTTTCACATAGTCACCAGTGTACACATATGTGCTAGAATTACAACTAATCACTTTGACCTTTGTTGCAAAGAACACTATAACTACTGTGAAGCATGGGGATGGAAACATCATGTTTTTGGGCTGTTTTTCTGCAAAGGGACCAGGACGACTGATCCGTGTAAAGGAAAGAATGAATGGGGCCATGTATCGTGAGATTTTGAGTGAAAACCTTCTTCCATCAGCAAGGGCATTGAAGATGAAATGTGGCTGGGTCTTTCAACATGACAATGATCCCAAACACACCGCCCGGGCAATGAAGGAGTGGCTTCTTAACAAGCATTTCAAAGTCCTGCAGTGGCCTAGCCAGTCTCCAGATCTCAACCCCATAGAAAATCTTTGGAGGGAGTTGAAAGTCCGTGTTGCCCAGCGACAGCCCCAAAACATCACTGCTCTAGAGGAGATCTGCATGGAGGAATGGGCCAAAATACCAGCAACAGTGTGTGAAAACCTTGTGAAGACGTACAGAAAACGTTTGACCTCTGTCATTGCCAACAAAGGGTATATAACAAAGTATTGAGATGAACTTTTGTTATTGACCAAATACTTTTTATTCCACCATAATTTGCAAATAAATTCTTTAAAAATCAGACAATGTGATTTTCTGGATTTTTTTTCTCATTTTGTCTCTCATAGTTGAAGTGTACCTATGATTAAAATTACAGGCCTCTTTCATCTTTTTAAGTGGGAGAACTTGAACAATTGGTGGCTGACTAAATACTTTTTTTGCCCCACTATATAGCAAAATAACTGTGGCATCGGGAAGAAACATCCTTAGTGGTCCATTGGACTTCTGATCTTCTAGGTTCTTTCTCAGATCAGATCTACTTCTTCCATATCTTCCACAACCCTCTGTTACTCAGAGTATGGGGAGGTGGCTTAACTGGGTGCTCTGATAGGTGGGAGTGGAGGAGGGATCTTTGTGCAGAGCCCCTCGTTCACTGAATCCAGGGTGCAGTGCACTCTGTGAACCTGCCTCAGTGTGGCACTGGTAGATATATATTTTCATGTTTTTAAAGTAACTACAAACATAGGAGAGAAAGTAGCAGCAATAAAATGGATTTAATTCATGTTTACATAATGTAATCTGCCTTGTTGACTGGGTTACACCAGTGAGCCAGGTGTAAAGTTCCACTAACATCTGTGCATCAAAATTAGAAGCACAGGTGCTATAGCCATTAGACCTAGCATGAGCATAAACTGGTATGTGCAAAACAAACAAATAAACAAAAGTGCGCTTAACACAAACTGTGAAAAAATACAAGGTGTCAACCTTATTGGTATAAGTGAATAATAAGTGAACTGTGGTGAGATCCAGGAGAAGCTATGTCTCCCCTATGGTTTTGCACTCACAGAACTTCTGAAAAAATGTAGCACAGCTCTGGAAGTCTTGGGAAAGTTGATCCTCTATGTGTAGAGCTCCAAAGACAAACAAGGATCCGATTAGTGATAGTACAAATAGTGTTTAATAAAACAAAAGCATCTGCTTACATGTATAGAATCCAATGATCAGCGCAGTGGGGCCAGCACAGCGGTAAAATCAGGAACTTAATACAAATAAGATACAGAGCTATATACAATATACAATAAAAAACAATAAAATTCGAAGTAAGCAGCTAAAGTCCAATCACGCAGCAAGTGCTGCTCACCATTTTTTGATTTTAGCGCTGTGTATTATTGTTTTTTATAAACTGGTATGTACTTTTAAGGTACATGATGGTTTATTCTCTGATTGGCAACCTTGATGTTTTCCCTGCCAACAGTCTCTTATTGCTAGTGCAGTGTGAAATCTTCACTTTAACATGCCACCATCAGAGGGTATCTTGATAGCAAAGAGAGACCATCAGCCCTGACAGATCAGATGGTGCGGAGCATGACTGCATCAGAATAGTTCTGCCTCAGCTGAGAGGCAGAGTTAAGAGTGAAGCAAATGTTAAAATATTGCTTTAGTACCACTTTAAACATAACACAGTGTAGAACAGTAACTGAAATTAAAAGGACTGTATTATCTCAGTTACAGCAAAGTAACTAGTAGTGATGTGCATAACATGAATATGGTTATAGCATATCATGTTAGCCTTGTCATTTTCACTGGCATGTGTAGTCTGATGCCAGAACCTTCATTTTATCCTTGTCATTTACACTGGCATGTACAATTCAGGTATCATTATATCATATAGTTCAAGTAAGAGAGAAGAAAATACAGAACAGGAGACATTCTCCCAGGCTCACAAGGAATTGATTGCAAAGTCAAGCAACGTACTAGTAAATGTCTCAGTCCAAATTCTTTTGATATTTTGCACTTGATTGTTGTAATAGTTAATCTTTGCTACTAACTAGATCACCATCAACCAGAGCATCTCCCTAAACTAGTGTTAAAATTGTTGCAGTGATGAGATGCAAAAGTGTTACTTAGCACTGTATCTCTTAACCCTTTGAGGACCATAAGATTACCGTCATCAATATAAAAATAATTATATATTTTTCCCTTTAAGAATGTATTTGAACAATAAAAAAAAACATTTCCACACTTGTGTTATTTTTGGGGGAGGAATTATGTCATGTGTCCTCAAGGGAGACAAGGTTGCAAGCATTGTCTGTTTCTAGAACTTTACATTTATTTTACAAAACCATTTGTTGTTGTCAAACACAAGTCTATCAACAAATATCAGATGATCTTAGAACATCTGACTATTTATGTCACTTTTTATGGACCGCCAAAAGAAGCATTTTTTTTTTTTACGTTAGTACACTTCAGTTGCTGTAACTAAGCCATTTCATGAAATAACTGGCAAAAAGCTAGAACCATTTGTTGATAAGAACTAACATTTTGACTCAAACCAAAGTGTTTTAAGTTCTTAATCAGATGATACAGGCAATTAAAAACATGGGACAAATACGTCCCTTGGTCCTCAAAGGGTTAAAAATGGCTTTGGAGATGTTACTTGATAATGTCTTTCCTTTGTGTGTTTTACTTTTCAAACGCATAAATGCTTATCATGCCAGTAATATTTCCTTACCTTTTGCCACCCAACCACAGTTTTTTGCATCATTTCACCTGTTCGTTTGGTTGTTTTAGGATCTTTCCAACCAAACTTAGAGGGATGATGTCTGCTTGTTACTATGCGTGCACATTAAAAGGTTCCACTGAGCATGTCCTATTACAGTAACAGTCAGGCAGCCAGACTTCCTCTCACTATGGTCAGAACAGATGTCAGCTGATCAAAATGATTTTAGAAATGGCAACACCTTCCCCATACAGATAGTGTTTAAGGATGGAGACATATTTACCAATGGTAACAGAGGAAACATTTTCCTTTATTTCTGTTCAGCTTTTTTAATATAACATTGAGTAAAACATTTATAGGACACCTTTTTTTTTGTAGCTGTAAAGAGATTAAGCATAAGGCAATTCTAGATAAAAGATAAGGCTAGGAACTAATGAAAGTATTCAGAACATTGGGCAGACTAGATGAGACAAATGGTTCTTATCTGCTGACACATTCTATGTTTCCATGTCATTATCGCCGATTGCCCAATAACTCAATAGCAGGCCTGTAAATATGTAATGAATGGTTTTTGTGGTCAAACTATTAAATGTTCTCACCATGAGCTACCATAAAATACACAGATTATTGTTCACTATTCCATTTGGTAACTCAAAATACTTTAAAGGTATACTAGAATGTAAATAGTGCAAATACTGACACCTAGTGGTTCAGTTAGTGGGAAAATCATTAATCACAGTGGCAATAATAAAGAAATTGATGACCCAGCTCTAGTAAATTGGAAGAGTAATAATATTCAAATACAGCACAGCTGTTAGGATGAATTATTTATTGTATTTTTGTATTTATGTTTTTTTGTTCGCTGTGCAATATTATTTAAACTCACTCATTATGGTTTTGAAAGATGTCTTTTATGAATTTCGATCTCAGAATTTGTTTGCACTTAATGATTTTCTGTTTATATGGTTTATTATATATTTCTGAAATACAAATTACATTATTACAGATATAAATGTTGTTTAACGTTTTACTCATCCGTTTACAATTCAATTATGCCATGAAGTACCTGCAAGCAGCTTACTAGTCACAGCATATTCCAATAGATGTTCTAAAAGTAGTGTGTTTATGTATTACTTTTGGTAAATAAAATGTATATACATTTAATTTGCCAAAGCCAGACCAGTTGCCAAAAAAAAAATTCAGTTGTGGGTAAGAAAAGGTTTTGTTCACAATTAGTTGTTTGATAAAAAAAAAAAGAAAATCTATATATGTCTAATATTACACAGCCGTATTAATATATAATATTAATATTATATAAAATACTTTTTTAGGGGGTAAAAAAAAATCTAGTCAGGATTTCACAATTAATGTTAATGTTCATGTAATTGCTGTTTAGTTAACAAAAATCTGTATTATTTATCAACAATGTGCGTTGGGCAAAATAAACCCATTATTTGAGATCAAAAAGTGAAATAAAGATTTCACCAGTTAACATGGGTTATCCTGACATACTGTCAAAATATAACTGCTGACTTCTATGAAACTGGAAACATCTGGAGAACAAAGTGCCATTAATTGTACCATCACTACACATTTTCTATTTGATACAGGCATTCTGCATTTTTTATATTTGACTCAAGCCCTTCCCGGTGATTACTCTGCATGTTTACTGCAGGTGTGACAGCACTGATTATATAGTCACTGAGGATATAAAGTTTTTTTTTTATTTAGTCCCTTCCTGTGCTCCTAGAATTAAATACATTGTGTGGACTGTGGTAAACGTGACAGGGCAAAGCATTGTCTGATGACATCGCTATAGACACTCCATTCCATTCATTTGAAAGAAACTTTTACTCAGCTAGCTGAGACTTTTACTCAGCTAGTGTAGCTAGTCCTGGTTTCTTGCAAACTGCTGTAATTTCACAATTTCATCAAGCTATTTGGAAGATGCATTTTGAGCACTAGACAGTCCACTAGATTTTCCATACACTCCTTATCCCACATGTAATACATTAATTATACCGGCAGAGCATATGAAATGTAAAAACATTTTTTATCAACACGACAGTCACACAAAAAATATTAACTTCTAGTAGTAGGGTGTGTACCTTCAGGTGGTTTGTCCTCATATATTCTTATAATTAAGTGCAAAACGAATTAATACTATTTGGTAAATAAAAGTAACATTTTCTGCATATGATTTTTCTGTTGTGAAGTGTATTGCTACTAACTGATGCATTTCAGAATAGTTTTGTAGAGAACATGTGCCTCAAGACTATGACCTATGTTATCGCAACAAATAGGAGAGTTTAGGTAACAAATGTATAATGTGAGTTAGGCACTGTAATACACATAAAGGTATTGGTGCAGCCATTCTAGCAGTGTGCCCCTTACATACACCACCAGCACTATATAGCAAATATAGTGAAGGTGTGCACAATTTTAACAATATAATATGAATAGACAATTCAGTCTATATTAAGGCCAGCAGTTAAGCAAGCATATCAGTTTGACCTCCCATATTTTTCTCTGTTTCTGGTTGAAGAACAATCCAATCAGAACCATAAGTTTTTACCATATGTCACCAGCACGTCAGAAATGCTCTTCAGCAGCTGTTTTTGTTTTTTTTCTAATTGACAGTTTATGTATTACTTGGCCTGTTTCTCCCACATACATTGTTGTTAGGCACTTCACACACATGATGAGGTGTATCACATTAAATGATTTGTACATAAAGCAACCATTGGTGTATATTCACTAAAGTCTGAGTTATGAGGACGAGATTAGCACTAGTCTTAACCTCCAAACTCAAACAGACTCACTCCCCTCTCAGATGCGTCATCTTGCCCTGCAAAATGGTATTCACTAACATGCAAGAGGAGGTCAAACTCGACCTCTGGGAAACTGCTAGTTTCAATTCGCCTCCATAGTCTATTTTTTTTTTGACCTCGTAATTAGAGGTACAAATAAATAAATACAAATCTCTCCCCTGACAAAAACAGATCCCGGTTCCTCCCAAATTGCCCCTGGAACTCCTAAAACATATGGCAATAGCCCTGCCGCCTCCCCTATAATTAAAACGGTCATAAATATGGGGGTCCAGGGCAAGTTGCCTGGCACCTCTTTGTTATAATTTTTGGGGCTGGGAGCCTGCCGATGGCTCCCAACCCCCACCACTAAATATACTGTAGTTGGGGCTTGCCTGTTAACAAATAATATGCCTTCACAGTGATGGCCATAGCCATACACTAAAAATATATATATTCTGGGGGCTTGCCCAGGGCCCCAGGAATCTGACTAAATAACAATCACACTCTAAATAATACCTGGGGGCTTAAATAATACAATACATATATATATATATTACTTCCCTGACATAATTAATTAAATACAATAAAATGTATGACTACCAACCCACCTCCTCTACTTTGGTCAGGTAGGGGGGGGACAAACCTGTAAATTTGCCCCAAACCTGTAAATAAAAAGCACCCTTGCAGTGCCCTTAGGGTGGGAAGGGAAATAACTGCCCACACCCCTGGCACACAAAGGGTGTCTTGTAAATGAAATATTACCTGCAGATGCAAGTGATGCCTTGGTTCCTCATGCCCTGGCCCATGGTAAGGGGTTATCCATAAAAATAATAATCCTTGTAACTCTATAAAATCTATAACAGCAGAAAACACACTTGTGGTACAGTCTCTTAGGGAAGGCTGGGCTTTCAAATGAGAAGAGGAGTATATGATTGGCTGACATTTTGTCCCTGGGAGCTGTTTTTAAAGGGGATACATTGTTTCATTATTATTTTCATATATTTGTTTTTACTTTTTATGCAACTTGCATCCTGAAAAAGAGTTGTGTTGTGGGATGGGAGTTGGACAGTAAATTCAAACTCCCCTTCCAATTTCAACTCCCTTTGGTCTTTAGTAAATAACAATTTGTATTGATTTTTACTGAAACATAGAAACATAGACTGTGTCAGCAGATAAGAACCATATGGTCCATCTAGTCTGCCCAATTTTCTAAATAGGTTTATTAGTTTTGAGATGGGAGATTGAGATAAACTCTGGTGAGGTGGGGTCAGAGGAAGGTTGCGTTTCCTTTAGTAAATAAGCGAGGAGGTTGACTTGGGAGCTTGACATTTTAAGTGGAAGTTGAGCATCCAAGTTGAACTCCTCACACTATACTCAACCTTTAATGAATATATGATTCTGTGGTGCAAATGTGAGCTTGGTATTGGTACGTTATCTGCGCTCTAGATGTGTGCAGCAGTATCACGTTTTTTTTATTGGCAGGGAGAGGTATAATTTACTATGTTTTGGTGCAGGGTACTCCTCACCTCCAATTATTTGAGGCTGCTTAAATGAAAGTAGTGGGGGATGTGGGAATATTGTTCAATGTCTTTCATTTGTGTGTAAAAATATGTATGGTTTGTAATTCCCTCAGGATTTTGTGTAGGACTTCTAATTGTGAATTGTAGGTTACTACTAAGAGTATGAAATTTCATTTTTGTGGCTGCTGGTAACAAAGATCAAGTCATAAAATACTTTTTTAAGAGTTTGTTATTTACTGAATCGAAAACAGATAGTTTTTGGTACTGAGCAATAATGTTCATGAATATTTATTCCGATTAATTGTTCATTGGTGGATCATCTAATATGAATTAAAAGGGTATTTCAAACATTAAAATTGAATAATATTTAGTAATCTGCACAGTTCATATTTGAGAAAGCTTGTTCTTGAAAATAGTATTTACTGGGTCTAGGACTCTTCTTCGCCGCGGCTTCATCACTGACAGTTCAGCGCGGCAGTTAGAACGCTGAACTGTCAGCAATGAAGAATAACGCGGCCGTTTGATAGCGGACAATGCTATGTAAATGTAAAAGTAAAAAGAAAATAACCCCCCTAAGAAATTATTCCCTCCCAAAGTGCCCCCCCAAACCCCAATACTAAAATTAACCCCACCACCCCAATACTAAAATTAAATCCAATACCCCAATACTAAAATTAACCCCCGAACTCTAATACTAACCCCCGAACCCTAATACTAACCCCCTAAACGCTAATACTAACCCCCAAACCCTAATACTAACCCCCTAAACCCTAATACTAACCCCCGAACCCTAATACTAACCCCCTAAACCCTAATACTAACACCCAAACCCTAATACTAAAATTAACCCCCTAAACCCTAATACTAACCCCCGAACCCTAACAATAAGCCCCTAAACCCTAATACTAACCCCCGAACCCAAATACTAAAATTAACCCCCTAAACCCTAATACTAAAATTAACCCAAACCCTAAAAACTAATTCTAACCCCCTAAACCCTAATTCTAACCCCCTAAACACTAATTCTAACCACCCTTAACCCCAATACTAAAATAAACTTACCTTTAGCGATTAAATGTCCCACGATGAAATCTCCCAAGACGAGCTGTCGTGTGATGAAGTGCAGGCGGTGATGCGGCTGCGCAGATGCAGCCGCAATGAAGTGTCCCATCCCCGTATTTACTAGCATAAATGGTAATATAATGTATTTATGATCATTCAATCTTTTAATGCTTTTAGCTTGTTTATGTTTAATCTTATCAGTTATATAATTTCCCTGCATGCCCAAAATTTACAGACACAATGATTTAAAAACTAACCAGTTAACTGTTTTTTTTCTACCTATGAATGTACTGTTGTTGCAAGAAGGTCATCACAAATATATCACATTATTCAACTTCTGTATCCTTTTATACATGTCACTGTATACTTAATTTGAACTACATAATCTTTCATATCATAGCACTAATCTTGGAAATATTTGCCTTTTTTCACATAGTCAAGGCTGTATTTTTCAGAGACAAACGTGGAAACTGTTAGTTATGCATCAAAAAGAGATACTGGCAGATTGTGAAGAAGCATGTCAGGCTTTACTTGTGTGGATAAACAGCAAACATTTAGAACATATTAGTTACTTAAAACAGCAGCCAGCTTGGTGAAAGGTAAAATGAAGAGAGACATAGAGCAAGTGAAAATACAAAGAACTTCCTTCCTGTGAGTACAAACAAGTTGAAAACATATATAAGTACTCTGAACTGCATAGCGCCATCTCGAGCTCAAGTGCATACATGTTATGCAGTATATGTTGTTGCATTTCCCAACAGAAACTGGCATTGGTCAAAGCACACTAGGTCACATTGAATCTGCTACTTAAGTCCTGTAGTTTCTGCTTCTTTTACTTCTCATTCTCGATCGCAGGGTGGATGAGAGAACACTCTTTACATTTTTTTTATATTACTCTTTCTACAAGCATTGTTTCTCCTTCAAGCTTCACTTAGATCTCGCCTATTGATGTTATGTTTACCTTTCATCCTACTGGCCAGAGTGGCCAGCACTGGTTTTCTTTAAACCCTTGCCGACAAAGGACGTGCCAGGCACGTCCTGGGAGAATCTCCCTTAATGACAAAGGACGTGCCTGGCACGTCCTGCAGTGAATGAAGCGGTTTTCGCGATCAACGATCGCGAAAACCGCTTTAACAGTGCTGGTCTATTGCCTCGACATCGAGGCAATAGCCAGCACCGATATTTCTATTTTGGGACCCCCACGATCGCCCCACGGAGCGATCGTGGGGAGCCATATTGACGGAGCATGCTGCTCCGTCAATATGGCTAAGTCCTCTGCCGGTCTGAGCTTCGGAAGTGAAAGTAACTTCACTTCCGTCGCTCTGAATATGCTACTTGACTACCCCTAGTGGTAGTTTAGTAGCATTGCAATGGAAAATAATTAAAATACATATTTAATTAAATAAAAATAGGTTATTTAGCTATATTAGCCTATAGGGTTAAAATTAAATATTTTTTAGTATAAGGGATAGGGTTAAAATTAAATTAAAGTTAAAAAATATTAAGGGATATAATAAGGATTAGAGTTGGGGTTAAATTTAGTGTTAGGGTTAAATTTTGGGTTCGGGTTGGGGTCAAAAGATCAATATAGGAAAAAACCAAAATACACTTTTTTTGGTTTTTGCCCCATAACTCGCAAAAAAATACCGAAAAATATGGAAACATGCATATTTTTGAACTCGGGACAACATTTAGAAACTATTTAGACGGGGTCTTTTTTAATGATTTTATTTGTGTAAATTATATTTTAGGTCAAAGTTAGAAAAAGTGGTTTTTTTTAGATTTTTCATCATATTTTATGATTTTTTTGTAGTAAATGATAAGATATGATGAACATAATGGTATCTAATGAAAGCCCTTCTTATGACGATAAAAAAATATATAATTTGTGTGGGTACTGTGTGTGAGAAAGAAAAAAATTACAGCTAAACACAAACACCCTAGAAATGTCAAAACAGCCATTGTCACCAAGGGAAAGTCAAGGTGAAAATGTCTTGTCACTAAGGGGTTAAACACTATATGGGATTCTATTTTTTTTTTCCAAATTGGATGAAATCTTTTTTTACAGATTACATTGATTGTGGCTAATATGGACTGGGAACAAGTTAAGTATGTGGATCAACATGTACTGAACTCGTATGCAGTGTGTAGAGTGCTCTGAATCTTTGACGTCAGACGCCTGGCACTGGGGCATCCTCATGAGCTGAGTTACCTCCCCTTTATGAGCAGTTTCCCACCCATGGTAAATCAGGAGTGTGCATCACAATTTCACAACAATTTCCAAAGTCCACACTGTACTTTTCCTATGCACCTATCTTTTGCTCCCATTATCGAATTAATATAACTGTGAAAATTATAAATATACCCAATATACTTGTGAATCACCAAAATATAAACCAGGATGTGATTTACGATGAGCCCGATAAAAAAAAAATATATATGGTTCCTTTTAACCCAAAAATAATTTGTTATGTACAAAGAGACTGAGGATGTTTTTACAAAGTTAACAACAGCAACACAATATTTGTGTAAAATATAGATATGCAGTTTACTTATGTAACTATAATAATAATATTGTGAGATAACCACAATAATATAAAAAAAAACACAGTATCAAGCTATGTGGTAATAAATCATAAAACAATGTATTATTTCAATTATTATGTAATAATATATATGCACATACTTGACAACCTCAAGTATGCATACAATACAATTGGCAACAGAATTTTATTCCAGAACACAAGATAGTAGTATGCATTTAATGAGACATGGTACAGGACTTTATCAACTTGCAATATACCTACACATTATTAGATAATTAGATAATTTGTGCTTCAAGGAACTCATTATGGATTTACTGGATTACTAGACAAGGCCCAATGTTTCCAAACCTAATCTGATAACAATAATGGCATACAGTTTATCTACCCAAGCATGCTATGCATGAGATGATCAATAAAATCTTGTGGATATTAGTTATTAAAAATTTGACAGATTAGGCATAGAATAAAACAATTTATTTCTTGATAATACAAAGGGCATTTATCTAGTTTCTAGACATGTGCATTCGTTTTCGGACGAATGCATTTTCGTCCGGAAATAGCATTTTCGTCCGTTCGTCCGAAAAACAAATAACGAAAATGCTAAACTAACGAAAGCCGAATGAATGAATGGTTAAAAAACGAAAATCATAAGTCCATTCGTCCATTCGTGCTATTGGCATTCTATAAACCGAAATAGAGTCGGTTTATAGAATACCAATAGCATTACATATACATTCCATAAACCGACATAATCAACGACTTTCGGTTTCTGGAATGCATGTAATACTATTGGCTTTCTATAAATCGAACTAGAGTTCCCATTCATAAGAATTTCTTATGAATGGAGTCCCCATTCATAAGAAATTCTTATGAATGGGGCTCTCTTTCAGTTTATAGAAAGCCAATAGTATTACACGTATTCTATAAGCCAAAGTCTATAAACCGAAGGTTGTTCGGTTTATAGACTTTTGGTTTATAGAATACATAGAATTACATGTAATTCTATGTATTCTATAAACCGAAAGTCTATAAATCGAACAACCTTCGGTTTATAGACTTTCGGCTTATAGAATACATGGAATTACATGTAATGTTCGGTTTATAGACATGTTAGAACATAACTTGTTCGGTTTATAGACTTTCAGTTTATAGAATACATAGAATTACATGTAATTCTATGTATTGTATAAACCGAAATTCTATAACTACCTTCGGCTTATAGACTTTCGGCTTATAGAAAACGTGTAGTACTATTGCCTTTCTATGAACCGAACGAGAGCCCCATTCATAAGAATTTCTTATGAATGGGGCTCTCGTTCGGTTTATAGAAAGCCAATAGTATTAAACGTATTCTATAAAATGAACGAATAAAACGAAACGAAAAAAATGAACGAATTTCGTCTGAAACGAATGCAGTAATGAACGAAATTAGTTTTAGACGAAATAAATAACATTTTCGTCCGAATGGACGAAAACGAAACGATAATTTAGTTTTGCACATGTCTACTAGTTTCCTTCTGCAGTTGGAAAATAGACAGTACCAAGCTAATGGTTTATTCCTATCATGGAATGTATGAAATAGGTACACAACATGGATAGACTAATTACTGTGTACTACAAATGAAATTCTAATTGAATAAATAGCACATTATATATTAACAGATGGATCTTGAAAAATTACGATGTAGTTCAGCATTTCATGAAAATAAATAAAAAATATGCATGTACAAGTTAGCCTTTAAACTATGTGTAGCAATACAATTAATATGTTGTCTTTTTTAAAACATAATTTGTAAAAGTGGGTCTTTGTTCATAAAGAGAACATGTGCTAAGATTATTTGTCTCCCCTTGACTTTTAATTCTGAGCAATCAAATGCAAAGCTCACACCTTCCCTGCATTCAAATCACTTCTTTGCAACCTATTATAAACAATCCTTATCACCATTACACTCCTCTCTTCAATAACTTCCCTCCAGTCAGGAATGAGGGTGGAGATTACTTCAATCATTTGTCATATCATGTGATATTGTAATGTATATCACCTGGTGGAGCTCTTGACTAAACAATGCTCTTAACAAATGGCCACATCATGGATGGTTGACATAATAAGTTGTAATCTTTATTACCCCTTAATCAGTAATACTGAAAGAACACAGTTGGCACCAGGAAGACACTGGGGACAAAGATGACAATTAAAAACAAATATGTATGTTAGTCAAAGCAGCCTCCAACCCCTTCACAACAATGGACGTGTCAGGCACGTCCTGCGGGGAACTCTGTTCCTGACCATGGACATGCCTGGCACGTCCTGTGGTAAATCAAGTGGTTTTGCAAAAAACGATCACAAAAAACAACTTAACAGTGCTGGTCTACTGCCTCAATGTTGAGGCAGTGGCCAGCACCAAAATTTCCAATCTGGGTCACCCACGATCGCCCCATGGAGCGATCGTGGGAGCCATATTGACGGAGCAGCATGCTCCGTCAATATGGATATGCCCTCTGGTGGTCTGAGCTTCGGAAGTGAAAGTAAATTCACTTCCGAAGCTCTGAATGTGCTGCTTGACTGCTCCTAGAGGCAACCAAGCAGTAGTTCAATGCAAAAAAATAAAAATAAAAAAAAGATTTAATTAGCTTGAAACTAGTATGTCCTACCTATAGGGTTAAAATTAAATAATTTTTAGCATAAGGGATAGGGTTAAAATTAAATTAAAATTAAAATATATTAAGGGATAGCAAAAGGGTTAGAGTTGGGGTTAAATGTTGTGTTAGGGTTAAATTTAGGGTTCGGGTTGGGGTCAAAATATAGGAAAAAAACACAAAACACTATTTTTGGTTTTTGCTCCATAACATGCAAAAAAAATACCACAAAATATGGAAACATGCATATCTCTGAACTCGGGACAACATTTAGAAACAATTTAGATGGGGTCTTTTTTAATTATTGTATTTGTGTAAATAATATTTTAGGTCAAAGTTAGAAAAAGTGTTTTTTTTTAATTTTTCATCATATTTTATAATTTTTTTCTGTATTAAATTATAAGATATGATGACCATAATAAAACCCTTTCTTATGTCGATAAAAACAACATATAATTTTTGTAGGTACAGTATGTGAGAGAGAAGAAAATTACAGCTAAGCACAAACACCCCAGAAATGTCAAAACAGGCATTGTCCCCAAAGGAAAGTCAAGGTAAAAATGTCTTGTCACTAAGGGGCTAAAGGTGATAGATTTCACAAGCAAAATATAAATAAAGGGGTGGCGCAAATGAGGAGTTTAGTCAGGCCTAGAGCAGCACAAAACCTAAATAATACCACTGACTACATAGACTTAGTATCTTTCAATAAAGCATTCTTCTTGTAGAAATAAATAAAATATTGTGTGTTTATAGTGGTTGCTTATCAGTGAAATGTAAAATGTGAAATTTTATGTAATTGTGTTCACCGTGTCTAAAGGGTTGTGATGACTCATTGATGATCAATGTATATAGCTGTCATATATTAATAACCATAAAAATATGAATATGGGTTAGTAATTATAAATCACCAAAAATCTGAAACATTTATATGATTCATATATATGGGTCTGACCAAAAATACCCATATAAAAAATTTGTTATAGAGAGTTTGGATGACATCTTTACAAAAGTTAATACAATGCAAAAATTATTAATGAAAATAAAAATAAAAAGATAAGCATAATAGTGTAACAACAAAACATAATATCAATAGATGTTAATCATAATTCACATGCATGACTTATAACAGATGTAAATAAGATAAACATGAATGATGCATCTACGTAGCTATTTATCAACAAGAATGTAGTAAAATTTTCTATGCAGTTATGCTTCTGACCACAAGATGGCCATCCATTTTATTTAGATACAATCACACCCACATTGATAATGATTAGTAGTTAATAATTAGTTAGTTAATAATAGTACACCATAATTACCTACACATTAACAGCATATACTCTGCTTAGGTAAGGTAATATTGCTAAATCATATGACTTATGGCTATTTCTTAATCTGCCTGGTAAATGACAATGTATGTAAGAATAGGAATCTTGGCTGGATTTTTCCTGACTTCTCTAACCGAATTGTCTTTTAATCTGTAGCTATTAAAACATACGATGACATCATGTGAGATGTTACTCTGAGATAGGTTAGCAGGTTTCGGCAACCTATGTGATCTTTCAACTGACAATGGACTCAACATATCAGCCGGCAAATAGGTGGATAGGAGTTCATATAGATATTCATCCAGATCTACAATATTCTCAACTATCCCACAGATCTTTAGATCCTCTAAATCGGCCATTTTTACACTCGTCTTGTTATAACCGTATTAGTAGTTTCATTTTGGAGTTGCAAGTCATTAGCTTTCAGCTGAAGTGAAGCAATATCTTTTGCTTGAGTCAGGAGGGCATAATTAATGTGGGAAAGCTCTTCTTTATAGCCTAACAGATTTTTGTCTAGATCAGACTGAAATTGTGAATAGTTTAGTCCATAAAAACGTTTTTTTAATTGACTAATATATTAATTTTGATGGTATAAGATAGTGAGAATTTAGGAACTGTTCTGTTTTTGATGAAGTAATGTGGGGTGCAGATTAATGTCTCTTATAACTTCACAGCAGGCTGAAACTACCCTAACCCCGGGGAAACAGGTAAATGGGCCTCCCTGCTACCTCTTTTAAAAACAACACAACAGATCAGACACAGCCTATATACAATGGGATGATTAATAATATATATCTTTTTTTAAGATCAATGGGGAGATATAACTTATCAATTTCGATGCAATAAGGAATTTAAAAGATGATTACTGTTTTTGATTAATTGCTATAGGGTGTGGTCTTTTTTTTTTAGCTTAACTCTGCTGAAACGTGTGGGGATGCTATTAATTTTCCCGCTGCTCCTTTTGGGGGAAAGATGAAAGAAAAGAATAGGAGAAAGATAACATAACAGAGCAGACCCATCCTACACACACTGGGCGAATAGAATAATACTTTGTTAGAATAAAGGGGTTGATATAATTTGTTAAATTGGTGTGTATAGTTATGTAGGTGGCTCACTTAAATATCAACTTTGGTGGTAGAACAAAGCTAGAAAAGGGAAAATGCCCTGTTTTTGATTAATTGATGCGGGATGTAGACTAATGTAAGGTATAACTTTCTAAAAAGGGCCGATATAATTTGCTAAACTATGTCTGTATAGTAACGTAGGTTGTGTAGAAACGTAGTCTGTTAGCAAGATGTAAGTATAAGATCTGAGAACAGAATTGATGACATATGTGTTTTTTATGTTTTGTTTCCTCTGTATGGGGGTTTATTGTATAACTAATCACTTATTTTGATGGTATAACAAAGATCTTTCAAGAAACTGTTTACAAGTAATAAACACAGTTTGGAAGAAAGAAAAAAAAAGGGAATAGGTTTTTTTTTTTAAGGTTATTTCACTTTAAACTCACCTTGGGATTGCACATCTACGAGTGATTTTAAGTGGGGATAAATCTGTAGAGTATTGTACAATTAATCACTTATTCTGATGGTATAATAAAGATTTTGTCACATAAATAATAATCATCTGGGGGGTTTTGGAAAAAAGGAAATGGGGAAAAGCATTTTTTTAACTTAAGGTAGCGATATATAGATTAACATTTAATAGAATACTGTGGAGGCATTGTCTCCCATAGCACTGAGGGAAAGTTTGGGGTGTGCATTATCTCATTAGTTGATTTTTTCACAAGTAGCATAGGTATGCTACATAAAGTATGTCCAATAAAAATATAGCTTGTTAGACTGTTTAATTATAAAAGTTGGGGGAAATTTTTTTTTGGGGAAGGTTATTCCACTTTAAACTCACCTTCGGATTGCACATCAACGAGTGATTTAAGGTGGGGATAGATCTGTAGAGTATTGTATAATTAATCACCTATCTTGATGGTATAATAAAGATTTTGTCACTTAAGTAATAATCGTCTGGGGGGGGGGGTTGGAAAAGAGGAAACAGGGAAAAGGAATTTTTTTTTTTAAAGGTAGCAATATATAGATAAACATTTAATAGAATACGGTAGTTTGTTTAATTATAAGAGCTGGGAGTTTTTTTTTTTTTTTTCTTTTCTTCTCAGTCGAATAGCACGGTTCTTTTGGTTCAAAACTATACATCCTCTGGCAGCACCTGCCCATCCCTGATGGTACAGGGACTTTTTTTCCCCCACCGTTCATGCATAAACTGGAGCTGTTTTCTCCAGGACGTATGGACAATAAGAGTGGTTGTGTAGTGAAGTATGAATGTGTAAGGCAAGATGGAGATAATGGAGGAGAGTATAGGGGGGCCCGCCGGAAAGGAGCTTGGATCTGTTGGAGCAGACTTTTAGAATCTATTAAACTGGTGACGTTTAATGCGCAGGGGTTGAACTCACCATATAAGCTCTCATACTTGTATGATTTACTAGAGACAGAAAGGGTAGATGTAGTATTTATCCAGCAGACGCATTGGAGGAGAGACCATCATAGTTTATGGAAATGTAGCAAATATCCACATGTGTATGTATCTTCACTAGCAGAGCAAAAAGAGGAGTAGCAATACTGTTGTCTGCTAGACACAAATTTAAGTATGTCTACCATGAATCCGACCGGGAGGGTTGATGTTTGTTGTTGATTTGTCGGATTGACGACGCTGTGAACACATTGATCAATCTTTATGCTCCATTGGACAGACTGACTAGAAATATTAATCATTCGATTGAACTAGTTGAAAAGTTTGAGGAGTAGTTGTAATGGGGGCGACCTAAATTTACTTGCCAATATAGAGCTTGACAGAAGAGCATCTAGATTGGGTAAAAGCGACACATATCTGAAAGCTAAGGCCGAGTCCTTTCCCTCTTGTTTATTTAGGAATAATATCTACAATGTCTGGTGAGTACATCATCTGGAGGAGAGAGACTAAACGTTTTATTCCAGAGTTCATTCCTCATCCTCCCGAATTAATTACTTTTTAATGCTGGTATCCACGCTAGATATAGTTTTCAAGATAAGGGTGGGGAAAATTACATGGTCAGACCATGCCCCAGTATTCATGGAAATAAGATGAGATTTATCATATAAAATACTCAACAGCTGGAAACTAAACGATCCCCTATTAAGTACCCCAGAAAGTACACAGGGCTTGGTAGATCAGACAAGATTGTTTCTAGAGTGTAACGATAACGAGGAGACCTCCGATTCAAATTTATGGTGTGCTCTAAAGAGTGTCATGAGAGGGCATCTGATTAAAAAGGGGCGTGGCTTAAAAAACAAAGAGGAAAAGATCTGGCACAATTGTATGCTGATCTGGCCATTCATGAAAAGAAAAACAAGCAGTATCCTGGGAGTGTGGGAGGGGATAGGATTCAGGAATTACAGCACCAGATTATAGACAGATTGAGGAAGAATGCTGAAATAGCTCTGTCGCGATTAAAGAACAAATGGTACTATAGAAATAATAGATTTGGCAAAGAACTATTGAAAAAAATGTAAATGATGAATAAATACTATAGAATCCAAAAAATTGTTCAAAATGGAACGACGTACATCTCCCCAAGACAGATAGCTAAATATTTTAAAACATACTATGAAAAACTGTAAAACTTGCCCCACTCTGATCTGATGTCTCTACGTCACAGACCTCTGATTTTCTGAAATCTCATAATCTCCCAAAAGTGTCAAGTGAGAAGTTGGACTTGCTTAATCGACCAATTTCTTCTTTAGAAATATCTAACACTATCAAAGAACCAAAGAAAGGTAACGCCCCCGGACCGGATGGATACTCTGCTATTTTTTTCCAGACATTGAATCAGGTTATTACTCCTATATTAACGCAGTATTTAATGCAGTTCCCTAAAGAGGTGATGGAGGCGTCCATTTCCCCGATTCCGAAGCCAGGAAAGGACCCCACCCTTGTGAGTAATTATAGACCCATTTCGCGCATTAACTTAGATATAAAAATGTATTTGAATATATTAGCCCAGAGATTAAAAGGGGTGATACAAGAGATTAAAAGGGGTGATACATGACCTGATTAATTCTGATCAAGCAGGGTTTATGCCGGGAAGATCAGGCGCTGACAATCTGGCAGGATTCTTGGGATTATGGATTAAATCAACCAGGAGAAGCTGCCCTCTATCATAGTAGCCTTGGATGCCGAGAAAGCTTTCGATAGAGTGGACTGGTGATTTCTGGCAGAAACCCTGCAGGTCTTTGGTATAGTGGGCCCATTTTTTGATTATACCATGGCTCCATACTCGAATCCTCAGGCAAGGATTAAGGGTCCTTTCCTGGCCTTTGAGTTTTTTCCTATCAGGAATGGTACTAGATAGGGTTGTCCGTTGGCACCATTGTTGTATGCCCTTAGAATCCCCTATATTCCCCTATAGAATCGATCCCTTATAGAGGAACTTGAACTCTATGGGTTTTTGAACTCACCATATAAGCTCTCATACTTGTATGATTTACTAGAGACAGAAAGGGTAGATGTAGTATTTATCCAGCAGACGCATTGGAGGAGAGACCATCATAGCTTATGGAAATGTAGTAAATATCCACATGTGTATGTATCTTCACTAGCAGAGGGAAAAAAAGAGGAGTAGCAATACTGTTGTCTGCTAGACACAAATTTAAGTATGTCTACCATGAATCCGACCGGGAGGGTTGATGTTTGTTGTTCATGTCCGTTGGCACCATTGTTGTATGCCCTTAGAATCCAGCCACTGGCTGAACATATAAGGAGGTCTAGTGACATTCGTAGCATCAGAGTGGGGCAACAGGAACACACTATTACGCTATACGCCGAGGATGTGCTATTAACTCTACCTTCCCCTATAGAATCGATCCCTTATAGAGGAACTTGAACTCTATGGGTCTTTTTCTGACTGCAGATTAAATCTGGCTAAGACGCAAACTATAGCTTTTTTTTACACCAATAGGTTACCCACAGATACTGAGAAATTTTGTGAAAAAAGTAAGTAATTCAGAGATAGTAGAGTATCTTGGAATTAAAATCATTCCCCGACTTGGAAACCTAGGAACAGTAAACTATAATCATCTTTTAACAGACCTCCAAAAACTTACAACTTAGTGGGGTAAAATAGAAACATCATGGCTTGGTCGGATCAATATCCTTAAGATGTATATACTGCCCAAGTGGGTTTATCTCTTTAGGCTTATCCCTGGTAGGGTAGCCAACTCACTACTTAGAGATTTTGACCTATTGATTTCTATGGGGGGCCAGAAAACCACGTATCCCTGGTAGAACCCTAAGACGTAGTCTAGATCAGGATGGGCTGGGATACCCAGACCTTCACAATATTTTGGAAGCCTGTCAGATTGCCCATACGGTAGCTTGGAAACAGGAGCTAAATGTAAACCAGGAGTGGTATAATATCAAGAAAAAACTAACCAACGACATATGGGGACCAGGTCCAGAGTGGTTAAAGATATTATGTATGCCTGGAACAAAATAAAAAAATCTCTGAATACGGGTAATACTCTGTGATGTTTTGCACAAATCAATCAATAATTCCTGTATAACGAAGTACTCACTTTATTAATACATATATAACAGGATTTTCCTATTGCTTCCTTGTTACACAGGGTTTCAGCAGCTCCATTTTCAAAACCCTTGAACATTCTATCCCCCCAACTGCCAACAGAAACAGGAAGTAAAAACCAAAAGAAAGGAAGTGCATTATTCACAGCCATCAAAAATTTCAAGAATCTGTTGTAGTAACACAAAATGAATAACCACCCTGTCTCCCCAGATTAAGTAGCCATCTTGAATTGATAACTCCTGAGCCTTTGTTTGGAATGACTTGAGATGTATTGGAGTCTTTAGTGGCCAACCCTTTCGTACAAAAATAAGTATTTCCATCAGCAAAGAGTCCTGTGCAATTTCTCTGGCTGTTATCACCTCACTAAAATATATTGTAGATCTTTCTGTGGTAGTTAATTGTGAATCTAGAAGTCTAGAGAATGCATCTGCATTAGAATGCAGAGCGTTTGGACGATATTGTATCTGATACTGATAAGCCCCCAGAGTTAAGGCATACCTCGGAAGTCTTGCTGCCGTCGTGATTGAAATACCTTTCTGTGGGTAAAACATTGTCAATAAAGGTTTATGGGCCATAAGTAGTGTGAAGGGTCGACCATATATATAAAGATGGAATTTCTTTACTGCCCATACTATTGCCAGAGCCTCTTTATCTATTTGAGAATAGTTTTTTTTCTGTAGCTGTGAGTGATCTAGAGGCAAAAGCCACTGGCCTGTCTGTCCCATCAGCCATGGAATGAGACAGAACTGCTCCCAGTCCGTAAGGTGATGCATCACAAGCAATGGAATTCGGCTTTTCCAAGTCGTAGTGTACTAAAATATGTGAACTACGAACTAGTTCTTTTGACTTATGGAAGGCTGAAGCACATTCTACTGTCCAGCACCATTGTCGTTTACTCTCTAGAAGACGATGTAAATGCTACAAGACATGAGCTAAATTTGGCAAAAAAAGGTTGTAATCATTTAGCAGACCAAGATAGGACCTCAGTTGTGTCACATTTTGTGGAGTTGGAGCATCCTGTAATGCCATGACCTTCTCATCTGTTGTATGTAGCCCATGTTTATCAATTACATGAGCACAAAATTCAAGACGATTCTGCATGAATTGGCATTTATCCAAATTCCCCTTCAATCAATATTCCATAAGTCTTTGCAAAACTGCCTCTACATTCTGTTTATGTTCCTCCTCTGATTTACCCATCACCAGCATGTCATCTAACAGGCACTGTGTCCCAGGAATTCCAGCTAACAGCTTGTCCATTGTTCGCTTCCAGACAGCTGGTGCAGGTAAATGCCAAAAACCATACTGTTATACCTGAATAGCCACCGATGGGTATTAATCGTAAGTAGTGGTCGAGAATCTGGATGTACAGATAACTGTAGGTATGCATTTTTCAAGTCAATTTTGGTGAATTGCTGGCCACCTGACAATGATGCAAAAAGATCATCTACCCTAGGAAGGGGATACTTATCTATTTTAAGCTGTGTGTTAAGAGCCATGCGGAAATCCCCACAAATCCGTGTCTCCCCATATTGTTTTCTCACAAGGACAATGGGTGAAGCCCACTTACTCTTGTGAACCTGGGAGATGATATTCATCTACTCGAATCTCCTCAATTCTGTCTCCACTCCAGCTCTTAGAGCAAAAGGCACACTTCTTGCTTTAAAAAATATCGGTGTTGCTCCTTCCTTTAATTCTAAGGAAACCTGTTGTCCCTTTACAGTCCCCAATTGGCCATCAAACACTGGTGCATACTTTTCCTGTAATTCCCTAATCCAGTCAAGTCTGGTCTGATTTTCATTCAACACATTACATGGATACTTATGTACTTGAGGCATCCCGAGAGCCTTTATCCACTCCCTACCAAAAAGTGGAGGTACTCCTTTCTCTAAGATATAGAGAGGTAGTTTCTTCTTACACTTGTTGAATGTAACTGTTACTGTCACACAACCCACTGGTATTAACATTTCTTTAGAGTCTTGCAGTCTTGCTGTTGTCTGAATTATTGGACTATGTATTTTAAGGCGTTTCCAGTCTGTCAAAGAAATCACTTATACAGCTGCACCTGTGTCCATATTCATCGTCAGTTCCTTTCCATTTACAACAACCTGAACTGTTAAAGATTAGAACCTATTTTATTATTTTTAAATTTCATACCGGACATTGTTCATCTGAATCCTCAGAAGACTCCTGCATTTGTACTCTGTAGGCATTCTTTGCTCTGTCTCTGAAATGATTACTGCCTCCATCTGCCGTGGATTTACACACTCTTTGTAGGTGGCCCATTTTTCCACAAGCATGACACTTGGCATGCTTGAATCTGCATGCAGATGCAACATGTGTAGCAGCTCTGCAGCGATAACATTTGTAATGTGAATGTTCCTGTTTTGATAGTCGTTTTCCCTGTGATACACTTGGTACTCTAGCATCTAATTTTAAAACGTTTACCTTTGCCTCCTGTGTTTTGTCCAGTCTGCTGTGTAATAGATTAGCATCCTCACAGCCTTGTAGAGGCTCAACCCAAGAGGCCCATAAATCCGAGTAAGGATCAAAGTCCTTTATAGTGCCAATGGCTGCCATGTCAGTTTGGGTTCTACAGCCTCGTCGCCACTGTGATGTTTTGTGCAAATCAGTCAATAATTCCTGTATAACGAAGTACTCACTTAATACATATGTAACAGGATCTTCGTATTGCTGCCTTGTTACACAGGGTTTCTGAAGCTCCATTTTCAAAACCCTCAAACATTCTACCCCCCCAACTGCCAACAGAAACAGGAAGTAAAAACCAAAAGAAAGGAAGTGCATCATTCACAGCCAACAACAGCCCAACTGCCCATACATCACAATACATACACTCATACACTCACACACTCATACACAGCCCAACAGTCCATACATCACATACTCTTTCAAAGGCAGCCCCAATATCGATTCTACCCATGTATGCAGCAAACCTGAACTTGAACTCTTGGCAGGAAGCAGGGATTCATTTGCTTGGTGACCTTTACATAGACGATCAAGTGATCCCATTTTCAGATTTGTCTCTTAAATACAGATTGGGGCCTAGAGATCTTTTTAACTATCTAAGGATTAAATCACTCTTGCTGGTTAATCCAGCTTCAGAGCTAACGGAATGGAAGGAGTTCATCTCTTCCAATTTAAGCAGGAAGATTATATCGAACTCGATAAAATTTATTGTGGGTAAGAACCCACCTGTAAAGACCCTCTCCATTATCCAATGGGAGAGAGAGTTAGGTTCTGTGTATCCTCTGTGTGATTGGTTTAAGGTATGGAAAGAGACTAGACGATCAGTTCATTGTATTAACATTCAAGAACATTTTTATAAATTGACTCACAGATGGTACATGGTACCATCAAGGTTAGCTAAATTCTCTAATGACCCTAGTGACGTATGTTGGCGTTGTCTGAGGAGGTCGTGATCGCAAGTACACGTGTGGTGGGATTGTGGTGTTTTGGATAGTTATAAAAAAATTATCCAGGAAACATTGGCTTCCCTGTTTGACTATGGTGAGGAGATCCTACCACAGTCTTTCATATTTGATTTAGATCTACCTGTACTTGATAAATATAAAGTAATCCTCTGTATCAATGTTTTCTTGGCTTTGAAAATCTGCCTGGCAAGGTAACAAACATTCCATCCTGGCTGGAAGTTGAATCGCAGATTGAATTTCAGGCGCAAACGGAAAGATATTACTATGTATCAGCTTTAGGCAGTCGGAGTATGTATGATAAAATATGGACACGATGGAGATTGTTTTTCGGACTAGATGGTAATCAGTCCACTTTGGGGCCCTCTCCTCCGACTTAGATCAGATATAAGACCCCCGTGCATTAGATCCATGCTACCTCTGGCGAATACCCTTTACGCTCTCCTCCTCAGAAAGGGTGACAGATAAACACCAGGCTAAAATATATAGATCCTATAAATTGTGGGAATTATGTTTAAATTTCCCAGATATATGCTTATTACATCCATAAAAATTTAGATTATGCTAGTAACAAAATACCACATTTATACATTAACGGCAGAGGTTGATATACAGTTGAACATTCTTCCTTCCATTGAAGCTCAATATTATGTGTATGGAGATGTCTTTGTTATAGTGAACATGTGCTATTAAAAGCCTCATCATCCTGAGTTCACCCCAGAAAGGAAAGACTCAGCACTTTTCTAAAACATTCAAATCTCCCAACTCACTAGTGTGTGGCAGCTATACACCCTCTTCCAAGATACGTTTCTCCTCACCTCCTTTTTCTACATCTCATGTCTCTAGTTATCAACCAAACCTTATCTCAGCATTACACCGTGCTCTCTGTAACTTTTAGCCAATTAAAATCAATGGGTTTCATTTAAACGACAGGATGTCATGATTTATAGATATACCTTGATAGTTAGTTTAATGTAAGAATATATATATATATATATATATATATATATATATATATATAAAAATATATATATATATATATTAAAATGTATGGTAGTGTTAATACATTTTCAAATTAGAGTAGACATTCTTATTGTGCAACATTAGATTAAGACTCATAATAAAATGTATACCACACTTATAAAACAATAAAAACAATATTCTAATTAATATGTAGGATTAATTATACTTTACATATTTATGAGTGAAGGTGTGATATATAAGTATAGCTCTTAATGAGTGATTTTAATCAACTAGGTGTGTTTATAATAAGCATGAAGAGATTCTTCAAATCTAAGATCTAAACAGTCTCACAGTCTGTGTCTAGGTCTGTCAGTTTGGGTGGGCTAGTAAGCTGAATTCCACCCCCTTTCTCCTCTTATATGTATGTATGTATGTATGTATGTATCTATGCAGATACAGCTGGCACAATGAAATGTGGCTAGAGTCATAAACAATCAACTAACAATGACCCCCTTTCCTCTTCTGGTCTGGACTAAACATCTCTACCACTCTTATCAGTAACAGATTTGGTTTATGATAACAGAGTTAGGAATGTGGAAGACTTTCTTTTGTCCTCAGAGACATGGAATAAGATTTGAACAGACAGAAGGATGACCAAAAACTGACAAAATGGATGCTGCTGGCATCCATCTTGTTATCCTTGGCTTCTGCTTTATTCATATATACCAGTCTCAAGATTACTCTTTAATACCTCTGACATAGCTCTAGGTGAGTATACAGATTTTTAAGTTACCCTGATGGTTGGTACATTGGTTCATCAAAATGCAAAAGATATGTTTATGATACTTTATGTTTTCATAATATTAGGGAAAAGGTTGCAGTGCAGTTAGGTGAGATGAATGTCAGTAGCACTTTGCTGTCAGAAGTGGTCACATGCTGTGAAAGAGAATTCAGTTTAAATGAGACTTAGTTCTGCGTCGCATATTGTTAGGATTGGTTGGAATTTAAAGTCTAGGAGGCATCAAAAATATACTCTTTGTTAACAAATATACTCTTTGTTGTAAATGCACCATAATCCTGAAACAAATTATAGTTCTTATGTCAAATATGTTTCATGTTATATTAGATAGTGAGCTACAGTCCAAAAATAATCTAACAAGTGTATGATGCAGTAAGAATGGTATGGGGGCCTACAAATAGAGATTGTGGCACCCTGGACCTGCTGCATTGTCAGGGTCTAAGACCCACTCTGCCACCAGCCAGAGGGCCCTTACCTGATCCTGCAGCTCCCCAGTCCTCCTCTCCTTTCCAGATGAACGCTTCACGACGTGCAAGGCCACAAACCCGCCTCTAGTAACTCAGGCACCTTAAATCGCGGGTGCCTGTGTGTTGCGGCGGTCGAGGGGGCATGGCCTAATTCCGTGTGCCCTGATCTCATTGGTGGGTGGGAGAGACGCGGGGGACAAGGCTGGAAACCTTCTTCATAGAGTACCAGCAAGTAGGAGGAGTTTAGGTGTCACTCTAAACTGGTGGGAGGGGTTTTGGTCTTCCAGCCCTATATAAACCCAGCAATGCCTTCAATCAATACTTGGTTGTCAAGCTGTTCATGACCCTGCTCTGTCCAGCCCCTGGTTACCACTTGTGGGTATCCATATTGATTCGTAGTGATTTCCTTGTCTTTTTGATCCTGGCTTGTCTACTGATTTCACTGCTTGTATTATGTGTATGGAGATGTCTTTGTTATAGTGAACATGTGCTATTAAAAGCCTCATCATCCTGAGTTCACCCCAGAAAGGAAAGACTCAGCACTTTTCTAAAACATTCTAATCTCCCAACTCACTAGTGTGTGGCATCTATAAACCCTCTTCCAAGGGTTTATAGATGCCACACACTCCTCCTCACCTCCTTTTTCTACATCTCATGTCTCTAGTTATCAACAAAACCTTATCTCAGCATTACACCGTGCTCTCTGTAACTTTTAGCCAATTAAAATCAATGGGTTTCATTTAAACGACAGGATGTCATGATTTATAGATATACCTTGATAGTTAGTTTAATGTAAGAATATATATATATATATATATATATATATATGCATTAAAATGTATGGTAGTGTTAATACAAGTTCAAATTAGAGTAGACATTCTTATTGTGCAACATTAGATTATCGTGTTTGAAAAATCCCCCTCGTCTTATAATCGAGCTCATCTTATAATCTGACCTCAAATTGAGCTGCAGGGGACCTGGATCCCCCTCTCTAACAGCAGGGGATGTCTGCGCGATGAGCGCAGACTCCCCCTGCTGCCGCCCGGCACGACCGCCGGGCTCATCGGGCAGACATCCTCCGCTGCCCCGCTAGCCACCAGGAGAATCGGGCAGCTGGGGGATGGGGGGATGCTGGAGACATCCTCCATGCTGCCCGACCGACACTTCCGTCTATTATGACGGACCAGCTGTCCCCTATGTATCGTGCAGACATCACCCGACTGCCCCCACTAGCCACCAGGGACCAATAAAAAGGTGAGGGGGAGGGAGGGAGGGGGGTAGAAAGACATGGGGGACGGTGACAGAGGGGGGAGAGCAACAAGGGGAGGGAGGGGGAAGAGACAGAGACAAGGGAAGGGAGGGGGGAAAGAGACTGAGACAAGGGGAGGGAGGGGGGAAGAGACAGAGACAAGGGGAGGGAGGGGGTTGGTAGAGACAGAGACAAGGGGAGGGAGGGGGTTTGAAGAGACAGAGACAAGGGGGGTGCAGTAACAGACAAGGGGAGCGAGGGGGGAGACAAAGGGAGGGGGAGAGAGAGACAACACTAAGGGGAGGAGAGAGAGAAAAAAAATGGGGGCAAGGGAAAGAGAGAGGCAGCATTGGCACATAAAAAGAAATAAAAACAAGAAATACATTTTTTGATATCATAATTTTTTATTAAAAAAGCTATTTACATGTGAATATATACAAGTTGAACTTTTTTCCTATAGGGTAGTCTTATATTCAGGCTTTTAATTTTTTTCCTAGTGGAATATCCAAAGTTTGGGGGGTCGTCTGATAATCAGGGTCGTCTTATAATCGAGCAACTACTCATAATAAAATGTATACCACACTAATAAACAATAAAAACAATATTATAATTAACCCCTTGACGACAAAGGACGTGCCAGGCACGTCCTGGGAGAAACTCCCTTAACGACAAAGGACGTGCCTGGCACGTCCTGCATTGAATGAAGCGGTTTTCGCGATCAACGACATCGAGGCAATAGCCAGCACCGAAATTTCTATTTTGGGACCCCCACGATCGCCCCACGGAGCGATCGTGGGGAGCCATATTGACGGAGCATGCTGCTCCGTCAATATGGCTAAGTCCTCTGCCGGTCTGAGCTTCGGAAGTGAAAGTAACTTCACTTCCGTCGCTCTGAATATGCTACTTGACTACCCCAAGTGGTAATTTAGTAGCATTGCAATGGGAAATATTTTAAATAAATATTTAATTAATTAAAAACAGGTTATTTAGCTATATTAGCCTATAGGGTTAAAATTAAATATTTTTTAGCATAAGGGATAGGGTTAAAATTAAATTAAAGTTAAAAAATATTAAGGGATATAATAAGGATTAGAGTTGGGGTTAGATTTAGTGTTAGGGTTACATTTTGGGTTTGTGTTGGGGTCAAAAGATCAATATAGGAAAAAAACCAAAAAACACTATTTTTGGTTTTTGCCCCATAACTCGCAAAAAAATACCGAAAAATATGGAAACATGCATATTTTTGAACTCGGGAGAACATTTAGAAACTATTTAGATGGGGTCTTTTTTAATGATTTTATTTGTGTAAATTATATTTTAGGTCAAAGTTAGAAAAAGTGTGGTTTTTTTTAATTTTTCATCATATTTTATGATTTTTTTTGTAGTAAATTATAAGATATGATGAACATAATGGTATCTAATAAAAGCCCTTCTTATGATGATAAAAACAACATATAATTTGTGTTGGTACTGTATGTGATAAAGAAAAAAATTACAGCTAAACACAAACACCCTAGAGATGTCAAAACAGCCATTGTCACCAAGGAAAAAGTCAAGGTGAAAATGTCTTGTCACTAAGGGGTTAATATGTAGGATTAATTATACTTTACATATTTATGAGTGAAGGTGTGCTCTTAATGAGTGATTTTAATCAACTAGGTGTGTTTATAATAAGCATGAAGAGATTCTTCAAATCTAAGATCTAAACAGTCTCACAGTCTGTGTCTAGGTCTGTCAGTTTGGGTGGGCTAGCAAGCTGAATTCCACCCCCCTACAGCTGGCACAATGCAATGTGGCTAGAGTCATAAACAATTAACTAACAATGTCCCCCTTTCCTCTTCCGTTCTGGACTTAACATCTCTACCACTCTTATCAGTAACAGATTTGGTTTCTGATAACAGAGTTAGGAATGTGGAAGACTTTCTTTTGTCCTCAGAGACATAGAATAAGATTTGAATAAGATTATTACCCTGTTTTGCCTTTACGTTGCCTGCCCCGACTCTGGATTGTTACACCGGATTTCTTACTGGATCTACTTAGACTCTGAGCTGTGTGTATTCCTTTATCCTTTGGGCCTCAGTTATCCACCCTGCTATGTAGCTTCCTTCCTGAGCCCGACATGAATTTTGCCTTTGATAAACTTTTGCTCTACCCTCTAACCACCTTTCGTATCTGGGTACATTTAGACTCCAACAATAATAAGCAGCTTGACCATTTTTCATCTAATTGTTTTTCAAATATATAGGAATATTTTGGTTAACAGGCCTTTAGATAAACTGTGTAAATATTAATTGTGAAATCCACAAAATTCATGCAGCTAAATATTACATCTTTAGCCAATTCAACTACCTCAGAACTGGTAATGTTCAAATTAAACTCAGAAATAACTTTTATCAAATAGTTCTAAATGTTATTATTCAGCACCATTATTCTAATTTCCTGATATACTGAAGTGTATTCAGTGGGAATAGTTGGAAGAAACATCAGTCTAAAAACGATTGAAAGGTGCCAATTTGGTTTCCACGCTATTATATAGTAAAATGCTGACAAGTAATAGCTATATTTATATTACATAAAGAACATTGCAGAAGTTTGTTGTCAGCCAAATGTAGTTCAGACGAGTTAAGAACCTGAGGCATATTCTTCCTCAGGCTCCTAATCAGTTAGATATATATGGCATACTTTTGCTCTTCTAGCATTTCTGGAGAAGAATGTCTGTTTTTTGAAAGACTGATAGGTTGATAGATAGATGGACAGAATGAATCAGATTGACATAAACAGAGAGACAGACAGACACATCTATTGGTAGAATGATTTAGGATGACAGACACCTAGTACAGCAACAGCTAATATTCAAGAATAAAATATTAATAACAATCAAATTGAAAGATGAAAATGAAAAGAGTGGACAGATAAGGGATTGGGTAAAGATAAGCATCTAGTATGAGGTTACTAAGGAGATAATGTAGATAAAACCAAGCGTACAAAATAATTGGAAGCAACGCAAGTGCTTTAATTTGAAGCAGACAATGTAATACATACAATTGTGATAACTATTATTAATGTTATATAAATGGGTAATCTAACCATCACCACATGCTGATGTGCTGAAAATCTATAATCGCAGAAAAGATAATGTGAATAGGACATACAATATAGCATACACAAAGTACCATGATGCAACAAATGTGGCAACACAAGAAATCTGTACACTATCACAAATATGCTAAAATAATTCTAAAAACACTTGCATTTTACCTACCATTTCTTTCATGCGTATTCAAAGCTAAAAGATTATGAAAAAAAGAGAGTGTTTGTTAAACCTGGAACATATTCTAAATATGTCTAATTTATTCACAAATATTAGGTTTGCACCTTCTACTGACTCTCCCATTCAAAATATTTTAAGAAGCAAAGTCTCCCAAAAGATAACTAGGCTTGCACTGTGTGCATAAATATATTGCACATGCTACTTGCAAAGCACACATCTACATGTTTTTTTTTTCCTTCAGGTGTACAGCTAGCATTGCCAGCCAGACCGTTTTTTGCTGGACACATATAACTTGTCATGCTCCTCTGCACAATGTAGTCTAGAGGGAACCAATTAGTTTCTCAAGGAGAGGATTTCATAGGAACTACCATAATGAATTATCAGATGTTTATCTGCATACATATTAACTATACATTCTGCAGGACCTTCAAAAAAATGACTGTATAAATGGTAGTGTTAAATGGCTGTATAAATTATGTGGTTTCCTATGTAATGGTAGGTACCATCCTATAGGACATACTACTGTAGTGCTGTCTGTTCTCGGTGAGTCTGTGCTCCCACCTCCTTTTTTGTCTTCATAAATCAGGTTATGCCCATATTGCCGTGGGTCCCTGGCTTGCTTCACCTAGAGGATCATCAGTAGACATGTGCAAAACTAAAATTTTCGTTTCGTTTTCGTCCATTCGGACGAAAATGTTATTTATTTCGTCTAAAACGAATTTTGTTCATTAATGCATTCGTTTCAGACGAAATTCGTTCATTATTTTCGTTTCGTTGGCTTTCTATAAACCGAACGAGAGCCCCATTCATAAGAAATTCTTATGAATGGGGCTCTCGTTCGGTTCATAGAAAGGCAATAGTATTACTTGTATTCTATAAGCCGAAAGTCTATAAACCGAACGACTTTCGGTTTATAGACTTTCGGCTTATGGAATACATGTAATCCTATTGCTATTCTATAAACCAAACGACTTTCGGTTTATAGAATAACCATAGGTTTACATGTATTACATAAGCCGAAAGTCTATAAACCGAAAGCCGTTCGGTTTATAGGCTGTGGGCATTTAACTATACGGAGACAGAGTCTCCATTCATATGAATGGAGACTTTGTCTCCGTATAGTTAAAAGCCGACAGCCTATAAACCGAACATTCGGTTTATAGGCTGTCGGCTTTTAACTATACGGAGACAAAGTCTCCATTCATAATTTTATGAATGGAGACTCTGTCTCCGTATAGTTAAATGCCCACAGCCTATAAACCGAACGTTCGGTTTATAGGCTGTCGGCTTTTAACTATACGTTTGTCTCCATTCATAATTTTATGAATGGAGACTCTGTCTCTGTATAGTTAAATGCTATTGTATTCTATAAACCGACTCTATTTCGGCTTATAGAATGCAATAGTACTACGAATGGACGAATGAACGAATGATTTTCGTTTATTAACCATTCGTTCATTCGGCTTTCGTTAGCTTAGCATTTTCGTTCTTCGTTTTTCGGGCGAATGGACGAAAATGCAATTTTCAGACAAAAATGCATTCGTCCGAAAACGAATGCACATGTCTAGTATATATTCACATGTAAATTGCTTTTTTAATAAAAAATTATGATATAAAAAAATTCTTGTTTTTATTTCCTTTTATGTGACAATGCTGCCTCTCTCTTTTCCTTGCCCCCAGATTTGTCGCTCTCCCCCCCTTAGTGTTGTCTCTCTCTCACCCTCCCTTTGGCTCCCCCCTCGCTCCCCTTGTGTCTGTCTCTTCCCCCTTCCCTCCCCCTGTTTCTCTCTGCCCCCCTCCCCTTGTTTCTGTCTCTTCCCCCCTCCCTCCCCTTGTTTCTCTCCCCCCCCCCACGTTACTCTGCCCCACCCCCCCTTGTTATTCTGTCCCCCCAATTACCTGTTTCTTGCTCCCTGGTGGCTAGTGGGGGCAGCCGGGGGATGTATGCACTATACATAATAGACGGAAGTGTCGGGCAGCATGGAGGTTGTCTGCACGATTCGTGCAGACATCCCCCAGCTGCCCGATTCTCCCTGGTGGCTAGCGAGGCAGCGGAGGATGTCTGCGCGATGAGCGAGACCTCCCCTGCTGCCACCTGGAACGACCGCCAGGACTTTTATGAGGAAGCCGGAAGTACCCAGCTTCATCATAGAAGTCCCGGCGGTCATGCCGGGCGGCAGCAGGGGAGATCTGCACTCATCGCGCAGACATCCCCTGCTGTTAGAGAGGGGGATCCAGGTCCCCTGCAGCTCTGCTGGGGACCTGGATCCCAGTCTTATAGTCTGACCTCAATTTGAGGTCAGATTATAAGACAACCTCGATTATAAAAGGGGTATTAACACTTCCCTTGCTGATCACAGTTTCTTGTTACTGTGATCCGTTTCCTTCCAAGTTTATGGACCTCATTTAGTTTTTTCAAAATAAATTTTATTTTGTACATTTTTACTATATTACTTATATTCTTTTCATGTATTAATGTAATTACAGTTAACTCCTACAAGCCTGTGCTGTGATTATGACCAGAGCAAACGTTAACCCATTCGTGACGTTGGGACGTTCTATGCCGTCCTTATTTTAAGTCCCTTAAAGTCGTTAGGACGGCATAGTACGTCCTGTGTTAAACAGCTCATATCGCGGCTCGGATCATGCTGCAGGCACTTGGCGGGATCCCACCTGTCAGATGAGGCCATTTTAAATTATGAATGGAGACTTTGTCTCCGTGTAGTAAAATGCCGACAGCCTATAAACCGAACGTTCGGTTTATAGGCTGTCGGCTTATGGAATACATGTATTCCTATTGCTATTCTATAAACCGAACGTTCGGTTTATAGAATAGCAATAGGAATACATGTATTCCATAAGCCGAAAATCTATAAACCGAACGTTCGGTTTATAGGCTGTCGGCTTTTAACTATACGGAGACAAAGTCTCCATTCATAATTTTATGAATGGAGACTCTGTCTCTGTATAGTTAAATGCTATTGTATTCTATAAACCGACTCTATTTCGGCTTATAGAATGCAATAGTACTACGAATGGACGAATGAACGAATGATTTTCGTTTATTAACCATTCGTTCATTCGGCTTTCGTTAGCTTAGCATTTACGTTCTTCGCTTTTCGGACGAATGGACGAAAATGCTATTTTCGGACGAAAATGCATTAGTCCGAAAACCAATGCACATGTCTAATCATCAGCCATACCACACTGGGGAGACCAATGTAAGCCAAAATGCACATCTGTGGTTTGCTTTGTTCCTTGTACAGAAGAGACCATCCTTGCATTTCAGGTCTGGGCTGTCCTTATTGATGGGATCAGTCTGATATGCCAGTGGAGTGGATTCCTCTGTAATGGTGTAAGCAAGGAAAAAATGGTGATGACCTCCAGAGTGGGTAAAGGCTTTTGGAGGTTTGTCCATTCTCAGTGAGTCTTTGCTCCCACCCCCTTTTTTGTACCAGTAACAAAATGGTGAATACATTTTTTCTTTCAGATAAATGTTATATTAGTTTGTGTAAAATGGGTAGTTACTTAGAATTTGCTATATGTAGTTAAAAACGTAGCAAACTCTGCGGATGTAGAAACAAAGGGTTCATAACATTTTAATCTTCCTCATGTGTCCCTTGAAAATATCTGCAATTTAATGTTTAAAAAAGAAAGAGCATCTTTTTTTTTTGTTTGTATTCCTAAAAAATATTGCAAATTCAGATACCTCCTTTACTCAAGGGGCTTTCTTTCGTGATAGAGGGAATTGATGGAGTTTGCCTATGGGTAAAAGGGAAGAGATATAAGTGCAGGTAGATATCACCTACTTCCCACTTTGATGTGCTTTCAAGATTGCCCTTACAATACTTGTTACAACCTGAAATAGAATGAACCTCTTGATAACTAAGAAATGTGCTGCAGTGGAATTTAAAAAAAAAAAAACACATTGAAAAATGTGTGAATGGGTGTATATAAACATTGGCCAAACTATATAAAGTATACACCATCTAGTGAGCTCTTCCTCTGTCCCAGAAAAGTGGGACAGAGGTAGAGCTCAGCAGGACCACCTCCAGAAATCAAGATTTCAGGATCCATAACACTCTCAGGTTCCATCACACATGTAGGATCATCATTTTTTATCAAGTTTGTTTTCAGTGTATCTGGTTTCCTCTCTGCATTTGCTATTCTGTTCTGCTTCTGTGTTATTCTTGTTCCTGGGTTCTTTGTTATTTTGTTATCCTTGTGTGTTCTTTTTATCCCAGTCCTGGACACTTGTTGGTATATCCCAGTCCCTGTCCTTAGTGGCACCTGCCCAGCCTGGTCCCAGATTGGCACCTATCTATCTTGGCCCCAGAGAAGCTATAGCCAAGCAACATCTGCCTAGATTGCCCCCAGGGTGGCATCTGCCCAGTTGGCCCCAGAGTGGCTTCTGCCCATTCCGTGAGTCCCTTAAGTGTGATGACCTGTCTTGAGTCCCTTAAGTGGGATGTCCTGTCTTGAGTCCCCTAACTGTCTAAGTTATACCTTGCTCTTGTACTCAGATTCCATGTTTCTTTATTTTCTGCTCCAATCCATTTTTGGTTTTCCTTTGTCTTTGATTATGTTCCATTCCTGGTTTTCCATGGATTCCTTCTGCCTGGTTATTTTGTTCCTCTATATAAGTGTGCTCCACCTATTGCTTTAGTTTTATTTCAGTCCAATTTTCTGTGCAGTCTACAAGTATTCTGTTTTTCCATGTGTATGTGCATTGTCAATATTTTGACAATATACATACAATACTTGCCTATTGTGGGTTACCTTGAAGTGGTTGGTAAGCTTCATATTTTGGCCATAATTTAACCAAACTCCCAACACTGTACCAGCTTTAGTGTTATGCTAGTTCCTGTATTTATGTTTGTATGTTCCCTGACCCTCTTTCCCTAAAGCACCTGAGGATTCCAGCTCCTCTATCTTCTCCTTTTATCCCAGATCTGGTTCCCTTAGGACGCATCTGAGGATTCCTGCTCCTCACTTCATCCTTTGTGCCCTTATTCCTTTGCCCTATATATAGTGTGTTATATCTGTGCCTGTCCCTTTAAGCTCTGTATGTGTCCTTTACCTGCAACCCTGTTCCTTGTATTGTTTATCTTTTGTGTGATTTTTTCTTTATCATGCTTACGTCTGTCCTGTAGCCCTGCACTATGTATTTCTGTTCTATTCTTCCTTAGTTTCTCTTCCACTATAGCTCTGCTTGACTTTCTCTTACTTTATTCTCTCCTAGTCATATAATCTAAATATAACAGCTGCTCCTACAGGGTCTTCAAATGTAGCTTCTGGAACCTGGGGTCCCAAACCACTAGGAGAATGTGTTTACAGAGATTCAAGCCTTGTCTCTCTGCTCCTGCCATTAGGCTCTTGATATCGGGTGTCAGGGTCCTTTACCATCACAGACCCTGCGCATGACACAGGACAGTGGGAAGGCATGTCTATGTGCCCTGAATAATGCCCCACATGTTAATCCTGGTCCAAGTATAAAATATTGATGTAATTAGTTTACAATTATTCCCATTACACAACAATTATATGTGCCACATTCACGACTGATTTTTAAAACCTAATCATGGAATATAACATGTTAACAAACGCAAATATATTTTTGAAATGTGTTTTACATCCCTAATTATGCCTTATTTAGATCTCCATAACAGACATCATTAATAATTTTAACATTGTCTCCAAATAGGTTAGTCTACCTGTCATCTATTGTCAACATTATACTGTATTTCTGATATGGTCATTGACATTTACAGTTTACTTTACCAGATCTTTGGGTATTCTTCATTAAGTTGCCACATTAGTAAGCAGTTGCAATTAACTTTACATTTCTATGGGGTAATCATTAATCAAATAGCTCACAGTATTGTAGAGTTGAATGTACAAATTAATACTTTAGGGATTTGTATTGTTGTTCATATTGCAACAGCAAATAAAAAGATATAAAAGCAACTAAAAAAACAAATATCTCAGTACTTTTCAGCAGTGCTTTGGAAATGACTCTTCTGTTATTAAGCTATTTCTATTATATTTTAAACAGGATGATTATACACAGTACATTTACTTGACAATATTTGGTGGCAAAGAGAACAAGAGATGTTTACTTTCTTTTTTCCTCCAGGGGACAGGAAGTCGGTAATTGGAGAGCAGGAAACAGGGATGTTCCTGAAAATGCACAAGGCATATGTTATATGCAAGAGACAGAGCAAAGCACCCAGGAAAAAAAACCTTCAATGCTAAAATGTAATAGTGTTTTGTTTAGCTTGAGGTATAAAATTTTGCAAGAAACAAACAAACAAACAAAAACCTCTGGCAGTTAGCGATATAAGACAAGTACTTATTCATTATTTATGGTAAATAATTGTATTTTCATAGTAATACTGTATTCTCACTGCCTATACAGCAGCAGTACAAAAAGATTATACTCAATAATTATTTAATTGAGAAAAAACATTATATATCTGACTTTAGTGATGGACAGTTTTAAAAGTTTTTCCACTTGGTGACGGAGACTATTTTAACACTTCTTTGGTGCTTGTATTAAGCTATAATTTTCTATTTTTCATTTAATGTACCCACACATATTACATATTGTTTTTAGCAGCATAAGATGGGTTTTCTTAAGATACCATTTTGTTCATTAAATCATTTCATTTACTATAAAAAAAATCATAAAATATAATGTAAAATGAAAAAAAAACACTACTTCTGGTTATTGCCCTATAACCTGCAAAAAAAAACCATCTGAAAAACATGTAAACATGACATATTCCTAAACTCAGGATAAATATTAGACAATATTTAGACAGTGTTTTTTTTACTAGGTGGAACAAGTAGAAAAAGTAGTAGTACAAAAAGTTTTGTGTTTTGTTTCCTAACTACCGTATTTGCTCGATTATAAGACGACCCTGATTATAAGACGACCCCCCCAAATTTGTACATTTCTTTAGGAAAAAAACTAAAAGCCTAATTATAAGACTACCCTATAGGAAAAAAGTTTAACTTGTATATATGTAAATTGCTTTTTAATATTTAATAAAAAGTTTATATTATACAAATGCATTTCTTGTTTTTATTTGCTTTTATGTGCCAATGCGGCCTCTCTCCCGCTCCCCCAGCTGTCTCTTTCCCCCCCAGCGTTGTCTCTCTCCCCCCAAAACTTCTCTCGTCTCTATCTATCCCCCCCTCCCCTTTTCTCTCTGTCCCCCTCCCTCCCCTTGTCTGTGTCTCCCCCCTCCCCCCCTTGTCTGTCTGTGTCCTCCCCCTCCCTTTGTCTCTCTCTGTCCCCCTCCCTCCCCTTGTCTGTGTCTCCCCCCCCTTGTCTGTCTGTGTCCTCCCCCCATCCCTCTCCCTTTGTCTCTCTCTATCCCCCCCTCCCCTTGTCTGTCTGTGTCCTCCGTCCCCCCTCCCCCTCCCCCTTACCTCGATCCCTGGTGGCTAGTGGGGGCAGCAGGGGGATGTCTGCACGATACGATACGTGCAAACATCCTCCATGCTGCCCGACACGGCAGTCTATTATGACGGACAGCTGGTCCGTCATAATAGACTGCCGTGTCGGGCAGCATGGAGGAAGTCTGCACATATCGTTCTCCCTGGTGCCTAGTGGGGCAGCAGAGGATGTCTGCGCGATGAGCGCAGACCTCCCCTGCTGCCGCCCGGCACGCTCGCCTGGACTTCTGTGACGAAAGCGGAAGTACCCGGCTGTGAGGAGAGCTATACTGGATGAAGACCAAAATTCAGGATGGTATAATACAGATATATATAAACAAAGAATGTGAAGCTCCCACCTCTGCACAATCCACACAGATAAGGGTTATATGCAGGAACTTGCAGCAGTTGTAATCCACACTGACAGAGGTTAAATGCAGGAACTTGCAGTAGTTATAATCCACACTGACAGGGGTTAAATGCAGGAACTTGCAGCAGTTGTAATCCACAATGATAATAAGCAAAACGATAACAGTCCAAGATCAGGGGCAATAGAGAGGTAGCAAAAACGAGAGACAAGCCAGGGTCAGGTTACCAGAGAATCAGAATAACGAGAAACAGTCCAGGTATCAAGGGGCACAGGCAGGCAGAAGGGTAGTCAGGAAATCCAGGTACAATCAAATATAAAGGGAACGCTAGGCTATCGAAATACACGAGAATCACCAAGCAATGTTTGCTTGGTGATTCTGACTTTTAAATCTTCCCGCGCCTCGCGGGTATGCGACGCGCGTGACGTCATCGGGCGCGCGCCTCCATGGAAACTGGCAAGCGCGTGTGACGGATCTCGGCTGGGAGAGAGGGTGTACTCAGGGGAGCTGCTGCGGGGAAGAACCTGACAGTTCCCCCTCCCAAAGCGAGACCTCCGGGCTCACCACTGGCCAGGACGATTGGGATGACGAACATGAAAGGCATGGACCAAATCATCAGCGTGAACAAGTTCAGCCGGTTCCCAAGATCTGTCGCTCTCACCATATCCTTTCCAGTGTATGAGGTATTGAAGCCGACCACGATGAAGGCGAGAATCCAACACCTCCTCTACTTCATACTCCTCCATACCATCGACCAAAACCGGATCTGACCCCCGTCTCCCCGGGAAAAGGTTAGCCACCCACGGTTTGAGCAAGGAGACGTGAAACATCGGGTGGATCCTCATAGACGCAGGTAAGCATAGTCTCATGACCAGAGGAGATATAACCTCGATGATGGGGAAAGGACCAAGGAATCGAGGACCCAATTTCTTCGTGGGACAGGAGAGTTTCAGGTGTTTAGTGGATAACCACACCTTGTTGCCCGGCTTGTACACAGGAGCATCCGAACGATGCCGATCTGCAAAGGCTTTGTATCGTTGTTGAGAGTGGAGAAGAGTATCACGGAGTAAGGCAAATGTGCGGGTGATATTACGTATATGAACAGAAGCGGAGGGAACGGTGCTTGGGATAGGGGACCCAGGGAGCATTGAAGGGTGAAAGCCATAGTTGAGAAAAAATGGGGACTTTCCCGTTGAACTGTGGATGTGATTGTTTTAAGCAAATTCCGCCAGCGGCAAATACTTGCTCCAGTCATCTTGAAGATGCATGGTGAAGCAGCGTAGGTATTGCTCAAGAGTTTGATTGGTGCGCTCCGTCTGAACGTTACTTTGGGGATGAAAAGCCGTAGTGAGAGAACGATGGATATGTAATTCGGTACAGAAAGCCTTCCAGAAATGAGAGGTGAATTGAGTCCCCCGGTCCGACACCAAGTTTTCGGGTAGACCATGCAATCTAAAAACTTCTCTTATGAAAAGGTCCGCAGTTTCTGTAGCCGAGGGTAGGTGAGTATAAGGGATGAAGTGTGCCATTTTGGTAAAGCGATCCACAGTGACCATCAGTGTATTGTATCGTTGGGACCGGGGTAGATCTGTAATGAAGTCCACGGAGACATCACTCCAGGGTCTAGCGGGTATCGGCAAAGGCTGAAGAAGACCTGAGGGTTTCTGGTGTCTTTCTTTCGCATGGGCGCAAGTATCACAGGAAGCAACAAATCTCATGACATCTTCTTGTAGGTCAGGCCACCAAAAAGTTCTGGTAATGAGATCCTTGGTCTGTCGGACACCGCCGTGCCCCGCTGTAGGGGAATCATGAAAGTATTGGAGGACTTGTAAACGGACCTCAGGGGGAACGTATGCTTTGTCTTGGTAAAAATATAGTCCTTGACGGTGTGTCAATTGGTCAGGATGGGGTACACTAGGGGTCGAAGGATGATTACGGAGAGCCTCCCAAATTGATTGTGTGGCGTTCAAGAAGTGTTCAGATTGAAGTATGGTACTCGATCTCTCACCTTGAGGCTCTTCAGGTTCAGACATACGTGATAAAGCATCGGCCTTCAAATTACGGGATCCTGGACGATAAGTGATATGGAGGTTGAAGCGTGTGAAGAAGAGTGCCCATCTGGCTTGCCTAGGTTGTAGTCTCCTAGCGGTGCGTAGATACTCCAGGTTCTTGTGGTCAGTAAAGACGGTCACAGGAAAAAGGGCACCCTCCAATAGATGTCTCCACTCCTCCAATGCAAGTTTTATCGCCAGTAGTTCTCTCTCACCTATATTGTAGTTTCTCTCTGCGGGTGACAGAGTCCTGGAGAAGAAGGCCACAGGATGTAATCTTCCATCTTCCTTGTGCCTCTGGGAAAGGATCGCACCAACTGCCGAATCGGATGCGTCCACCTCAAGTGTAAAGGCGCTGGAGGGATCTGGAAGGATTAAAATAGGAGCTGTGGTAAAACAAGTCTTCAGAGTATTGAAAGCCTCCTGTGCTGTTTTAGTCCAGAAAAACAATCGGTTCTTGGAAGTCAAGGCGGTAATAGGTTGTATGACCTTAGAAAAGTTTCTGATGAATTTCCTATAAAAATTTGCGAAACCCACAAACCTCTGTACACTCTTCTTATTAGAGGGTGTAGGCCAGTCTCGTATCGCAGTAATCTTCTTGGGGTCCATCTGGATGTTATTTGGAGACAAAATGAAACCCAGGAATTCCACTGATTTACTCTCAAATTCACATTTCTCCAGTTTAGCGTATAGCTGATGTTGTCTCAGGCGGGTGAGAACTGTACGTACATGTTGTCTGTGTGTCTCTAACGATGGGGAATAGATGAGAATATCATCAAGATAGATGATCACAAAGCGGTCCAGAATATCTCGAAAGATGTCATTGACAAAATGCTGAAAGGTAGCTGGTGCGTTGCAAAGTCCAAATGGCATAACTTTGTACTCAAAATGTCCATAACGTGATCTGAAGGCCGTTTTCCACTCATCCCCCTTCCTGATACGCACTAGGTTATACGCTCCTCGCAGATCGATCTTCGTGAAGAACTGTGCTGTGCGGAGATGATCCAATAATTCCGAAATGAGGGGTAGTGGGTAACGATTCTTCGTAGTAATATTATTAATCTCTCTGTAATCTATACATGGACGCAATCCACCATCCTTCTTTTTGACAAAGAAAATACCCGCACCCGCAGGAGAGGTGGAGGGTCTTATAAAACCTTTGGCTAGGTTGTCTTCTATATAGTCTTTCAGTGCAGTGAGTTCGGGTTCAGCGAGGGGGTAGATTCTTCCAAAAGGAATGGGTGCTCCTGGAAGAAGATCAATTGGGCAGTCATAATTCCGGTGAGGAGGGAGTGAGTCTGCCTTCTTTTTCTCAAATACGTCCTGAAATTGAGAGTAGGCTGAAGGTAGAGTAGGGAGTGAATTTGACTCAGAAGTAAGACACGCAATGTTTTTAAACAGGCACTTGTTGATGCAGAGATTAGAGGTAAATGTCAGTATGCCGGATCCCCAGTTGATGATGGGATTGTGTAACCGAAGCCATGGAAGTCCCAGTATTATAGAGAATATAGGCGCTGGTACGATGTCGAATTGAATGATCTCCCTATGTCCTTCGCCAATCGTCATGACCAGAGGGATGGTTTCATGTGTAATGGGACCAGTTTTCAAAGGACTCCCATCTACCAGTTGGATGTGCATGGGTGATTTTTTCCTACGGGTAGGAATTGTGATGGCCTTGACCAGATCAGTATCGATGAAGCAACCGCTGGCTCCGGAATCCACCATCGCCATCATGGGAATAGGACCTTTAGTCCACTGTAAGAAAAGAGGAATGGAAAGATGAGGGGCCTGATCTGTAGATGACACCGTATTACTCTCACGAGAAGAGGAAGTTGTCTTACCATCTGTGAGTACATATGTCCTGGTTTACCGCAGTACAGACAGAGATTCAGGTTTCTACGTCTGGTCTTCTCTTCTGTAGAGAGGGGGCCTCGGACTAGTCCAATCTGCATAGGCTCCTCTGTGTTTTGAGGGATTGGGGTTCTGGACTCGTATAGAGGTGGGCTGTAAGATGATCCCGCAGAGTTAGGAGTGTTGGACCGTTCTGCTCTTCGTTCGCGTAGTCTGCGGTCTATCTGGGTGACTAAACGGGTAAGGTCATCCAATGAGGAAGGTATGCCAACACGAGCTAATTCGTCCTTAAGACCATCGGATAGTCCCAGACGGAACTGGTCTAGGAGTGCCGATTCGTTCCAAGTGGTCTCTAATGCACGTCTGCGGAATTCAGTTATAAACTCCTCCACCAGTCGACGGCCTTGTCTCAGAGCACGAATGGCGTTAGTAGCTGAAGTGACTCTGAAAGGATCTTCGTATAAAGAGTCTAATGCTTGTCGGAAAGAACCCCAAGTGTCAAGGACCGGACTGTTGGTGTGGAGGAGATGGTGAGCCCATAGTTGTGGTTCGTCCAGGAGGAGCGAGATTACTGTATGTACCCTCACATAGTCAGAGGCATACGTACAAGGACGAAGGTTAAATAGGATCTGGCAAGAAGTGATGAAAGTACGATACTTCTGTCTATCGCCTGTGAATTTCTCTGGTAAGACAACTTGTGGTTCAGATGCAATAGCCCCTTCCAGAAAAATAGGAGTTGGAGGAGGTGCATGCGCCGCCACTGCGGGTTCAGGGCCATTACCTTGTAGGTGTTGTATCTGTTGTTGTAGATTTGCTTGTCCTGTCTGTAGGTCTTGTACTGACTGGTTGAGAGTGACTAATTGTTGAGTGAGAGCAGCAATAGCGTCGGTTAGTCCCGCTGTCTCCATGATAAAGGGCTTGGTGATTATGTGAGGAGAGCTATACTGGATGAAGACCAAAATGCAGGATGGTATAATACAGATATGTATAAACAAAGAATGTGAAGCTCCCACCTCTGCACAATCCACACAGATAAGGGTTATATGCAGGAACTTGCAGCAGTTGTAATCCACACTGACAGAGGTTAAATGCAGGAACTTGCAGTAGTTATAATCCACACTGACAGGGGTTAAATGCAGGAACTTGCAGCAGTTGTAATCCACAATGATAATAAGCAAAACGATAACAGTCCAAGATCAGGGGCAATAGAGAGGTAGCAAAAACGAGAGACAAGCCAGGGTCAGGTTACCAGAGAATCAGAATAACGAGAAACAGTCCAGGTATCAAGGGGCACAGGCAGGCAGAAGGGTAGTCAGGAAATCCAGGTTCAGCAACAATCAAATATAAAGGGAACGCTAGGCTATCGAAATACACGAGAATCACCAAGCACTGTTTGCTTGGTGATTTTGACTTTTAAATCTTCCAGCGCAGCGCGTGACGTCATCGGGCGCGCGCCTCCATGGAAACACATCACGTGATGACGTGGACGCGCTGGCAAGCGCGTGTGACGGATCTCGGCTGGGAGAGAGGGTGTACTCAGGGGAGCTGCTGCGGGGAAGAACCTGACACCGGCTTCTTCACAGAAGCCCCGGCGGTCGTGCCGGGCGGAAGCAGGGGAGTCTGCGCTCATTGCGCAGACATCCCCTGCTATTAGAGAGGGGGATCCAGGTCCCCTGCAGCTCTGATGGGGACCTGGATCCATGTCTTATAGTCTGACCTCAATTTGAGGTCAGATTATAAGAAGACCTCGAATGTAAGACGAGGAGGATTTTTCAGAGCATTTGCTCTGAAAAAAACCTTGTCTTATATTCGAGCAAATACGGTATTTTCTTCTACAGTGACCTTTTGACACTTAACCTAACCTTAAATCTAACCCTATCACTAACTAATTCTAAACCTAACTCATCTGTAACCCTAAATGGAACTCTAACCCTAATGCTTTATCCTTTTTTTCAATGTAATGTTGTTTGCTTTCTCTGGATGCAGTCAGCAACGGCAACATAGTGATGGAGGTGATTTCTGAAGTCAATAGGGCAGCACGATACTGGAGGACCATGCTGCCTTCCAATATTTTACTTGCAATCACTCCATGGATTGATTGAGGGGCCCTGGGGGGCCTGATGTTGGTGTTGCTTAATGCCTCAACATCAAGGCATTGTAGTAATGCCATTTGAGGGGTGGATTGCATCCACCACTCATTTCAACACAAGAGATGTGTATATATATATATATATATATATATATATATATATATATATACATCTATACATCTATTTGCGCTAACTGCAGGGAAACACACAAAGTATATATTAATATATGTCATGTCCAACGGATTAAGAAAGCATATCCAGCCTATAATTTTTAAGATGGCTGCGTATCAACTTTTTGATTATCAGTTATGACATGTGAACTCTGATCAGGTTAATTAGCACACTTTTATATTATAAGGCAATATGGCACATTTATGTTCTGAGATTTGAAAAATGACAAACACCAGAGGCTGAATAGAAATTTGATAATTGTGAATGGAACCAATTCCAATAAGTGTGATTAAAAAATTTACATTGCAGTCACAAAACTTGCAATCTTTCTTTATTCACCAGTTGGAAATGACAATAGAATAGTGCTTAAACATGCTTAATCTATGCTTTTTTTTTTCTTGTTAAAATGCAGTTTTGGCACTATAATCTTGTCATTGGAAATGTGTTTAAATAATTGTGAGAAGGTATAACACTTAATCATTTTTTTTTATAGTTGCCACATTTTTCATGATTCATTACTTTCTGCCACTCATTTTGCAGCGATCATGACAGACATGATATGGTGTCACTTTAACTTTTCATTTCTACATTATGCCAGGAAAATTACAAGTTCATGTGTAAGTGACAAGTTTTTTAATGCACTGTTGAAGTACCATTGGCAAGCAGATAGCTTTACAAAAAAAAGGAAAACTATGGCAGTGTACTTTTTCAGAATGCCATGTGCATGCTATGTGTTGTGAGTGTGAGTCTGTGTTTATTCACCAAAATAAAGACAATTAGGAAGAAGCTCTTATGTAAAAATAGTTGCATACAGTGTCTGTTTGATGGTCATTTTGCCAGAAAACATAAAGTGTAAACATACCTCTCAACAATTAGAACGTATGGGGATGGAGTTTGGGAGGTTGTATTTCAGTGCAACTGCGCATGTGCAGTGTCTCAATCTGACAGAGCAACTGCGCATGTGCACAGTGCTGCTTGGGTGCAGTATGCATTTTCTGGTGTCCCAGACATTTGAGAATGAGATCGGGACTGCTGTCCCAAATCCTGCTGTCTCTCTGATCTCTACCTCTTTCCTGCAAAGCAGGAGTTCAGAGGGGCAGTGGGACATTGCCTCCAAATTGGCACTGTCCCCCACAAAGTTGGGAGATATGTTTAAATTAAACTACATACCTGGTACCTATATACCTGGTACCTACATACCTAGGATGTTATAAACATTTATCTGTAAGACACCATTATATTCTACAAGATGAAACAGAACATACAATTATTCAAACCAAGGTAAGGACTGAAAGAATATCAAAAAGGATGGAAACAGTCACCTGTATTAGCATTTGTAATGGTTTTTAGTCAGGTCCTCAACTGACATTTCCCCTGACTTACATTGTAAATATGCAATATTTGTATTGATGGATGCTTCAAAATAAATTGGCTAATACATAACTGTTACAAGCTTGATGTAAATAATTGTAAATGTAAATAACTGGCCTAGGTCATTATAGGTGATGTTATCACTAATTTGCCTTGCTGTTGAATTTGAAAGAGGATATCTTTTAAATTCCTTTCAATCAAAATGTAGGATTTCATTTTCACTAATTAGATATGTTGCTATAGGTGTCTTGCCTTACTTTCAGATATTATAGATACCATGGTTATACAGTCAGACATTATTAAATCTATGAAATTTGATTCATAATCTAAGAAGAAGTAATAACGTTCTTCAATATTATTCATTGAAATCAATTTTAAGGGTCTCAGTGTACATTACAAGTGGAAAACTAAAATTAACTTATATGCCCTCTTTAGAATATGTACGTTCAGTCATGCTGAAATAAATGGTCCCATGAAAGTCATGATGTCTTCATAATGTTTTCAAGATATATGTCAGATGGCATCTCCTAAGGCTGAATAGGTACATCTATGTCATAAGGGAAGAGACAGCATCTGCTTTGAGCAACACTCATAAAGATGTTGAAAGTAAATGAAACCCCTGGGGATTTTGACATTAGTATTTTTAAGAAAGATTAATTCTATGTTTATGAACTAAATAATAAAAAAAATACAATTTCATGTCACATGGGTCTTCGAGTTATCCAATTACTTCTTTGAAAAACACAAATATCAGTGTAATAGATGCGTAAACTACATGGCATCACATGGAAACTAAAAAATTACAAAAGCTATTTAGATAATTATAGGTTTAATCATGTTACTTGAAGCTTGAACAACTGTATCCTGAACTCAGAATTACATAATAACAGGTTGTGAAAGGACTTAAATCTACAAAGCTAAACATTTCACACACCACTGTTGCTGTTAATCTAATGCTCAAGATACACTGAATTGATAAAACAAATGTTGCAGTAAACCTGCTCAAAAGTGATCTTCTATTCATAAATAGTTATTGTGGTATTTCATAATTTCCTAAACTGCTATATTGATTGCTGGTAGAATAAATAATTTATATGAAACTGATCTATAACTGTTTAAATCAAAATTGGATCTGGGTCGGGAATAATAGCAGAATCTAATGAATGCCCGAAATACCGCTACCCAATGTACATGAATTTCGCACCAAATTGGTGGTTGAGGCCATCAGAGGCATTCGGATCGGAACATTTTCACTATAAAATGTAAACAATTTCAGCTATCCAATATGCAATGATCAGCCAGGAATGCAATTCAGATTCAGGGATAATAACCGCATTTTGCCTAATTTAATTCTCCTTTTCTGAGCATGATAATTCAAATTTAAAGCCCTCTAATATACCCCAAATACGCACATATATTAAAAAAAAGTCATGCAGATAAATACATGTGTAGAACAGACACCAATATGTTATCACAATTAAAAAGAAAGTGTTCCCATGTACTAAGGTGTTTGTATGTATGTAGGTATGTATATATATATATATATATATATATATATATATATATATATATATATATATATATATGTATATATACCAGTCACTGTATTTGCCAAACAACTGTGGAATATCAAGGAATATAGACATGCACTAAACTCACAGTGTTAATGACGTCTTCACCTCTCTAGCACACAATTCCACTCCTGTAGAGGATCTTTGGAAAGCTGGATTCAAGGCTTGCCTATTGGTTGGGTGTCTTCACTCCTCTCCATGTCGCATCTTCATTCTTACCATTAGCAAGGCTAATTTTATAACTAGCTCTAACTGAACCATTCCCATACCTCACACTGATAACTAAATGGTGATGAAGAACAATACCAAACACCAAAAGCTAAGCAGCACCCAAAGTGAGCTGGTTCTTGAGCAGGGCTCCATCAAGGCCACTAATAGTACAAAACAATAAAGATGCTCAGCACTTGAAATATGTGAGATTGATTTTGGATGTCTACTTTTATTTTGAGACTCAACTCAAATTCGGCACCTGAGTTTGACAGAAAATAAACCCAGGTTCTAGTCTTCCCCACTGAAATTAATGAGAGGCAAAATGATCAAAGCTATTTTTGAGATTAAGTCAAACTCGGGTGATGAATTTTACTTGAAAAGTTGACCTCCAAATTTTAGTAAATAGACCAATTGGAGTTTGAAATTTGTCTGTTGAAAAGGGGAACTATCATATTCAGCATTTTATTAGGGTCTACTTAATAAAGAGAAAATTGCAGGTCAATGAGGTGTAAATTAAAGTAGTTGAGCTGGAAAATTCTCCCATTCAGCTGCATTAGATACTTTTTCAAACTTGACTACTTTGGTCTAAGGTTTGAAATTCCCATCTCAATTCCCTGCAATTCTCCTTTCATTGAGTGTGATTTTCTATGTTTTTTTTTTATGTTTATTTTTTTAATTTAAAAAAAATATTATAATATTATCTTATAAATTATCTAGACACAGAATCTTAGTGTTACAAAACGATATTCCATCCAAATCAAATATAAATTCATTACAATCAATAATTCAATCCACATAAAATGTACATATTCCATGTAAGAATTAATTCATCCATCTACATGCATACCTAATGAATACATTTAAGCCCAGGATACCAGGAGGTGGTAGGATGGTCTTCCTAGTTGTTTTATTTTGCTATGTGGCTAGGAAGGGATTAACGGATCCCACGAACAAGATACCAAAGAACTAGGCATAACTACAAACAAGAAAGCATATATTGTTTAAGCCAGATTTTTTTCCAATCCACAAATATACTAATAGATACCTGTGTGCTATGATGACCTATCTCCACTAGGTACTGATAGGAAATCTGCTCAAGAATCTCTCACAAGTGGGGATTTCCACTTTTCTCCAATACATGGCCAGATTTATTTTAGCTGCTATTATTACATTAGCAACTAAATGCATTGTAAATTTCTAACCAAAGGTAGGTCTAAAAAAACAAAAATGTTTCTAGAAGGTCCTGGATCTCCTTTTTTATGGCTGTTAATTATGGGCATTACCACAAGATATGTTACAAGGTTCCAAACTCTGACTTATTTCAGTTGTTTCAGTTTTGGTATTTTCTTAAATGAACTGGAGTCATAAACCATAAAAAAAAATATTTTTGAAATATCAGTATCTAAATCTCTTTGCCATTTCAAGATTGCTTAGGACAATATTAGATCCTTATAAGTATCCAGTATATTTGAGATCCAGGATATCAACTTTTCTACAACGAGATACAGTTAATTCTGGGGAGTTATAGGATGTTGATGCATGTAATGTGATAATCTAAGATGGAGAAATATTGGTAAGGTTCTAAATTTGTCCCTAATCATCACTAATGAGATAACTCCACTAAGTTTCAGAATGTCTGAGGATCTTATTATGCTCCTTAATCAACAACTTTCCAAATTAAAATCAGATACAAGGCTCTCAGTGTACAAAATTTGTCTCTTGCAAACAAATGTCAACTATTATACATGCAAGTTTCCTTTAAATCACTTATTATATTTTTAAGTTACTTTAAACATCTATGAATGCCAGAGAGTGGCCTGTGTTGCTGTACCAAAAAATGGGACAAATATGTTTCACTAGAACTTAAATATGTGATAATGTATAAAATGTATGATGCATATTCATATACTTAGCATATGTATTCCATTGTTTTTTTTTTATTCTTGCAAAAATAAACAAGTACAAATACAAAAATAAAAATGAAATAAACCTAATTATACTACTGCGAATAATTGCATGCTAAAATTTGTCTAATGCCAAATGAAAACTATTTGAATTTTCTTATTAATAACATTTATAGGAGAAATGTTATGTGTTAAATATGTAATATCCAGTCCAATGATTCCTACAAATAAGCAATAGAACAATTGTTACCTTATTAAGAATATTTCTAACAATTTCTGTGCAATTTTTGTTGAATGCATTTTCCCCAGCAGCTTCAGCCTCATTAAAAGCTGGATAAGAAATTGGGGCAATCTTAAATGGAAAGTGCTTTACACGATTCTCAAGGGAACCTGATTGCTCCTGGAGATTTAACTGCTTTGAAAGAGGCTAGGACATGTGAAGCTTCATTGGCTGTTACAAACACATTAGTGTCAATATCTTTAATCTAACTTACCAGTTACAGTACTGTAGCAAACAAATCTGTGGTTAAATCTATTATCCTTTAAAACATAGAAATTATGAAATAAATAAGTGTGATGATTAAAGTGGGCAAACAAATGTAATTTTTATACTCATGCCATGTTTACAGTGGAAAAAAACATAAATTTGTATATATCAGAATTACAAGATGTTATTACTTGCTAAAGATAGAGTGTTACAAAATAAATTATACATTTACAAAACAAGCCAGATAAGAAAGGAAGGAATGATGATTTAACTAGACATGTACACAAAAACACAGACTATACAAAATACTGTAAATATTGTAATGCATGTTACCACTGTTTGATTTAGCACAAATGTAGAGACTTCTAAAACCAATGAAATAAAATAACAAAAGAAAATGGTTGTTGCACAAATCAGGCAAGGGTTTCACAAAAATATTAGAACAAAAATCAAGAAGTTAGACTTTGGATTTAAACTTTCTAGAAAAAGGGGCCTGTCTAGTGTCCAAAATGTATCTTCAAAATATTAATGCATATTAATGTGCTTTCAAAGTACTGGATATTTTACATTTTGCATTGCTTAAAATATAAAATACTTACAAATTGATGAAATTACATCAGTTTGCAGGAAACCAGGACTGCCCACCATAGCTGAGTAAAAGTTATTTCCTTTTTTTTGTTGCTGCAGAATATTTTCATCCAAATAAAAGGAATGTCCTGACTCTCTAGTGATTTCATCAGACAATGTGTTGCCCTTAAGATATCTACTGTGACAGTGGAGAAATGAAAAAGAACAACACATTGCAGAGGAGGAATGGTATAAATCCATCAAAATGATTAATGAAGAAATTCAATGTCTATCCTTTACTGAAACATTTTATACAACGATTAACAGAACATATCTGGTAGCACATAAAATTTCAATAATGTACCCTGGTACCTCTCCATTATGCTGGAGGTGTGAGAGGGAAATATCTACATGTATGGTGGGAATCCGAGTGGGTCAAACAGACATGGATAGGGATCAGACATAAAATACAGAAACTGAAGGGAATACAGTTAATTTAAGATACAGCTGTCTTGCTCTTATGTATGAATTTGTGTGGAAAATGCAGTGGAAGATGGAGAGGTGTAGATTAAAACAGATGAAAAAAATAAAAAATCCAGGAATCAAATGGGATATTTGGATTAAGAAACTTGGGTCAGGAGAAATCCTGGAAGAAATGTAGAATAAATAAATGGTAACAGATTAAGTCACCTCTCGAGAGACTGTGTCACAATGTATTAGTTTGTAAAATGTGTAATATTATTTTAGTCTTGTTTGTTCGGCCTCAAATATTTAGAATACATAAATGTGTAAAGCTGTTATATTTATTGCTAGACACAACATAAATGTATAATGTATGTATTTTGATATGTTTATTATAAATTAAAGGAAAAAAGAGATCTACTGTGTACAAGAAAGAGGTCATTTAGAGTCCACACAATGTACTCAAATCCAGGAACACAGGCAGTGACTAAATGAATAAAACGTTATATCCTCAATATAATCAGTGCTGCCACACCTGCAGTAAACATGCAGAGTAATCACTGGGAAGTCAAATATTAAACAAATGTTTTATGCAAAATGCCTGCATCAAATCACACTAGAAGAAAAACACATGCACTAATCTTCATCTTGCACTAAAGTGAGTTTTAGAACTAGACTGTCCATTTAATGAGAGCAACAAACACATGTAAAGGCCTGGGCTTTGCTAAACTTATATGCACATGCCATAAAATAATGTGGTAATGTCAATTCAAATAAACATTGATCTCTTTATTTATTTTTTGCCAGGAAAAATTAATTGAGAATGTCGCCCAGAAAGTATTACTCAGAATTCCATGTTTAGAGCAATACAAACATACATACATACATATTTATATGCTTAGTTGGAGAGAGAACATACAGGGTATACAATTATTGATACAGATAAATAGAGAAAACGACAATGAACATGTACAGTATATATGGTAGGATCTTAGACTAGTGGATGACCTAGACCTACATAGGTTTTGATGTGAAGGGTAGCTAGTAAAGGGGTGATGTATGTGATTCAGGTAGTGGGGAGCTTTCCAGAGAAGTGGCTGTGCAAGTATCAGCCATTTTAGATTTTTTAACAGTTTGCAGTAATGTATGTTGTAATAGCACTGGAGGACAAATTGGAACAATGTATCATAGAGAGTATAAAGTCTAAGACTGGCATCAAAATTTGCTCCACAATTTGTTTCCTCACAGAGGGATGTAGGCAAGATTTGATCCTATATGGAAAGCCAATCCTAGGATACAGCTTTAAAGATAGCTTAACAATATGGAGACCAAAAGACAAACTGGGATATAGCTACATACCAAAATACTTGAACATTTTTTTTTTTAAATGTAAGTTTTTATTGCAAGTTGCATTCAAGAAAATAAAGTGAAATATATGAGTATAAGGGATTTCGTCCCTTCATAATGGTACATGAAAAAAACAATGGTGGATCCAGTCCACTCAAAATATAAAATATTCATAAATTTGAGAGAAATACATTTACCAGAATAAGGAGGAAAGAAGAAAAGAAAGAAGAGAGAGAAGAAGAGTTGAGGGGGGGGAGGGGATGAGGGCTCGGAGGTCTTGAACAGGTGGTGGGTCATTCATGTTGTAGAGGAGAGGATTTATTTTTCGGAAACTCATCTCAAAAGATTACATGGTTTGCCAAAGAAGTTGGTGGGTATCTGAAGGTGAGTAAAATTGAAGCCACGGGTCCCAAATCTTATGGAATTGTGTGGAGGAGTCCTTAATGTATGCTGTGATTTTTTCCATACGGAGTACGTGCCATATTTTATTATCAATTTGGGTCACGGTGGGAACGGCAGATTTCCAGTTCTGAGCTATGGAGAGACGAGTGGCGGAACATACTCTGAAGATTAAACGATTTGCGTTTTTATCGGTGTCCGATGATTGGGGCTCTCTACAGAGTAGTGCTGTCCATGGTTCTGGTTGGATAGTAACTTGGAGGGCTTGGCTTAATTTAGAAAATATGTATGTCCAGATTGGTTGTATCAGGGGGCACTGCCACCACATATGGAGCAGTGTCACATCTGTACCGCAGTTACGGAAGCAAAGTGGGGATACGGTTGGGAACATATGATGAAGACGAGTAGGGGGAAGGTGCCATCTTGTAATTGTCTTCATGCAGTTTTCTTGGATCAGAGTACAGGAGGTGATTTTCCAGGCATTTGTGTAAATTGCTGTCCATTCTTCTGGGTACAAAGTGGAGCCTAGTTCTGTTTCCCATTTTTGTTCATGGGGTGGTGGGTTCGGAAACTTCTTGTCAATTATATGTAGGTAGAGGCGAGATTTAGCCCCTTTAGGTTTCGGTGGGCGTAAAAACAATCTTTCAAAAAATGTGTTTTCCCCGGTAGGGTACTGAGCTAAGAAGGTCAGGAGGTAGTGTTTAAGTTGCAGGTAGCGGTAGGATTCTGACCGGGGGAGACCGTGTGATTCTGTCAGGTTGGATTGGGTCCGTATTCTGTCATGGGTTAGTAGGTCTTCAATCTTGGTAAGGTTTTTGTCTTTCCACCATTGGAAAGCGGTAGTGCGGAGACCAGGGGGGAAACTCGAGTTTTAAAAAATGGGGTCATTCTAGTGCCTTTGTTGGAAAGATGATAAGTCTGCTTCAATTTGGAGCCAACGTTGTGCTGACGGAGATGCTGCTAAGGACAATGTGATCGCGAGTTGAGCGGCTAAATAGTATGCGTAGTGGTGGGGAGTACCCAGACCTCCTGTGATTTTAGGTTTGTATAGTGTTGTTTTTGCTATTCTGCTTTTTCGGTCTTGCCAGATAAAAAGATAAATTGTGCGTTGCATGCTAATAAGGTCGGTTTTCTTAATTGGTAAGGAAATGGACCTAAACAAGTACAAGAGCCTTGGGAGCAAAGTCATCTTAACAGAATAGATTCTGCCCATAAGTGAGATGTTGTAATTCGACCAGGTGGTCAGGTCTGCTTTTAATTTAGTTAGCAAAGGAGGGTAGTTGGCGTCATATATTTGCTGTAGGTGTGGGGTGACATAGATCCCCAGTGATTTTAGTGCGTGTTTTTGCCATTTAAAATTAAAATTCAGGGTGATGAGTCGTTCTGTGGGCAGTGGGAGATTGATGTTGAGAGCTTCACACTTGCTATGGTTTATCTTGTACCCTGAGACCTTCCCAAAAGAGTCTAGGAGATTGTAAAGGTTAGGTAAGGACACCAGAGGGGAGGTAACGGTCAGCAGCACGTCATCCGCGAATAAGCTAAGCTTATATTGGTGGTTCGCGATATGTATACCTGATATGTCAGGGTGGTGTCTGATCAGCTGGGCAAGAGGTTCTATGGCCAGGGCAAATAGTAGTGGTGATAGGGGGCAGCCTTGCCGGGTACCTCCTTTGATAGGAAAAGAGGAAGACCTGGCGGTGCCTATATCTACCACCGCGGTGGGGTTGGTGTAAAGGGCTTGGATCCCGGCCAGGAAGGCCCCGTCAAACCCGAAAGCTTTCATGGTAGACCACAGGTATGACCAGTCCACTCGGTCGAAGGCTTTTTCAGCGTCCAAAGACATTAACATGGTAGGCGTGTTTGCCCTTCGACACAAGTGGATCAGGTCAAATACTCATCTGATGCCATCAGGGGCCTCCCTGCCCGGGATGAACCCCACCTGGTCCGGATGGATCAGAGAAGGAAGCAATCTGTTCAGTCTAAGGGCCAGAATCTTTGCGAAAAGTTTTATGTCAATGTTGATCAGGGATATGGGGCGGTAGCTAGAGCATGTCGAGGGGTCTTTCCCTTCTTTTGGTATCACTACTATTTTAGCCCTCAACATGTCCAGGGATGGGGATTCATCCCCCGACATGTAGAGGTTGAACAGTGTGGTGAGAGGTGTCAGGAGAAGGTGGGCAAAGGATTTGTAGTATTTAGCAGAGTAGCCGTCTGGACCTGGGGCTTTTGAGTTTTTGAGCAGCTTCAGAGCAGCTGTCACCTCCTCTGTCGTGATTTGTGAGTTAAGTTGAGATTTGGAGTTCTCGGAAATTTGTGGCAGTTTACTGTCACTAAGAATTTGTGCTAGGGATTCAACTGGACTATTGGGGGGGGGATGTTTTGGCACCGTCGTATAGGGCTTTATAGTAAGTGTGCAAAGTGTTCAACTATTTGTGCTGGGTCATGCGTCGCCTCACCTAGGTTGGAGACAATGGTTCGTATGGTGCGGCTGGAGGTCATGTTGCGTAGTTATTTGGCCATCATCGAGTCGGGTTTATTGGCTTTGTCAAAATAAGTTTGTTGTGTTCTACGGGCTGCTTTGATTGTGTCGTTGGTCAATAGTAAATTTAGTTGGCCCCTGGTATCGGTTATGGTGGGGAGTAGGGCCGGGTCTCCTGTTCGTTTGTGTGTATGTTCCATTTGTTTAAGCTTATCCGAGAGGGTTTTAACTTGGGATTGGAATTGTTTGCGTTTTTTGGATGCGAGGGCGATGAATTTACCCCTGAGGACTGCCTTATGGGCGTCCCAGATTGTGGATAAGGGGATATCTGGGGTATTGTTTTCTTCAAAATATTGTTTAATGGCGTTGTCAATTTCGGACTTATTGGTGGGGTCTAATAATAAAGAGTCATTCAGGCGCCATAGTGGTCTGGTCTGTTGGGTATTTATATTTTGTAGGGTGACGTCCAGTATTGCATGGTCTGACCAAGATATTTCATGGATTTTGGAAGTGAATAAGGAATGAACTAGTGATTGGTTAGTGAAGATATAGTCAAGTCTGGAGTACATGTGGTGGGGGTTGGAGTAAAAAGTGTAGTCACGGTCTGTTGGGTGTAGCAGTCGCCAGGAGTCAAAGAGGCCAAGCGAGTGTACAAAGTCCTGTAATGGTTTGTATAGTGCTTTTGGGCATGTTTTCGCAATTGAAAGAGTTCTGTCTAAGTAAGGGTCCATGACCGAATTGAAGTCTCCCCCAATCAAAATCCCTCTGGTGGTCTTGTCAAAACTAGTTGTGAGAGGGAGTGAAAAAAACTGATGGTCGGTGGGCTTGGTGCATATACGTTCAATAGTGTTATGGGCTGATTGTCAAGCAGGGCGTCCAACCTGAGTATTCTTCCTTCCTCGTCTGTAGATGTGGCTAGAGTGTGAAAATGCAGTCTCTTATGAATAAGGATGGTAACCCCGTTATGTTTGTCGGGGGCTATTGAGTGGTGGTGTTCAGTGTAGCGACGGCCCCAACATTTGGGAACTTTACCTTTGCTGAAATGGGTCTCTTGGAGTAATACTATGTCGGCTTGGAGGCGGATGTAGTTTCTGACTGCCATACGGCGCTTATTGGCGGAGTGAAGACCTTTCACGTTGTGGGAGATAACCTTGAGGAGTGGTCGCTGCGTTGAAGTGGAGGGAAGGTCGGACGGTCGGTCTTCCATGATTGATGAGTAGCTTACAGAGGATAGAAAGACACACAGTAAGATTACCAGTAATCTATCTAATTGCCTGGAGATCGTGGGGATGTTACGTGAAGAAAAAAAAAAGGGGGGGGGGAGAGAGGGTCACAGATACAGAGAAGAGAGAGAGTGCTAAGAAGGAAGAAAAGATAGAGAGTAGTGAGAAAGACCACTGAAGATTGTTCACAAAACAAATAAACAAGTAGACCACAGTAAACTTAGTAGTCAATGGTGTGGTGGTATAGGTGCTAAAGTCTGAATACTCAGTCAATGTGTCTAGTGGTCAATAAACAGTCAGGGGGTGGACCGGGTGGAAGATGCCAGAGTCCATCTCCTGAAAGCTACCTATAGTTGATGATTGAAGGGGGGGTGTTACAGGTGTTGGGAATGTGGGCAATTTGGGTTTTGTGTTTAGGTGGGATATTGGGGTGTTTGTATATATAGACTTCAGACTGAGTGTGGGTAATGGGGATTGATCATAGGATAGCTAGTGATGGGAAGGTGGGCTCACAGGTTTGTCTCTATCAAATTGGGGAGAGTGTGAATTTAGGGCAGCGGTATGTTAGGGGGGCTAAGGAGTGGAGCATGGGGTTGTGATGAGGTTATGATCTCTGGTGGGGGGTAACAATGTGCTCAATGGGCAGGTGGAAAATGGACCATAGGGGGGTATATGTGTGGGACATGCTCTCGGTTCCATGATATGGGTATTCAGAAACAGGGATAGGGGCCCCAATGTACACCAAGGAACAGGGTGCAAACAGTAAAACATTGTACATAAAACAGTAAGAATGTTTGGCATTAATGAGAAAAGGGACAGCAATCAACCGTTTTCCTCAGGTCTCAAGTCAGGTCCAGGCGTCAGCTGAGTCTTGGATGGAGCAAGTGTAAAAAGAGAAAAAATGAAGTACTAGTCCGGTTGGTGTCTTATAGGAAACAGTAAGGCACGGGAAAAAAGTGCAAAAAGAGCAGCAAATTGTGTCCTGTAGACGACTAGAAGCTGGGTGCCATATTTAAAAGTTTAGTGTCCTTCATTTTCCAGGAAATGTTGCTGATCCACCAGGGTGGTAGGTTCGCTGGTCGTTCGGGTTTCTGGAGAGGAGCGTGATCGCTGTCGGCTTTCTGGGGCCTCTCTTTCTCGTCTACCTGGCTGGAGCGCTGAGAAGTGGGCTTGTCGTAGAGAGGTGTTCAGGTTCGGAGGAGGCTGCAGGCCCAAGCGTTTCAGAAATTTATCTGCTTCTTCCAAAGTTCTTAGAATGACGGGGACTCCGTTCCGCTGGACAATGAGCTTAAATGGAAAGCCCCAGTAGTATGGTACTTCTTGGTCTCTGAGAAAATCGGTAAGTGGTTTAAGGCCTCTTCGTTTTTGAAGGGTCTGAGGTGCAACGTCAGAGTACCAAATAGGGGTAATGCCGTCTAAAGTTGGGGTCTTGCGGCGTGTAGCTTTGAGCACTGCTTCTTTGGTGGTGTAGTAGTGCAGTTTCATGATTATGTCTCTCGGGGGGTCTTTCTCAGACGGTTTTGGACGGAGAGCTCTGTGGATGCGCTCAATGTGGAGTTCTTCCTCTGGGGCATCAGGTAGAAGATTAAGGAGAAATCTGTGGAAATAGTCTCTGAGGTCTGTCAGGGATTCGGGGACCCCTCTCGCTCTCAGATTTGACCTTCGGGACCGGTTGTCCAGGTCCTCGCAGGAGTCCTGTAGCTCCATGTGCGCGGCTTGTAGCGACGACAGCTCAAATCGGAGTGCGTCACATTCATGGGAAATGGTGTTGCATTTAGCTTCGAGGGAGTCTGTGCGGGTTGATAGGGCCGAGATGTCCTTCGAGAGGGCTGTAATACCAGCTTTGAAGTCTGCTCTGAGATCATCTTTGATCGTCTGCATGAAGGCCTTCAGGCCTGCTATATCTTGTCGCGTGCACGGAGCTGCGTCGCCATGTTGGTCAGGGCCCATGTCCGACTGTGTGTCTTTTCTGCGGAAGTATTCTGGGACCTCCGACGGGGGTCCCGACTTGCCCCTTCTGCGGGTTCTTGTCATGTCGGCTGTACTTAGGGTATAAAGTTGGGGAATCGGTGGGTAGGAAGCTTTGAAGGCTGTAGCTTATTCAGGAGACGGGCGAGAGCTCTTCAGAAGGATCTTCGTCAAGCGCCAGGCCACGCCCCCCAATATACTTGAACATTTTTACCTGGGTCAGGTTATAACATGATTTGGTCTTGATGTTTAGTTGAGGATTGTTTAATTTAAGTAGTTTAATTGTTCTCCCAAATTATCCAGACACATAATCTTAGTGTTACAAAACAATATTCCATCCAAATTAAACAAAGATTCATTGCAATCAATAATTGAAGACAAAAAACAAAAGTTGTGGGATCCCTCTCAGCAAGAACACGCAAAAGCTGAAATAGCCGGCCCTATAGGTTGTAACCTACGTATGTTTCGGCCTTCATTGGCGTCGTCAATGTGGTACGGCTGGTATCCCTCTAGGTGCAACAAGCTAGGGACCCATTTCTGGGAATACCTGAAAACTCATGGAGACAAAAAACAAAGGTGTGGGATCCCTCTCAGCGTGAACGGGCAAAAGCTGAAATAGCTGGCCCTATAGGTTGTAACCTACTCGGGAGAGGAATCATCATTTTTTGCTCGCTTGCAACATTACAGAGGAAACCTCCCTATTAGCATATCAGACTGGTCGCACCCATAAGGGCAGTCAAGATCCAAATAGCCAGGCAGGTCTCCTCTGCACGAAGAATACAGCAACCACAGACTTACGTAGGTTACAACCTATAGGGCCAGCTATTTCAGCTTTCGCCCGTTCTCGCTGAGAGGGATCCCACACCTTTGTTTTTTGAATCAATAGCTGAATCTACATAACATGTACATATTCCATGTAAGAATGAATTCAGCCATCTACATACCTAATGAATACATTGAAGCCCAGGATACCAGTGGACGGTAGGATGGTCTGCTTAGTTGTTTTCTTTTGCTATGTGGCTAGGAAGGTGGTAAGGTATCCCACGAACAAGATACCAAGGAACTAGGCATAACTACAAACTAGAAGGCATATATTGTTTGATCCACTGAAGCCCAAGTCTGGTGCCTTCAAACTTGTCCTGTGCTAAACCCCTTCTAAAGGGCTAGTGCATATTAAGGGCCACTTTGAAGCCAAATATAAGACCAAACATGTGGTTTCGGTCTTCAGATCCCACCTGCTTCATGGTACAGGGAACCTTTTTTCTCTTATTTCCTCCTCAGCTGAAAGGAAGAGCAGGAGGGTCAAAATCTTCACCTCTGGACTTTCAGTTGTCAGTAACTGTACACTTGGGGTTATTCTGCCCTTTCTCCAGGGAGGAGAGACCCTTCATGAAAAGCTGAAACCCAACTCACCCACCTAAGGACATTATGCCCCACTGTGGCCATTTTCAGTGTGAAAAAATAAAACAGCAAAACAAACAACTATTAGTATAGAAATATAGACTATGATCTAACATATTAAACCAAATGGACCCTGTCACCTATCCTTACCAATATAATAATTATATAGGCTCTTCACAATCTACATGTTAGACATTTTAAGCCACATATGTTTAAAATAAACCACCTATAACCAGAAATAGGAAATCATGAATTAAAGGAATTTCAATACACAATAATACAAAAAAACATAGTCTAAACATTGTTTTAGCAGAATTGGAATCAAACGCATACATTTTGAGACAAAATGTTACAAGTCTGTAGTGTCTTCTGTTTATAACATTGCCTGTGACTTGGTATGAAAATTTGCATATCAAACCACAAGGTAATACAATAATGGCATAAACATTTAAACTAATTTTTGCAAGAATTCATGTATTTTTAATGCTTTTGTGCTAACACAAGTTATATGGTATGTTTTAATATTTAATTGCAGTGCAAACAATATTCACATGAATGTTTTCAGAGTAGTATGATCGGTGCTGGTACTGACTAAGCCTGGCTCTGCTTAGCTGTAGAAGATCAGGGTATTTCATACCAGTATGGCCAAACTTTTATCAGACTGTAAGACTGGCTGTCCAGTTAAGATAAACTTAGGAGCCAGGAAGGGCCAGAAGCCCAACAAAAAAAAAGATCAAGCCTGGCTCTGCTTAGCTTCCGAGATTGAACAAGAACTGGCCCTTTCAGACCAGTATGTCTTTAACGACTCAATCTCCAATGCCAAATCTTGAATCAGACTGTAAACCTGGTTGTCCAGTTTAGGTAAACCTGGTGGCTGGAAAGAGCAAGAAGAACATCTACAAAAAAAAATTCAACAGCATATGGGGTTCCTGATCAGTCTCCCTCACCATTAAAAACCAAGACTGGATCTGTTTAGCTGACGAGGACAGTTGGGACTAGAAGCTCTCATACCAGCATGGATGTAGCTGAAGGCATGATCTCCAAGGGGTAGTCCTGAATCAGACTGCAAACCTGCCCACCCACCAAAATAAAGCCTACATTACTTGGGGTCCCTGATCAATCTTATGCAACAGCATTGACCAAAGGCTACTCCTAAAAAGACAACTCTTAACTTGTAGAACCAAAAAACAAATAGGTCAAGGTTGAATGGGAAACCGAAAAAGGACCCTGCAGCACATGGGTTTCCAATCAGTCACGCACAGCATTAGTGGCCAAATCTGGATCTGCTTAACTTTAGCTGGGTTGTATCCATGTATGCATTTTACATGGGGCATTTTTTTCAGGCTAAGTCCAACTCGACAAAAACTAAAAATCTCGACCTCCAATCTCATATTTTAGTGAATACACCTGTATGTATATTTATTTCACTCTGTTTTTCTTATATCACATAAGTAAATGTTGTTTGGAGGGTCTTAATATGTGCTTAATATGTACTTGAATACTCCATTTTAAATAGATTTTTTTTGCATGTTATTATATATTTTAGCTGTCTATGCATTATGTCAACCACTTTATGACATTGAAAGTGTCAGACATGTCCAGCTGGCAACTCCATTGCAGAGTATGTGCCTGGCACATGCTACAGTGGAACAAGCAGTGTTATCGATCAATGATCACTAACACCATTCAGGCAGTGTTGCTGTAATTAGGGCAGGGGTGTTATGTGAGTTGTAATAACCTCCTAAAGTTTGGTGTTGGCATATAGATATGTATTCACAAATGTATATAAGACTTCAAACAAAAATACATTGCTCAAAACGAGAGAAGCCTCTTGCCCTACACTAAAAATATCTTCCCTGACGGAGAAGAGCAGCTTTTAAATCACTTCCTTTGTGGAGTAGTAAACAAAATCACTACAGGAAAATTAAAAAGTGCCCATATACTATATTCTCTCCACTCTATTCTGGGTAATAAAGACCACTATTCCATCTGCAATGACTAAAATCATCTGTGTGTCATAAAAGTAAAAGGCTTATAGTTAGCTGTGAACCAAAGGAAAATATTCCTTTCCCCTCTCCTCACCAAACAGAGGCAATACAGTGTCCAAAAGAAGTTCTGTGTATATCACACCCATGTTTGTAAGACTTCTGAGGTAGCTGGGCTATGTCTGCAAACCATGTTAGGTCTATTCATTACCAAAGAGTGTTAAAAAAACAGCATCAGTATAAAGGGAAAAAATGTTTTACTGTGTTTTTAGATTTTATTGACACAATACATATTTTACTGTGTTTTATGCTTTCTATTCATTAAACCAATTGTATTTAACCTTACAGTTCCTGCCACTTCCCACCACTTAAAATATATATTTACACTCATGATTTTATGATTAGATGCCAAAACCAAACTATAGGAATTTATTACAACTCAAGTAGCACTCACACCATCAATTTGTTATTCTAAACTGCATTTCATGTGTTGAGAAGCACATTTTTGGTGTCTACGGTAGCTGCTTCACATTCTAAATCACCGAACGGTAAGCAACACTGACATTTCTTGCTGAGACCACCTGTGATTACTCCATGGAGAGAAAGCAGGCCCCATGGCGCTGTAAGAGCTTTGGAAGTAATGAGTTATCACTGCTGTCACTCTGTTGCTGCCCTTAGAGGTAGTCAGCAACATTGCAGGACACAAAAGGATAAATTATATGGTTAGTGTTAATATTAGGGTTAGCATAATGGTTAGGGTTAATGTTATATTATGGTTATGGTTAGGATAATGGATAGAGTTAGGGTTTGTTTTAGGGTTATTATTGGAGTCAAAATGTCACTTTAAGAGTTCAGCCTTTAGAAATTTTGTTTGGAGGGGTAAAAAGCCAAGAATAAATATCAATACTATAGGCATCTCTACAGGAAGATAAGGCACCATCTTTCCCCTGGTTAGACAATATTTCCAATCAAGTATGTTATACCACATAGTAAAAACGCATATCTCAGTATTGGAAAGTGAAAGCTGGCTCCAACTGGAAATGGAAATGACAGGGGTAAAAAATGTAAAAGGGACAATCTGGTCCATTACAAATAAGAAGGATTTAAAGTATATTTAAGGCAAACATTTAATTATGGAAAACATAATATCAGCATGGTTAAAAATTTGAAATAAACTGTGTATGAAAGACAAAGTAGTTGATTCAGTGAGCCTAGATACACTAGAATATCTTGTGGAAGACCTCTCGCTGTCTGATTGGCAAGCAAGTGGTATAAAAACCCTTAAAGATCTAATCAATAATGTGTCCATGAAAACCTTTCCATTGCTCAAGCAAAAGTTTAACTTATCAGGGCCTAATATTTTGAAATACTTAATGGTAAAAAAATGGCATGAAAAAACATTTGGGCTCCTCCAGGGTATCTCGGATGGCAGTGATGGGAGGACTATTTGAGAATAAACTAAAAAATTGTTTTTAGATTGCCTGAAGTGCATTCAAGATAAAGGCTTTGTGGACTGTCATCCCACCACGATAAAAGAGTGGGAAAAATAATTAGGAATTACAATCAATAAAAAGGAATGGTATGCTTCCATCTATGGTGGGACTACTACAGATTTAATAAATGATGGAGCCTAGTATTTGACTTTCTGTTTAAAATAGCGGACATTAAAATAGCAAGAAACCCAGTACTGTTCCATATATGATGGCACCAGATGACCCAATCCCAGGATGCTCTTGCAGGGCACACTTTCTTAGCAGCAGAAATATTAAAAACAAGAGAATGGATGAAAAGTTCCCCATTTAAAGTGGTCCAATTGGAACCACATTGACATTTCAGCTATCCAGGGGGAGGGGAATTTGTAATACTAGTGGCAGCTTGTTAAAAAAACAAAGTGGGATAATTTAAGTGTTTTTGGCTTAACACCCCCACTCTGAATCCAAATGAGTAATTGCGGGGTTTATTGTTGGTCTCACACAAGTACTCTCTAGAGAGAGCTCCTTCCTCTCACCCAATAGTGGATATATGTTTTAATGTTTTGTATTTGATGTCAACTACTTGTAAAAATGGGAAAGGATATTTAGATGAAGTAAGTAGACAAATGGGTTACATATGTTAATAACTGTTGAGTGTCTACTGATACAATTGTATGATACTCCCACTCCAGTACTTTTTATGTATTTTTGTATGTTGGAAAATAGAGAAAGGTAAAGGAAAAATAGAAAAAAGAAGAAAGAAAAAAAAGGGGAAAAAAACAGTCCATGTCACCAAGGGTGATGTTAACTGCATTTCAATTTTTAAAATGTATTTAGTAGGCTACATAACATAAGTCTCCCATCTACATATACAGCAGTTTTGACAAATTATTTCATCAGGCATTTGATATTTGTCTGTTTTCGAATAAACCTTAGACAAATTCATTCATGGGAGCTCCTGTACTACCTGAACGGCCACCTCTGAAGTAAGATTGTTTCATAGTCATTGTCGACTAATAGACACAAGGCGTTTATGTGAGTGCCCTTCATAGGGTCTCACCAACACTTAGTGTAAGAGTTCATTGCTGTTATCGAATTCATTTTCTATGTTTAGCTCTCCTGTTTTTCAGTATATGTATTTGTTTATTGTCTGTTTTTTACTTTGTGTATTTTTGGCTGATGAACCAGTTTTAATTTAGATTTTATTTATTAAATTAATATATTTTTTCATCAATTTTTGGATACAATTTTATTTTATATGACATATTTACATTGTGCGTATATATAGAATACACTATGGTTTAATTCTTCTGTTTCCTTTCCATGTCCATTTGGGCCACTGAAACCTATTGATGGATCCCCGGCATACATATATTTGTTTAAGTATATTACATTAATATTTAATTACTATATTCTTTTGTCATTTTGGTTATAAATTTGTTGTAGTATGTATTCAGCAGAGAAGCACTTCTGTATTTATTCAAATATTTTACAAATGTTTTCTCTATTTATGTAAGCTCTCCAGTACACTCGGTTTTCTATTTTTCCACTTTAATTGGAGGTTAATTTGGTTGCCTCCTTTTTTCTGTAAGCAGCTCTATATATACTTTTTATTTATATTTTATTTGTTTGCTACCCTCGTCACTATTGCACTTTTTTTTCACTTTCTCTACATGTTCACACTTTCTGCTCCATTTGACATTACATGAAGCCTGGTTTGTAAGTAGCTCTATCACGTTTTGTTCACCCATGCCCCTTGTGATATGCTATGATAAATATCTATTTTGTATTTCTTAGATTGGGTTTTATACAGTCATTACTGCATATCAGTCATTAATAAATTAAGTGCCACTCTTTCTCTTTTTAAGCACTATTGGGTGCTTTGTAGATCAGGGGTTCACTTGCACGAGAATTATCTTGTCTTGTTTGTATATCCTTCAATAGTTTGTGTTCCATTGTCACTAGTGTTGAGCGACCCGAACCGCACTGTTCGGGTTCGTACCGAACATTTTGGTTTTTGGACCCCGGACCCGAACACGGACATTCCACTGTATGTTCGTGTTGGAGTTCGGCGATTACATTGTATGTAATGCTATTGGCTTTAACCGAAATAGAGTCCCCATTCATACGAATTTCTTATGAATGGGGACTATATTTAGGTTTATAGAAAGCCAATAAAGTCTATAAACATTCGGTTTATAGACTTTCGGTTTATGGAATACAATTGACCTATTCGTATGAATGTAGACTCTATTTCGGTTTATAGAATAGCAATAGCATTACATGTATTACATCTGAGAGTCAAATAGTACATTTGCGTCTTGCGTTGCACTTCATATCTGATAGTCAAATAGAACAGTCCAATACTGTGCTTACAGCGCACTTTGAAAAATTCTAATTGTTTTGGGTGTTAAATAGTACATTTGTGTCTTGCGGTGCACTTCATATCTGAGAGTCAAATACCACCTACACCGCCACGGTCAACGCCTCCTCAACCTATGGGTCACTTAGTATAAACTGAAAGGGAATACCCTGCACTCCAACCCTCTCTCAAATGGATAATTCTGTTGATACTCCTGGAAGCCATGCTTTAGATTTAGACTTATGTTCTTCCAAAACGAAAAACAAAGATTCCATCTAGTGCTATTTTATGGCTCAGCTGTATTTTTAATTTGTATGTATTTTATGTTATTTGAAGTTATTTCCTTATCCATATTTGTTTGCAGGGCACTTGTCCTACTCTTACTCCCATTTTATTTCCTTTTGTAGCCCTCTAGCCTTTTCCAGGACTTTTTTAGAGGCATTTTAGTGGCCAAAAGTTAGGGGCCCCATTGACTTCAATGGGGTTTGGGTTTAGGGTCAAGTTCGGGGTCAAGTTTGAGCCCGAACCCGGACTTTTTTTCACATTTTCGGCCGAACCCGCCGAACCCGAACATCCAGGTGTCCGCTCAACTCTGATTGTCACCCCTCACTTTCTTTTTGGTATTCAGTATAGCAATAAACAAAGGCTGTTTGTATTAGAGCAATGCTTAACTTGTCAAACCTAAAAACAAATAGGTTAAGGTACCTGGGGTTTCTAATCAGTCTCCCACACTGGTACTTACCAAACCTGGCTCCGCTTATCTTCTGATATCAGAGGGGATAGGGAGTTCTCAGACATCTCCTATAAGAGCACTAACATAACTTATGAAGCCTGAAAAAAATAGGTCAAAGTTGGATGTAGGAACCAAAACAAGGAGCCTACAGTACCTCAGGGTCAGTCTCCCGCACCGGTACTGAACATGCCTGCCTCTGCTTTGCTGCCAAGGTCGTTTCATCACAGGTAGTGTGTTTCATTACAGGTGTCAGCAGCAATTTACTGTTAAAATTTAGGAATAGAACATTTTCGAAAATATGCTTATTACGTAGTACAGGTAGCTTTGCAAGGTTTTAATTCTAGTATGCTATAATATATTTCTATGGTACAGTTCAAAGGGTTTAAGTTCTTGAAAAATAGTCCTTGCGCTGCAGATCTTTAACTATAGTGATCATTTATCCAACTGCAACAGACTTTCCAGACCACCCAGGATACATCTCAAACCAGTTTTATATCAAGCTGTGACACACAGAGAGATCCTGCATCGTAGACTTTGCCATTCATATGGCTCCTGTTAGATGTTCTTTAATCGTTAGCTATGTGATGCAAGCATGTTGCTACCCATGACCTAATTTTTACTTTTATTTATAGAGCATACTTTTTTTATACCAATGCACAATTACCAGTTCTAAGTTAAATATCACCTTACTCCATACTATTTATCCATCTCCATATTATAAGTGCCACTTATTTCCAATATTAAACACGTTTCTAGTAGTATAAAGTATCATATCTTTGAATACTCATTCAGAAAAGAGCATATGTAGACTGCTACATGCATGAATAAAGAAAAACGAAAAACATTAACTTGCTTGGAAAATTCCCAGGAATATAAAGAATCTCTTACCTTTCCTGCAGCAGACGCCACATGCTGAGAATAGAGGTGTCTGATTGACCCATCATCACGGCAGGAAGCCTCTACTCTTCTGCTAGCCTTGACTTCTTTGACCTCAAAATGAAATGATGATATTTTACAATCCAAAACACAAAGAAAAATATTACTGAAGTATGTGATTTGAAATACTATTTTCAACTGTCGCTGTCTTCTGTATGTCTTAATGAGAACCAAAAATAGTAGTTCCCTATTATTAAACTAGAAAACTAAAGCAGAAAATATATAGTGAAGCAAATTTGTCAATCATCAAAACTTGAGTCATATAATGCTATTGCTGTATATAAACTGAAAAACAAGAAAACCAGGAACAGGGAAATACATACGAGTGTCAAAAATGTAATGTTATACAGCAAAATCTCATATTGTCATTTTTCTTTTAAATCCTATAATTATCGTACATATGGCAGATGTACAACTGCAGCATTTCAAAGAACAGCACATCACAACAGTACTATTAGTGAATATTCTAAAAATAGCATCCTAGTTGTGTACACTGCTGATCATAAGCATGCAAAGTGAGAGAATTACCGACATTTATATGACACAGACATATCTACAGTATATTTAAGAAGTTTCCATACTTATGAAATGAATATTTAGTTTCAGCATTATAATGCAACTCCTATCTGTGCATTTTGCTAAATTGTCAGATTTTATAAATATTCTACGCACGGATAGAGTAAGACAAAAACATGACTTTGACAGTGAATCATGTAGAAATACTCTAAAACAACAAATTAATGAATAGTGAAAGTGTGCAATTGTAAAATAAGCCAAAATAGGTAGCTTGTGCGAAAAAAGTTAGCTTCATTAAATAATAGACATACTGAGCGGTATACTAAAGAGATAAGTGTTCTAAATGATTGGTGGTGACAACACTGCTAATGTATATCAAACTGATAAAAATACAATAAAAAATGTACCACAGTAAAATCACATAACAAATGATATGCTACTAGTTAGATTTACACAATACTTATTATGAACTTTGCTTGTTGAGGGTAGATCTTCCTATTTGTTCTTCTAGACAATAGTCTCTGTGATGGAGGAGAGCAAGACAATGTGTGCCATTTTTTATGAAATCCTGCCAAAGCTGCTATAATCAGAGGGATCTCCACCTCCTCTCATCTAATTCTATCTTTAACCTGTCATCTCCTCTAATTCTCTTGTTAATCCTCTATTGCAGGGGTGTCCAAGTTTTTCTGCAGTGGGCCACTTCACCAGAAATGTTTGTGTGCATGGGCCGCATTTATTTTTCATTCAGAGAAAATTATGTATTGTGCAGCATGTGAGTGTATCACAGACTCCACAGCAAAAACAAATCACATTAATGTGAAGTGTGTGTGTATCACAGACTCCATAACAATAAAAATGTACAGTAATGTGCAGTGTGTGAGCACATCACAGACTCCACAGCAATAAAACTCCTAGTAATGTGCAGTGTGTCAAAAATCTCCTGTGTTGTAGTTCCATCCATGGAACAAGTGGGACGCATCTTCCTGAGTGTGGGTATTCTAGTTTAGAAGAGTAGCCAGTCACATCAGGTGCTTGCTCAGGTTGATGGTAGATAACACAGAACAACCACCTACAAATGACAAACAAGCCTTTTATCAAACACACATGTTGGAGATATGTACAATTTATAGACATTTAGCTGTGTTAGTTGCAATACTGACCCATCCACTAGGCACATCCCAATAGTATTGTCTTTGGTAAGTCTTTCAGGGATTTATGATCCCTGAATATTAGTGTCACTATCGCTTTTGAAAGAAAAATATATAAATAGCATTGTACTACTTGTAGTTTTTGCTCTGTAGCGTGAAAAAAAGCAAACATTATTACTAGCATTTGTAAATGAGTATACATTTTTTTTAAAAAGTCAGAAAAACTTTTTATATTTACATTTTTCCCCATATTTTATTATTTTTTATATGTAAAATTATATGGTATGATAAAAATAATGGTATCAATGGAAAGCCCTTCTTATGCAATTAAAAACTTTATATCATTTGTGTAGGTACGGTAAAAGAGAAAGAAGAATATGAAAGCTAAATACAAACACTGCAGAAATGTTAAAACAGCCCATGTCACCAAGGGTAAGACAAGGCCAAAAAGTTGTGTCATTAACGGGTTAATTAAAGTTGCAGTTCTGAATGTCAGTGTCATTCTGTGCTCATTGTCAGTTTATGGGGTGGCTGCATGGGGAAAACAAGAATGCCACCGACAATCTATCGACAAAGATGGCACAGACATTTTGTGTGGGGACAAAGATGACACCTCAAATAAGTGTGTGTCAAAACCAGTGGCTGCTTCAGCTAAAAACAAGCAACCCCACTGTTTATAAGCAAAAAAAAAAAAAAACATGAAACACATGCATCTTTATCAGGTGTTTGAATCTATAAACAAATGGAACAAAAAAACAAACTCATAGTGCAGTATCTAAAAATATATATTTGTGAACTACATTAGATACATGCACTAACAAATATAGCCCCTGTATGCAAGGAGACTATAGGTTTATTCACTAAAAATGGAATTATCTTCAAGATGATCAAGTTGGGAGATTGCATTTGACTTAGATTTTGTGACACCTGTTTAATAATAATATGGGATGTTTTATGGACTAAGTCCAACTCAACAGTCTAAAAAACAATTTAACTTCTTACCTCATGGAAATAAATGGGAGGCAAGTTTAACCTCACTCTCCTCCATCTCACATACCTTCACCACATATCGAACTCACAAAAGTGCTTAGTAAATAGCTTTTTGCGAGGCTGTGATGGGGCTATATGAGGGAGACCAACTTTGTCTCATCTCAAATGCAAATCTGCTACTATAGGAAATAGAACCCCTAGGTGTAACACCTTGTAGGTTGAGGATATTATGCCACAGGGATTCATATCCCAACTTGAATCTGTCATATCCCATCATGGAAAACAATGTAAAGAGAGAATAGCACAAAGTGTGTAATATCTTTTTAATACAAAAAATATTCACACATAATGTATTCAGTTGTAATCACTTAAAAATGCTACAGTCACTTCTCTTTTCCCTGGCATAGCCAACACTGCCCATTCTGCCTGTGCAGTATTTCAGGGTAGGATGTAAGAGTCTTGTTGTAGGTAAAATTCCACAACACAGCTTTTTGGCCTGGATTGACTTCATCAGCGAGATTTACCCATAGAAGAACCATCCCACTTGTGACTTCAAATAAAGTAAAATAACATCCTCTTTTTTATTTTTAATACTCTTTTCAGTAATGTTGACACTCCCCATCCTGTATCCTGCTTCAATTTGGGTGGCAGTAGTGCCCCTTTATAATTACAATTCTGTTTCAGAAATAACAGTGATGGTTTGTCCTCTTACGCAACTGGTCTGTTTCTCAATTCTGACTTCCTTTTATTGTGTGGCGTATATGGCATGGTTTTATTCAATTATTTTGTAAGATCAGACATACAATTGCACATGGAATAAAAGTGTTTGTGGAGAATAAAATTGCAAGAAAGAGAACATTTTCTAAATTAATTTGTCAACACACTTCTTTTCTGAATGTATCAGTCTCTGTAACTTTACATTAATCTTAATTAGTTATCAGATGCCTAAATTTCTATAATCTCTTCTTATTTTAAACATATCTCAAGTGGCATGTCCCTTGATGCATATGTTTATAATATGAAGAAAAGTGGCACCTCTGAGAAGCCATAATCAATATCAATAACTCTTATTATGTATATTCAAAGTAAAATCACTTACACTACACACATGAACTGTAGAATTTTTTAAGGTAAATCTCATTTATTGGCTTTGCTTTAATATTACAGATATTGAAAATAATGTAATTATTATCTTAAGATCTATTTGCCTACAAATTTCCATTTACCTGTTCATACGTGCATTAATTCATTGGTCAAGCATTCTGCCAATACATCCATCTGTTTATCCATCCAACAGGCCTATTGACACATCCCTTCATCTACATATTGATCCATCTATTAATTGCTAAAAACTACCGTAAAACAAAATAAAAGTCACTCAATATATAAGTAGATAGGTTGGTAGAGATACATGTAGATAGATGGATTTGTTAGAGTTCAACCCATCAGTTGGTAATACTATATATTACAGATCAAAAGGTTAGAAAGTTGACACTTCCTATAATAGATCCACAGGCAATGTTGTCATTTTATAATTAGACAATGATTTTGCGTCATATTTCAGAAAGAGAGTAAGAAATGTAGAAAGTTCTTCTATATACTCCCTTGCGTTGGATTTACATAACATTTGCCATTAAATACACTTTTAATTGTATATCTGTAATACTATGAAGTGCCAAGTAAAACCAAAAACATGAATGGTAACATTTTATTATTATGCAAACAAGTACACCAACAGTATTAACATGAATGCAATTTTGTATTGTATGACATTTTTTTAAAATGCAGATTAGTTGTATTTGTGTTGCCATGTTATTATTAGATGACCTAAATGGAATTTTGACAGAAATCACACTTGACTATTTCAGTAGACTTGGAAGAGTTTAAGTCTCAAATGACAAATCTCAGTTTTAAAATCTCACTTTAGATGTTACATATTTTATATGCTTGGAGACAATAAAAAAGTGATGTAAAGCACTTTCACTTGAAGATGTTAAATTATATAACACCACCTAGTTGTTGTGAGAGTCTTTTGTAGGTGAGATCTAATAATTCTTGCAATTATGTGCCTTTCAAATAAATCAACTGCCATATAAGTTATTTCAACAGAATGGTATTTAGAATTCTGCACGCCTACTAAGAAAACAAAAATGTTGACAGAAGAAAAAAAGAAAAAGAAAAAAAGAGACATTCTATTAAACCCCTCATTAAAACACATTGGTACAGCAGTGTTAAATGGTGTGTTTTATAAAGCTTCATATTAAAGTAAATGTAGCAGGATCAAAAACATCCTTTTAAAAAAAAAAAAATACAAGATAAACAACATTTTATAAGTCAAAATATCCTTAAATCAAGCATTGCATTCTACTAAAACATTGCCCAGACAGATAGCCTTAGATGACATAGCCATTTCTGTCCCAATTTGTTTTTCTCTCCCTTCTTTCTCTTCCACCCCCCCCCCCCTTCCTTGACCCATTATTTTCTGCTGTTGATCACCTGTTACCTGAAATCAGATTGGTAAGGAGGATCAACTAAGGGAGCATGGGAGGAGGAGGTTGAGAGTGGGTGTGGCCGGGGAGGGAGAAATGGGTGTTTGTGGGAGCTTGGATAATGACATGATATTGAGAGTAGGTATCTTTTTTCTCTCCTTCTTGTTTCCGTTTCACCTTTCAGTGTCTGTATCTGTTTTACTTGTTGGATTTACTATTTAGGTACCAGTCATATTTTTTGTAATGCATGGTCCCAGACGTAGATGTATTTCTTCTTTTATCTTCTGTTACATCACCATGAGGATTAAAACAATAAATACAATATACATATTTATATTTGTGTCCATTAATAGTTATAAGTAGTTTAATTTTTTATTTCTAACTTATTGCATTACTATCAATGTGGTATCATGTGATATCATTAAAACTTGTTATGCTTTAACCCAGTATATAACGTATATAACCCTAGGACCCACATTTGTCCTTGATCATTTTGTCATGACCCAAAAATAATTTCATTTTCGAAATATTATAATTTATTACAAAAAACTATTTGTACAGAATTCCACAATGTATATATGCACTGTCCAATACATGAAACCAACAAAAAAAACATGGCTTCTTTACAAAATGAATAGTCTAGGAATCACAGTGCAACTGAAAATGAAAGTGCGATTGAGCTTTTGTGGTTTAATAGAATTTTGTATTGTTACACTGTGTTTTTTCCCCCTTTTTAAAATCAAAACTACAAAATAAACAACATTTTCTAAGTCAAATATATTTAACATAATTCTATCAATAAATAAAATATCCTTAAATCAAACATTGCATTCTACTAAAACATTGCACATCTACCTTACATCTACCAGAGTATAAAATATGCCCTGGCAAATGCCACAATGTAAAGCTCTTAAATACCATTTCATCCAGATCTAATATTACAAATTCTAATATTCCTCTGTTCCATCTATCATAGGTCATGCATATATAACATCAAACACAAATTAACAAATCAATGATGGCTGACCTTGGCACCAGATAAAAATTTTTTTTAAACAAACACTGAATATTTCAGAGAAAGAACCAACCTTCCCAAGCACCACTCTGTCTAACTTCCATTTCCTATTAATATATCCACTGCTATCTCAGTTCTAAATATATTTCCATTCCTGTGTCAGCATTCCTACTGTCAGCCTAGTTCACAAAAAACTGCTGAGTTACATAATAGACCCCAGTCTTTCCAATCAATCGCGTTTTCATCACCTTATATTTTATATTATGATTTCCTATTTTACTTATTTTTTTGGCACCATAATTCAAATGAGGGGATTGTACTACAAAATACAGTAACCGACACTGCATTCAATAGTCTTATTATACAGTGTATATTTTGCTTTTGAGGTCATGCTTCAGGAGAATGTTAAACAGGTACCAATTGATATTATATCTGGTATTAATGTGTATAATTGCTATTTAATTATTCCAATTTTCCAATAAAAAAAAGAAAGGGGAAGAGTTTACAATGGTATAATAAATAATTACAAAGTAGCCTTTATTCACACATAAGTTACACACAAATGAAGTAGGTTTATGACAATAACATATTCAACAGTGACAACCTACTACCGTATTTGCTCGATTATAAGACAAGGTTTTTTTCAGAATTTTTTTTCTGAAAATTCCCCCTTATAATCGAGGTCTTCTTATAATCTGACCTCAAATTGAGGTCATATTATAAAACATGGATCCAGGTCCCCAGCAGAGCTGCAGGGGACCTGGATCCCCCTCTCTAACAGCAGGGGATGTCTGCGCGATGAGCTTCCGCCCGGCACGACCGCCGGGGCTTCTATGAAGAAGCCGGGATCTTCCGGCTTCGTCATAGAAGCCCCGGCAGTCGTGCCGGGCGGAAGCAGGGGAGTCTGCGCTCATCGCGCAGACACCCTCTGCTGCCCCACTAGCCACCAGGGTGAATCGGGGCAGCTGTCCGTCATAATAGACGGAGGTGTTGGGCAGCATGGAGGATGTCTGCACGTATCGTGCAGACATCCCCCGGCTGCCCCCACTAGCCACCAGGGATCTAGGTATAGTTAAGGGAGGGGGCAGGGAGACAGGGGGAGGGAGGGGGCAGGGAGACAGGGGGAGAGAGGGGAGCAGAGCAACAAGGGGAGGGAGGGGAGCAGAGCAACAAGGGGAGGGAGGGGGGAAGAGACAGAGCAACAAAGGGAGGAGAGACAGAGGGAGGGGGGACAGAGCAACATGGGGAGGGGGGCAGAGAGAAACAAGGGGGGGAAGAGACAGAGGCGAGGGGGAGTCAAAGGGAGGGGGAGAGAGTCAAAGCTGGGGGCAACGGAAAGAGAGAGGCAGCATTAGCACATAAAAAGGAAATAAAAACAAGAAATGCACTTTTTGTTATAATTTTTTTTATTAAAAAAGCAATTTACATGTGAATATATACAAGTTTAACTTTTTTCCTATAGGGTAGTCTTATATTCAGGCTTTTAGTTTTTTTCCTAAAGCAATATCCAAAGTTTGGGGGGTCGTCTTATAATCAGGGTCATCTTATAATCGAGCAAATATGATATTTATTTTTCTGCCTTGATACTAGTGCCTCATAGTATGAGGTGGCCAGTGGAAGACCAACAAGAATACTTAGAAGTAAACCATGGCTGCTTTTTGGCCAACATTAGTTGTATGATTGTTAGTAAAAGACGAGTTACAGTATGTCAAGATATTAGAAAGTGTTAGATTATGCTTTTGGCATTAAAAGACACAACTTACATTCTCTTGCTCTGACAGCTCCACAAATAACATGGGAAAAGCAAAGTTCTTCCCCACACAGCTCCATCTCTGTGATAGGACAGAATAAAACAGGTTGACAGCTTCATAGTTTGCAGTCATCACACTATCGTCCAATACATTTCATTTAGACACAGAATATTGAGATGGTATTGAGATTTAAATAAATGTGAGAATCTGTAGTTTAAAGGGACTCTTTAAGCTAAACAATGTTTAGAAAATGTGAATGTAGAAAATAGAAAAATATCAAAAATAATCTACAAATTGTGTTAACAAAATTTCATGCAAACACATAAACTGTGTAAATTAGCCGTGTCTCCTGTTTATGAAAAAAACTGTGGCTTGAACGGGAAATGTCCAATTTATATATTACAGTATATTGACATATAAATACACTGAACAAAATTATAAACATAACACTTTTGTTTTTACCCCCATTTTTTATGAGCTGAACTCAAATATCTAATACTTTTTCTATATACACAAAAGGCCTATTTCTCTCAAATATTATTCACAAATCTGTCTAAATCTGTGTTAGTGAGCATTTCTCCTTTGCCGAGATAATCCATCCACCTCACCGGTGTGGCATATCAAAATGCTGATTAGACAGCATGATTATTGCAAAGGTGTGCCTTAGGCTGGCAACAATAAAAGGCCACACTAAAATGTGCCAAGTTCATCTCTTGAAAAATGGGGGCTAAAACTAAAGTGTTTCATTTATAATTTTGTTCAGTGTATATAGCGCCAACAATTTATGCAGTGCTTACATAAGGTGAGTGAAAAGATCAAAGGAGAAGGTGCTGGTAGTAACATTATTTGGGACAGTTGAAGCTAAGTGGATTTGGCTACAGGTTAATTAATGTGTGTTCTAGTTGAATGAATTGTTAGCTTTCTTATTCCTAACAGTATTTGGGGATAATGAGCACTAAGTGGGTTTGGCTAAAGGTTAATTAATGGGATTTCTAGCAGGATGAGTAGCAAGCTTCTTTAAAGCTTAATTTGAGGGACTTTTCGGAGACTGAAAAGGAGAAAAACAGCTTGTTGCTTTGTAGAACCTGGGCCAGGTGAGGTCTGGAACAAATGGGGATTTTTCTATGGCCATGGAAAGGGAGATATTACAAGTAGAGAGTGAAGGTTACATGCAGTTGAGTAGTAACAAGTGAATGTTCACAGGGTGCCTTTTGATGTGTAACAAAGAGTTTAATGTATGCAGATAATTAAACAAACATGCTCTTATTTTTAAGGCACTCATTGATATAAGATTGCTAGACCTGTGTGTTGGGAGAGGTCACTACTGTTGCGTTGGTGTTTTGACAAAAATCTATGTATTATTGTTTGCGCTAAAAATATAACGAAAAGAGAGTCACTTAGCGGAAGTAATGCGAGAGTGGTAGTATAAAATAAACGACGCCGAAGATGTATTGGGAGATGTTGATGTTCTAATAAGCAATCACTAAATTGACAATCACTTGGATACATACCAATAGATAATAAAGTGCTAAAAAAAATAACAATTTAAACGAAAATTCAGTACAGTGAGTACATCGTCTATGCTAAAATAATTACCCTAGCATGGATTATCTGAGTAAAAAGTAAAATAAAATTATACAAATATAAAATTGATACAAGTTTATACTTATCCAATCCCAAGGCTATCAAGAGGTGATGTATGCCAGAACACATGGCCAGCTGCAATGGATCACTCATGAAGAGTCCCGTGGCTCTAAAATGTGGGTCTCTCTCTCTCCTCTCCAAGATGCAATCCCAATTTAGTTAGGTTTACACTATAAATACTGCTATTAGTAGAGCTTTCCCAGACTTTACAACAAACAAGATAACTATAGATTTGGGATATTTTAACTTTTGAATTTTACCTTTCCTTTTCTCTCCATTCCTTTTCTGTCCTACTCTAGCAAGTGTATCAGTATTAATTAACCTAAAACTTTTCACAGCTGGCTGCTTCTTAGCTCCAGCCTATGTCTGGTGTATAGGGACTAGATTCAGGAAGGCTATTATTGGTATTTACTGGTATTCTATCTACACTATACCCATCCTTTCCTTTCTATTTCCTGAGAAAACCCCTATGTTATTCCCTACTACAATTTGTATCATATGGGTTGAATTTGGGTTAAGGGAACTATTTTCACTATTAAACTAATCCTCAGCTTATGACAAAATGTTGTGGAGAGATATTTGTATCTTTATCTGAAATTAGTATTTGCATAAGTAATGCTAGCAGAGTCTGCTGATTTATTTGGCTTTTTAATGCTTTATATTTTGTGAACCACCATTTATACTTACTATTGTGCCCACAATTGAATCAATATAAGGTGGGACACCATTTGTCTTGTAATTTTTGGTGTATGTTAATGTGTCCTAGTGTCTTAGGAGCTGGTGGGGATTTATGACAAAACCACCCGAATAAGCCATATTTATAAATATACCATTTTTCCATTACAATCTTATAATGAACGATTTAGTGAAACTACAAGATACAGAAACCTTCACTTCTTCGTTGTCCACTATACCAGAAATGACAAAATGGACACTTATGGTAAAACTACAAGATCCAGAAGCCCTTGCGATTATACATCTGCAATACCAGAATTGATGCGAAGGACGAGACAGAAGTGATGCAGCGGCATGATACGACAAAGTTTTGACCATCTGATTGCCAACACAGTATTTAAACTTGATTTTGATTTTATGTGGATATCAATTTTTTTCTCCTGATGAAGCTGTGACTGTAGATCTGGCAAAATGCGTTTAGATACCTAGAAACTCCACTGCTGCTACATCCAGCTGTCATTAGACATCTATTTTCCTCCAGTCTCTACACTGTGCCCATTGATCAAGGACTGATTCTACATGCACTTTATTTCATTGCACCATATGAAAGTATCATACTTATTTCAGCTATAATCCTGAGAGCCTCATTTTTACATCTGTTTGTGATTGCATTACCTATCCACCACTGTGGTTATGTTATTGGTTTAATTTTATTACAGTATTAGTGTGTTTTAAAAAGGTTCAACTTGTTTCTGTGCCTCCCTGAACCCACTGTTTACCTGAAATGTACAAGAGACATTCATGACATCACATGCAGCTTGTTGCATGAATAATAGACTAAGACAAGCTTGTATTCTTTATATGGGTGATTATAGGACAATGTTTTGTTTAGTTCCTCCCTTAAATTTATTATGAATTTATTTATACTAATTTTATACATATAATTGGGCATGGACACTTACCAATTATTATTGGACATTGAGATAAAGTGTAAGTTTAAAATCCATAGGATTTAATCAGAAATCTTCAGTTAACTTTCTTTAAACTTGGGATTTCAGATTTCTTTAAATGTAAAGTAAGTTTATTAATTATGCATAGTAAATCTATTCAAGAGTTTACCAGAGATGATTGTGGTTTTCCCGTCTGTCTTCCCTAAAGAGTTGCCTCAGGCAGAACTTCTGCCAGTTGTTCTATGTCATGCCAAAATCTAAAACTAGCCTGTTAGTTGAGGAATTGTCTGTGCTCACTAAGTCTATGCAAGAAAGAGAAATAAAAACATAATTTGTTTCAACCAGTTCTACTGTAAAATATAAAAAATTGCACATTAATCTTTGACCTAAAATAAGTAGACACAAAACACAACAGATAATAAATGTTTCCCAGATGCATAAGTATTAATAAAAGTAGCTGTATTTACAGTATATAGACAAAAGTATTGGAACACACCACTTATTTATTTGAATTCACGTGTTTCAATCGGACCCATTGTCACAGGTGTAAAAAAATCATGAACCTAGCCATGCAGTCTGCATTTACAAACATTTGTGAAACAATGGTCATTCTGAAGAAAGTGAATTCAACCGTAGTACTGTCATAGAATGTCACCTTTTAACTCAGTTTGTGAAATGTCATCCCTGATAGATATTCCATGGTATTATTGCAAAGTGAAAGTGTTTAGGAACAGGAACAACTAAATCACAAGCTGGAAGACCATGTAAAGTCACAGAGCACGCTCACCAATTCCTGAGACACATGATGTTAAAGTCACCAACGCTCTGATGATTCCATAGTTGAAGAGTCCCAAAATTCCACAGGCATTATTATTACAAAAAATGTCCAGCATTAGCTTCATGGATTGGGTTTCCATGGCTGTTCAGCTGTATGTTGCCCCCAGACAAGGTCGGGGAGGGGCAATCATGACAGGGTTTTCCCCCATACCTGTTATCACACCCACCCTCCCTAATTTTATGGTTAATGAGCCTTTATTTATTTAATTATTATTTATTTATTTACATGTCACAGCGCTGGCAGAAGCTTGCAGGGTATCCAGGAGGGTTAATGGAAGAATGGATTGGGGAGAGTCAATCAGGACTCTGGTGGGAGGTTCGAGGGGAAAGTGGTACCTCGAACCTCAGGTATTGGGGGCATTGGTATATGCCTAGAACATGGACTTATTCGGCAGCCACCTGGATACTCTTACAAGCTTGGTTGGTTTTCTGTTTATGGATTGTTTATGTTTATGTTTAGTCATCGTATAATTATGGATATATATGTGGAATGTTTATATATATATGATTGTAATGCAATGACTATTTAAATAAAGTGCTGTGGCCATTGTTTTACCCCACAGTCTGGTTTTAAGTTTAGTTATTTCTAGGCAAATACATATCCCCAATGATAGAAGCTACCATGTCCTGCAATTCTCACAACAGTGAGGCAATACAATGCCAAGCATTAGATTGTGTTGTGTAAAGCACACCACCACTGGACTCTGAAACAGTGAAAATGGGTTTTGTGGGGTCTTCACTGTTTGGCTGTTGCATGGACAAATCTGGGTTTAACAGATGTCAGGATAACATTACCTTCCTGATTGCATTATGCTTACTGTATTATTTGTTGGTGGATGGATAATGGTATGGTGCAGTTTTTAGGAGTTTGGGCTTGGTCACTTACTTCCATTGAAGGTAAATCTTAATGCTTCAGCATACCAAGACATTTTGGACAATGCTATACTTCTAACTTTGTGGGAACAGTTTGGGGAAGGATCTTTTCTATTTCAGTTTGACTGAGCCCCAGTGAAAAAAGCAAGCTCCATAAAGACATTGTTTGATGAGTTTGGCATAGAAGAACTTGACTGGCCTGCACAGGGACCTGACCTAAACCGCAACACATGCCGTTTGGGATGTACTGGAAGAGAGATTGGAAGCCAGGCCTTCTAGTTCAACATCAGTGCTTGACCTCACAAATGCTCCACTAGATGAATGGCCACAAATTCACACCGAAACACCCCAAAATCTTGTGAATCGCCTTTTTCAGAATAGCAGTAGCGGTTATAGCTAAAAAGGTGCCCCAATGCTTTTGTCCATATAGTGTATATAGCATTAAACACCTCTCCTATTACATGTCCACACACTCCTGTTGGTGAGACTGAATTTGTTTTTGTAAATGTTTTGGTATGGACTAGGGTCTATTCAATAAAGAGAGACTTTCAAAACATTAGGCCGAAGTAGCAAAGTTAGAAAAATCTCCAATGGGCAAATTTTTAAATGTTTAATTTTTTTGAAGTTTGAAATTCCTACTTCAATTTCTTGCAATTCACTTCAATTCTATCTTTATTGAGTAGACCTTATTTTCACAATGTATTAGACTGTTCTCCTTGAAATATAAATTACTTTTGTTATGTTGCCTCTTTGGAACTGTGTTGGTTGCCTCATGTTGCTTTGAAAACATAGACATCAAACTGCCAATTGCCAGGCTTGTTACACATATTACTACCAATTGGCAAGCACTCTAGTATAATTTATCTTTCCAGATGTATTTGGAACTGGGATTTAATTGTGAATAGAAATCAACTTAACTTTGACATTTGTGTTATTTTGTCCACCTTCTGTACACTTCACTGGTGATTTTCCTCAGTTCTTACTATACAAGCTTATGACTTTTAATCTTCAAGGGATAATTATCTTGTTTGAGTTTATTTTTTATCTGAAAGTTTAATACATTTTTAAAAACATTTTAATTTTTATACCAACATTACATATGCTGCATTTAGTCCCTCTACCCGCTGGAACACAGACTTTTTTTTAAAATAAACTCAAATAATAGGGTTGTAACACAATTTAGTGCATAAATAACCTACAACAATTATTTAACAATATAAGCATATATATAGTCTACCAATAACACAAAATGTAGCTTAATTTATTTGGAATACTAGCTTTAAAATAATCCAAGGTATATATGAATTTGTTTTAGCTTTAACCTTTCTTCCTTCTACTGGATGTTATTTTCAAGTACATTCTACCCTTTCTGTTATAGAAAAGAGATATTCATGTATACACTGGCATTTCTTTACACAAATTTAAAAATTACACATAATAAGATGGGAAAAATGATACAGAGTATTTGGTAACAGAGGAAGGCCTTAACTATTTCGATATATATTTTAATAGAGCAAAATATAACAAGGATTCACACAAAATATATAAGTCATTACTATATTTCTAAGCATACTGCTTTTCTGTTAAAAAAAAAAAAATCTTACCCTTTGTATTTTCCAAATAACCTTTCTGCTTGAAAGTCTGCTAAAAGACCTCTTCTGTAGCAGGTGCAGTTTTAATGATTCTTTGATGCCATATGTCAAAAAAGCATCACTTGCTGTGAGGACTGACATTTCTTTTGGGAGCTCCTAGCAACAGCTACTACTTGTTGAATTGAGTTGTTACATCATGCCTTCTTCAACCATGAAAATTATATGAGCTTGAATAATATTTAAGTGCTTTCAATACTCCTGAAAAAATGAATGGCAAATAAATGATTGTGTATAATTAATTAGTTTTATACACAGAGTGAAGTACCAGCATATGAGGGGAAAAAAAACAATATTTTTCTTATTGAGATGTGTGCTATTTCTGTAATTTTTTGCATTGTTAACTTCTTCGGGGTTATTCTATATGATCTGATCTCATCCAAAATCAGGCCAATCAGACACAATTGCGGAATATCCGAAACTCTGTGTGCTAAGATTGTGTGCAATATGGCTGAGATTGGTTTGAAAATGAACAGTTTGACGTTTTTAAGTATAGTATTCCCTTTAGTCTGAAAGCACTGATTTAATCCGAAGCAAGACCAAATTTGATAATAATGTACTTTAAAGCGGTTAAAATTGCAGTAATATATATATATAACACAAATAACACAAAATGTTGCTTAATTTATTTGGCATACTAGCTTTACGATAATCCAAGGTATTTATGAATTTGTTTTAGCTTTCAACTTTCTTACTTCCATTGGATGTTATTTTCAAGTACATTCTACCCTTTCTGTTATAGAAAAGAGACATTCATGTAAACACTGACATTTCTTTACATACATTTCAAATTTACACATAATAAGATGGGAAAAATGATACAGAGTATTTGGTAACAGAGGAAGGCCTTAACTATTTCAATATGTATTTTAAAAGCGCAAAATACATGTCACTGCTATATTTCTAAGAGTACTGCTTATATATATATATATATATATATATATATATATATATATATATATATATATATATATAAATTCTTTATTTATGATGGTTTTTCTTTTTCATATAAAATAAAATATTAAAAAAATATTAAAGACAACACTCAGGTTGACTCTCCTGGGTGTTTTCTAGTTAGTGGCACATAATATTTAGAGATTGGAACACTGTCAGATTAATCATGAAGGAAGTGACCACATAGCCATTTACTAAATGATGGACCTGTCTGCAAAGAGGGAGAAAGACACAGCAAGCTGTGAGAAGGAGAAGATGGCTAGAGAGAGGCAGGTTGTGGGCAAATGCATGGAGATAAAAGGAAGAGATGCACTTTTTCCATCATAATGTTTAATTAAATGAAAAAAAAAGTTTAGATACAAATTAATTATTAGTAAAATATTTTTCCTATAGGGTAGTCTTATATTCAAGAATTTTCTTTTTTCCTTAAATTAAAATCCAAAGTTTATACATTACTGCTGATTTTGCACAATATGCAAAAAGTTTATACAAGAGAAAGAAAGGTATTAATATATAATCATTTTTATGTAGGAGTTTCCTGAGACATTAATATTATTGCACGTTTTCCAAAGGGTAAAAATGTTGAGGAACATTGATATAACTAAATTATGTGTGTAGATATGTTTTTCCAATCAATAAAACCTAAAGGGAGTGAATAACCTAAACATTATTTCTACTGGGAATGCAAATAATAAAACATTTTTTTTTTATAAGGTAACATTTTTACCTTTTCATGATTGACATGCCCTTGACGAAGTGCCAGCATGCAGGCACGAAACGCGTAGGCTTCTTGTCTTACTCACCAGCTGAATCCCAATTACCAGCATTTAGCTGTGGCGTTTTGTGATTAAACGTTGAAACACAGAACTTATCTGAAGCCCTGTTTCTTTCCTAGAAGTGGATGATCCTCAACCCCTTTCTTCATAAGTCTTTTGATTATCTTCCCTCCCTTAAACTCTGTCCTTACACCTGGGTTCACAGTCACTGGTGAAAATGCTACAATTGTACCAGCTGACTGTGTCCAATGTCTTGGGGTCACTTTTGACTCTGCTTTCTCCTTCATTCCTCTTATTCAGTCTTTAGCCAAATCTTGTCGGCAGCACCAAAGGAACATCTCTCGCATTTGCCCGCTCCTCAGCGAATAGACCACCAAAATACTAGTGCACTCGCTCATGATCTCTAGCCTTGAGTATTATAACAGCCTTCTGACTGAACTACATCTGGCTCATCTATCTCCCCTGCAATCTATTCAAAACACAACTGCCAGACTCATCTTTCTTGCTAGTCGGTCTGATTCAGCTGCTCCCCTCTGCTATGCCCTCCACTGGCTCCCCATGTGCTCTAGGATAAAATTTTAAATTCTATCTTTAACCTACAAAGCCCTCCATTCTTTTGCCCCTCCGTATATTGCTTCCCTCATGTATCAATACTTCCCTTCATGTCCTCTGTGCTCCTCAATGGGTCTACAGCCTTCCTCCCACCTCATCACCTCTTCCTACTCGCACCTCCAAAGTTTTTGCCCGAGCTGCCCCCTCTTTTTGGAACTCCCTTCCGCAGAGCATCCAGCCCTCTCCTTTATTTTCAAACTTTAAAAAGTCCTTTAAAACTCATCTCTTTAATGATGCTTACTACCCATCCAACTAGCATACCAATTGGTTTACCTCTAGCTATTCCCACCTAGCTCTCACTGTTAAGATCAGGTAGCTTACAACTGAACGCACACAATCACTCTTTGGCTAAACTCACCTACTACCAACCTTCCTCATAACTGTTACTATAACTACATTCCGTCTGTCCTCTTCAATCCCTTGTGTGTTCCATGTAACCCATTCCCTCTAGATTGTAAGCTTGCGACCAGGGGTCTCTAGCTCACGTACCAGTCTGCTCTAGTTTGTATAACTTAGTATGTAGTTCCCTTCTATGCTCTGTATCTAGCGCTATGTAAATTGTTGATGCTATATAAATAAATGGTAATGTATTGTAATGTCTGTCTATCTCCAATTCCTTCCCATACTGTCTCTATCATCTCCCTTCCCATATATGTCTCTCTCCTCTTCCTTCCCATGTGTCACTCTCCTCTTCCTTTCCATGTCTGTCTCTATCCTCTACTCTTCTTGCCCCACAGAACATACCACAGTGTCACTTTGCCCCCTAGTACATGTAATTTTTCCTCACAGAACATGCCACAGAATCACGTTGAAAATTAACATGAGCCACAGTCAGGTACCAATTAACATGCCACAGTCACTTTGCAATTAACATATAACACAGCCAGGTTGCCCATTAATATGTCACTATTAGTCTGCCTATTAATATGCCACAGACAATTTGCCCATTAACATGCCACTGTTAGTATGCCCATTAGTATGCCAAAGCCAGTTTGCCCATTAATATGCCACATCCTGCCCATTAATATACCACTATTAGTTTGCCCTTTGATATGCCCCAGTTAGTTTGACCATTAATATGCCATTAATATGCCACTGTTAGTATGCCTATTAATATGCCACAGTCAGTTTGCCCATTAACATGCCTCAGCCAATTAATATGCAACTATTAGCCTGCCCATTAATATGCCACTGTTTGTATGCCCACTAATATGCCACAGCCTATTTGCCCATTCATATGACAGTGTTATTTTGCCCATTAATATGTCACAGCCAATTTGCTCATTAATTTGCAAATAGAAATATGTAAGAATGATTACCATATTATGTAATAAATTAAGCATTGGATGTAGTAATATATACAGCTCACCACTAAAAAGAGCAACATTTTGCACCAGTGCAGGGGAATTATATTACAGATGATATATAGGTCAATTTCATATATAAGTATCAGCATATATATTAGTTATAACATTGTGTAGTATAACCTGCTGTATTTACTAAACTAAAAAGCTATGAATGGACAATTACCTGCCATGTTAGGTAATGTCAGGGTATTGTTGGATTTGTTAGCCCTCATTTTAACTGTACTTTGGAGCTGTACTTAGCCAAATGTCTAAGCCATTGAAACATTTCTTCATATTATTTGATAACAGTAGCACAGATGTTTTAATTTATTTATTATGGGCCATTTATTTACATTACTTTATCATGTATTGATATTGCACCAACAATTTACACAGCGCTTGTCAGAGAGCATAGAGGGGGAATCGATACTAAGTTACATGAAAACAAGTACAATGACTAGCATTCAAATTGGAAAAATTGTGCTCTGTTCCATTCAATCCCAAGTCAGCCAAGTTTTTTTGTTTTGTTTTTAATTTTATTATTTCAGAAGGATTTTCATAATAGTCCTCCCCACATGAGTCTCTATCCTCTCCATAGAACTCTATGTGGAGGATAGATGATACCACTTTGGTTAAGTGAATTTGGGCATTTTTTTGCTGCTTTTTACTCTTAGCCGGTATTGGTGTGGAATCAGCTATGATGTCCGAATCACATACTTATTTGTAGGCACATCAGAGTATTATTAGGTTTATAAGATAGCTCATACTTCACTTCTGATGTGTTCCGATGTGCCCTGAATCAGTCCGGTCTTCAGATGCATAATTTTGGGGCCGAATATCTGCACATATTGAGTAGACCCTTTAAAATATCTGTCAGAATAGGCTTGCAAGGGTGGCCATTGTAAGAATAGCAACACTAATTTTATACCAAATGGCAGCATTGACAGTATTTTTTTTTTTAATTCTGCTATTTCATATGTACTTTTAAGTGTTCAGCAGTGATTAAAGTTCCAAAACGTACTAATTGTTTTCCTCACACAATGTAACCACAAACTTCAATATATCACATTAATTACAAACCTAACATAGCTTGACCAATTATGCTGACAGATTGGAATGTTATCGTATTATGTAATTGTGAATGCACTGTTTATATAATTTTGGTACGATAGAAATATTGTTAGTTAATAAGACAAAATCTTGTTATGGTTCTTTTAATGTCATTGTTTAATAATGTGAATAAAATATGTGTCCATTGAACTATACAGAAATTTTTATTTTTTTATTTTTTTATCTCTCTGATGTTTCAAGTGTTACATTTTAAATTTAGTCCAACATTATTAAACACTTTTGCTTTCCTAAAGCATTAAATATATTTTAAGGCATATACAGATTGTTTAAACCACTTTAACCAAACACATACTTTCAAAATGTATAATGTAACATTTGTGTTGAACATTGTAACAATAACATGAATAGCTGAAAAAGGGTGTATTAGCCCCATGATTTCTAAAAGGGTAGCTGGGATCAGTTTATTTAGCCCTCCAAAATGCATAGTTCCATCTTTGAAGAATTAACAATGCATTATGCAAGGAGAAACTCACCAGGTCTGCTACTGCACAGCGCATTACCAAGTCACTGAGTCAAAATGTTCATCTCATCTCTACTCAACTGCACTTCACTAGTAAATAGATCCCGCTGTGCATGATTTCAAACATCTGATTGATTTACTCAAATATCCACTCAATTTATAAGTGCGCTCACTCAAAATCATTGCAATAGAAAGTTTAAATGTTCTGGCAAGTGATGATTTTATTTCTGTTTTACTAGTGTTCTTACTTAAAGCTGAAAATATTATATGAACATAGAAAAATAAAATATATGGTAAACCACAAAATATTCTACTTTCACATTCCTTCTACTGACTCAGCTCAAGGTTTAAGCTCATTATGAAACTTTATGTTCAGATAGGACAATACATTTTCCATAATGAAACTGTGCCACTAGCATTTTGGGCTAATTAGTTTAAAATACACAATCACACTTTTATTATAGGTACACTTTCAAATCTGTTTAGAAGTATAGAATTAAGATATTTCTGGGATTTTTGCTGAAGAATGCTATTATTATTTAATGCTGAATACATTTAAAAATATGCTTCTGTTGCAGAAACATTTTTTTATTTTTTTTTTACAAACATGTGACTTTAAGGAAACATGGAAACCATAATGTAATGAATATGTATGTATATCTAAATAAATAATCACAATGTTATTTTACATATTTGTACATCTCACCACAAAATAAAGCGGCTTTCTGTGTGAAGTGCAAAAAAATTGTGGTGTTATTGTCAAAAAGTTATTTTGCTGTTTTTCAAATGAAATTGTCTTAAGTGATTTGACAAACTGATTTTTCATGAAAAGAATGTTCCAAATATATTATCTAGAGTTAGAAATTAATGCTCTGCATACATGCATAAACCAAGCTAACCAAACTGTTACAAAAACAATTGTTTATTTATGTACACATTTTAAAGGGACTCTGTCATCATTGCAGTGATGGGAATGCAACCCTCCATTAGCTTTAACATATGAGCACATCCATATTCTATGGTAATAACGTGCAAAACATAATAGATACAGTGTATGCACACATCACCACCTGAACAGTCGTATTGCTGGGTAGATATATCCCTATGAGGAGTTAGGAGTTTCTGAACATATCCCCTCCCATGTGCTGGCATACAATGTCAGCTGCTACTAAACCTAAAATCAAATGCATCATGTGAGGTGTACACTATGGAGATGGATTATCTATAAATTTCACCATTAACAGGATATGTGCTGCTCCTATCCGAGTTGTCTGAGGAATAGCAGCATTATTAAATGTATACAAAGTCAACTTATTGCACAGTCCAACATGTAAAGAACACTGCAGACTCCTACACTTATCAACAGTAGTAAATTCACTCATCAAAAAAATATACAAAAATGCAGAACACACTAACTGCGCAAAAAATGATTTTGAGAAATCGAACCCATGCAAATATGGAAGGTTATCCTGAGGTCTCCAGGATCTCTCAGTCTAGTGGTCCCCTTATGTCACCTCGGAAAAGCCCCAATAACTGAAACCATAATCTGTATTGTAGTGCCTTTTACAACTTCCCTTAGTTGCTTTTGGAATCTACCATGTATTTAGTTTTTTTTTTCATTGTCTTGTTAGAGAGGGGTGTGCACTCTTTCCTCTGGCACCAGAATATTGTCTGAGGTGATCTATATACTGTCTGAAGCTTACAAACCCACAAGGGGAAGGAAGGACATGATAACTGAGAAAAAGGCAAAGCCCCTTTACAAATTTGAAAATGGCGCTGATGCCAACTCTATGGTACTAGAGAACAGGCTTCACCAAGATGGGCACCATACTTTCTAAATAATACTGAAGCCCATCCTTGAATGCAGGGCTGAACAAATATGGTCAAAGCAAGAAAGCCAGAGGCTCTGTGGCTGGAAGCCAACAATCTTCTGGGTACAGGATCAGGCAGGTCAGAGGCAACAGTGTACGAGTATATCAAAGAAATGAGCAGTATTAAAACTCTTTCATACCACATATTTTCAGTTTTATTGCTGCTCAACTCTCGAATCTCATGCATACACTGCGTTACTGTGATTTTTTTTACTGTGGAGCTGTGTGACACTCTAGCACATGGCATATAACTGTGACATTTATTGCTATAAAGCATTAATTGGTCTATATGGACATTAAACAAACTTTGTGTGTTACTTATGAATACATTGGCATCATGGTTGGTGCAGATGTTGACAATTAGTTAGAACCTTGATATTCGAGTTATTATCAGACCTTTCCTAAAATATAGAATTATTAATTATTCCTATTCTTCCTCATAGTTACAGATAGTATTCTAGAACGCCCTGGAGAATCCCAAACTGGTATTCTCCTCAACCTCATCAAGCAGAAACGCATGGTTTGTGCTCGTTCTCTGTCCACTAAGGATTATTGATATATTTTATGTTCTTTTATTAAGTGGATGGTCCCAACCTACTATGTACATTTTAAATGAGAAAATATTATCAATAGAGTACAGCTGAATGTTGTCCCAATAGATTTAAGTCAGTGATAGTTTTCAAATCCACACAAAGATAATTTTATATTTGGAATGTTATTTTTAAAATCCAGGTGAACCGGTCTTTAGCTATGGACACAAAATAATTTAATGTTGTATTTGCTTCAGCTAGCACAGTCAAACATGTATCCATTTGAGTAGTGCTTGAATAATGCTGCATATATGAATTGAGTTCTGCCTTGATGCAGTTGTTTTTTTTTGTAAATATTTAACAAGGTCAACACTAGAATGAGGAACTACATGACTACGTAATAAAAATGGTATGCCTCAGTTTATTTAAAAGAAATTGTCCATTAAACACAACTTGTCTGTTGTATACAATTAGAAATGTAAAATACGCAAAACAATATTGCTTTTTTTAAATATATGAAATCTGTGAAATGCGACCATGAGAATTTGATGTCAAAGAGCATTTCTCTAGAGGGACTGTCAAAGACATTTCAATGTTAGTTTTGCAGCACACTTTTGAACTGTGGTAAAGTGACAGTAAGGTTCATAGATACTATGATTCTATCAAGTTTAATATTGTATAATAATTTACCATTTACTTACTAATTGAACATAGTTATTATGGACAGCCTTTGAATTGGTAACAAGCACATCTGAACTACTTGGTGGAACTGATAATACCACGGATGGACACTAAATCAATAAAACAAAATCATATATCACATTCAATTCTACACGTTGCACAAAATCAATATATAGAAAATCATGAAGGAGTCTCTTTCCTGTGATATTTTTAGGTTTTCTAGAGCATTGCTACTTAATAGCGTATTGATTTCAGGGTAATATGCCAAAAAGGAGAACATTGTAATTTGATAAGAGAACATTCCAATTAAATGTATTTCTCTGTGGAGGAATAGTAAATTTGCAATAATTGGTTTTATTTTGAAAACATTAAATACCATAAGAATGAATATAGATAATACATAGAATTTGTTTAAATGCAAGAGAGCATTACAGATATACTAACTGCAGAGCTTTAGAATTTGTAAAATACCTTTTTTATTTTAATTAAGAAAAAGTGTTAACTTTTTTCTGTAATTTCTTACATGCTAGTATACTTTCTGATGAAATACAATTTTCTCACTTGTAACAATGCAAATATTTACTTTAGAAAGTGTAAAAGTTTATTTATTACAAAGTGAATTCTATTTAGAGCATACAGCATAGTGAGCAAGCCTGCTGTTATGTGTCAGATAAGATCTGTCCTTGTCATCTGTCCTTGTCCTCCCTCAAACTCTGTCCCTACACCTGGGTTCACAGTCACCGTTGAAAATGCTACAATTGTACCATCTGACCATGTCCCATGTCTTGGGGTCCCTTTTGACTCTGCTCTCTCCTTCGTTCCTCATTTTCAGTCTTTAACCAAATTCTTTCGGCTGCACCTAAGGAACATCGCATGCATTCGCTTGTTCCTCAGTTAAGAGACCACCAAAAATCTAGTGCTTGTGATCTCTCGCCTTGACTACTGGAACAGCCTCCTGACTGGACTACCTCTGGCTCGTCTGTAATCTATCCAAAACACAGCTGCCAGACTCAACTTTCTTGCATGTCGGTCTGATTCGGCAGCTCCTCTCTGCAACGCCCTCCACTGGCTCCCCGTCTACTCAAGGATAAAATTTAAAATTCTGTCTTTAACCTACAAAGCCCTCCACTCCTCTGCCCGTCCTTACATTGCCTCCCTTGTTAACCAATACCTCCCTGCATGACCTTTGTGCTCCTCATTGGGACTAAAACTCTCCTCCAAACTAATCACCACTTCTCACTCATGTCTCCAAGATTTTGCCCAAGCTGCCCCCCTCTCTGGAACTCCCTTCTGCAGAGCATCCAACTTTCTCCCTATTTTTCAAACTTTAAAAAGTCCCTCAAAACTCATCTCTTTAAAGAAGCTTACTACCAACCCACTACCATACCGGTCACTTTACCTCTAGCTGGAACATACACAATTCATCTTTGGCCTATCCCACCTAGTGCCACCCATCCACACTACTGTTACTAAAACTTCAATCCCTCTGACCTCTTCAATCCCTTATGTGTCTCATGTACCCCATTCCCTCTAGATTGTAAGCTTGCGAGCAGGGTTCTCTACCTCATGTACCAGTCTGTTCTAGTTTGTCTAACTTAGTATATAGTTCCCTTCTATGATCTGTACCTAGCGCTACGTAAATTGTTGGCGCTATATAAATAAATGATAATGTAAAAAATGTAATGTAATTGTACAGGCAAATTGGCGAGTTTAACATCGCATGATATGTGGGTTCAGTTGTGTTTAAGGAGAATTGTAGGTTACAGTTATGATATCAATGAAGCCACTGCATTTTCTTCAGACAATGTCTCTATGTATATTACAATGCTATACTAATGTGCAAGTTCAAAATGGCAGCCACAAATCCACAAGATGGTAGGAGATGGTGGGGACACTTGGTCAAAGAACTGATTGAAGAGTCCAAAATTGATGATAGTACAAAATTAGGGAGCGATGTAAATTCATTGGATTACATCAACAAACAATATACTTTTTATTCTTTTGATATATAATTCTATTTTTTATTAGTTAAATTAAGGTTTAAAATTGAGACTGTTGCAAGATGGTCTGTGTTTGTGTTAGTTAAAACAGTGAAGGGGTTTGACCATACATGGGGTAGGCATAAGACTACCCTAGATATACGATAAGGCAATGTTCAGTTATTTAGCTTTTTAAAATTATGCAGACATTAGGCATACTAGATAGGCCGAATGGTTATTATCTGCCAACAAATTATATGTGTCTATGTTAGTTGGAGGGTTATGCACTCAGGTTACACCTTTTTTTTTCAAGACAGCAAGCATTGTTGTTTGAAGCTCAAAGTATTTCAAATAAGTAAGTTTTAATTATATACAGTTTGTTATTTGCTGTCTGTAGGTAAGTATAACTGTTGCTTCAGAAGAGATTGCTAGATTAAATTTGCAACTGGTGTGGTTTGGATTTAAGTGCAATGTATGACATTTATTTCCATGTCATTTTTTTCACTCTGAGGGTGACATTATTTTGTACTATTTTTATATAAATACTGATTAATTGTACAGGTATTTCAATGCCTGCTGCTCAGATGGTCTATTGTTTCCGACAGCTGTCAGTGTAAGCTGCACTAATTTTAACATTCTAAAAATGAAATGAAAAGTGTATCTGTAGTGTAGAAATCTAAACCATGTAAATGGATGTGTTATGGGAAAAGTAACTGACAAGTCTGCAGCTTCTTTCAAATATTAATACACAAAATACATAGCTATACAACTTAAAACTGCATTACAGTCTCTAAATAGTTCTGATAGCATTTGATGTATACTGTCAAAGCAGTTTGAATGTTTTTGTGGATACGTTCAAATTATATAATAGAAGGGTTTACCCAATAACTAGACAATTGAAGCAAACTGCAGAGAACTGAGATGGGAATTCAAACTCAAGGCCAAAGTAGTTGAGTTGGAAACATTCTCCCATTTTATTAATTTATCTATAAAGTGTTTTACCAGGAAGAATACATTGAGATTTCTCTCATTTTCAAGTATGTCCTGGGGACCCAGTCCAGAAAGGAATTACACATATTTAATAGATATATATTTCTACAAGTTGGAAAGAGAACATACCGAGTAAATTGAAAGGAAACAAGGATTAGTTAGATTAAAAACAAAAGAAGGATACTATGTAGAAGAGGATAAAGGTCTAGCAGACTACCTTAATGAATATTTTTGTTCAGTTTTTACAAATGAAAATGAAGGTAAGGGACCTCATTTAGGGAAAAAGACTAATGAGTCTTTTGATGCGTGTAAGTTTACAGAGGGAGAGATTTTACTTTGGTTGTCTAATGTAAACACAGATAAGTTGATGGTCCCTGATGGGATACATCCAAAGTTATTAAAAGAACTTAGTGGTGAACTCGCAAAACCGTTAACATATTTATTTCACCAATCAATGTTAACGGGAGTAGTCCCAGAAGATTGGAAAATAGCAAATGTTGTGCCCATTCACAAGAAAGGTAGTAGGGAGGAGGTTGGCAACTATAGACCAGTAAGTCTTACTTCAGTAGTGGGGAGAATAATGGAAACCTTGTTAAAGAATAGGATTTTTGAACATCTCAAGATCAGAGACAACATGGGTTTACTTCAGGGAGATCATGCCAAACTAATCGTATTGATTTTTTTAATTAGGGGACTAAAATAATAGATCAGGGTGGTGCAGTGGACATTGATTACCTAGATTTCAGTAAGGCTTTGACACTGTCGCACATAGAAGGCTTATCAATAAACTGCAATCTTTAAGTTTGGATTTCAATATTGTTGAATGGATTAGACAATGGCTGAGTGACAGGAAACAGAGGGTTGTAGTCAATGGCGTATATTCGATGCAAGGTCTTGTTACTAGTGGGGTACCTCAGGGATCTGTACTTGGACCCATTCTCTTTAATGTTTTTATTAGTGATATTGCAGAAGGTCTTGTTGGCAAAGTATGCATTTTTGCTGATGATACAAAGATTTGCAGCAGGTTTGATGTTCATGGAGGGATAAGCCGAATGGCAAATGATTTAGCTAAACTAGGAAAATAGTCAGAGCTGTGGCAACTGACATTTAATGTGGACAAGTGCAAGATTATGCACCTTGGGCGTAAAAACCCAAAAGCAGAATATAGAATATTTGGTACAGTCCTAACCTCAACATCTGAGGAAAAGGATTTAGGAGTAATAATTTCAGAAGACTTAAAGGTAGGTAGGCAATGCCATAGAGCAGCAGGAAATGCTAGCAGAATGATTGGTTGCATAGGCAGAGGTATTAGCAGTAGAAAGAGGGAAGTGCTCATGCCACTGTACAGAGCACTGGTGAGACCTTACTTGGAGTATTGTATGCAGTACTGGAGACTGTATTTCCAGAAGGATATTGGGACGTTGGAGAGAGTTCAGAGAAGGGCTACTAAACTGGTTCATGGGTTGAAGGATAAAACTTACCAGGAAAGGTTAAAGCATCTTAACATATATAGCTTGGAGGAAAGATGTAACCAGGGGGATATGATAGAAACATTTAAATACATAAAGGGAATCAACACATTAAAGGAAGAGAGTATATTTAAAAAAATAAAAATTACCTCAACTAGAGGACATAGTCTAAAATTAGAGGGGCAATGATTTAAACGTAATATCAGGAAGTATTACTTTATTGAGAGGGTAGTGGATATATGGATAGCCTTCCAGCGGAAGTGGTAGAGGTAAACAAAGTCAAGGATTTTGAGTATGCGTGGGATGGGCACAAGGCTATCCTAGATAATAATAATAAAAGTATTTAAAAAATTGGGCAGACTAGATGGACCGAATGGTTCTTGTCTGCCGACACATTAAATGTTTCTAAAGCATTATTAATACAAAAAAAGAAGAGAGATCAAGATGTACTGTATAAATAGTAGTTTGTAAACTAATAACAGGTACATTCTGTTTTAGGGATATAGGAGACACTCATTTCAGGAAACTCCAGCTGCATTGGCGTATTTTTCCAACTTCGCCTAAAGTTTCCATTTCTATTCCCCGCAATTTTCTCTTTATTGAATCAACCATAGAATGCTAAGTTATGTAACTATTCCAGAACAATTTCAGTCTTTTACATTTATGGAAAAAAAAATCTGTTATACTGTACATCTACTTAGTTTTGCACTCTGGTCCTACAGTATGTTGGTTCTCTTTACCACAGGAGTTCACATTTTGTCCACAGGACCCACAATAGATTTCCAACTTCCTGTCATGTGCACACAGGTGGATCAATCAGTTATTTTATATATCCACCTGTGCTGATGAAAGAGTCACCTTCACTCATGTGATGATATTGTGAAAATGTGCCCTTCTGGGGAGTTCTGATCTATGGGTTTGTTCTTATCTACTCCATCATGTGCAGTATTAATCCTTAAGTCTACTTGCACACACCATGGGGGCTGAGTGCTCAGTGTTAATGAGCTTTGATTCTCTACACACTTGACTCTGATTGATTATATACATTTATCTACTGATTTCAGTTAGGAAATTTGGAATTTGGATGTTGACTGCATCATTTCATATTTCTAGACATTATTACTAAATTAAATATAATGTTGGTAAAACAGTGATCCAGCATCAATACCTATCTTCAGATACAATATAAAAAAAGTGCAAAGTATCACTGACATCTTTATAGTTAGTGGTGGAACATGTTTTAAAATTAAAAAAAAATAACAGATTACAAAATGTATAATCTGCCTATATGTTTAGGTGTTCCTGATAACATCTCTATATGGTAACTGAGCAAATTAATATTTACTGAGCTCTAGCTGAAAATAATATTAAGACAGAAGTCTGCATTGCTTCGCTCAATTTTGAAATATTATTTTTTATTTGCTTTTTTTCATTTAGTAATTCAAGGCTAGAATATGGTTCTATTGCTCGATTGTTCTAGCTGCAGTACCAAACCTGAAGGTCACATGTTGAATTTATAGCAGGGAGTAATCTGCCATTCAAGGAAAAAAATGAGTACCATTAAGTTGGATTTTTTTTTTATCAGCTGCTGATTCAGTAAAGTCTAATGGTGTGTGCTAAAGTGCTTGGATTGCCCCTTCAAATCCCTGCTTTAAATGTTATGAGGTCAGAAGAATAAGAAAAGGTACATGACATTGAGAGGACGATAGTGGTGGCCCCCACTAGTCCACCCATAGTTCTCTACCTCTGCTCACAGTTTAAGTGCCCAAGTAAAAATCCAGAAATGTATTAGATACGAGTTGACTTCTATATCATAAAAATGGCATATCTAGTTTAATAGTTACAACTGTTGCTATAGCAACAATTCTTCCTATCTTCCCAAACCCTCCTCTCGTTACGTCACCCAAAGCAGTCTGAACCCACACTTATGTGCATCCCCAGCACTCAAAATAACATAGATAAGCTGATTCATTATCAGCTAATTACAAAACTTTCTTGGAGTGGAGCATGAAAACTGCTGACAGAGGCAGGCATCTCCTTTGCACTCCTGTTCAATGATGTCACTGTATTTGTGAACTAATTTTCAATGTAATACTAAAACCTTCTTTTTTAAGGTGAAACTTTGTTTAATTTAAGATACAAAAATTATGTGCAACATAATACACATATGAAAACATTGTTGTATGTGGAACTGTCCCTTAAAGAAAGCAAACTGAGGCAAAGTTGTAAGACATGATTGAAATAATAATCTGGAAATAATGTAGAATTTTAAATTATATGCGTGTGTGCACACAATGTTGTAAACTACATTGTTTCAATTATCATTATTAAATGTTCACATTTAAAACATTACCATTTAGCATTTATATTTAAAATTTCATTTGAATCTGGTGCATTCTATATTTTATTCAAAGTCACACGGTTTCTTCCATGGTCCTCCCAGACAAACAAAATCATGCATAATTATTTCTGTTAAATTGGCAATAACAAATTAGTTATATCACAAATATGTGTTGCATGTTATTGAAAACCGGGGGTATTCCAAAAAGGTGTCCAAAATCCAAGAGTATGCTTTGACCAACAATTATTTCATCTTTTAAAGTAAATGTTATCACCAGACCCTGGGCACAGCCATGGACATCTACTGTGTCCCAGTTATAAAAATAAATGTTTGCCCTGGTGAGCAAAAACGATGGTATTTATTGACATTATATATATATATAGTCAGCACATACCACTGTGTATGCATTATATAGAATGTGTACCTAATTTGGACCATCTATTCTACTCTTTTCAGGAATTTACATAACATCTTAATCAAAAAATATTGTCCTAAAGTTAACTAATGTATCTAAAAAATGAATTGGTGTTCCTGGATCTTTTGTTTTTTTTGAAACATTAAGGACAAGGTCTTTACTGACCTATACCAAAAACCAATAGCTACCAACAATCTATTATCTTAGTGCAGATATTATCCTGAATTACGTCAACATAGTATACCAATAGGACAGTACCCCAAGGTAAGGCAAGATTGCTCTACGCTGGAATTATTCCACAAGGAGGCACATAGATTAACACAGATGTTACATTATTACCCATCCCAATTATTTAAAAATGAACAGAACACCAGACTCATGTTTTTATCCCCATGTGGAAAGAACTTGCATGCCCTACTAGCCCACATAACTGATTCTAAACAAACTTTGAACAAAGGTTTATTTCAGAAGTAAAAGATGTCAAGCCTGTAAACATGTAGGTCAAGCCAAAACATTCTCAATTAATATGTGAGATGATGTTTGTACAATTATCACATTCCATGAATGCAAATGTATGTGTCTCGTCTATATGATTTTGTGGCAATATGGCATGCAATATGTGGGGAATTACAAATGCAAAACTTTTTCAGAAGAGTCCCAGAGCATGTCAACTCCATCCCAGGTGAATTGGACATCCTTGTGTTGAGACATGTCAGGAATCAACACAATTATAATGAAGTGTTTATGATTCCTGGCCGATGGCCAATGTTTTTTTTTTTTTTTACTTGACACTCAGTCTCCATGCTTCATCTTTGTTTTCATGAGATTTGTTTTGACATCACTGTGTCTTGTGCTTATTACAAACCCTCCTGATGAATACGCCCCCTGCACCATCCTCAAGTTGAGGGAGACATTACAACACACACATATAAACCTTTTGAGCCAGGGCTGAATCATAGATAATCATAGTACTGCGTCAAGGATTTTAAGCATGCGTGGGATAGACACAAGGCTATCCTAGCTATAAGACCGGGAACGGGGGACTAATAAAAGTACTCAAAAAAAAAAATTGGGCAGACTAGATGGACCGAATGGTTCTTATCTGCCGACACATTCTATGTTTCTATGTTTCTATGCGTCAATAGTACTTATCAGGTACCACAATAAACCAGTTTTCGCCTACTGTATCTGAGGGATCCCGGGGTCAATGTTGATATACATCAAGAAATGGTAATCACACTTACAGACTAACATAACTAGAGTTGAGGTGGATATGTAGACTTCAATATGGGTATATTAAGTATGCAATATTACCTAATAGTACTTACACTTTCATCTGGTTTATCCTGTGGAATATACAATATTTTTGGTTTGGCATAAAAGCAATCTTTTGTGTCCTAAGATACATCAAACAGATGCATTTCTTTCTCTGGTCTATCTAATTGGAGAGGTCTACAGTACTCTATCATTATATTTACATATTTACAAGATTTAACTTGATGTGGTTAATCTGATATGCAATTATAACCCCTCCTACTACCCCTGATGAAGCTGTGTAGGGTGAAACCCATGTCGGCCTTTTTGACATTTGGTACTGCAAATTTTTTGATTCACACATACCGTATTTTTCGCCTCATAAGACGCACTTTTTTCCTCCTCAAAAGTGAGGGGAAATGTCTGTGCGTCTTATGAGGCGAATGTAATACTTACCTCCATGCTGCTCTCCGTTGTGTGCTCTCCGTTGCTTCCTCCGTGCAGTCTAACCTCCTGCACGGAGGAAGGAAGATCCGGGCGCTTTTTTTTTTTCTTCTTAACTTTATTGATGTTGCGCAACGTCAATAGAGTTAAGAAGGGGGAAAAAAACGCTAGGGAAGGGGGGAGGAGGGTGGCACAAACGAGCAAAGCCTGGCATAGTGAGGGGCAAAAGCCTGGCATTGTGAGGGGGAAAATCCTGGCACAGTGAGGGGCAAAAGACTGGCATAGTGAGGGGCAAAAGCCTGGCATAATGAGTGGCTAAAGCCTGGCACAGTGAGGGGCAATATCCTGGCACAGTGAGGGGCAAAATCCTGGCACAGTGAGGGCCAAAATCCTGGCATAGTGAGGGGCAAAATCCTGGCACAGTGAGGGCCAAAATCCTGGCATAGTGAGGGGCAAAATCCTGGCACAGTGAAGGGCAAAATCCTGGAATAGTGAGGGGCAAAAGCCTGGCATAATGAGTGGCAAAAGCCTCCATTGTGAGGGGGAAAATCCTGGCACAGTGAGGGGCAAAAGACTGGCATAGTGAGGGGCAAAAGCCTGGGATAATGAGTGGCTAAAGCCTGGCACAGTGAGGGGCAATATCCTGGCACAGTGAGGGGCAAAATCCTGGCATAGTGAGGGGAGAAATCCTGCATATTGAATGGCTAAATCCTGGCATATTGAGGTTTTTTTTCTTGTTTTCCTTCTCTAAAAACTGGGTGCGTCTTATGGTCAGGTGCGTCTTATGAGGCGAAAAATACGGTACTTTATAGCCTGAGTTCAGCTTTTCTTACAGTTCACAACCGTCCATAATTGTGCTGGTTGATATTCTGTATCAGACAGCTGTGAGTTTCTGTATAAATCTCCATTCTGATATAGATTATATTATTCAGTGGGGTGACTCATTTTATCTGGGTGTGTCTTTTAGATTTGACACAAATAAAAAAAATTTCTATCAGCACCTATAGCCATGATGTTGTCTCGTTTAAATGTTTTTAATCACTGCATATAATAATATATATTCAAAGATATCCTTTCATGAAATTCTGGCATTATGGACCATCACTGGCTAAATTTGCTTATTTTATTGGTGATATATGTATATTTAATCCAATATTTGTATATTTATCAATAAAGCTATATTTTATATTCAAATCTTCAATTTTGTAACACATTAGTTAACATAAAACTAGCAACTATTATAGTATAATCCTTCACTGAAAATAACAGTTCCACTACCGCAAGTTATATTAACACACCTAAACTGAGATTCCAAGCTGCACATTTTAACACCACACATTACCTGCTGTGTGTTTTATCTCAGTTCTGAGCTTGTTGAGGGGGGAGAGAGAAGTTATAAACCAGGGGCTTGATTCTATACTTGGCAATAAAACTGCTCCAGTATTTTTATTCATTGCTAACTAATACATTTAAAAAAATAATGTCTTACTTAATAAACTTGAGTTATGGGTGCAACATTAAATAGTGCAAACCCTTTTAAGCAATACTGTTTACCTGGTGAGTATGCACATATCAAATTTTGTCCAATGAACAGTGATTACTACTACTTTCTGTTAGAACAAATGGGGAATGCACCTCAGGCTGTCTAATAAAATTTTGGCTGCAGGCAGTCTGTGCTGTCAGTGTCCAAACTAACAGCATAAATATATGTCATTTGGTCAACTGGAACTAGCAAGTTTTTGTCACACAGGGTGGAATTGAAAAGAAAATGTGAGGTTCCCTGGATTCACCTATAGTCACTTGGAAGCCAGTGCATGCTCCTTCACTCCCACTTCTTGGGACAGGGATAAAATATTGGTCAGTGCAAATGGCCCATGTAATATTATTTGAAGCAATATTAGGTTGACTACAGTTTATAATAGCTCATGATGCTGACCAAACCAAATGACTGGAAGACCAGTGTAAACTCTCTTATTAATTCCCCTAAGTCTCATGTTACCATGCACCAGATGAGTGTTCAATCCCGGTACTCAAAGCATTTTTTTGTTATATAAAAAAGTGACAATAATAACTAGTATCCTGTCACTAATAACATTTTTAAAAAAGACAATCCCTAAATGAATTATTTTCAAAATCGAGTACTTAATAGACATGTGCAAAACTAAAATTTTCGTTTCGTTTTCGTCCATTCGGACGAAAATGTTATTTATTTCGTCTAAAACGAATTTCGTTCATTAGTGCATTCGTTTCAGACGAAATTCGTTAATTATTTTCGTTTCGTTAATTTTTTTCGTTCGTTTTATAGAATACAATGTAATACTATTGGCTTTCTATAAACCGAACGAGAGCCCCATTCATAAGAAATTCTTATGAATGGGGCTCTCGTTCGGTTCATAGAAAGGCAATAGTATTAATTGTATTCTATAAGCCGAAAGTCTATAAACCGAACGACTTTCGGTTTATAGACTTTCGGCTTATGGAATACATGTAATCCTATTGCTATTCTATAAACCGAACGACTTTCGGTTTATAGAATAGCCATAGGTTTACATGTATTACATAAGCCGAAAGTCTATAAACCGAAAGTCGTTCGGTTTATAGGCTGTCGGCATTAATAATAATTTTATGAATGGAGACTCTGTCTCCGTGTAGTAAAATGCCGACAGCCTATAAACCGAACGTTCGGTTTATAGGCTGTCGGCTTATGGAATACATGTATTCCTATTGCTATTCTATAAACCGAACGACTTTCGGTTTATAGAATAGCCATAGGATTACATGTATTGCATAAGCCGAAAGTCTATAAACCGAAAGTCGTTCGGTTTATAGGCTGTCGGCATTTAACTATACAGAGACAGAGTCTCCATTCATAAAATTATGAATGGAGACTTTGTCTCCGTGTAGTAAAATGCCGAAAGCCTATAAACCGAACGATCCGTTTATAGACTTTCGGCTTATATAATACATGTAATCCTATGGCTATTCTATAAACCGAACGTTCGGTTTGGAGGATCACAAATCCCATCAAGATGAGGCAGCCCTCACCAGGATGCTTGCTTGAAATAGAGTCGGTTTATAGAATACAATAGCATTTAACTATACGGAGACAGAGTCTCCATTCATAAAATTATGAATGGAGACTTTGTCTCCGTATAGTTAAATGCCCACAGCCTATAAACCGAATGTTCGGTTTATAGGCTGTCGGCATTTAACTATACGGAGACAGAGTCTCCATTCATAAAATTATAAATGGAGACTTTGTCTCCGTATAGTTAAAAGCCGGCATTTAACTATACAGAGACAGAGTCTCCATTCATAAAATTATGAATGGAGACTTTGTCTCCGTGTAGTAAAATGCCCACAGCCTATAAACCGAACGTTCGGTTTATAGGCTGTCGGCTTATGGAATACATGTATTCCTATTGCTATTCTATAAACCGAACTTTCGGTTTATAGAATAGCCATAGGATTACATGTATTACATAAGCCGAAAGTCTATAAACCGATCGTTCGGTTTATAGACTTTCGGCATTTTACTACACGGAGACAAAGTCTCCATTCATAATTTTATGAATGGAGACTCTGTCTCTGTATAGTTAAATGCCGACAGCCTATAAACCGAACGACTTTCGGTTTATAGACTTTCGGCTTATGTACTACATGTAATCCTATGGCTATTCTATAAACCGAAAGTCGTTCGGTTTATAGTTTAGCAATAGCATTACATGTATTCTATAAACCGAACGTCGTTCGTTTTAAAGACTTTCGGCTTATAGAATACTATTGGCTTTCTATAAACCGAACTAGAGTCGAGTCCCCATTCATAAGAAATTCTTATGAATGAGGAGGGACTCTAGTTAGGTTTATAGAATGCCAATAGTATTCTATAAGCCGAAAGTCTTTAAAACGAACGACGTTCGGTTTATAGAATGCATGTAATGCTATTGCTGTTCTATAAGCCGAATGTCTTTCGGCTTATAGAACAGCAATAGCATTACATGTATTCTATAAACCGAACGTCGTTTGTTTTAAAGACTTTCGGCTTATAGAATACATGCTGCTATTGGCTTTCTATAAACCGAAAGACCTATTTGTATGAATGGGAACTCAATTTCGGTTTATAGGAAGCTAATAGCATTACATGCATTCCATAAACCGAAAGTCATTCATGTCGGTTTATGGAATGTAGTACAATCTTATTGGTATTGTAAACCGACTCTATTTCGGTTTAGAATGCCAATAGCACGAATGGACGAATGGACGAATGAACGAATGATTTTCGTTTATTAACCATTCGTTCATTCGGATTTTGTTAGTTAAAATTTTCGTTATTCGTTTTTCGGACGAATGGACGAAAATGCTATTTTCGTCCGAAAATGCATTCGTCCGAAAACGAATGCACATGTCTAGTACTTAATGATATCCCGGTCCATTATATCATTGAATAGAGTCCGTATAGACTTGAATCAGGACTCAGAACAGCATAGTGACTTTCTTTTCAAAACATTTTCAGGACAAGGAATAATTTCAGTTTAATCTAGCTATGGGAGAACTTAAAGGACAACTGTAGCAAAAATTGAAGTTGTGTTTAATTAAAGGATTGCAACAAGTGTAGACATTTTATATGATACTACTATATTTGATACAATATTTCAATTAAACCTAAGTTAAATTTTAAAAGGTATTTTTCATATAGCCTTTTATCTATAAGATCCCCTAAGTGGAACTCCCAAGTTATGTCAATGAGCAAATGAAGAGAAGTCACTATGTAACTATGTAAGTCAAGTGCTTGGAGAATACTGCATATTCAAACAGTCCTCTTGTGGGGCAGAAACGCTATTAGGTAAAGCAATGCTAAAATATAGTGTTTTGTGAAAAATACCCTAAACCACAATCACCTGTTCACCAGTAAAGAAAATTAACATAGCTCAGAAAAACTTGACATTATATATATTATCAGCCAGATGCATAAAATAATATTCTTGTTAATCCTGAAGTTGTCATATGTACTTTGCATGCCCAGAACTTCACCACAGGACATTATTTGCTTTTTCAGTGCACTCGTGCGTTATGCAATGCATATTTTATACTTCAAATAATTTCACTCTTCTCATCTGTCTTCGAAAAAATACACCTTTTCCAAATAAAGTTAACCTATAACAAGGTACTTTGAGTTTTTACATTTTCACTTTATTCAAATCCTTTACTATGCACAGATTAAAAAGTATTAACTTGGGTAAAACAATCCCACATTATACTCAATTTTATTGCTTGGAAATAAGTATTATTTAAACAATATATTCTGTGACTTTGTGCTCCAGCATTACAACAGTTATTTGTCTTTCCTCAAAACTCAATTCAGCATGAACACTCATTTATGCTGGATGTGCACTACTAGCTTAAAGTAATATTTTACTTGAATTTTTTTTGCTGCTTTGTTGAAGAGAAGATTGTCTGCCAAAATTTGACATCTATTGCATCTATTGAAAACTTTTCTATTAGTATGCAACTAGGTAGAAGTATTCTTATTCATAAGTTTTGAAGGACTGGGATAATGAATATTTCTAAGTCTTGTAGCACTATATAAATGGCAGAGGGACTTTTAGCTTTTTAAAAAGCAGTCCAGATTAAATATGTAAAATGTTTTTTCTAGCTGATGTGTTGGGTTTAATTATAATCTTCATATACTTTCCTAGCATATTAAATTATTTTGTTATGGATGCTTATTCTTCCTTACATTATTGTAATTTAGAACAATATATGTATGCATACATTAAAAGGATGCTGCTTTGATGTGTTTCCATAGTAGACAAACATTAACAATATTGAACACTACCCACTTTAAATATACAGCGATCAGCCATAACATGATGACCACCTGCCTAATAGTGTGGAGTGGACACCTGGATGTTCGGGTTCAGCGGGTTCGGCCTAACTTCTGAAAAAAGTCCGGGTTCGGGGTCGAACTTGACCCCAAACTTGACCCCAAACACGAACCCCATTAAAGTCAATGGGGACCCGACTTTTGGCTTATGGAATACATATAATACTATTGGCTTTCTATAAACTTAACTAGAGTCCCCATTCATAAGAAATTCTTATGAATGGGGACTCTAGTTCGGCTTATTGAAAGCCAATAGTATTACATGTATTCTATAAGCCGAAAGTCTATAAACCGAACGACGTTCGGTTTATAGACTTTCGGTTTTATAGAATACATGTAATTCTATGCTATTCCATAAACGGAAAGTCTATAAACCGAACGTCTTTCGGTTTATAGACTTTCGGTTTATAGAATACATGTAAATCTATGCTTGTTCGGTTTATAGACTTTCGTCTTATGGAATACATATAATACTATTGGCTTTCTATAAACCAAACTAGAGTCCCCATTCATAAGAAATTCTTATGAATGGGGACTCTAGTTCGGTTTATAGAAAGCCAATAGTATTACATGTTCGGTTTTATAGACTTTTGGTTTATAGAATACATGTAATTCTATGCTATTCTATAAACCGAAAGTCTATAAACAGAACTGAATGTCTTTCTGTTTATAGACTTTCGGTTTATAGCCAAACCCCGAACTACAACACGGACATACAGTGAAATGTCCGTGTTCGGGTCCGGGGTCCGAACACGGTTCGGGTTCACTCAACACTACTGCCTAATGTTGTGTAGATCCCATTTCGACACCAAAACAGCTCTGACCCATTGAGGCATGGACTTCACTAGACCTCTGAAGGTGTACTGTGGTATCTGGCAACAAAATATTAGCAGCAGATCCTTTAAGTCCTGTTAGTTGTGAGGTGAGGCCTCCATGGATCAGACTTGTTTGTCCAGCACATCCCATAGATGCTTGACCTATCCCAAAAGGATTGCTTTTGATAAGTAGGTTATATGCAAACTTTGTGCACAAAAGGTTGAAACATAGCAAAGGGATGAAGATGATTTAGACACAAATATAAGGTTGTCTAATCTGTCATTCTCATTTGATGTTTAAAGGTAACTGATCTCCCAATAAAAATGTACTTTGATTCAGATCATACTTAGTGTGTATGTCAGGATGGTACTTTTTCCAGATGACCTTGTTAAGCATGTGTCTAGGTATAATTTAAAACAGGATAGAAAATCCGGGCTCCACCGAGAGAATGTTAGTCATTGTCCAGCATATGAAGGATTTGGCTGAGAGTAATTGTCCAGGTGCCGTCCTCATACGCTCACCAAGTGTTTGCAGCAAACAACAACCAAAGGAAAAGGAGGAAACTCGCACTCTGGATATTTTGATGAAGTAAGAATAAATATTTAATGGCAGAAAAAAAGTGAGTTACAGCAACAAATAGTGTGGAAAAAAGGGGAAACACTTGAGGCGTTTTGCGTGCTTAACACGCTTAATCATGTTATAGCTTATGATTAAGCGTGTGAAGCACGCAAAAGTATTAATTACTTACAAACACACAGGAGCAGGGGATTTTTCTGAAATATTTTATAGTAACATAACTTCCTCAAAAGTAAAGTTACCTTAAAGGTAAATTTCTTCCCTACTTAAGAAAAAATAAATAGATCCTACTGAGTTGTCCCACCCACCTGAAGGCTAAAGAAGAAGTATTGGAACAACAAAGAGTTTCAAGGGATAAATATCCAATCAAAATAATTTAAGATCTCACTCTCTGCGGACAACATCATCCTTACCCTAGGAAGCCCTCTTCTATCTATAGAAGCCCTGATAGGTGCTTGAGCGGTTCTCAAGTGTTTCTTATTATAAACTAAATAGTGAGAAATGCCAAGCATTAGGTTGCAGGATAGAAGAAAAAGAGCAGGAGGAACTAAAAAAGAAATAAAGGTTCACATGGAGTCATGTGACTCCCAAAAAAATCATCAATTTAAACCTTCAACCGTTATTGAAGGGCATAACTAATACGTTAAATGAGTGGGAAACAATATTCATATCTTGGTTGAGTAGAATAAATGCTGTAAACTATTACATACTCCCACATTTGCACTTTCTTTTAAGATCGATCCCTTTGAAAGTAGATTAGAGCATGTTAAAACAGTTCCAGAACAGATTGAACAAATTTCTCTAGCAGACGAGGAGATCGAGAGTGGCATTCAGGGTAATATCAAGATCGCAGGACCAGGGAGGGCTTAGAGCCCAAGACGTTGTTAATATCCACTATGCAGTAATGCTATCCCACCTAAAATGGACCATCCTAAACCCAGATAATCATAACTGGATATTAATGGAACAAAAAGGCTCAAATTTAACTTTTCCCACTTCTTTTAAAATGAAGCTTTTCAAAGAAGTGGGAAACCCTGGAAGGATGGATAACCCAATAGTGAAGGATCTGTTGTATATGTGGAAGAGGATAAAGAGAAGGTAGTTGCCTTTCTTTTTTACTCATGCTTTCACTACTGTCTATCTCCCTACCTTTAGGTATGCACCCTCCATGCAATGATGTGTGCAGAACCATAGAATGGGGAAATGACATCATAGTACCATGTTTCCCAACTGTTAAACTTTGCATGGGACAGTCCAGATTTGGAAGCTGTGTACCACTGACCTGTTGAGCTCTACCTTTGTCCCACATTTCAGGAGAAATTAATTGATGTTTAAGTATCCCATACAAGAGTAGTGACATATATGTATAAGAAAAGACACATACCTGAGTTCAATTATATCTAAACATTAGTCATCTCTACAGACTGTTGTACAGTATTACTAGACATGAAAAATACACTAAATTAATAAAATGAAAATTCATCCATTTCCAAATGCAACAGAGAAGTATAAATTGTGTTATTGGTTTTTAATGCATAATAGTTTTTAATCATTTTTCTATTTAATCTGAAACAAAATGTCCCATTTAGAAGTAAAACTGTTTGTCAGGTGATGAAGATGGTGTAATAAAAGCATGCATTATTAACACAGTTTTTCAGGTGTGTAAAATACAATATGCCCCTAAATGGCAACTAATACCCATTTGAGAAATCCATGTGTAATTCTTATACAACTGTGACATGTATTTATTGATAGTAACTCACTTGTCCCTAAGCTTTTAACTTTCAGAATTGGTAATTTATATACTGCATTTTCCTTTGTTTTTCTCAACTGTCATATTCTTCAAAAGAAATAAACCAGTGTACATTTCAGGTTACATTTGCAGATCATCTTGCTTAACAGAATTTAGGTTTTTCTTAGAGACTTATCCTGGTATAATGTATTATGATTAGTAACAGGTGGACATACAGATCACTTAGTTGATTCACATGTAACCTTGGGTCAGATTACAATATCTGCATATTAGTAACAGGTGGACATACAGATCACTTAGTTGATTCACATGTAACCTTGGGTCAGATTACAATATCTGCATATTAGTATTACAGTTGCCGATGGCTCAAACCAAATAATTGCAAATACATATAACCTGAATTGTTCATGCTCGATGGAAGCAATTTTGTTTAGTAATATTTGGAAGGAGATCCTTAGCCTATGACCTTAAGTAGAAAAAAGAAAATGTCACTATCGTACCGATGTATCTAATTATTTAGATTGAAGAAGCCTTCAAAAAAATTAAATGAATATGTGTGTTCTCTGACACACAGTCATCTAATTGATAATTGTTTAGGGCAGCAAATTAGGGATCTTACTCACGTATCTCATTTAAACAAGTACATTTTACACATTAAGGCAGATGTGTGAAGATTCCTGCTTTAACAAATTTGGTCCTATTTGGGGTTATACAGACTGATCATCTTCCCTCCATCAAACACTGTCCTACACCTGGCTTCACAGTTACTGTTGGAAATGCTACACTCGTACCTGTTGACCATGTCCGATGTCATATGGCCACTTTTGACTCTGCTCTCTCCTTCATTCCACATATTAAGTCTTTAGCCAAATCCTGTTGTCTGCACCTAAGGAACATTGCAGGCATTCGTCCGTTACTCAGCGCAGAGACCACCAAAATGCTATTGCACTCTCTTGTGATTTCTCGTCTTGACTACTGTAACAGCCTCTTGACTGTACTACATCTGGCTCGTCTTTCTCCCCTTCAATCCATTCAAAGCGTAACTGCCAGACTAGTTTTTCTTGCTCGTCGGTCTGATTCAGCAGCTCCTTGCTGCGATGCCCTCCACTGGCTCCCCATCTGCATTAGGATGAAATTTAAAAGCCCTCCACTCCTTGGCCCCTCCATACATTGCCTCCCTCATTAACCGATACTTCCCTGCATGACCTTTGCACTCCTCAGTGGCACTACAGCTCTCCTCCAAACTCATCAAGTCTTCCCACTCGCACCTCCAAGATTTTGCCCGAGCTGCTCCCTCTCTCTGGAACTCCCTTCTGCAGAGCATCCAGCACTCTCCTTCCTTTTCAAACTTTGAAAAGTCCCTAAAAACTCAGCTCATTAAGAAAGCTTACATACCATTTGATTTTCCTCTAGCTTATCCCACCTAGCTACCCTCAAACACAGTTAGTATCAGGTAGCTTACAACTGATCCAGCTAGAACACACACAGTTAATCTTTTGGCCAACCATCCACATTTCTGTTACTACAGCTACATTCCCTCTAGATTGTAAGCTCGTGAGCAGGGTTCTCTACCTCATGTACCAGTCTGTTCTAACTTAGTATGTAGTTCCCTTCTATGCTCTGTACCTAGCGCTAGGTAAATTGTTGTTGCTATATAAATAGATGTTAATGTAATGTTATACACTCCATAAAGGACTATATTTGTTAAAGCAGCAATTAAGAATATAATTTAATTTCTTCTTAGATCAATGTCTCCTATGGCTGATGGCCTGCATCCTTAGTAATGTAAACTTTCATCTTCTCATGTTCCTATATGTTGTGTGATATCCATGTAAACATACTAAAAGGAAACTGTCCACCACATGTCAATATTTCTTCTATTATTGTCCCCCACTAATCCGACATTTGTTTGAGAGCCCCAAAGAGAGGAGAAACAGAACATTTTACAAAAAAAACAACTATTTTTATATGTTTTATATGTCCCCCCATGGCAGGGTTAGGCACCAACATTTTTCATGGTGGGAATTTAGTGGTCTTTGTGATAGACAATTCAATGATATTCTACAGACCTTCACAGACCTTGCACGGATTCTGGTATCCTTCTACATTCTCTGTCCCATGTTGTAAATGGTCTGCAAAACACCACATTTATCCAGTAAGAGGAGAAATAGAAGCAATATTAGAGCCTTAATGTGTTTTGAAAAGAGGACTTAATCTCACCCATAACTTCTTTAACATAGTTAAAAAAATGGACACAACTGTTCCCAAGGTTTTGTCACAGAATAAAGGAAACCATTTGTATTTGCAATCTTGTTTTCCTGAGTAATATTTTTGCTGCCAAAAGTTTCAACAAGAAACAACATTTGTGTAAGGAGCGTGGGTCACAGTCGCACCATAGCCCCAATATGTCACCATGGATCTCAATAACCACTCAGATTTTTTGTCTCTTCATCCCCCTTGTCCTTGCAGGTTGGGGTGTAACTGACGAAAGTTATGGAAGAGTTGGAGACTGTTGAGGGAAGGGCTTATAGCTGAATATGCCGTGCTGCCCCCTGTCTCAGTGGGAAAGGGTTTGCAGCATCATGAGGAACATCATGCCCAGCAGCCCTACAAAACCTCCAGGTGCCTAGTATATTATGCTTAGATATTCTGAGTCTGCTTGTTGCTGTTTTCTTCCTGATTACTGACCTCTGCCTTCTTCCTGGATATTCATTTGCTTGCTGCCTGCCATTCTGACATCCCTGTGATGTTTACTTGTTCCTCTGTTTGGCTGTGCCCACTTGCCTTCCTGGCTTTCTGACCCCTGCCTGAATTCTCGATATCCCCTTTGTAAGTTGCCTGCCCTACTGACTCTGCCTGTACTCTGCATACCCTTTGCCTGCTGCCTGCTGCCTGCCAAACTGAAAGAGCTTTATGAACTCCACATATTTTTGATTCATTTCTATATGTTATAATGTTAAAGACTTGGGTCTGTAACAGACCTAGCATAGACTAGAAAGTGGAATAGTTACATACTATAAATAATATATTCAAAAGGTACCACATATTTTTATCCTTATGTAGAATCAGTCTAGGCCTCTAAGAAAACAATTATCCCAAGTATATGCTTGTTGTCTTAAAATATAATGTTTTTAATGATTATATTTGTATAAAACTAGTTTATCTTCATTGGAACAACATATAAAGTGAGGATTGATCATTCAAATAATATTAATGTTATTAGATGAGTATAAAATATGTTCAGCATCATATGCATTCCCAGAAAATTGGTTAGATTACATTATTAGATCAGTTTGCTAGCAAGGAATTAGGAATTTAGTAGTGTGTTAATAATCAAATCAATGAAAATTCATTGGGCAAAATGTCACTGATGTGACAAAATGTGACTGATGCAAAATGTGACAGTTATGCTTAGATTACCTTAATATAATGTGTATCTTCTTTATGATGTAATGTAATTAAAAGGTAAAAAAAAAACATTTTTCAAGAGATATTAAGCTTAGATTACCTTAATATAATGTGTATCTTCTTTATGATGTAATGTAATTAAAAGGTAAAAAAAAAACATTTTTCAAGAGATATTAAGTGCTAGTTTATGGAGGTGGCATTATATTGTAAGATTGTTATTTTTTTACTACATAGATTGGTGAAAAAATATTAATTGGCCATTAAATGCAAATTGTATGCAATGGATAAACGTCTAATAATGTTAAATTTTAACTCCCAATTTATAAAAAAAAAACATACAGAAGATATGCATTGCAATAATTGTTGTGTACGTATTCATTATGTATAAACATGAATACAATATATAAATTAACAATTGATTTATAGGTAAATGACTCCAGACATGTCCATAACAAACCATGTATTATCACACTGTGAAAAACAATTCACACATTGCAAAAATCTTTTCCACAACATTATCTATTAATAACTGTGTTCAAAGTTAATTTCAAATAACATATATATATATATATATATATATATATATATATATATATATATATAGCTCTATGCACCAGTTATTCCAGTCATGTTCCTAAAAAAATTTTAATCTTCTTGCATTGGGATTATGGAAAAAAAATGTTTTCTTTAACTATGCAAAAGTATATTGTGTAAAAGTGAGACCACCTAAATACACCAGAACATTAAAAGTTATGGATAGTAATAAAAAAAAAAGAAATATATAAATTAACTGGTGGATAAGGGTGAATCTAGGGGTCTCTGTTCTGTGTAGGCATTTTTATCCAGATTATCAGCCTTGCAGCTGACATTGTTATTTACTCAATTACCAGAGTACTGCCTTTATAAACCTGTGTATTGCTACAATCGGGGCCTTTGTATTTGCTTGGTATGTGGCTTGTCTTTGGCTTCCAGGGCAGATACTCCTGTTTGACACTGGCATTGGCTGACTACCCATTCGCTTGTTGGACCCTTGCATTGGCTGACTAAATGCTTTCCAGTTTTACACCATTTATGTATGACCTCCCTACTATGATCTGTGCTTGAGTATATTAGTTAGAACCTTAGGGCTTCAACCTATCGGTAAAGGAACCCTAGTGTGCCTTCTACCTTACAGTCCTCTCTATATTCCCTTGAGAGTCCAGTTTGTTCTGACCTGACAGTTTGTGTTTATCAGGCAGTACTGGCTGAGCTACCACTCCTGTCAGTACATCTGCCTGACTGACACTGTTCTCCTCTACACAGAGGCTTTTGCTTGACATCCTCTCCTCGTTTTTTTTATTTTTTATTTCTAACAAAAGTAAGTAAAAAAATATTTTACAAGCATTTTATAACTATAATCAATTAACAATCACTTTCTCAATAAAATACACTAATCTACTAGATTATTTTTGAGAACGTTTTTGTAACAGATAATTTGAAAAAGAAAAAACAAAGCAAAAGAAAAAAAGGAAGAAAAAGTAAAAGAGTAAAGAGAAGGTTTAGAAAAAAGAAGAGAAGAAAATAAAAATAAAATCCCCCTATAGAACTTTATAGTACAACAACATGATATAGATTGGTATTAATAGCCATTTTGGTCCCAAGATCTTAATCACCAACTGATCCATTCTCATTTTGCTCTAATTATTCAGAAAAAAACCCTGAATCATATCTCAACATTTGTATCTCATATTTATAGATTTTGTGCATTTTATATTGTGTAAAAGGTATTGTACTTTGTACTGGTGTCCACAACCTACCTCTCTCTTTAGCACGTGTACCAATATCTATCCATTCTTATAAATTCAACCCTATTTGTTTCCAATAGCAGGGTATAAATGCCTTTGCACACTCAACATGTGTATAGCCAAACATTTTCTCTATCACTTCATTACATTTTCTGTTAAATTCTGAAAAAGTGCTTCAGGGTAGCAGGGAATTTGTCATTGTTGACTTTACGGATGACATCTTTTATTTTCTTCCAAGAATCCTATATCAACAGGCAGGTCCACCATATATGGAGGTAGCCCCCATTGTTTTGGCAACACCAACTGTACTCCTCAGATATTACAGGAAGTATTCTGTGTAAATCAGTTAGTACTCTGTACTAAGTAAATAGTAAATAGGCAGCTTCATGATGTTGATGATTTGTGGGTGAGTATTAACATTGCCTGTACTGTTTTTTTCCAAGAAAAGTAAATGCCATTCAGAGAGTCGAATATAATATGCTATATTAGGTTCAGGGTTTTATATTAGAAATCTATTAACAAAAATTAAATTGGGTGCCTTACTGTAGTTTTAGTTAAACATATTGACTCAAATTGTAATGGCCACTGATATAGGCAATTGGTTCAGTTGATAATGTAGAAATCTTTCTTTAAAAGTCACTACATGAGATATCTGTACCATTTTGTCTGATCTTTTATGTTGCCCACCTGATAGAATATACACTAACCTAAGTAGTTTTAGGGGCAAACCACTGAAAGCATGAGGTAGAATTCCAGGGCGAAAATCAGTGTTTTCTGTCAAAAGGTAATGATAGAGTAAAGAAGTAGTAGAGGTGAGGTGACCTGATCAAATTATTTTATTCCATACATGTAGTGTTTGCATAATCCTACGGTGTAAATGACCTCTGCACTTGTGGGGTTTTGACACAAAGAAGTATTGAGCATGGTTATTAACTGGTAAGAGCAGAATGCAATACTTTTTCAGGAAAAAAATTTGAATTAGGATAATAATTAAAGTTACTGTGCAAACATGTACAATACAATATATCCATGTGCATATAGCAAACCGGCCTTCCCATTTCTCAGGTTAATATTGTTCCTTTATGTTTTCCATGGTGGGGTTTTATGTTGTCATATTATTCAGTAGAATTCCTGTTTTTGAACAGTACTTTGTTAAATAATTTAATACACAATATTTGGAAATTTATTTGGTTCCCAACCTCTCTCTATATTTTTTTTTTTTCATTTTATGTAAATGCCACAGTTTTAGAAAAACTATCTGAATAGTTGCCAATTTGTGTCAGAGGTTCCAGAGATGTGCACTTTGAAACTGAAAAGAAGTACATTTGCTTATTCAACCTATTATTCTTCTTTTCTCACTGCTTTATTAAATAACTGAAATGCCTTGAAGGTAAAAGTAGCTGACAAAAGACAAAGCCATTCTCCACTAAGTGAAATTATGCGGTTAATTCATCAGTATGTCTTATTTATCTGGTGACATATAAATAAGGCATGCTCCAATTGCTTTTCTGTAGAGTAAATCCTACAAACAGTATAAAATAGGTTGATTAATTAGCCAACTAAAATGTAATGTGATTTGAATACAACACCAAGTGACCAAGATAAGTGTTCATACATTTATGCATGTATATCAGCAGGACTCACCACTTCTATAAAGTTTGTTTTGATTAACAAACAAAGGCTTTTTTATGCTTCACAACTGGGGGTGAAAAAGTAAAGGTGGTTCCAATATTTAATGTTTGTCACTGACTTTCAGTAGCTTTAAGGATGGTTAAGGGTCAGTATTGGGATAATAATATTATATAAGTATTCTAAGAGTTATTTACTCTAGGAATTAGTTATCACAGACATGATTCACAAATTGTAACTTGTGTTCCATTTAATATTATCGCTGTTGCACAAATTTGATTGGTCCCCTAAAGGGTTTAAATACCTTGGAATTATTATTATACCAAAAGTAGACCAGCTAATGAGCTAAACTGTGGCCTCCTGTTCCAGGAAACCTCTAACAAATTACTGGGAGAATGGAAAAATGTCCTGGTTAGGAAGGGTGAATGTGGTCAAAGCATACACCCTCCCTAAGTGGTCATACATGTTCAGAATGGTACCGTTGTCTTTATCACTTATGAAATTAAGACAGATTCAAAAGCTTTTTGTGACTTATATTTGGGGCAAAGAAATAGACCATGGATAGCAGTATCACATCTTATGTGAAGAACTGGCAAAGGAGGATTGGCAGTCCCTGACGTAATGGGCTATTACCAGGCTAGCAGGCTGTACCATCTGAGGAGATGGCAGGACCCATCCTCAAAGCTGGAGCCGTGGTATTTGATCGAATCAGCACAGCTGGGTCTGCGGGATCTCTCAGTGGCACTGTGGATGAGTGGGAAAGCGGGATCATCCTTTATATCTGCGATAGATATAGAGCACATAAAATAACTTTATGGTAGTTGGTTGAGGATTAGGAAAAAGAATGGCCTCTTAGACAAGATATCTCCCTATAGTAATATAACTACAATTCAATACAACATCCCAGATATTAAACTCAGTAGATGGTTGGAAACAGGTCCTGTAATAATAAACGACCTGATTGAAGGTAAAAATATGATTCCATTTCCACTTCTCCTGTTGAAACTATCCTTGCCCTCAAAATAAATATTTACCTACCTGAGAATAAAAAATTATTTACTAGCGCACCTGCTCTGGCAAGAGGAGGTAAAGAAGATAAAACAACTGAACAAACTCTTTAGTAACGATGCTGATAATAAATCTATTTCCAACTGTTTTGATTTTATGAGAAATGATGAAACGGAGGATAAGCCACAATCCTGGAAGAACTGGGAAAAGGCTATAGGTACTGAGGTCAAAGTCGAACAATGGCATAAATCTTTTCAAGAAACTAAGAAAACCCTGCACTGTCTGAATATTATAGAGCTTCAATATAAACTCATCCACCAATGGCACATGGTTCCAACAGTGATGAATAAAATGAACCCTTTTAACTCCAGATTATGTTGGAGATGTAACATAGCTGAGGGTTCAACAAAACACATATGGTGGGACTGTGCCTTGATTAGACCATTATGGACAAGAGCATTAGAAGTATTGGTAGACTTACTGGGAGAGAATATTAGTGATGCTCTTCCGACAGTGATACTCCCCTTAAACTTAGACAGATTCCCAAAGATCTCTAATAATCCACCTTGCAATCGCCAATAAAGTGGCTATCTCCAGGCTCTGGCAAAAGCCAGACATCCCAATATGGAACCAAGTTTTAAATCAACTTAGGTATCAACATAACATGGAAAAGAGTATAGCACAACTATGGGGACATATTGAAGCATTTAATAAATGTTGGTCACCCTGGTTGGGAACCTTAATATAAAAGGGGGCTTGGCATGAGGGACTGCTACCCTCTCAATTTGCTTCAGTATAGAGTCTATATACAAATATTAGACTTATCGTCACTGCATGAGTCTGGATTTGAGCCCAACAACGTCCGCCCCCCCCTCCCCTCCCTTTTAGTTCTTAGTTCGCTTTCTTGTTTTTTTGTTCTTTCCTGCTCTCTGTTGTTTTCTATTTTTCATGTGATTCTGACAATCGGGATGCGTAATATATACAATACATTCTATAATCAATAATGTATAACCCGAAGTCTGTTTGTAATTAAATGTACTGTCTGTTTTTTATACTACAAGATTTGATAAATAAAGAAATTTAAAAAAAAACAAACACATTTTTAGATAATGATACTCTGCAATGATTACTTTGTTGTATTATGTTCTCCTAATTGCTTACCTAAATATGTAAATTGTAATAAAAGTTTAAGGATTAAATAGAGTGTTAACATCCTAGTGGCTGAGTCTGAAATGTTCAACCATTTCTTCCAACTGTTGGTCTTGCAGTCTGAGTTTGAATTATTGCGTATCACAAACTGGATGTAAGCTAGTACCTTCTTCCAAGCAAGTGGGTGAAAGCTAATAGCATGTAACAAATATTTCTATCACTGGTTAAAGAATATTTCCAAGTCTAAAAAGTGGATGTGTTGCAAGTTAAATCTCATACATAATTGCTAGTACGAGATTAAGTTCATCAACCATTTTTAGTTCACCAGTGGAACTATATCAAACTAGGAAGGTGTTTACAAGCAGTAAAGGGACACATGCACTCTCCTTTGGGCATGCTAATATCACAATTATATGTAAAAGAGAAAATTAAACCACACAGCAATACTGCCACTTTCAGGAGATAATTAGATCATTACATTTTTTTTGTTTCACAATTTCTAATGTTTCTTTTGAAATATGACAAACAGAGGCAACATAGCATTTGTGCATTGATATGTATCGGTATAACATTGTAGTATAAGCATCAATTACTGCATCCAAGCCTTAAACAGAGACTATTGATATAGCTTGAGATGTGTCACAAAAATTTAGTGCACAATTTCAGAGTGCTAGTCTCAGGGAAGTTGTAGGGCAGAGGGGATGGAGCTGGTGGGGAAGGGGAGCAAGTAGCCCATAGTAGTAGCCCCGTGGAGAGAGAGAGAGAGTGGGGGTGGAGGGAAGGTTCTCAGTGGGCGTTGAAGTCCCTTGTCCATGGGGTGGTCCGGGAATGTGGAAAATAGATGTTTGGAATATAGATGGAGTCTTGTGTAAATGTGTCATAAAGTCCATTTCTATCTTGTCTTCGATTAGATTTGTGACCTTGGATAGAGTGGGAAGGGTGGTCTGGTTCCATAGTTGGGCGATTGCCCTTCCGGCAGCTAAGTCAATCCATGAGATTAATTGGTTCTCATGGTGTGTGCAGGAATCCAATGGTTTTGACAGGAGAAAGACCTGCCCACATCTACAGAACTTCCACCAGGAGTGGAAGTAGATGCCCACCATTCCACAGTTCTTCCAACAGAGGGGAGGAGAAGTTGAGTGCCTTTTGGAGAGGTTGGAGTGTGTGATGTACCATCTCATGTGGGATGTACAGATTTATATTTTTGAGTTTGCTTCCCAGATTGCTGTCCAGTCTTCAGGTCAAGCTGGTATCTCTGGTCTTTTTCCCATGCTGGAAGGTATCAGTTTTTCGACATTGAGGAGGAGATCTGTATAGAGTCTTGAGATCATGTGTTTTTGTCATGGGTCGTCCATGCATTCTTGTTTGAACCAGGTCGGCCTGGATGTGGCTGTCTGTTTAATAGCTGTTGATGTGGCAAAGTCTCTTAGTTGTAGCGGATGAAGTCAGAAGGTCTGGATTGGATGTGTGTGGAAGGTTCATCAAAGGTTTTCAGTTTGCCTTCATGGAAGAGATCGTGGTCTCTCGTCTGTCACCTTGGTCATAGGTCTTGAATAGTTGGGGGGTCATTCCTGGGGGGAAGGATCTATTTCTGTAAATTGAGGTTAGGGGAGAGTGGGGGCTAGTGAAGGAGAACTTAAGTGCCAGATCTTTAGAAAGTTCGGCATGGAGGGGCAGAGGGTACATATCATGGGTCTATGAAGTTTCGGGAGCCAAATGTACTGATCTAGGATGTCGGGACAGGATATGTCATTTTCAATATCCACCAACTGTATTTTAAATATAGGGGAGTGCCAAGCTGCGATTTTTGAGAGCTGTGCTGCAACATAATATTTTTTAAGTTCAGGCATACCGAGTCCGCCAATGAATTTTGGTCTGTACATTGTTGACCTCTATGTCCTTGATCTTTTCCCCTGCCATATAAAATGGTCAATTTGTCATTGTAGATGTTTGATTTCAGGGTTGGAAAGTGGCATGGAGACCGCTCTGATTTGTCCATGTTGATTTTGAATCCTGCCAGGGTGGCGAATATGTCTAGCTCTTGAAATAGGTTTGGCTTTGAAGTCTGGGGCTGTGTCAGACTCATGCCATTTGCAATGGGGTGGCACCCGGGATTATTATTGTGGAAGAGAGTTTGTGGTAAATGGCAGAGAGGCAGTTCTTGATATTCTGAGATAAATTCACATGTTCCATGGTGAGATGGAAGAAAGACCATTGAATGCCTTCTCTGCGTCCAAGGAGAGAAAATAGAGAAGGCGTTCGGATTCGGTTGGCCATCTACATAAGGTCCACAGATCTTCTGTTGTCTAAAGCTTGTCTGTGGGGTATGAAATTGATCTGGTTGGGGTGAATGAGTTTGGGGAGAATTCTTTTCAGTCTATTAGCTACATTTTTACACAGGCTCCCCTGTCTTGTGTATCAGTGATATGTTTGCTTGTTGCATGTCCGTGGTGAATTAATACCCGTCTTGGATGGCGCTGAATAGGGTAAGTAAATGGGGGTGCAATTCAGTTTTGAATGTGGGGTAGTAAAGGGCAGTGAAACCAGCAGGGCCAGGGGCTTGGGATTTTATGGCATCATAATCTCCTCCTCTGTAATGCGGAGGTCCAGGGAGTCACTGTCTTTGAGTGATAGTTTGGGAATGTCACTTTTTTCCAGGTAGGACAAGATACTCTGTACATGGGATGGGTTTAGTAAGGTGTCATTGAGAGAGTGGTTGTACAGAGCCATGTAGTATTAGTGGAATTCCTTCGCTAAATCTTGGGGGTTGGTAGAAATGGTGCCTTTAGAAGTTTGAATGCTGAGTATGAGGCTTGAAAGTGTCTTTGATTTGAGAAGGGAGGCTAGGATTTGTTCTTTCCTGTTTTATTTCTTGTATTTTTGTATTTTAATGATGTGGCTATGTCTGCTAATGTTAACCATTTTATATTGTTTCTCACTCGAGTGATGCCAATCGTAATTTTGAGGAGATGGGATGGGCTTTGTTAAGGGCTTCAAGGTGGAATAGTTCTGTTTTGATTCTATGTGATTCCTTAGCTTTCTCCTTCTTAAGTCGGATTGCAATTAGGTGACCTCTGAGCACTGTTTTTATGTGCACCACAAAAAGTTGCTGTGTCACTGACTGAGTGGGTGTTTAGTGAAAAGTAGTCTGTTATGTGCTCTCTGGGTGTGGATTGTACTGAAGTGTTATGCAGTAGAGAGTCATTTAACTTCCAAGACCTGTGTCTATGGAGTTCTGGTAGGGTGAAGGTTATTGAGACATCGGCATGGTCTGACCAGGTTATCGGAAAGATAGTGGAGGCAGTGACTAGGGGAAGACATCATTGGGAGATACAGAACATGTCAATCCTAGAGTAGCTAAGGTGAGGGTTGGAGAAGAAGGTGTAATCTCTTGTGGAGGGTTGGAGAAGGAGAAAAAGGTGTAATCTCTTGTGGAGGGTTGTTGAAGTCACCATATGTCAAGGAGATTGTGGATATGATAAAATCTAGGAGGCGTTTGAGTGAGTGAGAGATGAGTGTTTCGTTGATGTGTGGGGGGGAGATCTGTCTAGGCTGGAGGAAGTAGTGGCACTGAGGTCTCCGCCAATGATAAGTTTGACAGTGGGGTGTTTGTCTTCGAACTTCGAGCATGTCGTCCAGAAGGTCAGGTCTCAGGTGCTTAGGGCGTGGACATTCAGAAATGCGATTGTAAGGGATCTGATTTGTCCCAACAGAAACAGGTACAACCCTTCTGGTCAGCATGTTGAAAGGTTATGTTGTAAGGGTGCATTATACGGAGTAGGATTGCTACACCCATTCTCTTTTGTGTATGGTTAGCCATTTAGGAGACATGGTAGGTATGGTCTCTCAGAGTTGGGGGTTTATAGTTTGAGAAATGTGTCTCCTGAATAAAGGCTAGGTCTGCATTTCATTTCTTTAGGTGTCAGATAAGGGATCGCCTTGAGGTGAGTTAAGAGCATGAGTGTTAATGACACACATGGAATGTAGAGAGGTAAGTTGGGTAACTCAACAGGATTCTATTGTGACTAATGAGGTCTACTCCGGGTTTAGACATGGAGTCATCAATATAGTGGTAAATAACAATGCAAGTGCTTATAAATCATCAACTTATCAGGAATATATCAGAAAACAAATCAAAGCCCCTGAGGTTATTAAGGTGAGTCCTTCTGATTGGTGGGTAGGGTAGGACCCATTGTGGATTAGCCACCCTGATCAGGAGCTGCTCTGTGCCGGAACCCCCTCAGAAGTTGGACTCATAGGGCCCTGAAAATAGTGAGAACTAACATGAAAATGCATGCAGATAAACAACTTATCTGGAGCAGCCCAGGCAACAGTTTGAGACTCCTGAGGGCCTTGGAAAATCCAGATTCTCGGAGGGCAATTAGATTGGGAACTCTATGACTTCAATGTCAGTCACCACCATATCGACCTTTGTGGCCAATGTCAGAAGGAATGTAGTGTGGATAGCTTTCCCATGATGACACACGCATTTGAACATCGCTTCATGGGTGCTGCAAACACTGTGGGTGTAGGGGTTCATCTTCTTCGGTGGAAAGGTCTTCAAGATGTGGGAGTCGTGAAATAGATTGCATTAGAAGTGGAATTTGAATGGAGGAGTTCTTAGGGGCCGATCAATAGACGGAGCTAACGCCCCATATGAGTCATAGGATGGAGAACCAGGAGAGATAGATAGGCTGTGGTCAACTTGACTTGCCAATATTCACATGTACCTGCAACCAAGGCTGACAAGGGGAATTAGGTTTTCTGGGTAGGTGACCTGTCCCATAGGATGCGTGCAGCAGAGACTGCACTCCCAGCCTCAATTGTAAGTGAATCGTTAAAGGCCTTCAGGTCTTCATATGGGGTGTAGGCTTTGCATGCTCCCCAGTACTGGAAGTATAACTGAAACGGAAAGCCCCAGGCATATTTAATGTTAGCGTCTCTGAAGGCATCAGTGAGCGGGTGCCATTGACAGCGGAAGTATTACGTGGAGGGTACCAGATCCTGAAACAATTGTACCGGGACTCCCTGGTAATGGAGGGGTGTGCATGTGCCACTGCCCATTACAGCCTCTTTAATTTGGTGATAAGAAAAGCACACTATTATGTGCCTGGGTTTGGAGCCAGTGGGCCCTGGTGGCTACAGAGCTCTGTGTGCCCCGTCGAGTCTGGGGTCATATTGGGTAGCAGGTCAGAGAACATCTCTACAAGTGTGCCATTCAGGGCCTCAATGCCTATCGTCTGTAAGGCCTTGTATGCGGACGTTGTTCCTCTGGGACCTGTTTCACAGATCTTCGAGTTAAGTTTTGGATAATTTATGCCAATCAGCAAAAATAGGTTAATTTCGAGCATTTTAATTCACAAACTGATGGATGGAGAACTGAAATTTGAAGTGAAAAAGAATACTTTATTATTATTTAAATGTTACCTGACATGAGAATTGTTTAATATATGCTGTAGTGCTATATTGCTTTTCAAATAAGCCATTAAGTCATAAATGGTACAATTATCATGCTAATCAACCAGTCATGTAATACAGCACAATTATCCCATACACCACTTAGTAACATTATTAAATACTATTGATTTAGTCATTGTATGTACTGTACCAATGTATGTTTATAAAAGGGAATTTTATAAGTGGCACACTAATCTACTATGTTTTCGATTATTAATATTTTATTTTGTAAAATACCACCTCACAGCTATTTAAAACACGTTGTGGGTTAATAAATCATAGGCTGAATGACAAATGTAGTATTGTTGGGTGCAAATTATGTGGAAAACATATACTAAGAAAACATTAACAAATATCTCAAATAAAACAAACACAAAGTAACTGATAGACAAACTAAGCATATACATTGATAGAAAATACTGATTCTTAACATAGACAATCTGCAGAAACACTTTTTTCTACACCTCCACTCTTAAATTCTCTGAAAATTATTGCTCAATATCCAACTGCATGACCTGTGTAAGCCTCAGAGTTGCAAGGTTGATTCCCAACAGTGGTAAATCAGACTTTCATCCACCAAAGGTCAATAAACGGAGTAAAATTAGGTTGGGTACAGTTAGCAACAGCAGGACAAACATGTAAAGGACAGAAATCGCAATGCTATCCTCCGGCAAAAGTATTTTAATATAATTTGTTGCTATATTTTTTATATTTTACTTTGAGTGTAAACAAGATCCAAATGCAAAGCCATAAACTGTATATAGGAATTCAGTTTATTAGGTATGCAATAAAATCCACACATCAGTCGAATTGAAATAAAGCTCCGGACACACTGCATGCATTTGATGGTTTCAATCCAATAGGCTACCAGCAGGAGACCTTCCGACCGGGACAAATGAGATGGCTAACTTTTCTCCTCCTGGTTTAGTAGCCTCCCGTATATTGGATTAAAACATTCAAATGCATGCAGTGTGTCTGGAGCTTTATTTCACGTCGACTGATGTGGGGATCACTATTCCCTTCTCTCTTGTTTGTCTTTTTATTTCTTACCATTCGGTGGAAGCAACTTAATGTACAAAACATGCAAAATTGTCAAGCAATTTAATTGCTATTCCATCTAACATTAAAATTGGAAAGATGTGTATTATACCATATTCTGAAAAACTGGAATGAGCTAAAAAAAAAATGTGAATGTGCAAAAAAATTATGCCATGTCTCCCATTAACTGTGATTGAATATAACATAATACATATGGTATTGGATACTTGAAAACACAAAGGAATAAATAAGATCGAAGATTTGATTAAAGACTCACAGATTAAAACATTCAAGAGACTCCAAGAGGAATCCGGCTTGGCAATCAACTAATGTTTTAGGTACCTTAGGGTTAAAAGCTATTTGTATTTTGATCAACCTCTTAAATTGAAAAATATTATAACCAACCTAGTGGGTAAAGATGTCTATAAACATCTAATTGCTTTAGTGCTGAACCTATTAAGATATAGTACAACTAACAGGGAAAAAATGGAAAAAGACCTAAAGATTACGACTGATATCAAACAATGGAACGTGTCACTAAATTTGACTAATGCAAATGTTCATTGTTTAAATTTGAATGAAACTTGTTACGGTTATGAACAGATGGATTCTGTCCCCTGTTTTGCTGGCTAAAATGTACACAGGTGTATCTAAGACTTGCTGGATATGTGAGATTAGTAGAGGAGACATGTTGCATTTATGGTTGGAATGTCCCATCATACTATATACTGGAACAAGCTCTCCCACATGTTGATAAGAAAGTTCGGCCAGCTTTTGAAACTGACCCCAGAACGAACTTTGTTACATCTTAACCTATCAGATACCCATACACATGGATTGTTCATATAAATTGATTGTTCGCTGTGGGAACAATGATATGGGTGTGGGATTTGAATGTTAAATTATTCACTATGATTCCCGAGAGTGTAAATAAGATAGAAAGGAAAATATAATCCGAATCTTTCACGATATATAGCCCATGTAACATATGGGTAATCACCTGATATTTGGGGCCTGGTTACCCCTTGCTGGGCTTGGGGGGGGGGGATTGGGAGGAGTTTCCCCTTTCTTCTCCTCCTCCCTTCTCCTCTCTCCCCCTTGCCCATACTAAACACGGTATGCCCTTTAGATATTTGAGTTACGGATTTACGAATACACATATACTCAATTACAGTCGATAACACAAACAGATTCCCCCATGCTCCCACCTTCCTCCTCTTTCTTCTCTCTCCCCTCTTTCTTTTCTGGAGGGGGGGAGGGGGAGGGAGTATGGAGTCCACATATGTTAAGCACACTGATTGTAAATATTGTTTAAACCTATGCAGACGATTTGTTAAATAGCTTTATAGGTGAAGCTATGAGGATTATTGTCTATATTTATGGACGCGATGGGAATAGGATCTGCATTTGATATTGTAATGGGGGTGGGAAGTGCTTTGCAAGGGGATATAGGGTTGTAAGGATAGTTGTATTCTTGATTCTATATAAATATAACATGTGAATATGTATGCACACATACTGATGTGTATGCATATGTTTACATTTATCTTCATGAATCTAGGTCTTCTCTCATTAATCCTCCTCTTCCTCTTCCTCTTTTTTTTTCTCTTTCTTTTATCTCCCCTCCTTCCTTTGAGGGTATCCTTGTTGGTTTGATAAAATATGATTTTTGAGTGGAGCTGCCTGTCCGTGCCCTCTAACCCTGATGGATCAGGGTATTTTTTTCTGTCGACGTACCACAGCTGTTACTCAGCTGGGGTGCCTCAGCAGAAGGCTAGATGTTTTTTTTATTTGTGTTTGTATGTGTTTCAAGAGAAATCTTATGAGATAGGCGACTTGGTGGGTGGTCTTTGGAACTGAGGGGGTCATGGATTATCTATGTCACTTAGATTTGTTACACTCAACGCGCAGGGGCTTTACTCTCCGTATAAAAGAGCATTCCTCTATGATACCTTAATAACTGAAGCAATAGATGTGGCATTTATTCAGGAGACCAATTGGAGGGCTGACCAGCTTAATCTATGGAAATATCGCAGATTTCCGCACATATATGTATCCTCGCTTCAGGGGAAAAAAAAGTGGTGTAGCGTTACTTATCTCTGCTAAAATAAAGTTTGAATATATCCATCAAGAGGGAAGATGTTTAACATTGGTTTGTCACATAAATGATACAGAATATACTCTGTGTAATTTGTATGCTCCATCAGATAGGACTATAAGATTCCTAGATTCCGCGATTGAGACAGTTGAATTAATAAACAAAGGAACATGTGTTATAGGGGGCGATCTGAGCTGTATAGCTAATGTTAATAATGATAGAAAATCTGCGTGCCCTGGTGGGAGGGACCCTCGCTTGAAGGCAAGGGCTGACCGTTTTTCGTACACCTTACATAGGAATGGTCTATATGACGTGTGGAGAACCTTACACCCTGACGATCAGGATTTTTCCTTTTACTCAGCGGAACACACCTCATACTCCTGCATAGACTATTTCTTAATGATGGGACCCACCCTCGAGAGGTGTTCCAGCTCAAGGATGGGCAGCATCTCTTGGTCAGATCTTGCCCCCGTATACATGAATTTAAAAGGTGATCCTATATATAAGACACGAGGAGACTGGAGACTAAATGAGTCTCTGTTATCCTCTGAGGAGAGTAAGGCGGACCTAGTTGAGCAGGCAAAATTGTATTTAGTGAATAACGACAATGGGGAGGTATCTGAATCCACCCTTTGGTGTGCGATGAAGAGTTACCTAAGAGGCCACCTCATAAAGCATGGGACTTGGGGAAAGAATTTAAGTGGAAGGGGTCTACCTGATCTCTACATTTTGCTTGCTCAGCAAGAGAGATTACATAAATTGGACCCGACTCGGGGGATTCTGGCGGAGACCGATTCCATGAGGAACTCCATCAAGGTGAAACTTAGGGAAAAAAACAGTTGTAACTATACTCTGAAACAACGCTGGTATTATAGTAATAGCAGAGCGTAAAGGATTTGACTAAGAAACTGAAGTTTATGAATCAAGCATCAAGGATTAAAGTAATTAACTTCCATGGGAAGACCTGTATAACCCCGGCCCAGATTGGCTCAGCCTTTAGGGAATTTAAAACCCCATATAACATAGGGGAATCACAAGCTACACCACAAGAGATAACCAGCCTCTCTCAAAAATGGAGATTGTTACATTGATTAATGATCTAAAAGAGGATAAGGCCCCCAGACCAGATGGGTTTTCAGCCATCTTTGATAAAATCCTGAGCCCAGTGATCTCCCTGATCCTCCAATGTGTGTACAACAAAATTGATGCAGATGTAAATTTTCCTACAGAAATGATGGTTGCCAATATTTTTCCTATTGCAAAACCAGAGAAGGACCCATCTTTGGTAATGAACTATAGACCAATCTCTTTAATCAATCTTGATATAAAAATGTATTCTAAAATCTTGGCTCAGAGATTGAAATTGGTTGTATTGGGCCTGATTCACCGGGATCAAGCAGGGTTTATGCCAGGAAGATCCTGGCTAATGCCCGGAGAGTCCCTAATATTCTAGAAGAAATCCATCTGCAAGAAATACCCTCTGTCCTTCTGGCCTTGGATGCCAAGAAGATATTTGACAGAGTTAATTGGAGGTTCCTCTGTGAGACTATGCAGGTGTTTGGCCTCTCGGGATCTTCCCTTTCCTTTACTAAGGCACTATATACCTCTCCTTCAGCTAAAATCAAGGGCCCTTCTTTAACATCTGAATATTTCCCAATTTTTAATAGTACACACTAGGGTTGTCCTCTAGCCCCTCTGCTTTATGCATTAGCCATGGAACCCTTTGCTGCATCAGTTAGGAAAAACCCACATATAAGAGGTATAAAGATTGGCTCTCAGACACACACCATCATCTTGTATGCAGATGATGTATTACTGTCTCTGTCTACACCATTGGATTCTATCCCAGCCCTGTTGAAGGAAATACAGATTTTTGGGTATTTTTCGAATTACAAAATAAATATCTCTAAAACACAGACGTTACCCCTATATTTAAGCTTGGCACAACTGGATATACTTGAAACTATAGGATATAAAAAGGGTCTCCCTGAACACATTGATTATTTGGGTATCGCTTTTTGACCAAGGATAGATCAGAAAATGGACTTGAAACAACTTAGATCAATGTTTTCAAGCTGGAAAGGCATAGAACCATCATGGATAGGCAGAGTTGGCATTTTGAAGTCTTATGTTGTTCCAAAATTTCTATACCTTCTTCGGGCCATACCACTAACAGTATCACGAATGCATTTGGAGCTTCTATTCGCATCATATGTATGGGCGGATGGAAGATCAAGGATCTCTAGATAAATATTAATGAGGGACATAGATCAGGGTGGCTTGGGATATCCGAATCTGTATCAGCTATACGATATTGCACAACTGATTCATATAATATCTTGGAACACAAGTAGATTGAGTATCCCATCCTGGTTGAGCATAGAGAAGTATAGGAGTAACCATTTTGATCCCTTTTTTGCTCCTATGGGTGACACCTACACAATATTAGAAATTGGATACAATGGGCTTGATGATCGGTAATCTTGTTTCATCCTTGCATTCAATGAGTAGGTTGTTCCACCTCCGGATTTCCTCGTCCAAGACTACCCCAATTCAGGTTATTTCCTGGTATATAGCCAATATAAACCTGACTATCTGGACTAACAATGGGATTAAAATACTAGGGGACCTCTATATGGAAGATAACATAATTCCATTCCCTGAGTTACAGAGGATTTATAACCTTTCAGATCTAGAACTGTTTACTTATATTAGAGTCAGACACTTCCTTACATCAAACCCTCCATCTGAGCCCAATCAATGTGATAACTTCCTGACCTCTACAACTCCTAAAAAAAACTCAGAAAATCTTATTGTAGAGAAGGTTAAACCAATAAATCTATGGGGAAGAGAGTTAGGTTTTACATATACTTACCAAGATTGGCGTGCGGCCTGGCAGATCACAAGGAAAGCGATCCATTGTGTTAAAATGCAAGAACAATGTTGCAAATTGATATATAGGTGGTATTTTGTTCATGCGCGCCTTGCAAAATATAAAACGAACTATAACAACATATGCTGATGGGGTTCTAGGACACTTCCGCGCCACATCTTCATCACTGAACTGTCAGCAATGAAGAATAACGCGGCCGTTACATAGCGGCCGTGGCTATGTAAGAGCTGACAGTTCAGCGCTGAACTGTCAGCTCTTACAAATGTACAAGTAAAAAGAAAATAACCCCCCCTAATAAATGATTCCCAAACCCCAATACTAACACTAAACACTAAACCCCAATACTAACACTAAAATTAACCCCAATACAAAAATTAACCCCCTAATACTAACCCTAATACTAAACCCGACCCCTAATACTAACACCTGAGCCCTAATACTAAAATTAACCCCCTAAACCCTAATACTAACCCTAATACTACCCTAATACTAACCCCCGACCCCTAATACTAACCCCCGAGCCCTAATACTAAAATTAACCCCCTAAACCCTAATACTAACCCTAATACTAACCCTAATACAAACCCCCGAGCCCTAATACTAAAATTAACCCCCTAAACTCTAATACTAACCCTAATACTAACCCCAGAGCCCTAATACTAAAATTAACCCCCTAAACCCTAATTGTAACCCCCTAAACCCTAATTCTAACCAAACTAAAATAGCTAAAATACTTACCTTTAGCAATGAAATGTCCCGCGATGAAATCTCCAGTGACGATCTGTCTTGCTGTGTAGAGTCGGCGGTGAAGCGGCTGCGCGGAAGCAGCCACGATGAAGAGTCCCATCCCTGCTGATGGTGCCACCTAGAGATAGGCTCACAGGCCCACATTTAGTTGCAATGTACACTCCTAGCTCTAATTAAGCATAAATTGACGAACATCGCACAAGTGGTCACAGGTTGTGATATAGATTTGACTGCGCAGTCTTTCTTGTTTCATATTGGGTTTCCTGATCTCGAGCTACACCAGAAATATTTATTAATAAATATTTTTTTAGCAGCTAAATTATGTATTGCAAGATCCTAGAAAAAAACAACAGTCCCCTCTTGGACTGAGATTTCTGCTCAGATAGATTTCCAAGCGGGAGCAGGGAAAACATTTTTTGGAGCAAAACGGGACCTGTACGATAGTATTTGGGCAATTTGAGATCTGGTATCAAAAGTGTAAAATCCCCTGCGCGCTGAGTGATATGGCTTATGGCTACCCTCCTGCTCGCCAAATATTATAATGTTAACCGATCCCTCATATAATTTGTCCCCCGGTATTAGTATTATATTTTGAGGGCCGATGTGATTGGATGTTAAGTGATCTCTTGATTTGTATGTCTAGTGATGTTTTTTTCATGTTGTTTGTTTTGTATGTGTAGTGATATCTCTCTCTCTCTCTCTGTATTTTTGATATGATCAATAAAGATTTATAAATAATAAAAAAAAAGAAATATTATTCATAGCAGATACCCATGCACAAAATCTCCCTCTATTGATGCATATATTGACTGCCTCAAAACTAAATGTAGCAAAGAACTGGAAATCCATAAAACAACAACATGGGAAAGGATTAAACCCCAGTTAGTTCATCAATGTCATATGGAGAGAGGTATAACCTCTCTCAGGAATCAATATGTTTATTGGGATGACTGGGTAAAACAAATTAATAACGGTGTATTGGACACAATGTGATAAACCTACAGGGTAAATAATAGCAATCTCCCCCCAACTCATGTCTCTCAGTTCAGTCTGGGTCCGATATATATTATTGCTTGTACTATTTAGCTCATTACTGTGTAATGTAAAAGCAGAATTATCTATGTAAAATAATCTGTGCCTGATTTGTTATCTAAAAATATCATATTATGTTATTATGTACTATTAAATATATATGTATGTCTTTTTCTAATTTTGGTAATAAAAAAAATAAAAAATCATCTAAACAATTTTCACCATGGAGTTATATTTGAAATCTACTTATTGGTTTTCACAGCAACTGGATGTGTTAGAGGAGGCCTCTGTAGAAATTGTTTAAGTGTCTCGGTCCCATGTAATATACAGCCTGATCTCGTTATGCCACCAGGCATACAGGGATCAAAAACGCATGACATGCCATTACAATATGATATGTGAATGTAGCCATTCTCCTCATTTAGTAGGTCACCGTAAAGTGCAAATACATGCTTGTAACATAAAACTGATGCGTGCACTGCATTTTATACATTTTCTAGTGTGATCTACAGCAGTTCTTCTATTGGTGTAACTTGGAACTTTGTATACATGCTAGATCGGAGAGCTGTCTCCTCTTCCAGGGATAATACTGTGCACAATGTTGGCATGGGAGCCTGTTTGGATGGACACCTTCATTTAGGGGTGGGGCTAAACACAGAAGAGGGGAAGTTAGGCAATTTTTCCAAACTCAACATTTCTGTACCATTATACCTGTCCAGCAGGCAGCTCTTAATCCCTTCACATATCCCTGTCATATATCAAGTTATATTGTATGTATATACATTTTACCTGTATGTTGCATAACACTGACTACATGGCAAAGACTGACTATATTAAACAGGATCTTAAAACAAGACACACTCTTTAAAAGACTGTGAATGATTTATGCTGCTGATCCATTCTGTCCCCTGTGAATACCTTAAGTCAATGTGAAATGAGCCATCACATTTTAATAGAGAAATCTCTTATAGTAAAATAAAACAGGGCACATGGGAAATAGATTACAATAGTTGACATATAAATGTAATCGGACTGTGCAATGTGAATCACAAACCCAAGTAATGCAAGCAGAATACAGTAAAATCATCCAAATAAAGTGTAGATTTCACTAGGACACAAAATAAAAGTACTGTGCACAACTGTATGCAACAGAGTATAAAAATATACATCTAAATACAAGAAAAAATCTGCAGCTATGATACACAACATATTTTCTATTGTTATACAAAAAGTAAAAAACAATGAAGAAATGTCTGTGTAAGCTAAATCTAGCATACATAAGAGCAGTTCAAAAAGTTACCCACTGAAAAGGTTAAACCCCCTCCCCCCCCCCCCCCAAAAGAAAGAAAGAAATGACACAGATAAATATATCACATCCTCTAGTAAATTGGTGGGACAATGACCAGAGTCACAAAAGTGGTCCTGGACATTATAATGTGCTGACAGTACCAAAACAGGAATCACAAAATAGTCTATAAATTAAGTGGAGCTGATCGGAACTGAGCACCTATCCCCTTTATTTAGGAAAGGCAGCAAGACAGGTTTGACCAAGAGACCACACAAACACCTGTCAATCCCAACAAGCTCCTAGATATTAGATAGCTATTTAATTTTCAAGTATCTTCTGGGGTTGTTACTGTGATCCAATTATTTTATTGATCTCAGAAAGAGATAAAAAGTCAGTTATTGGTGCCAGGACCAACCCAAAGGTTGACGTAGACATCTATATGGGGGGCATCCAAATGCAGCTGTTCCAAGACCAAAAAAAATGCAGGGAAATCTCTGCCACACATCAATCATGATCCCAGGTCAAGCTACCTAGAGTGTTTCAACAATTTTCCCATGTCTGTGGTGAAATTTGCCAGACTTCTCTAGCAGAGTTTGGACATAATTCACTTCAAGAGCTCTATCTACTTTCAAAAAACCAGAGAAAAAAAACATAATCACAAGGCCAACCAAAAAACATGCACACAAAAACGGTTTAATTGTTCCTGTTACAAAAATAACGTAGACTTTAAAGAATACAAAACTGTGCATGAGGGTAATTTTTTTGTTTTTTTTAGAAAACAACACTTAAAGAGAAAATAATGCATCAAATTAGGTTTATTTGACAGAAAAACTGAATATTTTGGGAAGTTAAAATGTATATGTAAACATTATGCAGCTTGCAAACGTCAGCTTTTATTTATCAATGAAATCTAAATTATGCAGCTAGCAGGAGCTGCCATTTGTTTAGCTTTATTTGTCCATTTAATATATACAGACCATGACTTATAGCTGTATTTGGACTGCCATATATGTGTATAGTTAATGACAGTGACAGTTAATGATTTCTCATATTATTAATTCTCATATTGGGGACAACGTTAGAACCCTGGAGGTGTCTATTAAACCCCCAGTTGCCTAACTTAATTTTAATAGGGAAATAAGGAATAATGGTGATTCAATCAAAACACCGTTATTCCTCCATATCAATACTGGTGATTTAATGCACAGTTCTTCTGCAGTCCCAATTTTAGTTGAATTGCTCACTATTCCAGAAGGAATAGTGTGCAGTGAGTTAAATGTCTCAGGGGGCATAGGATCCAGGCCAAAAACAGTGGTAATTGGAAAATAAGAATGAACCAAGCACCAATGCTCAAAACCAGTATATAAGCCAGTTATCATATATATCTGTCTCATAGGATAAGGAAAGTACTCGGCAGCGTCCCCTTGTTAGTTGGGAAGGTCAGTTGACTACGAACACTGTACCTACAGCATTGGATGCTAAGGTGTCCAGGCACCACATTATAGTGCATTTACCTTTTTAATTGACAGGGTTTTTTAAGGGAATCATGCAGCAGTTATTATTATTTTCTGTTTGTTTTTTAGGACAAAATACTAGGTTTTGCACAATTGCAGCAGTGGTTAATACCCTACACAGAGCCAAAATGAGCCAAGGATCAACTTGTGTTCATTGTTAAATTATTCTGAATTCAATAATATATAAAGATATAATAAACCATGTTATGTTTCTACAGACTTGAAGTTACCATGTGAAAGGTATTTTAACAGAAACAAAGTAAATAACTCATGTGCTATTAAAATGGAATAAAAATGTAGGAATATTAATATCAGCACAATTCATACATTTGTCCGTGGCTTCCTACCGGCAAAATCATTAGTGATTTTCTCTTTAGAAATGCAAATTGACTTTAGATGGTTTGAAATAATGGTCCAATTGGTGCTTGACCTTTCCAATAAACTACTAAAAGCTTCTTACTGAGATCTATCTTTCTACAGGTACTATGCAATTTCTAAAGATTCTTCTTCCTTTTAATTTAAAATTCATTTGTCTCCTTGGTCACATCCTGTAAACTTTCCTGGAATGAAAGACTGCAAATGTCATTTATAATTAATTGTGAAACATCCATGAATTTATTTGTCTTCCTCTTCTCAAGTTTCTAGGTATATTTGCTAACCACTCCACTTTCTTAATATTATAGTTTAAATATTTGATAACATCATGTGTTTGAGTATCCAGTTATTTGCTTTGCAAATAATAAAAAAAGAACTTAGGATTGTTTGTAATTTATGTCATCAATTTGTTTAGCATCCTCCTGTATTGATTATAACAAATAATAATTAAGAAATCCTTGGGTTATCAGTTGCTAGGCAGCATCTAATGCAGGTAGGAGAATTAATTACATAAATTATGTGAGACATGTTTTGGCTTATCTATAAATCGTCAACCTTTTCTAATATATTTGAACGAGATTATTTAGTGTCTAACATTTCAAGGATTGGGAGTTTATATCAAGGTTGGTTATTATCTAAAGGAATAAGAACTGCCCTGTTGGCAAGTATAACAAAAGCATCACTGGGCAATTTTTAGAGCATTTTACTGATTTCCATTGCTATTACATTCCCTCTAACTAGCACTGTTGAGTAGATGTTTCACCAGACTATAACATGTCAACCTGAAAGAATTACTGGGCCACTGCACAAATCAAAATGTATTAGTACGAAAGTTAAATAAGAGAGTAAGCAATACCTTTGACAACCTTTCCCCAGTGTGCATGCAACCTATAAAAAATGTTCACCAGGCACCATATTAGAGGTAAACCCCTAAATAGACATGATGGTCTCATCGTCGAGTGCACAGTGTTTAAAGTACAGATATTCATAATAAACCGAACGAGAGCCCCATTCATAAGAAATTCTTATGAATGGAGTCCCCATTCATAAGAATTTCTTATGAATGGGGCTCTCGTTCGGTTTATAGAAAGCCAATAGTATTACATGTATTCTATAAGCCGAAAGTCTATAAACCGAAGGTCGTTCGGTTTATAGACTTTCGGTTTATAGAATACATAGAATTACATGTATTCTATAAACCGAAAGTACATAAACCGAACGATTATTTGGATAATGGGTTTCTGGATAAGGGTTACTCAACCTGTACTAGCAAACGTGTGCATATCTCAAACATCTTTTGATTTGTTGTGCCCAAAAAATAATAAATTCCCATTTAGAATACTTAAATTTATTGGCTAAAACATGTTAGACAAATAACATAATTATATTTTTTAACTTAAAATACTGTGCTGCACAAGTCTGAGAATTTTTTTTATTTTTGTAATCTTACACCTATTACAGTTTAAACACCATAACGTTTGATGTAAATGTTATACCCTTTTAATAATAAAAGCAATTTTAATGAATCAAACCATTGGCTTATTAAAAATTGGGCAAAGTGAATTATAAGCAAATCTTAAGAGGAGAACAGTTTATACCTTAAACTTTTTAATAAGAATTCTACAGGAGAATTCATTTGAGATTTAAATCAAATAACAGTTTTATATGGTTATTCATCATATTGAAACCTCAGACTTGCTATTACTTTTAATTGCTTTTCACCAGCCTTTAAAATTAACTAAGTAGATTAAAACAAAACATTTGAAAATAGCATATTTGTGTGGCAAAAAATATAGTTCCTGGCATACATTTAAAAATACTATAGAGATCATTTGTATGTAAAATATGGAAGTACTTTATAAAAAAAAAAAAAAAACTAAACATCAAACTAGTATGAGTCTCAACAAGCAGCTTATAAACTCTACCATCATTTTACAAAATTGGGGAATAGAATGAGTCACTGATCTACACTCATGACTCCAGATACCAGGAGGGGAAAATGAAAAAAAACCTGCTGTATGACTGTGTCTGTGTGCTGAGTGAGTATGTCTGTGAGTGTGTGTTGGCTGAATGCGTGTGTGAGTGAGTATGTTCTGGCTGATTGTATCTGTGAGTGAGTCTGTGCTGGCTGGTTGTGTCCATGAGTGAATATTTGCTGGCTGATTGTGTATGCCTCACTGTCCTCGGCCTCTGTTCCCTTGTCTACCCTTAGACTCCCAGTGCCCCTCTCTGCTCCCTGAGACTCCTAGGGCCCTCTGTGCCCTCTGTGCCCTCAGCCTCCCAGTGTCCATCTGTGCCTTTAGCCAGCCTCCCAGTGCCCCTCTTTGCCTTCAGCCTGCACATTACTGTGAGTTATATTTCTGTGGATGTCGATGATACAATAATGTGCATCGTGGGTGTGAGCAATTGTCACAAAAACCTACAACAAATGTGTCTGTGTACTGGCTGAGTGTGTTTGTGAGTGAGTGTGTGCTGGCTGATTGAATATGTGAGTGAGTGTGTGCTGGCTGGTTGTGTCTGTGAGTGAGTGTTTGATGGCTGATTACATATGCCATTCACTCCTCAACATCTGTGCCCGCATCTTCGCAGTGCCCATCTCTGCTCCCATCTCCCAGTACCCCTCACAGTTTTGTGATATAGTAATGTGTGTGTGCGTTTATCACAAAGACCCACAACAATAAAACTCATAGTAATATGTAGTTTATGTATAACAAACACCCACAACAATAAAAATCATAGAAATTTGCAGCTTGTGGATAACAAAGACCCACAAAAATAAAACTCACAGTAATGTGTGGCGTGTGTATCACAAAGAAAGGCAACCATAAAACTCACAGGAATGTGCAGTGTGTTTATCACAAAGAAACACAACAATAAAACCCCTAGTAATGTGCAGTGTGTGTATCACAAAAACCCACAGCAATAAAACCACAGTAATGTATGGTGTGTATATCACAAAGATCCACAGCAATAAAACTCACAGTAATGTGCAGTGTGGATCACAAAGACAGACAACAAACAGTGATGTACAGTGTGTGTGAGTGCATTAAAGACTCCACCACAATAAAACTCACTGAAGTGTGTGAGTGAGTGTATCATAGATCCCAGAACAAGAAAAATCACAGTAATGTGCAGGGTGTGAGTGTAATACACTCCACAACATTCACAGTAATGTAAAAACCAAGATACTGTATCCAGTGACCTGCAGTGGGTGTACTGTATATTATGACATCATCTGTAGGGTCTGGCCCTTAAAGTGTAAAGCTGTAAAGTAAACCTTGAAGCAAAATACTCAGGACAGTTGCAGGGAATGTCTTCAAAACTGCTATGTCTGCAAAAATCAGGCATACTAGCAAAACATTCCACATTCCTGAATCTGTTATCTGAGATCAAATTCTTCCACGCAGGGCCGGCCTTAAGTGTTTCGGCGCCCTGTGCATGCTTCCCCCGTGGCGTCCCCCCGTCTCTTTCACCCCCTATTTATGTGTCTCTCTCCCTTCCCATGTTTGTCCCTTTCCACTTCCCTGCCATGTCTGTCTCTCTCCCTCTTTTCTGTCTCTCTCTCTCCCTCTGTTCTGTCTCTCTCCCCCCGTCCCCTGTTCTGTCTCTCTCCCCCGTCCCCTGTTCTGTCTCTCTCCCCCGTCCCCTGTTCTGTCTCTCTCCCCCCATCCCCTGTTCTGTCTCTCTCTCCCCCCGTCCCCTCTTCTGCCCCCCCACTTTTATGTCCCCCCTCCCCCTGTTCTGTCTCTCTCTCTCCCCCTCCCCCTATCTCTCTCTCCCCCAGTTCTGTCTCTCTCCCTGCCTCTGTTCTGTCTGTCTCTCTCTCTCACCTCTCCCCTGTTCTGTCTCTCCCCCATCCACTGTTCTGTCTCTCTCTCCCACCCCTCCCCTGTTCTCTCTCTCTAGCCCTGTTCTGTCTCTCCCCCATCCACTGTTCTGTCTCTCTCTCCCCCCTCCCCCTGTTCTCTCTCTCTCCCCCCTCCCCCTGTTCTCTCTCTCTAGCCCTGTTCTGTCTCTCCCCCTGCCCCTGTTCTGTCTGTCTCTCCCCCCTAACTCCTGTTCTGCCTCTCTCTCCCCAAAGGTGGATCCATGGAGGGGGCGGAGCTAACTGGCACAGCTGTGTTGCTCCGCCCCCACCCCCACCCTGTGAAGCAGAGCAGAGTTTGCATTACGGGGAGCCACGGGCAGCAAGACAAAGTGCTGCTCTGCTCCCCATGCTTAATGCAGGCATGGGGAGCCAAGCAGCACTATCTCTTGCTGCCCGGGGCTCCCCGTGAAGCAGACGCTGCTCTGCTTTACAGGGTGGGGACGGAGCTACACCTCTCAGCTGGTTAGCTCCGCCACCTCCCCGGATCCAGCAGAGCATGCCAAAGCAGAGGGCTGGCGAGGGGTGATCTTTTGATCTCCCCCATCCAGTGCTTCTACCGGCTTTTTTTTTTTAACGGGCTGGCAGGCGCCCCCTGGGGTGTTGCGCCCTGTGAGCTCGCACAGGTCGCACACCCCAAAGGCCGGCCCTGCTTCCACGTGATAAGGATAGAAGGGAGGTCTGTCTATAACCTTGACTCCCAGATACAGATCGTAACAAAGGAGGAATACATAAAGCCACATGCCTTATCTGATAGTGACATCTCTTTCTTTCTGCCAACAGACTGGAGAAGCAGGGTGGTTGTCATTTGGGTGTCAGAGAAAAATCACCACAGGGAGAGAGAGACATGGGAATGAGATTATGATTTTTGAAGAATCAAACAATGATTATTATATATACACTTGTGTAAGCAATAAGATATATAAAGATATAATCATATACATATTTATTTATTTATACAAACTCACAAAACATTAACTATGAGCACCAAATTACATATTAATTAGTGCATATTAGTTACTCTAATTGTTTTGTCCAGTGTAATATTTTACTAATTCTAATTTTAATGTAACCATTTGACATATTAATATTCTTGTACTATACTAACCATTCAGATCTATCTATATTTCTTTGATATCTCATTCTATCTATGAGAATGAGGTCACTAACTATTAAATTCATCTTTACCTATGGAGGCTACATAGAGTGCAGATCTATCTAATTATGGATTTATAGCCATTTAAGCAAAAACCAGATGTGGGTGCCACTGGACTGACAGCTATGAGAGATATATGTCACCATCAACATGCTAGACTGATGATGAATCTGGCGTCACTAATAATCAGATGAACATTATTGATAGCATAACTTAACCAATAACACCTCTTAACATTATAAAAATGTTAAGAATGACAACACTTTATCAGGTCACATGATGATAAATTATTTTACATATGTTTACACCCCCATTTATGATTACAGAACAAGGTGTGTCCAACAAAATTAGATTTAGTTTATAACTTGAGTGTTGAGGTGTGGCGGGGGTTTTCTTTGAGGATTCATCAAAAAAGTAATCTTGGAGATTTAGGAAGGAACTCTTTTGGACAAAGGGAAGATCTTAGCTTGAACTGAAAAAAAGAGATGAGTTAAAACATCTTTGTTGATGTGTATAATGAAATCCAATGAAATCGCATGGCTATGTGAGCTCAAGGCTTGTCCACACCCTTAACCAATCATTTTACTGCACGACATACCAGTTACGTCTATTGTCATTAACTGACAGTTTTTTGAAAATACCTGGTACGTCTATTGTCATGAAGAGTTTAAGATTTTCTTCAGAGATCATAATGTAGACGTGGTCTAAATAATTTTAAAAAATAACTTTTTTTATTTTTCTTACCTAGATTCTGGTATCAACAGCTCATTTTGTAAATGTCTTTATTTGAAAAAACCCACTAAAGTTAATGCCTTAAATATTATTTCAGTAATTCTGTGTCATTCTTTCACATACTTAAGTCCTAAGTGCGTCATTTTGCATTAGATTCTAATAGTTTCTACACTGATATAATGTAATTAAATAATAATTTGCAACATTAATACATCTTCAAATAGTTGTTAATGCTATTCATCATTATGCTCCTTTGCTTAATCTCAACTTTCTTCACCTTTTTCTTATTTTCTAAAAGTATATGAATCATGCCTCACATTGTATAACCTAAATTATCAAAGAATTGGATGCATATGTCTTTAATTTAATATTTATTAAAATCTATATAATTTATGTTACCACTCATTCACCCCTCTCTTAATAAATTCAGTGTTATTATCACCATTGGTATAGTTACTTAGCTCCATTTTAGTAGAAAGATTATGCAAATATTTAGTTATAGAATAACCATCTTGTAACAGTTCATAATTCAGGAAACACTGGTAAGTACTTCCAAAATCTGTTTTGGGAATTCATTAACCAATTAGTGACCGAGTGCTATGCTGCATTTGATGTACCTTGAAGACCAGAATTCCATTATTTTTGTCATATGTTTCTGAACTGTGAATTTCTTTCTTTGCGTTCAGTCCACCCACACAAACTATATATCATTTTTTAAAGGACGGATAGGGCTTTCATTTGATACTATTATTTTCATCATATGATATAATTTACTATTCAAAAATATATAAAAGATTATGAAAATATGCCATAAAAAAGACCTGATTTTTTTTTTACACAATTACAAATGGTAAAAAAGACCGCATCTATATACTTCTAATATTTGTCCTGAGTTTATAAATATCAATGTTTCCATGTTTGTCTATGTTTTATTTCAAGTAATAGGGCAATAAACGATATTAGTTTTATAGATAATGCTGTCCTGCTTCACCTCTAAAAATAAATTCCTAAAATTCACACCTACCCATATTATCATAAATAATCAGTGATGGGATGTGGGTGCTTACAGGCCCAACTCTGACAATTTGTTTTGTTTTATTTACTTTTTTTAATTTATGATTTATTGTATATTATTAATATATCTTTTTGAGTTTTTTGACTTATATTTCTGTATTTAGGTTATTTGTATATGCTGTGTATCACACGATCCCTATATAGGGTATTTCTCCTTTAATTATTAAATTTTTCTATATTGCTAATGTGTTGTTTATTATATATTTTTTGGATATGTGCATGAGTGCTATTTAAACAGACCCTCTTTTGGAATTGCTGCCTCACACCTTTCCATTACTTTTAAAACAATATTAGTGTGTTTTTGTTTTCTAACCATTTTCTTCTACAGTAACCTTTTAACCCAAATCCTAAAGTTACCCCAGCTCTAAATTTACCCTAACTCTAAGTCTACCCCCACCCCTTAATCTAACCCTTGTACTCATCCGAACCCCCCTGTAACCCTAATTATGACCCTAATTATGATCCTAACCCTAGATCTAGGTTTAGTAGATCAAGGGTTAGCTTTTTCCATTTATTTATTTATTTTATTTATTACATTTTCTTGGTTTCAGAGCAACGGAAGAGATTTTTTTATTCTCTCTTCCATCGCTCTGTGCTGGGCACGCTGTATTGGAGGTGATCACAGTGCCCAGGGGGGCACCGAAGGTGTTGCATGATGCCTCGATTGCAACACTTTAACACACATAGGCAGTGATCAGCTTTCACTGCCTATGTGTGTAATGCGCATACGATCACATTCGCGGTGATCGTATGTGCGCGGGGGGGGGGGGGGCATGCGGTGACAGGAGGGGCACTCCGGCTGGGGGAGGGGGGGATACAGCCTCTGGGAGTAGCTGCAGACATGTAGCATTGCGCTAAGGAGCTTTTCAGGACGTATATATATATATATATGTCCGTATGCGTTAAGGGGTTAATAATTAGTTTTTTGTTTTTGTTCATGACTTTAAACCAGAATGAAAGATACTGGACTGGAGTCTATTCCCTAAAAGGTAAGCAGCATGTGAGTGGAGATGAACTTTCACCTCACCAACTTAACTGTGCATTCTGCATGGAGAAACAAGGAAAGTTTCTCATGAAAGCAACATAGAGCTCGTCCTACATTTTGCATTGTTAAAAATGTGAGAGTTTTAAATATTTAATTATGTATTATCCATGGCCAGTTTTTAAAAATTGACCCTGCTAAAATATAGTCGGGCATAATCAGGGGAGGGCTGTCAAAAGGACAGTTGCCCTTCTCGCTGTTCTCTAACCTGTCTCAATGGGCTGAGGCTACAATACTTTTTTCCTTTTAAAAGCACCAGTCGGTAACATTTTTGATCTTTATATTTAATTGTTTTGTCTGCCTATCAATCTATGTCCCTTATCTGTCAACAAATGTATCTTGCATGTCAATTGGGTTTATTCACTAAAATTTGACTCTGGAGGTTGACTTTCATTTTGAGACTATGTCAAATTAATGAGATGGGAAAAGTTGTTTTTGAGACCGAGTCAAATTTGGCACATTAATTTGACTTAGTCTCAAAAATAGCTTCAATAATTTTGTCTCTCATTACTTTCAAATTATTTTTTAAACTAGTCTCATAGGCTCATATATGGTTTGCATGTTTATGTAAAGACAAAAAAGTGAACTGTGTAGGCGGTCACATCGTGGGAGAGCCAGTGTAAGAATACCTGAAAATGCCTTGCATGATGTGCAGCACAAGCAGCGTCCTCAGCTATAAATAAGTAATGAAAAAACAAAAGTCCAGCAAGCCAGTATGTGCACCCTTTCATCCCCTTTCCTAGTAAATCCAAAAAAACAACGGAGTGTCGTATAGAACCATAAAAAAAAAAAAAAGTTTTATTTATAAGTAGTTAAAATCATAGTTGGAGAGATACAATCTCATGCGTTTCACCACACAGCTTAATCATGGACAATGAAAGGGTGCGCATGCTGGCTTGCTGGACTTTTGTTTTTTCATTGCATGTTTATGTAGGCATGTGTAAATTTAACATGTACTTCTTCACTTCCTTTGCATGATTTTCTGTTTTCTTTCTCAAAATTCCAGGTATAGAACTGGTTGTAACTAATTAATACTGTACTAGAAAAACCCCATAAGGAAGTGAAATCATGCAGGGGAGCAGACTAATTTGTCTAAACAAATACAAAATAGGCTACATTAGTTCATATGACCCTTTAAAAGGTCCACCGCTACCCATAAATAATTTGCTGGGGAGTCAAGGATCAAAACAATGTAGCAAAAAACATAGAGAACAGTTTTTCCATACATGACACACAGGAAAGAGAAAGTAGACCAGTCCATGTAAGTGTCAGAGTGCCCAGCTCTTTTGATTGGGGTTTTAAGATCCTATGTAAAAATGAAGGGCTCTCTCTCTTCTAGTAGATAGAGTGTGAGGCCTCTTGGCAGGATCAAGGTGAGGGAGCCCAATATGCTGGAAGAGCAAGACACAAGCCAAAACAGAGACAAGAATATATAAAAATATGTAACCGGTAGGGGTGCTCACCAGGGGTAGAGAGGTAGAGTCCAGGACACAGTCCACTGTCTCTGGGGTGGTACAGGCAGAAGACAAGACATAGTAGGGGTCACAATCCGGGGTCAATGTAGGTAGCAGGCAAAAGAATAGTAGGGTTCACAATCCGGGGTCAATGCAGGCAGCAGACAAAAGTAGTAGTAGGGGTCACAGGCAGAGGTCAGTATTCCAGGCAGCAGACAATAGAGCAGTAGGGGTCACAGGCAGGGGTTAGTATTCTAGAATTAAAATAACACTGCAAACAGGCTAGCAGGGAGACTGGAAAGCACTCTGAATATTTGAGCACCACCATCAGGGAGACAGGGGTTTTTATACTGCTGCTTGGTGTGAGGTCTGTAGTCCTACCCTCTCAGTAAAGTAATACTTCCTGATATTACTTGTAAATCATTGCCCCTCTTATTTTAGACTATGTCCTCTAGTGGTAGTTTTTCTTCTTTTAAATATACTCTATTCCCCGGGCGCGGGACAGGTACGTTACAAAGAGACAGGAACCAACCATGGAAGCATGGCAGCTGCCAGTCAGAGGATAAACTGATATGTACTGTCAAAATAACATGCTAGTTTATTATTTCTACAGTAAAAAAAATGTTTAGTTGTCCCTTAAGCGTCTTCCTATTAAAAATGTTCAGAAAACATTAAACAGTCCATTGCAACACCTATATAGAATATTAGGTGACATGCTTAAACACATACCTGCTTATGAAAGATTGCATCCATTGTGGTATATGGGATTTAGTTAAATTGTACTCACTGGAGATAAGTCAGCATCCTAGTTAGTAGAAAAGCTCCTGCGTACAAGAGTCTTAGGCAGCCCATAAATAGTCCATATGGGGTCCCTAAAATAGTTCACAGAATATTCCACAAAAATAATTTAGATAGTGGATTATCTTGTGAACCTTTATCGTGACCCCTTATGAATTATGTGCCTAGTGACATTTTTGCTTCTTGCTTTGGATAGACTGCTTTTGCTTGATTTATACTGCAGATACTGAAGCTCTAGGTTCCTAACTGTGCTGCTTCCATTGCTTTTATTTGGCTCCTTTTGTTTTTGGGTCAGTATCTGCTCATTTAGACTTATCTTCTTTCTCTCTCTGGTGTGTCTGTTCTGTATGGTTTAGCCAGATCAATAAGCCAACACAGAAAAATGGGGGGGGGGGGGGGGGGGAGTTATTCAATCTTAAATTCCTTCAAGTCTGATTTTAACACTTGAATGTGAGCACCAACATACCTATATTTCCAACTCAGCTACTAATACCTGATTTTTGCAGTTCAAAATTTTAATGAACAGACCACACAGTTTTTTTTTATTTTACCTTATATTGAACAAAAGTGTGTTTTCTTTAGCTTTCTCATTACACAAGTTGAGAGATTTATCTTTATTTTTGCAATTTGAATACCGTAATTATTTTAATAGATAGTATATCTACTTGTTTATTTTTATTATTAAACTCACCAGTCTGATGTCTGGTCAGTCATAGTTGGTGCTCAAAGTAAGTATTTTGTATGTACTACAGAGTTAGGTTCAGGGAATGGTGGATCATTATATTTTTAACGCATGTAAAACAACAATCATATACTGTTTTGCATTTTTTATATTGATAGTTTGGCATCTGGTTTAGTGTCAGGAAATTGCACAATGATGATAATTAACAGGGCTGACAGCTATGTATTTTATGTGTGTGCATCATAAAATTATGATTGTTATGTTGGGTTCTATTCACTAAACAGTGAAGAATGGTGATGAAGGAATTGCAAAAATCTGATATTTTTAGAGTTGAAAAAAATCTCCAATCTGTCTGTCTTTCTAATTTAGAGTTTAATGCCAGATGTTTGAAACCCCCACCAGCATTGACTGTTTGGCTCCTAGACCACACTATGTAAGCATAACTGCAAGTATATAGATTAATAAATATTGAAATATTGTTGTGCTATGTTTCCAAATTGTGATAACACCCTACAGCATCACATGCAAATAACTCAATCTGCACTCTGGTAGTCCATCTTCAAATGATGTCACAAGGTAATGACATAAATAATAATACATACATTATTTTTATACTTTGCATGCAAGCTTCAATACATTTTGCCAAAGAAAGATTGACTGTCCTTATTTGTCACTCTGCTTCCATGCTGCTGACACAGCTGTAAGTCCCCTACATTGAGTCTACAAACAAAAACCTTTTTTCCTACATACTCAGCACACTAATCATTCAAACGTGTGGGAATTACCTACAACTTTGGACTGCAATATTTTATTTAGTTTGCATTGTATATATTGTGTCACTTTAAAGATTTCTGAGAGTTGCACATTTTGAACCGTGTTATGTTACTGAAGACACAGAATTGTTTATTTTTGTCATGGTTCAACCCCATTTCCCTGGTTCATATATATTGTTTGCTAGTTTTGGGGCTGTTTCCTCTTCAGCCTGTAGTGGCCGCCATTCTAATGTTTTCATTCTCCTCCTGTTCAGTCAACTGCCTCCTTAATCTGAGCTCAACCCTATTTAAACCTGCAGCTAACTGCAAACAGTGCCTTTGCATTGCTTTAGTAACAGCCTAAATAGTGCTTTCTCTAGTCTCGAGCAGTTATTTTTATTGATTCCTATTGCTGACTTTGTGCCTGTATCTGACTCTGCTAATGATTTGTGCCCGTCCTGACTCTGCTAGTTCCTGACCATCCCTTTGCTGTATCGTTGTTGTCCTGATTTGCCAATTTTGACCCTGCTCGCCATGACTATTCTATTTACTGCCAGCATTGATCCTTGCTTGCCACCTGACTATCCAGTATTCAGTCTGCATTGACCACGGCTTGCCTTGACCTCCCTTCTGTCTGCCGTTCTGTTCCTGTGTGACAGTTCTCCATTCATCAGGTTCATAGATCCATCTCAGACTTCCTCTCCTTTAGCATTCAGTGTGTGGGGTTCCAAGTCCTTGTTGGCTAACCATCTGCAGCTCAACCAAAGGTGTGTCATCATTAAGGTAAAACATCTTCACTATCTGTTTTGTATATTGGAGAGTGCCTGTTGTCAATCCAGTGCCCTGCTCAAAGAGTTGCCAGAACTGTCCTCAGCTGCCAGTTATATCCTCAGATGCCAGTCTCCACTGTCCATCAGTCCTACCTGAGGTTCAATCCAGTCAAATATTATGCATCATGGGGTGCAGACAGACCCCACACCATGCCCTGCAATGAGGCTCCTCCATGGTCTGTTATCGCAGGTTGTGACAATTTTGTTGTTAATGATCATGAATGTTTTTAAATAGAGACACATACTGTGCATATTTACAAACCTTTTTTAATAATTATATCTGCACTTATTCTTGTCAACATTTAAAAAGGGATCAAGATCTCAGCCAGGAAATTATAGGCCAGTGAGCTTGACATCTGTAGTGTGGAAATTATTTGAAGGTTTGCTAAAGGTATACACTGACTAATGCAGGTCAGCATGATTTTGTGAAAGACAGGTAGTGTCAAACAAAATAGCACTCTATGAAGTCAGCATCAATGATGTGATCTATTTAGGCCTTACTTAAACATTTGATACAGTTCAACATGAAATGTTACTCTACAAATTGAGAGAAATAGGCTTGCGGGCAAATGTATGTATTTGGACTGAAAATTGGTTAAAAGATACATGTAGATGTAGAGAGTTGTTGTAAACGGAAAATCTTAGTGGTCTATTTTAGGCTCTCTTCTTTTTAATTTGTTTATTATTGATCGCCCAAGTTGTATTGAGAGCCATGTCTTAGTGTTTGCTGATGGCTAAAAAATAGGTAAGGTTATCCAGACTAACCTTGATGTTTATTCTTTGCAGGAAGATGTGGACAGAGTTAGGGCTGGGGAAGCAAGTGGCAAATGATGTTCCATATAGACAAATGCAAAGTTATACATTATGGGAAAAGTAATAACAATGCAACATCTACTTTAAATGGTATATTCTTGGAAAAACTACTAATGAAAAGGATTTGGAATAATTGTAGATAACAGACTTAACAACAGTGCTTAATGATAGTTAGCAGCTGCAAGGGCCAATAAGATATTGGCATGGATAAAATGGGGTATTGATTCACAGGAGGAAGATTTCATCTTGCCTCTTTTTCAAGTCTTTGTAAGACCTCACCTTGAATATGCAATAATAGGAGCACTGGTGGATCTTAGTTATGAAGACTCTCAGAGGGGATATGATAACATTATATAAATATGTGCAGGGCCAATATAAATAGCTCCCTAGTGACCTGTTCATTAACAGAAATGTACAAAGAACAAGATGTCATCCCCTGAGACTGGAATAGCAAATATTTCATAGACAGAAAGGACAATGAAGACATAGACTCACTGCCAAGAGAGGTGGTGTTATCAAACACAACATATGCATTTAAAAAAAAAAATTAGAAAAGCAGAACGAGCTTCTTAATCCAAGGAAAAATCTGATTGCTTTTTGAGGTCAAGAAGTATTTTTTCCCCCTAAGTGGCAAAATTAGAAATACCTTCTAAGTGGTTTTCGCCTTCTTTTGGATCAAAAGCTGGAATAATAGGAAGAAGGATTGAACTTGAAGAAGGGTTGAACTTGATGGACTTAAGCATTTTTTCAACCTAAATTACTATGCGACTACTATGCTACTATTTTGTTGTTTTAAACTACTACTGCAATGACATATACAATAAGTAATTTTTTGAGAGCTGCACTGTTTAAATCCGGTGATGGTATTATCTTATTTTTTGTTTATTTTCTCTCTTCTGATGGCATTTTTTTCTTTTCTGTTTTTTTTCTCCATAAGTTTTAAAAATATGTTTTTCTTCATATCTAGTCTCAAGGCTATTCCTTTTGTTCTATCCATAGCATTAAAACAATGTTTTGTGATCCTGGGTTTTGCAATCCTGCTTATTTAATTGTTTCTCATTTGATGTATCTTATATGATGTTTGGGAAATAACAGATGAGCAGGTTTTTCTGCACCTTACTATATATGATGGTTTTGCACGTATGTTGATGGTGACCTGCAACCTTGATTTTCTATTAACAAATGATAAAAGTAGTTTTAATATTAGAATACATACTGTTTGATCTTATTTTTTAAAGTTTTAATTATATACATTTTAAGATCATTAATTTTTTAACTGTATATATGTATTATATTCAAATATCTAAGATGTTTTGAATTGTGTGTAGAAAGTATAAATATTGCTTCAGTGTTCCATGAATTCAGGCAACTTCATACACTATTTTCTTTGTACCCATGAACTGCAGTTGAACTCGTATTAAATCCCAGAGCACACATAAAACTGCAGATTAGTGATGATGCTGTTTCTTTATATTTTTATGTTCAAAGCTAACGTAAATTTACACAAGTAGATATGGTATCATGTCACTGAATATTTATAGTTACTTGAACAGAATGCATTATATATTATTTTAACATGTAAAAATAATGTAAAACGTAACCTTCATTTATTTTGAAGAAAGCAGGAGTATCAAGTGACTGCTTCTATGTGAATTACTCTTCATAAAATCAATATAGGTTCAATCAACTCTAACCCAGTCACACTCAAGGAATATTTGCATATAATGAGCACATGGCCACACCACCATTTCGGAGACTTATTAGTGGCCAGCACCACAAAAACAATTATTGTAAAACAAGATAATTGCAAGTCAGGGATCAGGGCAGGGAAGGGACCAGTGTAGTGGTAGAAGGAAAGGGGGAAGGCAAGGCGAACAAGGTACCAGCAGAGATTCTCAGTTGATGAGAATTCCATATTGGTACATAAACTGTACCAACAATACAGCCAATTGATAGAGGCAGCGGTTAAGAGGACAAGCCAGAGAAGGAATGACTTATGGGAGCAGACTGTGGATGATGTGAATGCAAATGGTGGACAGAACAGGTCATAGGAAGTGGGGAAGAAAAGGTAAGTGCATTTAAAATATTTAGGCAGCATGTTATATTACACTGAACTCACACCTGTGCTGCATGTAACACATTTATTAGCTCTGTCAAGGATACCCAGGAATGTGCAAATAGGGAATGTTACATGTTGCTGAACATGTTAAAAGGCCACACAAAGAGGAGCTACAAGGGTGTATGAATGAACTTCACCGGGGCAGAGAAAGTTAGCTGGGTTGGGGGAGGGCAAGACGCAATTAACTAGCATATATTAATGCTAGCTAAGGGCAATGGGAGTTGCACTAGAAGTTGTTGTGCATAGCAATGTCTGTGTAGCAGTATAACAGTACATCTGTGGTAACACATGTACATAGGTGTGTCTATACTTGTATATATACATTAATATGTGCATACGTCCGTACATGTACAGATAGACACATATACAGGTGTAAATGGGACAGTATGTACACATGATTAATAATAGTATTGATCTGTTTGTTTTAGTTAGCTGGGGGCAGCCTTACTTCAGTGGACATATTTGTTATAACCACATTTTAAAGTGGAGCTTCTTGAGGTTTGGTTCCTGTAGGATATGTAGGAGGTTGCATTTGTTGCAGATGGAGATTTAACTTTTAAAGTTCAAGATTTGTAAACTATTGTATAAACAAACTCAGGCTTGGTTTTCTGCATGGCCACAAAGAACCCCTAGATGGAGCACTGGTATGTCCCACAATTTAATTTGTTTAAACCACTTTCACAGTATAGTGGTGTTAAGAAGGCAGACTCAGGCACAGATGCCGATATACCTATGACTGTAGGTTGTGATGCAGCAAAGCCACTACCACAGCGGCAGATGGACTACTGTAGGATTTGGCAGGATCAAAGTAGTGTGGAATGCAAGTAGTCTCATGCATGGAGGAAGTGGTACCACCATCATCAGACATGAGACATTCTTAACACTGTCAAGCAGATGAAGTATGAAGGGGAATTAGATGTACTAGTCCACCTAGGGACAGATGAGTTGGCTTGCAATTGTGGGACTATGTAGTCATATCTTAATGTTAATCAGAATAAGATTAGTTAATCAGGATAATATATTGTAACACTAACTGCATGAACAGTATACACCAACTGTAATTGGATAAAGCTTGATATATAAAGTAAGCAAAATAGTTAACCCCTCAGTAACTGGATTGTTTTGAAAATGTTGTTTCCTTCATTACATTGGTTTTAAGACTTCTGCGTGTTGGTTTTTAGCTGTATTTTCCTCTCTCATTAAATGTACCAACACAAATAATGTATTGTTCTTTTTATCATAAGAATGGCTTTCTTTAGATACCATAATACTGATTATATAATTTAATATAAAAAATAATAAAATATTATGAAACGTTTAAAAAAAAAACCTTTGTTTTAACTTTTGCACAAAGAAAATTTTACACATCTACAAAAGCTAATTAAAAAAAACCTTCTAAATAGGTACCAGGTGGGCTATCTGGACAGTGCTGAGGAAACAGGGGAGATGGGAACCTGATTTCAGTGTGTCTGATATTTGGCAGAGTGCCTTTTTTCTCAAGAAAAATATGTTAAAACAGAAATCAAAGGGAATGAAAAGGGGGAAAAGTAAAATTGATAACAAAGTGTTGTTTGTGAGTAATGATGAAGGTTAAGTGATTGTAACGCATGTGTCACATGTGTCAGGAACTGACAATTATTTCATGCTTTACAGTATCTTTATAGTAATAATACATATAGTAAGAACTCACCACTCTTCAACCTGAATATACAAGTCTCCATATGGACAGATTTGTTGTTCACAGCTGATCCCTGGAGTAGTACAATAATTAAAATCTTGATTGGCACAATACGGAGTAAATGAAACGGTTAAGGTGATGAAAATATATAAATACAATGACAAGCACTTGAAGGGAAAAAGTGTAGTGTCTCCTATCAGTGACACTAAATGACTAATAATCTTTGGGGCCCTGAAAGAGTGTTGGAAGAAGTCTATACATTTCCCCAAAACACATGTGCACCACCACTCTAAGCATGAGAAGCTTGCCTCCATTTTCGTATGGTTTAGAAGAGGCAGCCAGAGAACATGCAGAATTAGATCCATGCGCTAAAAACACCCAGATGTTTTTAAGGACCTTTTACATGGGACCTAAGAAACCTGAAGCAGTGAAACTGAAAGGGGGCCATTCTGAAGCTTTTCAAATGTAAGTTTTTCATATTTTAAGTAATGCAAAATGTAAAATATGCTTTTTAAAGTACTTTGATATGCATTAACATTTGGTGGAGGAAATTTGGGTGCCAGACAGTGACTTTAATTGTTATGTTGCTTGGGCTTTAGATAGCTCAATGTAGCAGCCTGACACATCAAAGCTTATGTTACAGGTAACCTGACTTATATTAGCGCTTGTTGCTTGGCCTTAGATAGCCCTATGTACCCTGGATTGTGCCAAGAGTAACCTCACAGGACAAATACAGTTGAGGTTAATCATATGGATCTTGGGCTTAGATAACCCCAAATAGCCACAAGAGATGGGGGATTGGACTCTGCAGTACAACACAGATCATCGCTGGAGATTTCATCGCGGGACATTTCTTCACTATAGGTAAGTATTTTACCTATTTTAGTTTAAGGGTGCTTAGAATTAGGGTTTAGGGGGTTAATTTTAGTATTATTGTTTAAGGGGTTAATTTTAGGGGTCGGGGGTTAGTATTAGGGGTCGGGGGTTAGTATTAGGGTTTAGGGGGTTAATTTTCATATTAGGGATTAGGGGGTTAGTATTAGGGTTCGGGGGTTAATTTTAGTATTGGGGTTAATTTTAGTATTGGGGTTATTTTTAGTATTGGGGTTTGGGAATCATTTATTAGGGGGGGCTATTTTCGTTTTACTTTTACATTTGTACGAGCTGACAGCTCTTACATAGCCGCGTCCGTTATTCTTCATTGCTGTCAGCGTTCTATACAGGCAGCGTTCTCTTCTACTGAGCCGATGGGGTCGCTCAGGTGAGAAACCACCATCGGTTCTGGGGGAGCATCACCGGAGATGCTTAGGAAGCGAACGATCGTTCGCTTCCTAAGCACATGTGTACAGGCGGAGCAGCCATTTTTAAATGGCTGCTACGATCACTCCGGGGAGTGATTGTAGCGAGCCCCTAAACTTTTTTTTAATGTTGCACAATGCCTCTACCTAGTGGCATTGTAGCAACACTGATAGAGTAAAGAAAGCGACCGCTGGTCGATTTCTTTACTCTATTTAGTGCATGACGTGCCAGGCACGTCAGCTGTCGGCAAGTCCTCGATTTGCCGTGACGTGCCTGGCACGTAATCTGTCACTAAGGGGGTAAAGAGTGAATTTTATAAATTGGTGATATACACTTTTTATTTATTTTTTTATATATTTTATATAGGTATTTTTCATATACTGATACACACTGAATGTTGGATTCTATTCACAGATCTACTTGCAATTATGTTACAATGTGCATCATATCCTATATGCAGTGATACTGTTTCAATTTTTGGTGTATTGATAATATTTGTTTATTATCTTTTGGGACGTGTTCATTTTGTTCCGCACTTTAGTCTTAGTTTAATTTTTTTACACAGATTTTATACCTTATTTGTGCATTATTTATTGTTTTATTAAGATGTATTTCATTAGCCTGCACTGTGCACCAGAGAACTGTTTCCTACTTTGGCTGTAGTCCTCCCATTGACTTCTATTGGAGGACTTTGACTATGTTCGTAATAGCTTGGGTCCTACCGAAAGGGCCCAAAATTAACAGTAGTCCTCCCTATAGATATAGGGTTGAGGCTATAACTTAATTTCTCTGCATTTCAGCTGATTTTTGTATCAGAAGATATCGGTGTGGAATCGACTTTGATGTCCGAATTGCAGACATATTCATATGCCACATATGTTACCTCAAATCCATCCACTATTCAGAGGCACCATTTGTGGGGCAACTATCTGTGTATAATGGGTCTACTCTATGTTGTTTTTTAATCAAAGAAAATACATTTTTCTTTTTAATTATTTATTTTTCTCATAGCAATTTGTAATGATCAACAGAATGTTCAGTGTCTAAAATGAACATCTATATGTTCGATAAGTGTGATTATTATGTAACATTTTAATAAGAAATAGAGAGTAGGAAATGTCAGTGCAAAATAAATGAATACGTGCTAATAAATGAGTAAAACAATGTATTAAGTATACTGCAATGTTTCAGACTATGATCATGGCAAAGGATGCATGTATGTTGGAAATGTAAAATAAATAAATAAACAAGCAGATATTTACATAATAATAACAACCAGGGCATACCTCCACAGCATCTTACATAGAAGCGCAGGTCTGAGTGATTTTAAAAGAGCTGGGTTCCAGGACCATAACTCAGAGAGTGGCTGGTATGTCCCTTCTTCCCTAAACCCACATGCATTTACTTAAGAACTAACAAAAGACAGGGATGATGATTAGTTCCCATTTTAACTATAAGAGAGAATAACATAACATTGTACCTTATCATTGGTGCTTTTAGTAACCTTATTATTATTTGTATTATTATTGGCCTTTATTTTTGGATGTGTCCACTTTATTTGTTTGCTTTGATTTATTTATATTTTTTCATTATTATTTTAGTGTGGGTTTGTATATTCAGAAACTCGCTTACAGAACTCTGTATCAGCAGTTTCTGTGCTGGATATCACAAATGTGCTGCAATTAGATTTATGGTAATTCATTCATTTGTGAAAAAAACATCTGTTTGCCGAATTACAGGGCTTTACAATACTTCTTAATGCAATGAATGAAATTATTACATCCATTACTATGTCAGTTGTGAAGAGAAGATACAAGGTCATTGAAATAGTCAATACAATTCATTCTTATTGTTCTTATTAGGGGGAGGGGAAATCAATCATCCTGCATAATATGCAAAAAAAAATTGTACGTATGTTGACTTACTTACATATTTTACATATTTAATAGATAAATGCTTCGCTTACTACCATTACCTTGCATATTATAATAACAATAACAGCAATTATGATGTGATGACAGTAATAAACATAATGTTATACAATTAAAATTAACTCCATGCAGGAAGTTGTCTCTTAAATAATTAATTAATTGTGTTTGCTTGCACCATTACAAAGATCTTGCTTAAATGCTCACATCAAACTCCCATGAGAGCTGTACAGATCCAAAATGGCAGGCCAATCTTCTCTGTCTGAAGGGCTCAGCAGCACATAAAATTTCAGCCTACATATTTTTGTCAATTAGCTATTATTGTTTTTTTTTTGACAGCCATTAAATATCAAAAATTAATTAAAAATAAAAAACAAAGCAGAAATACCACTCGGGAGCAACTCCAAAGTTCTTTTCTTCACTTGTTCCAATAAAAGCAGAGAATATTCAATGTGTGCAAAAGAGAATAATAGACCTTAAGGTGGTAAACATCCTAAAAGCTGGACAAGTCTCTTTTGCCGTCAGAAAAGTCTACTGTGCACTATGGTTCCAACAACCCATATATGTCAACCTACTGGCCTTTCTCAGTGAGTTATGGTTGATATCCGTTTAGGCACAACAAGCAAGTGATGGGAATCTTGGCATACCCATTAAAGCTGTATGGTGTAAAATAGGTGTGTGAGAACAGATAAGCTGAAGAAAAATTGAGCTAAAATATATGTCCTTTTGCTTACTTGTACCATTACAGAGGAGACAGGCTAGCCCTGCCTTTAAAGATGCCCCAGACAAGAAATGCAATGAAAGTCTCCTCTGCTGAACGTGTCTGGCAGACCCACACTGTTTGACTGATGGGCATTTGTCAAGTAATCTAAAGTATTATACACAAGACACCTATTTGAGAATCCCCATCTTTCTGAGTTAAGGAATATTGGTCTGATAAGAATTGTTATAGCTTTATATAGGAGTATTTTGGTCTCTGTATTCACACATTTCAAGTATAGTTATCATACAGAAGAATGCTTTACTTTTTTGTGTGAAAAAAATTAAAATTTTTCAGCCAAATACTGGGACAGTAGAACTTATTATATGTGAATAAATAAAACTAATTTATTTACATTGATCCTTTTAAAGAATGGAAGAATTCAGCTATGAAATGTGGGTTGTTGTCTCCAGAGAGAAGATAGCTTTGAGGGTATATGACTGCCATTTACAAGTATGTTGAAGGTCAATAAAAAACATATTTCTCAGGATTTCTTCATGAACTTTCTGTATGGCCTAGGGGCATCCATTAAAATTGGATAATAGGTGGTATTATCTTATTCACCAAAAATGCTTCTTTATTGTAAAGACAGTCAAATTGTGGAACAGGCTGCCAAGTGAAAGTTATTTTTGTTAGATTCAATAAAAACATTAAAACAACTGTTGGATGACTTTCTAGCAATGAACTATATATAGGAATAAAACAATTAAAAATGGGTGATGCTGTTTCAGGGAGAATCTGACTACCTCTGGAAGCAAGAAACATTTGTTTACATGTGAGATCATATTACAAGTATTTAAGTTATTTTTTGTTTTCTTCTGAATCAACAAATACAGGTGTGAAGCGATGTTGAACTGGAAGGACTATACGTCTATTTTCAACCAAATTCACTGTAATGTTAAAACATCAGAGACAATAGATGCACTTTATAAAGTATGCAAAATATTTGCAAATAAAGAAAAACACTTGTAGTACAATTCGATATGCAGGTCATCAGAAACATCTTACATGCCATTAACAGTGAACAACCTTAACTTTGTCTACTTCAATGTACTATTAAAAAATAGTGTGCATCCATGGACTGCTATATTTGTATCTATAAAGATACCCACCAGGTTTACTCTGGGGAAGCTACACCAATTTTGTTGCTTCTTCTAAGGATTTAAAAAAGGTTAAATAGTTTAGTGTTCCTTTAGACTTGGATTTCATTAAGGAATTATTTTGTTCTCTCTGGATTATGCAGATACTGTACGATTACAATACCAGGTCATGACAATCTTGGTTAATGTTCTTTGCTATGTTTATTTATTATAAAAATTAGCTACCAAATATTTAGTGGTCATACTATTATACAAGAGACTGCTTAGAATCTCTGTTTCCTTAGAAAGCCCTTACAGTGGCTAAATGAGGGATAAATAGCTCACCTGGGGGCTCCTGTCTAACTTATAGCCTAGCTACTAATTAACTGATTGAACTGAAAAGTCTGTATATTTTTAGTTATAGTTGATAATCAAAATATATCAATTGATCTGTTAATGCCAATGCCTACAATGATAGTAACATACCGTTATTTGCAAAACTTTGTGCTCGTATGCATGGCATTAACTCTGCAAGTCTGGCAGCAGAGATACAAGTTTGTGGACATTAACAATGCTTCTGAAAGGTTCTTTAGCAGATGTACAGAAAACCTTCTGTGACTTTGGAAAGTTCATAAATCTGTGGAATTTAAAAAAACATGTTCATTATTTATTTTCTAATTTGTAATTAAAATTCATTAAATGTTTCAGTATGAGCAGCAAAGTAAAAAACAAATTCAAGCTTAGCTTTTTGGAGAAACTTAGTAAACAAAACAATCAGGTAAAACAATTAAAATTGCATTACTGTCAACATCTCCCAGATAAAGTTAGATTAATCATATAAGGTTCTGAAACATACATTTTAGAAAATCATGTTACCTCCATAAAACTAATTATTTGTAAATAAGTTTAGTTGATTCATGTAATTCCTATTCACACTGGATGTTATTATGCATTAAATGATCACACAAACTCTATCTTAACAGAAATGTTCAATTTCCTAAATAATAGTTACAGATGATAAATTATGGTATAAAAATAACCTTTTTAATTAACATTACAAATGTTTATTTACTATAATATAAGACATTTTAAAATACTTTATTTAAAATATTAATTAGAGATGTCCTAGCTTATTTTTTGAAATATAAAATTCATCTCAGATCACAGTAAATTAAGTTTTCTGTAAGTCAGAAACAAAAGAAAAGGGAAAGACTGTGAACGAACTACTCTATATTTCATTGTGGCAGTCAGCTTGCTTGCAAATAAGATTAAAACAATTCCTATGGTATAGATCTGTCCTCACGTATAATCTGAAATAAAATGCTTCAGAAAAATCTATAAAAACTGCAGTTAAACTGCAAATTTAATCTGCATCGATTGACCTCAGCGTTAGAATTCATTTGTGTGCTAAAAAAAAACAGTTTTATATTTTATTTAACTCTTTGAGAGGAATACAGCTAAATGATATATGCTTCACAGAGAGGTGCACAAATCATTGGTCCTCAAAGCTCACTTATGAATCCAAAAAGTGGGCTATACATTAAACTGAATTGATGAGTGACCTGCACAAATTAGGTATTAATAGTGGAGTTGTAATATGTCTTCCTGATTGTTGTAGTTCACTTGTCAGTTCAGTTTTTAGTGAATAGCCTTATATGTACTATGCTAGGTACAGACAGATTCTAGTTTAGTGAGTACTACTAAGAAAAAAAATCCCTTACTTTATGGACAAAACCACACTTTACCCAAACATTGTATAACTATTATCAAAGGGAAGAAATTATATTTTAACAGTAGCTCATAAAAATATTGCGTACGGAAATTTTAAGCAAAGAGACAATAAAACAGGATCTTATAAATGGTGCTAATGTTGGTGCACATATTGACATGTGTCAATGGTATATGGAATTGCTGGTGATATAATGGTGTAGGGAATATTTTCATTGCTGGTTGTATAATGGTGTAGAGATCATATTTGAATGCCACAGCATGACTAAACATTGCTGCTGAACAGGTTCCTTTATGTCAACTATCCATTTTCAATTGGACATTTCTAGGAGGATAAGACAATGCATGCTTCACCTTAAGTTTACTCAAAGAGCATGAGACAGACTTCAATTTACTCCAGTGGCTTGCACAATCCCCAGGTCTAAATCCAACAGATCACATTTGGATGAAGTGGAACATTGTATGTAATGTGTGGCCTAAGAAACTAAACTTAACTAAAGTCATGCTATTGAATCAAAATGCCAAAGGAATGTTTCAAGCACCTTGTGGAATACTTGTCTGGAAGAATTCAGGCTGTTTTGGAGGTATAATGGGAATATTACCTAGTGCTATCTAGGTGTATATACATAAGTGTATCTAATAGGATCATACCTAGAGGTCTATAGGCGTATCGATATATGCTATATGTGAAACACATGTTACTTTTTTTATTTTATTTTTTTATTTTATCATTGCAATCGTACAAAAGGAGGATTCATAAATATAAAAAGGCAACAAATCGTACATTATTTCCAAAGCAGAATATACATTGCACATTGACGAGATATTGCTTTGGGAACATTTTTGTTACATCCAGATGCATCCTTTGTCAATAAAAAAAAAAAAATGAAAATCTACAGACATGCTCTCATGCACTCATATTAATACAGTCTCATTCACTCGCCCTTGGGGGCTCAACAATCAAATAAGGTAAGCTTCCTTGCCGTATGTTACATATGTTACTTTTATGGCTCAAATTGTTGCTTTCTATATTAAAAAAAATATTTATGCATAAGCACAATATTAAAATGGGCTAAAATAGGTTTATAAAAATAAAGTAAATAAAAGCACTAGTATCCAAAAATAAATTTTGACAACCAGTAGTGGTACAGGACCTAAAATATTAGGGCATGGCATCCCAGTTGCATATTGAATATTCGCTTTTGAGATTTAATAAATTATCCACATTATTACAGTGCTTTCGACTCGCAGTTTGACTTGCTAAATATATTTGTGATTAATTAAACCAAACTTACACAGTCAATTTTAAATGTGTTAAAGGACAGCTGCACAAGTGAGTAATCTAGCCCTAGTAAGAGAATAAACTGGCATGAACTTTATGATTCTCCGGTTGACAATTGTCTCTCTACACTAGTGAACTAGCAGAGAGAGACTCCCACGGAATACTGTCCCTGCCTCGACTTGATTTTAAACAGGGTTGGGTTGTCCTTTAAAAAGCTGGACAAACCACATTTTGTAATATTTATTTTTAAATATGCATACATATCTGCATCATCTTTGGTGGCAAGGATACTTTAAAGGAATCAGTCTTCTTGAGACCTACATGTTGTGACTTTCTGTATAATTGGATAATACTTTATGAGTGCCAATAAAATGCTCTAGTCACAAATCTGGCCCGATGTTTCTCTTACTAATAAGGGGCCTAGGGAGTAGCACTACTGTTAACCCCCCTCTCCATCATATTAGAGCTGTGTAAGCATGAGCAGAATTCCAATGTATGATGACCTAATACTGCATGAAACTTGATGTAAACTGTAAACTATTGAACAGCAGCTGCCATATCTATGATTAAGGTCATAAGAAACTACATAAACAAGTACATTTAAAGTAATAAGCTTTTGGCATTTAAGGTGTTTCTGCCTGGATGAGATTTAGAAAGACATTTAATGTGGGATTTTGTCACAGGGTGTGAAATCATTGTTCTAAAATGTAAGAAATTCATTGACATATCCAAAGTAATTTGTGCCTTTTCAAGGAGATACCTTGGTAAAATGTGGAGAATAGTATGGCAATACTAACTTTCTCTGTGCATGCAAAAAATTGTCATCAACACTTTTACGCATACGTCTAGGTGCTGTGAGTCCCATTTTATTTAGATAATGATTTGTCTGTAAATCTGTTTTGTTCCCACAAAAGATTTCACTTTCGAAAACACAGAAGTATCAATTAAATTTACTAGTATATTCAGCAGCTATGTTTATAGTGAGAGTCCTATAGTACTTACATACTACCTAACACAGATTTATAAGTGGTGAAAAGATTTAAAAAATATCGATATAAGGATACTTTTATTGAATTGGGAAATTGTGACACACACTCCGATGAAAATGATATGGGTAGCAACCAGACACACCCACGTGGTATGGCTAATGAACCTTTAATTTACTTAGGAATTTGGCTTACAGTATTATGAACTACAAACACATGGGGATTAACCAGCTCCAATGTTTGGCATCAAAAAAGCGGAACCATGAATTTTGGTCAGATTCAGAGCATGTTGGTGATCCCAATGGAACCTGTAATTGGGCCATACAGGTTTTACTAACAGGCCTCCGAAAAATTCTAAAATGCGGACATGACAATCAAAATACACCAAATAGAGTCAAACCAAAGTGGTAGCCTCCGACTCCCCATTATAGTCTTTTAAGGGTTTCAGAGAATTAAAAAATCACTATGAATTACTGAAATTCATATGAAATTCAATTAACCTTACATTGGAAATAGGTCTAGGTTTAATAAATTTATAAATAATATTGTTACAATCAAATCACAGAAAATCTGGAATGTTAGTATAAATAGTAAGCACATGGCAAGTCCTTTCATTTTAGAGCAAGATTAGAAGTCAGGAACATTTTTAAAAGGTCTGTGTATGACAATATTTATATCTGTAGATCTGTGTTAACAGATGTACATAGATGTGTGCATATATTTATTCATATACATGTATAGATAGATGTATATCTGAATCTGGATTACATGTACAGATGATGATTGAAAGGGTACAAATATCAATGCTCAGTATATCAAATATCCTGGATGCCCCACACAATGTAACATTTTTAACTGTTCCGCAGGAATTTGGCATACCGGTATACTGGGTAAACTGCCAAGTTCCTGAGGAAGCTGTGAATGTTACAAGTGAAATGCGTTGCACGGAAAATAAAATAATGATTAACAAATACAATTGCAACAAATAGTTTTTTTGTCTTTTGCCCTAATTAGTCTGTAGAGGACTCCTCAATAGAGTAATTGAATGGATCGTTTTTAATGTCCATTAATTATGCAATGAAATACATGGATGCAAGATGAAATGCCCTTGACAAGCACTAGTTGAAAGCAAAACAAGTAGTCTTTATTCCACCAGGTGATTTGACTACCGTTTCACTTTAGCCAAAATGTCTTTGTAATAAACAGCAATTGCCTTTATATTTGGAGACTCGGTTTCAGTTATTTATAGCGACGGATCGCCTCATTTCCTTTTTTGTGAGTAGTTCTATTTTGCTGTGAGTGCCAAGGAGAGTGCCCAGCACAGTCTCATCCAGGACGAATCTCTCAATGGATTACAGAGTATCCTCACTTCAATGTTAAATGAAAAGAACCGTATTTCATCCAATAAGGGAATGTAAAATGGGATAAATCAATAACATGGATAGATTTATAAGAGCAATGAAGAGGGCATGAGTATTTGCTGCATAAAGGGATACTTTGGATCTATGTTTAAGGGAAATGGATTAATAGTTGGAGCACATGTAGGGAAATACTAAATAAAAAAGGTTTTATGATTTCAAGTGTGCAGGTGATCACTCTGTCGGTTGGGGAATTTAATTCACGGAAGTTTTGAATAAACTAGCATCGATCACATTGGAACTTAGTACATTTTTTTGCATCCCATGAAAGAGGCCCTTTTGAAAATGGAAATAAAGGTAAGTGTTTATTAGAGTCACAAAAAAATTACCTAATTTGGGTTAAACATTAGACACTCATGGATAAGTTACATAGGATTTTTTTTTCTACTCTCCTTTTATGTTCATAGAAGGGTTGCAGGCCTCTTGACTGATTAAATGGTCTCCACTCACATTTTGTTCATCGGCAATTGAAGCCTAGTAGGATATTGTGAACTTTTCCCCCACAGGTATGAAGATTGTGTTTTAGACATGGCTCTATGAATGAGTATCAAATGTGTGTTGTTTGTATTTGGACGGGGGGAGGAAGGAGGAGGGACTGGATCCAATTGGTATAACATAGATGGTATTGGGTATATGTAAAGTTCTATGACTATAAAAGTATTTGCTATTACTGCTCAAGGGTTAATTTCTGCTCAGAAGAGAGGTTATATACACAACTTATTTGTTAGGAATGAGATTTATGTGTGTTTCATTCAAGAAACGCACTGGAAACCTGAAGAAATAATAAGTTTGAGGTTTTCTAAGTTTCCATTAATCTTTGCCTCTGTCCTATAGTATTAAAAGAAGAGAGGGGTGACAATCATACTGTCTGAAAGATTGAAGTTTGAATTAATTTTGAAGAATAAAGAAATAGAGGAAAGATTTGTAATCTTGATGTGTAAGTTAAACGCTATTTCACACACACTTGCAAATATATATGCTCCAAATGTATACAATCATTGATTGTTTTAGGAAGATACTTTCCAAGATAGACAAAGAAAGAAAGAGTGTTGCTATTATAGCAGGAGAATGTAGGACCAGATCCTAAACTAGACAGGTCTAATTACAAACTGGATATTCTTTTCCATTGTGATCCCCAAGATATATGAAGAGTACATCACCTTAGAGAATGGAACTATCCTTTCCTATCTAAAGTCCACAGATCTTATTCCAAGATAGAGCTGATTTTTTTAAATAGATTTGATCATTTGGCCTGACCATGCCCCTAATATGGTGGAGGTTAAAAAATCTGGGTTGGGGGAAACAGAAAATCTTGTAAACTAAACAAGGAATTATTAAGATCAGGACACAATTGGAAATACATAATTAAATACACTAAATAGTTTTTACACTTAACTTACACAATGTTAAGGTGCTCCTTTAAATCTTTTATGAGAGGCATTATCATTAAATTAGGTACACTCAATAGATTCCCCCCCCCCCCTTTTTTCCAAGAGAGTGGTGAATAGGGATCATGCTTAGGAACAAACAGACAACCTCTAGTTAATTAGGCATAGCAGAAGAAGTATAAGGCACTAACAAACAGTACATGAGCATGGGAAACATGTTAAAGGGTTTATTAGTTAAATAGTAGTAACAGACACAAATATGATACAGCTAATAGATGGGAATATAGAGAAGGGAAGATGGGAAAACAGTATCTTCCCCCTTCCTGAGACAAAGACTGGAAACAATAACAACACGTATAAGAGGGGAAAGGAATAGAGAAATTATATTGAAGTAAAGCAGTTAAATTAATAAGAGGAAGGGCATAGGTGTTAAAATGGAATTAATTAATGGATAAGAAATTTAATTTAATTTTTTTTATGTTCATTTCCCCCTTTTACCCCTTTTTCTCTCCTCCCTCTCCACACCTTCCCTTCACTCTCTCTCTCTCTCTCTATATATACATATATATATATATATATATATATATATATATATATATATATATATATATATATATGTCTGTCTTTTTTTTTGTCTGTTTTTGGATGCCAAACTAAAGGAAGGGGAGGAAGTAATTAAAGAATAATTTAAAAAATTGTGAGATTTGTCAGTATCATCTTAATAAAACCACAATGTTTGCCAGTTTAACTTACTTGAATAATCTAGAATGACCACCTGATCCTTGTGGTTGTACCCTTGCTACATCCTGTATTTCTTACACCTAGTTGAGCAAGCCTGGTTTCCTGTGAAATATCCCAACACTAGAAGCAGAACTCACTTGTACGTCCCCCTCAATTTCCACATAAACCTCTCACTCTCTTTGGGTCACAAAGGACAAACATGGAAGAAGGCATACAAGATGGAGTCAGTAGGACAAAATGGCTTCCGAGATACAAAATGGCTTCCAGGGAATTTTAATCTTCCACACACTTAACACACAGGGTTTAAACTCCCACCAAAAGAGAAAAGAGAAGGGCCATGGACCAGATGATGAAAAAATAAAAAATAGAGGTTATCTTGGAACTCACTGGAGGTTGGAAGATGAGGGTAGGTTCTTTTGTGGTACCAACTATGCTTCGGTAAATAGTGCCTCAATGGCTTCAATGGAGTGATCTAAAAAAATAAAAGAAGTTATAATACTGATTTCCAAAAGTGTTATTATGGAGATCATATACAAGGAGAGTGACAGAGAGGCCCGATATCTAATCCTAATAGGGAATGAGTACTTTACAATTGTAAATCTGTATGCACCAAACCATGCCCCAGTGTAATTCCTGAGAAAAATATTTAAAATTGAAAGAATTGCTAAGCGGTTCTGGGTAATAGCAGGTGACTTTAATTGTGTCCTCAACCCAACAGGGGAAAAGGCAGTCAGGAAAGGTGAAACAGTGAATAAGAGAATAGGAAATAATGCAAATTAAATGAGGAGGACACTAAAGGAATACAAATTATATGATCTGTGGATCATGGATAGATATGGTTTGGGGAGATGTACTAGTCACCCAAAAAATAAGTAAGGTTACAATATGGGAGACAATGATAATGGGGGTAAGGCACAGTTCAGCAATTGGAGATTGAACAATTGGCTATTGTACAGCAATGATAATATTGAAAATGTAATACAAAGGATTACTTTTTTAAAGAGAACAAAGGGTCGGTAAAATCTGAAGCGCTACTGTGATGTTCATTTAAATGCACGATACGAGATCAATTAATTAAACTGGAAGCTAGGGCTAATAAGAGAAGGGGCATGGACACAGCACAGCTCTACAGAACACTATATGAATTGAAAAACATGAATAAAACCAACCCTGCAAAAGAGATAGCCAAGGAAGTGTTGGATCATAAAAAAACAATAAGAACACAGGAACTAGTATATAAATATTTAAAGGTTAAACCAAAAATGGTATTGTAATAAGGACCAAGTAGGGAAAGACTTAACAAATAAACTAAAGAAAAAAGTTTGAAATAATCGAATATATATAAAAGTCGATAATTACAAAGTACTTATGGCAGCTCAGGAGATAGAAGGAAGTTTCAACAAATACTATAGTTCGCTAAATAGCTTAATGCCAAAAACCAACCCGAGCAGAATTGAGCAAGCTAAAACTATGAATGAACCAATAACAGAGCAGGTAGTTTGAAAACGGTTATCGATAAATTAAAAAAGCAGAAAACGGTGGGCCTGTCCTCGCAGCGCATGAAGTGAAACGTGGAGAGACGGAGCTCCTAGGCCGCAGTAGTCTACTTAAGCTACTACTATCAACTATTAACTTGAGTTTTGGCAAACTTTCCTCATCTGGATATGGGGAAGCCCAGAGAACATTAGACAGCTGATCACCGGGCCAAGAAGGACATACCAGCCGTGTTTTTCACTCCAAGAGCTGGCAGGAGGCCCATATCGCAAGATGGCGGTGCCTCGATATCATCTGTACCGCAGAGAGAAGACCCATTGGACTCCGAAGCAGAAGACCACAGCCAACCTGGAACTGATACCGAAAAAAACTCTATCAAGGCTATGATCCTCAACTTGATGTTTGTGCTGACATTAAAGACATCGGTGAGTGGACTTCCCATCAGGAGATCAAAATGGATGAACCCACTGGGGCCCATAATGATCTCACAGATGCCCATCTCTTCCTGGACACAGACTTGAACAGAAGCTGGGGACCTTGAGGATCTGTTGCGCCGCAATAATATTAAAATAAGAAGCATATCTGAAGAAGTTCAAACAGAAGACCTTTCAATCTACCTCATAGACCTCTTCCACGACCTGGCACCAGATCTTGCCCCTTGGAGCTGTCTATAGATCATGCTCATCCGCTCCCTAGACCTAAGAGAGCCACTGGCAACTCACCAAGGGACGTGATAGCCAGGAAAGAGACCTTTATGAAAGTGACAAGAGAGAGGGAATCAATCCCAAAGAAATATGCTCATCTACAATTCTACAATGATTTATCCCGATGGACAATGAACCGCTGCAGAGAATTTGGTCCTATTACTACAGCCTTAGAGATGCCTCCATCAAATATGCCTGGGGACAAACTGAGCTTTATGGACAATGACTGATCCATCATATCTATATTTTTGTGTTTCCTCCAGTGCTGAGTCTGCCCCCCCATGACTGGGCCATTTTGGAGGTCCCTAAGCCTATTCTGGATGTTACCCTGTTTGTTTCTGGTGTAGACTTGCACTCACCCTGAGAGAGTTCCTGTTCCTAGCTGATCTGGGCACATGAGATGAGTCTCAATGTTTCTGTCACCATGTTTTCATGCTCCATGTTCTAATTACCATGCTTTACCTGGTTTTAATGACTACTGTGTTCCCTGGGGTTAGGTAACTTGTTGTCTGATATTAACTCAAATGGTTATGGCACATTGTGGTGCTCTAAGTCCCCTCAGATTTCATTTACTACATCCTCCCCACCACCCACGGGAAAGCTTTCATCCGAACCTGAGAAATGAGTAATTGATCTATATCTATGCCCTAGCCTCAGCCTACTGCCCAATTGGGAATATTCACTTTGCATAGCTCCCTGAAATAAGTAATACTCCCTACCCTACTGATGGTCAGCAATAGATCTACCCTACTATTCATGGTTTACCTAGGTTTTGGTAAAGTTACCTTTAGTCACCCCCCCCCCCCCCATACACATGCAATACACGACAAACTACTTAAACTTTTGACGCTCATCCTATCAGAACTGCCGCAGTAGGTTACTTGGGAATATGCCCACCTGTATGCATGTATGTTTACTCTGAGAAAACATATTTTTGTTCCCAATGCCTGAGAAGACCAAGCTAATACTCTCCCACACTACCCTGATGACACTGGTCTACTGTGGACATGCACACCTTATTTTTTATAATGCCCACAGTTGCCCCATAGTTATATGATGCCTATGCCTTGACTTGTTCCTTGACTGTCCCTTTCAATTCTGCCCCACCCTTCTCACAGTTCAAGGCGGCTGTAATTATTTTCTTTACCCCATCTCTGCTGCTGACAACTTTCATGGTTACTTAGGTGAATTATCACTTTCTTATTTACTACCTGCTTGCTATGCCCTGGACTTCACAGTCCAGTACACCCCCCCCCCCATTTATGCCATATACTAGGTTGGCCTGGTGCCCTTGTTTTGGCCCCACCAGGCACTAGGCATATCAATTTTGTATCTATTTGTTTTCTATGATGTTTGGTTTCACCCATATGATATCCCCTCTTTAGACCCTGTTCCCCATTTCTGTCTTTCCCGTTTCAGTCAAAGTCTTCTCGAACACCCACCACCCTCCTGTGCATCATCTATAAGCTGAGTTGTGTGGAAAACATCAACCAGACACAGGGCAAATTATGCTAACCTTCCTATCCCTAAATGTTAAGGGTGTCAACTCTCCATACAAGCGGGTCAGGGCACTTCAGGTAAAAAACAAGCACAAAGCACATGTAGTTTGTTACAAAGAGACCCTTTTCAAGTCTTATGCTCACGCTCCGTTCCAGCTTAAACTATACCTGTCCCAATACCACTCCACAACCCCACATAAAAAAGTAGGAGTCTATATTTGTATCCACAACAGCGTAGCCTATACGGAAGTGAAGGTCACCACTGACCCTAAAGGAAAGCACATTATTTTAACATGCCTTCCCAACAACCAGTGGTTCACAATACTCAACCTGTTTGCTCCTAATATGAGCCAGTCACCCTTTCTTAAATCAATCCTACGGAAACTCTCTGTGCTCCAAGATGGTAAAATTGTTGTTTGTGGAGACTTAAATTTGCTCACTGATGCCACCTTAGACACTTCTAAGGCTGCTGCAGTTAGATCAATAATCTCTTCTTATGACCTATATGATGCTTGGAGGACGACCCACCCCACCACCATAATAAATGATGCTTTCCACTCTGTGCAAGTCCACAACACATATACGTGCATAGAAAAAATCCTGGTGGACAAGCTTACTCTACAGTCTGTGGAAGACACCTCCAATGGTCTCTAGGAATGGTCTGACCATGCTCCAATCACATTACACCTATCTGAACTACTCAATGAGGGGTAAGGGTCAGTGGAGACTGAATGAATCCCTTTTGTCTTATGGGGAGTTCAAAGACACTCCTCGCGCAGCCTTGGAAGAATACTTTACTCTTAACACCACAGAAGACCTTTCCTGAGCTACTGTATGGAATGCTCATAAGGCGGTGGAAGGAGGCTTCTGCATTGAACATGGCTCACTATTAAAAAGACTGAGAGTTAGAGAACAAAGTCTGCTTGAAAGAAACCTTCAACAAGTCATAGATAAAAACAAAGCATCTTCCTCCTCTGCAAATATGGTGGAAATTACGAAACGCCAAGCCATACTCAAAAAGCTTAAACTATGGCAAACTAGCTACATGCTACATAAATTGAAGCAATTTTATTATAGCAAAGGTAACAAAGCTAGTTCCCACCTGGCGGCTAAGCTGTGAACCCAACAAGCTACAAAGAAAATAGCAAATCTACTAGACGACAACAATATCAAAATTATGTACCCAGCTGACATCAGTGATGAATTTGCTGCCTAATATAGCGGTTTGTACAACCTTAAGTCTGACACGCTCCTTTTACACAGAACAGCAACAACCACTGATACATTTTTGGACCGTTGGATTTACCTTCATTACTGGATAGCCACCACCCTCCGCTTGTATCTCCTATTAATTCAGAGGAAATAGAGCTCACAATTAACTCATCGACTGGTCCCAATGGCTTCCCCAACATCTACTATAAAACTGTCAAATCCCTAATACTCCCACGCCTAACCAATCTGTTTAACTCCTGTATGCAAATGGTTAAACTTCTGGATGAAATGATGGTGGCTACAATTGTAACTCTGCCCAAGCCAGGCAAATCTGATGACAAGTGCCCGAGTTTCAGACCAATTTCGCTCCACTAAACTGTATGCAAGGATCTTTTTGAAGACAATCTCCTCTGTTCTGCCAGTTCTCATTCGTCCGGACCAAGTGGGACTTGTCCCGGACAGACATTGGCGGTTTCTTGCACAAGTTTAATTTTCCTGCTGCGCTAATCACTGCCATTTAAGCACTGTATTTACATCTCACTGCACACGTACTGACCTCCGGATTCCTGTCAGAGGTCTTCCCCATCACCAGTGGCACCAGGCAATGTTGTCTCCTGTCTCCGACCTTCTTAATCTTAGCTATGGAACCATTGGTGCATGCTATCAGATTCAACCGCCTCATCACTGGATTTAAACTCAAGGGCGAAAAATACAAAATCAGACTGGACATTTATTGTCTTAGAATTGTACAATTGTCATCTCGCAGGGGCTTCCGTGTGTTGCCTAATTAATGGGGGTCCCTCATGTGGCATATTTATTGGCCCCCATGTGTGACATAATTAGGGGCTCTTGTGTGTGGCATAACTATGGGGCTCCTGTGTGAGGCATAATTAATGAGGCCCCTGTGTGAGGCATAATTAATAGGGCTCCTGTGTGAGGCATTATTACTGGAGCCCCTATGTGTGGCATAGTTAATGGACTCCTGTATGGGCATAATTTGTGGGGCTCCTGTATGTGGAATATTTGTGGGGCTCCTGTGTGTGGCATAATTGAGGGGCTCCTGTGTGTGGCATAATTAATAGGGCTCCTGTGTGAGGCATTATTAATGGAGCCCCTATGTGTGGCATAGTTAATAGACTCCTGTATGGGCATAATTTGTGGGGCTTCTGTATGTGGCATATTTAGTGGGGCTCCTAGCTGTGGCATAGTTTATGTGGCTCCTGTATGGCATATTTAATGGGTCATCTGACCATCTGGCAATTCTAAGGAACCTGTTAGGCATGGTATTGGAGGAAATCCAGGGGGGTGACACCATCAGTCACCGCACCAGCTGACACTGACCCCAATGACGCCTCTGATGGGATTCAGTGTTCATTTCACCTCAACTCATCTGCTACTCAACTGCAATTCCTATTCAGTGAATAGTTCCCAAAGTGATTGTTACAAATGTTACCTGTTTAAGACAGAAGGTAAACCTCTCAAACATGTCATACAAAATCATTTATTTCATGTAAATGTAAAATGCTGCACAGTTGCAGCTTTCTAGCTGTGATTATCTGAATTCCCCTTAGTCTTAACAGAATATTTTTCAGGCAGTTTTAATTTTATTAGTGGCACCTTAGATTAATTGTGCATAGTTAAACATAGGTATACTTCGTATTTATAGGAAAATAAGCCTTATAATGCTAAATTGAAATTTAGAACATTATAGACTCTAATTAGTCAACAGGCCGTTTTGTCTTTATGATACTTTTGGGATTAAGTAATTTATCAGAAATAATACATTATAATATGTTATGAATAAGGAAATATATGTAATTAATTAACTAAAGAAAGAAATTATTTCTGCTATTTTTATGAAAGGAATTCTGTATCTTTTTTGCAAAAGGTTGCTTGCTATTTGTTTTTAATTCAGTATTCTATGCTTTAAACGCATTGTTTTATAGTGCTGTGGTGTGATTTAATCATCTACTTTTCTCTTATTCTGATTCTGCGATCACCAGACAGAATGTTACTTTGTAAAAGAGTCTTGGGAGTAAACAACTCAAACAAACATTGGCACCTACCTGAGTTAACGAGGTAGGACGGTTGAATAAAATAATATTCCTGTATTGTGGTCAGTATAACACTTAAGAATAGAATTGTTATTGACCCAGTGCAGTCGAGGATATGTCTTATTGAGTGCTGGTGGACAATGTTAAAAAAAAAACAGCCCACCCTTGCTTGACAACTGTGAGTACTTACATATGTCTGCTACAAAACATTTTCATATAGCAGTTGTAGAACTAATAGAATCTCACCCATGATAGCAGGAAGGGCTTTTGACTAAACATTGCATATAAACAAAGTAAAAACAAAACAACAAAAAAACAAAAAGGTCAGGAGCTCGACTCGATGAAATATAAAGATTATTTAATGGCTGCATATAAAAATAGTAGAAAAATATATATTGGTACAATCCTAGCAAGAAAGACTGTGAGTGCCAGCTGCCTCACGCATTTCCAGCTCAAAGGTACTTAATCATAGGCACATTTACACAACATTAACACAAATATGTATACTAAAAAACTTAATTATAAACCACACTCTTCAGTTCTCTGAGCCAATGTCTAGCCTGATCCATTTATTCACTACAAATCAATTAGACTTGCAAGTGTGTTTGTGGAATCAAGTTGGTTAAAAGGAATATTGACTGCCCTCAATTGAGATACACAAAAACAAATATATACTGTTCGCCACAGGAACCTGAACTTACTATTATCCAAATACTATTTAAAGCAATAAGAGAAATCAATGAACTGAAAAAGCCCCTCAAAAAAGTCTGTGACAATGCACAATTATGCAACAATCAGCTTGGATTTGAACCCTGACTCCTGTGTTTCTAGCTGCATATTCCTGTTCCAGGCACCACCTTCTGGTTTTATTATCTCCTCTAGCAGTAGTGGTTATCTCTGCACTTTGTCCTCTGTCATTTACCTACTGACCAGGTGTGGGTTGTTGCAGTGATGAGCCCTGGTGCTAAATAAACCCCATCCTCCCATCAATCAGAGCTGGTACATTTTGTCTGCGGGCTTGTTTATTGGATTCCTGTTCTTAGAGTTCCTGATTATCCTGTTCTGTCCTGTTCTTTGACATCGGCTTGCTCCTGACCATCCTGCTCTCTCCAGTCCTTTGACCTTGGAGTGTTTTGTGTTTATTCTGCATCCTAGACCCTGCTTACTCTCTGCCTGGCTATGACTCATGGGAAAACTAACAAGGCCTCTGCTTGTGGGTGCTCAAAGCCAGGGGCCCCACCCCATGTGGAGAGTGCTCACCCTGCGCTGGGCTTTGAATTGCCCACTACCCCTGCACCACGAATCCAGCCCATTTCGGCACAGCCGTCCATTAAAAATTAATTGTTGTAAGCTTGATATTTTTGATTTTAATGATAGGTCAAATTTAGATATCAAAACCTGCTTTTATATTGTGGGAATTTAAAATAATACACACAAGTTGATGAAGTGAAATGCTCCCCCAAAAGGCCTTTAACAGTGCCATATGTATTGCTATTTACTCAGATTTAAATGTCAGAGGTAATTATTAATGCCCTTCTTCCTGTATAGATATAAGCAAAGGGTCTAGTTATACTAAATGGACAAAAGGAGTATGAAAGGTTGCATCCGAATATCAACTGTTAGCTGAAAAGTTATAATGTTATCAGATGAACAACAACACATGACATATTACACCGTGTCTTGATTTATTTAATAAAAATAAAGCCAAAATGTTGAAGTTGTGTGTTAAAAAAGTGCACCCTGTGATTCATTAACGTGTAGAACTACCTTTAAAATAAATAACTTGAAGTAATTGTTTTCTATGTGACTTTATCAGCCTCTCACATTGTTATGGAACAATTTTGTTCCACTCTTCTTTACAAGGTTGCTTCAGTTCATTGATGTGTTTATGCACATTTATCTTAAGGTCCTGCCACATATTTCAGTTTGGTTCAAGTATGGACTTTGACTGGGCCACAGTGTAGTATTTACAATGAGGCATGCTAGGCAGATGCCTACAGTGGCAAATTCATGAAGGCCGGTAAAAAACATGCCCCCAAAAGCTGGTTCAGATGCCCCACAAATCTCAAAGGGTTATTGAGCCTAATTGAGACATTCCTGGTGTCTAATATCATCCACTGAAGCCACACCATGCATTTTTTGGGAGGTTGAGGGGCAGATGCATGGGATTTAAGCCAAATGACGCCCTTTTTTGGGGGGGCATGTTTTACATAATGACAAGCTCTCTCACGTCAGTTGGAGAATAATATTCACTCTGCCTGGTAACTGCTGCACTGTGCTTGTTGATTTTTGGACAGAGGCTCCAGCAGCATTCAATCAGCACAGAGCATCCTTCTCCTTTTTATAGACAGAGCTTGGGACAATGCAGGATATTCCTATCTGACTTAGTCTGTGTTATTACAGCTCAGGCTCCATAATCAGGGCCGGCGCTACTGTAAGGCAGCACAGGCGGCTGCCTTAGGGCGCCACAAGGGGGGAGGGGGGGTGGTGGGAAAATCGCTTGCGCCCCCAGGCCCAACATCAAGGGGGTTTACTTACCTCCTTGCTGCTCTGCAGGTCCGCAGCTGTGAGGGAAACGTTGTGAGCTCCTCTCCAGCCGTGCGGCTTCAATAAGTTTGTTCAGTTTGTTAAATAAAAAAAAATACAACTGGAGTTACCCCTTGCACCGGCCCTGTCCATAATATAATCCCACACATGGGGAGCCAAATCATGTGCCCCCCACTTCTGCTGCTTGTGGGGGTGTCTGGGGTGTATTCTAGTGAGTAGAATAGGGATTCCAAATCTATAGACTGCATTGATAGAGTGTAAGCTCTGTGGGCTAGTTGATTGTTTTAATTGGTGATTTTAATTTTATTTCCTCATTTTAATTGGTGATTTTAATATTACTTGGTCATTTTAATTGGTCGTTTTAAATTTACTCGATCATTTTAATTTATACTAATCTAGACAAGTGAACTAAATGTGTTTGTGCAGAGTCATTTCAATTAGAAAGAGGTTGAGCCTAAAGAGGAAGGGGTGGTTCTAAAATAGAAAGAAGTTTGGCCTTGACAGGAAGGGGAGGGGAGATTTAAATTAGGGGTGCCCAAGTTTTGTCTGCCTAGGGCAGCACAAAACCTAAATACACCATTGCTGGGCCATAGCAAAAACCTGATTATTTTCCTTTTCAGACAGTTTCTTGTCGATTTGCTGGTATACTTGGTCCAAGTGCATAGTCCAACTGTGGCCAAGCTTTAACTGTCTGACAAATGTCCTCACATTTGACTCTAATATACTTTGGTGTACAGAGAAGTTCAAGGTCAGCCAGCTCCTGTGGCTGCAAAATAAGCCCAAATCATTACCCCTCCACCATTGCGCTTGGCTGTTGGTATGAGGAGTTTGTGTAGTTATGCTGTGTTTGTTTTTTGCCAAATGTGGTGCTTTGCATTGTTGCCAAACATCTCCTCTTTCGTGTGATCTGTCCAAAGGACATTGGTCCAGAAGTCTTGTGGTTTGTTCAGATGCAACTTTGGAAAACTAAGCCATGTTGTCATGCTTTTTTTAGTAAAAAGAGGCTTACGCCTGGCAACCCTTCCAAACAAACCATATTTGTTCAGTCTTTTTCTTATTGTACTGTCATGAACTTTAAAATGTGACATGCTAACTGAGGCCTGAAATGTGTTTTTTTTTTTTGCAATTTCTCACAGCATTGTACAGTCCGACTTGGGGGGTGCATTTTCTGGGACATCCATTCCTGGGAACATTGGCAACTGTCTTGAATGTTTTCCAATTTTGAATAATCTTTTTCACTATACAAGGATGGACTTTAAATTGTTTGGAAATGCCCTTATAACACTTCCCAGTTTAATGGGAATCAGCAATTTATATATTTACTCCTTGACATCGTGTTAACACACACCTGAATGCTCCAGACCAGCAAACTGCAAATAAGTTAATCAAACGTGTCTGCTACTCTCAATTCCTATGGAAGCAGTAAGGGTGTACTTATTTTTTCACACATGGCTTCTCCATTTTGGTATACTTTTTGTTAAATAAATGTCAAATATTGTTGTTCAACTGAGGTTGTAGTTATCTAATGTTAAGACCTGCTAATAAAAAAAAGATGATTGTTATTGTCTCCTGATATGTATAACCATAGAATTCAAAGAGGGTGTATGTTCTTTTTCCCATGTATATCCCAAATATTAAGATATAAAGATCAGCTGACAATGATGAAGTGAACAGTATTGACCATCTATCCAATATGCTTTTCAATCCATGGATAGCTTATGTTAATAACTTTAAAGCTGTCAGGCTGTTAGTAATGTCTGTGACGAACATGTTTTTCATTTTGTATAGACTGTGGGTTATTTTTATTGGATTCATTACTATAGCAATGAGGTTGGGCTTATTTTCTATAGGTTCATTTACAGCTGGTTTCTATGGCTACAGGAGCGAGGATTATCATATTTAATTTTTTCAATGATTGACTTTCCAGTGCTTTACTTTAGGTATTATAACTTAATATCCAATCTATACCAAAATGACAAGCAATTGTATGTGGAGCAGATTAATACCTGATCTGAATCCTGCAACTGAATGTTTCCAGTCTGAATTCATGCAGGTCAGTGATAAACATGCCATGGATCTCTGATGACCTGTATTTATTCCATTTTAGAAATTCTTTATTTTGAAAACAAAAAAATGCAATCTAGAATAGAGCACAATAATGCTGCTTATTGACACATCCACAATACATATAAAAAGCCAAATAACTTATTTTAGTGATAACTTGAATAAAATTCGAGCCAATCCAACCAACCAACTTTTGGATTGTCATTAAAAACTTGTACCATCCACCACACCATTCGCAACTGACTACAATAAAAACAGATAATGACTAGTGTTGAGCGAACCCGAACCGCACTGTTCGGGTTCGCACCGAACTTTACGGTTTTTGGACCCCAGACCCGAACACGGATATTTCACTGTATGTCCGTGTTGGAGTTCGGGGTTCAGCAATTTAATGGGGCATTTTGAAAGGCTGCAGGGCAGCCAATCAAAAAGCGTTTGACTCATTTGCCCTTAGAAGCCATCACAGCCATGCATACTAATGGCATGGCTGTGATTGGCAAGTGCAGCATGTGACATAGCCTCTATATATAAGCTGGAGTCACAGCACATCACATGAGCTATTCTTAGTGTAGGGAGAGGATGCAGCAGCTGTGAGGGACAGTTTAGTAAAGAATTCTGGTGTTGAATCTGCAAACTACAGCTATTATTCAAACTACAGCGATTATTTTAGTGGGTGCTATACTACATTTTTGTACTCTGCCCTGAGCCCAGTGCCACAGAGAGTGCAGTGCACTTTCAACTGCATGTGTGCCAGGCACATGACTTTAATCCTGTTCTGTTAGCTCAGTGGGCAACATCTAGGCATTTTTAAATACTGCAATTTGTTGGTGTTAAATATTACATTTGCGTCCTGCACTTCATATCTGAGAGACAAATAGAACCGTCAAAAACTGTGCTTACAGCGCACTTTGAAAAATTCGAATAGTTTTGGGTGGTAAAAAGTACATTTGCATCTTGCGGTGCACTTCATATCTGAGAGTCAAATAGAACAGTCCAATACTGTGCTTACAGCGCACTTTGAAAAATTCTAATACATTTGCGTCTTGCGGTGCATTTCTTGCAGTCCAATAAGCAAAAAAACATTGTTGACTATTGGCGGTTACATTGTCGCCTGACATAAACCATCTGTTACTTTGGTGGGTGACCGCAAAGAATGAGGAGAGCGTCAAATAAGTGACGTGGCCTTGGTCGTGGTGCTGCTGGTGTTGGTGGAGCTCCTGTTGCAAGTAGGGGATGTGGTCGATCTGTGCCAGCTACACGTACAAGTGAAACACCTTCCTCAGATACTAGTACGCGACAGAACCTTCAGCGTTATTTGGTAGGCCCGAATGCCGCTCTTAGAATGGTGAGGCCAGAACAAGTACAGGCGATAGTAGATTGGGTGGCTGACAGTGCCTCCAGTTCCTTCACATTGTCTCCCACCCGGTCCTCTGCTGAAAGCTCAGAGTTGACACCTGCAGCCCATGGACATCTGTCTTTCACCTCACCCCCTTGCAAATCAGCCAAGCAGTCTAAACCACAAGTCATGCAGCTGTCTCTTTTGCTTTTTGATGACTCTGCTGGCGGGGTCATCAAACCTAGCCTTGCCCCAGAAGTTGAAGAGATCAAGTGCACTGATGCACAACCACTTATGTGTCAGGATGTGGACATGCGAGGACCACCGCAGCACGTCTCTGATGATGATGAAACACAGGTGCCAACTGCTGTGGCTTTTGGCAGTGTGCAGACTGGCAAGGAGGGCAGTGTTGAGGAGTGGGTGGAAGATGATGTGGAGGATGATGAGGTCCTAGACCCCACATGGAATCAAGGTAATGCTAGTGATGTGTCCAGTTTGGAGGAAGAGGCGGTGGTCGCAAAAAGGCACCAGCGCAGCATAAGAAGGAGCAGGGTGCAAAACCGTAGCGGCCGTCCCCTAGACAGTACGCCTGCTACTGCCCACCGCACTCAGGGGCCGAGCACGCCAAAGCCAGCTATAAGGAGTTCCCTGGCGTGGCAGTTCTTTAGACAATGTGCTGACGACAAGACACGAGTGGTTTGCAAGCTGTGCAATCAGAACCTGAAGCGAGGCATAAACGTGCTAAACCTGAGCACAACCTGCTTGACCAGTCATCTACATGCAAAGCACGAGCTGCAGTGGGGTAAGCATCTCAAAACCCAAGAAAGGTCTCAGGCTCCTCCTGCTTCCTCTTCTGCTGCTGTCTTGGCCTCTTCCTCCAGCTCTGAAGTCACAGTGGCACCTGCCACTGAGCAAATAGAGGAAGTGGCAGCAACGCCACAATGTCCGCCACCGTCCCCAAGCATCTCCACACTGTCCCATGGAAGCATTCAGCTGTCTATCTCCCAAACACTGGAGAGAAAGAGGAAGTATGGCCCTACCCACCCGCGAACACTAAATGACAGAATTTCCAAATTCCTGGCGTTTGAAATGCTGTTATTCCGTCTGTTGGAGACGGACAGTTTTAAAAGCCTGATGGCAGTGGCTGTCCCCCAGTACGTGGTTCCCAGCCGCCACTACTTTTCCCGGCAAGCCATCCCTTCCATGCACAAGCAATTGGAGGAAAAAATCAGGTGTGCACTGGGCAACGCCATCTGTGGCAAGGTCCACATAACCACAGATACGTGGACCAGTAAGCACAGGCAGGGACGCTATATCTCCCTAACTGCCCACTGGGAAAATGTAGTGTCGGCTGGGACTGAGGCAGATAGCAGTTTGGCGCATGTCCTTCCGCCACAGAGGATTGCAGGGCATTTCTCTTTGCCTCCTGTTGCCTCCTCCTCCTACTCAGCTTCTTCCTTCTCCTCTACCACCTCCTCTACCACCTCCTCATCCGGTCCGCGTAACACCTTCACCACCAACTTCAGCACAGCCAGGGGGAAACGACAGCAGGCTCTTTTAAAACTCATATGTTTGGGGGGAAAACCCCACAGCGTGCAGGAGCTGCTGCTGCTCACCTGTCTGCACTGCAGGGTAACTTAGGCCATCCGGCTCACCGCCTCATATGCGACGTGCCTACAAAGGGGAACTTCACCTTGCACATGCTGGAGAGATTGTGCGAGCAGCAGCAGGCGATAGTGGAGTATCGGCTGCAGCACGGACGTGTCAGTCGCTCTGCGGAACAGCACCACTTCACCACCAATGAGTGGGCCTCCATGCGAGACCTGTGTGCCATTTTTCACTTTTTCGAGTACTCCACCAACATGGCCAGTGACAATGACGACATTCTCAGCCTTACTATCCCGCCTGTATGTCTTCTTGAAAAAATGCTTAGGGCGATGATGGAAGAGGATGTGGCACAGGAGGAAGAGGAGGAGGAAGAACAGGGGTAATTTCCACGATTATCAGGCCAGTCATTCACAAGTGGCTTGGGGGGTGGGTTTCTGCACCAGCATAGGCCAGGTACACAACTTTCAAGCCAGGGCACAGTTTTGGAGGAGGATGAGGATGATGATGATGATGAGGAGGAGGAAACAATGTTCACAGCAGGGTGGAACCCAACGCAGCTCGTGGGCATCACTGGAGCCTGTCTGGGGTAATACGGAGGACACATATGGTACAACTCCCACAGAGAACAGCTTGTCCTTGCCTCTGGGCAGCTTGGCACACATGAGCGACTACATGCTGCAGTGCCTGCGCAACGACTACCAAGTTGCCCACGTTCTATCTTGTGCTGATTTCTGGGTGGCCACCCTGCTGGATCCCCATTACAAGGACAACGTGCCGTCCTTAATTCCATCACTGGGCGTGATCGTAAGATGCGCGACTACTAGCGCACGCTGGTAGACGCGCTGCTGAGGACATTCCAAAATGACTCCGGGAGCTCAATGGAAGCACAAGGCAAAGGCAGAGGAAGAGGTCGCCAACACAGCTGGGGCACCACCAGCACCTCAGAAGGCTGGGTTAGCATGGCTGAAATGTGGAAAAGCTTTGTCAGCACGCCACAACAAGCAGCAACACCATCTGACATGCAACATCTTAGCAGGAGGCAGCATTTCAGCAACCTGGTGGAACAGTACGCATGCACAGGCCTACACGTAGTGACTGATGGGTCTGCCCCAGTCATTGTTATACTCAAGTGCACTTATTCTTTGTTTTCTGTTGTTAAAAAAAAACAAATAAAAAACAGTGTTGGCTACCTCCTCCCCCTCCTCCTCCTCCAGCGCCGCTTCCACCTACACCGCCACGGTCACCGCCTCCTCAACCTATGGGTCACTTAGTATAAACTGAAAGAGAATACCCTGCACTCCAACCCTCTCTCAAATGGATATTTCTGTTGATCCTCCTGGCAGCCATGCTTTAGATTTAGATTTATGTTCTTCCAAAGCTAAAATCAAAGATTCAATCTAGTGCTATTTTATGGCTCAGCTGTATTTTTAATTTGTATGTATTTTATGTTATTTTAAGTTATTTCCCTATCCACATCTGCTTGCAGGGCACTTGTCCTACTCTTCCCCACATTTTACTTCCTTTTGGAGCCGTCTAGCCCTTTCCATGACTTTTTTAGAGGCATTTTAGTGGCCAAAAGTTCATGTCCCCATTGACTTCAATGGGGTTCGTGTTCGTGGTCAAGTTCGGGGTCAAGTTCGAGCACGGACCCGGACATTTTTTCGAAGTTCAGCTGCACCCGCCGAACCCGAACATCCAGGTGTCCGCTCAACTCTAATAATGACGTTTTTCATTCTCCAATGAAAAAAACTAATTAATAAAATATCTATTTTGCAGGACTGTGAGAACGCTCTGATCACAAAACTCAAAAATTATGATCATGGCATTATTTCAATGGCTGACCAAGCCCCCTCAGTATTATTCCTGATCAAACTCCTGAATTTGAATTCATGTAGTATGAATAGAAAATAGCAGCACATCTCATCAACCAAAAATTGAAATTGCAATGTGGGTGTCAAGCCTAGAGGCCCACTTCTACCATCAGAAGGCACCCCTAGGCTCCAGATTCAGCCATTGCACAGCCACACAGTAGGCCTCAATTTGCAAGCACACCATTCTCAGTAAGCGTGTCTAGGAAATTTGGGGGTTGTGTCCTCAATCCTAAAGGCACAACATGATTGAAGGAGTCCAGGAGGGAGAAAGAAGAGGGTGGCGTTAAATCCACTCTCGCTCTCTATGCCCAATTATGGAGGGGATGGTTAACAGGTGGTGAGGGGAGGAGTCCATGACTGACAGTTGTATAAATCTCTTCCATTTCCTCCTGGCAATGGTTTCTGTTTATGGTGCCTGTCCACAGTCCCATTTGCCCTTGTTCTGTTCTGTTGTGTTTATTCTTGATCTCTTGGCTTTTGACCCCTGGATTGCTTATACTCTGACTTTTCTCTCTAACATTTTTTTATTTTATTTTATTTTATAAATATACAAAAATACAGATATACATTTATAAATTACAATCCAAAAGTCAAATTTAAGAGGCAAAATTCCAGAGATATTCCTGATTGCGTCTTCATAAAGAACAACTGTCCGTAAGGATATACCACGTGTATCCCACTCGGCACATACCACGGGCAGGACATTACATAACATAGACATACTTGTGGACCCTGTGGTTTACCGTGTTTTAGCGCATCGATACTCCAGAAATAATGTATTTATCTGTCTTAGTGCTTATTTTACAAATGCTCCTAGCTCATTATCGCTCTATGTCCTATGGAGCTGTTTCTCCTCTCCCTCTATTGGACCCCTCTGTTTCTTAAGTGAGCTAATCTAGCTCTGCACCTAGGAGGAGCTGATACCATTTGTTCCAGTTTTCCACTTTTTTCCGATTATATTTATTTTGCGCTCCGATTCCTCTCTCCATAGCACATTGGTGGGTCAGTTGTACTTTGATCATAGCCCAAGATATACCTTCTGGAGACCTCCATCCCCTTACAATAAGAAATTTTACTGTCGTCATCAAATGGGTCAAAAAAGGTAGATCCTGCCCACTAGACTTTGGTAGGTTTAAATGTAATAGTGCTCTTTCAGGTGTTAGTGTCCAATCAGACCCATATCTCCTCACTAATTTAAGGGACACCATTGTCCAAACACTAGTTATCAGTGGACATCCCCACCAGATGTGTACCATGACCCCTTTCCCCTGTCAACACCTCCAACATGCCGGGGAGGTTGACGGATACATTTTGGCCAAGACAGAGGGGACAAGATACCAACAATTTGCTACCTTATAATGGACCTCATTGAGATTCAAACAGTGTCTCTGTTCATAGGTCCTTTTCAAAGCATGGTTTTATTCCTCTTTTGTAATTGTTATAGCTAAATCCTTCTCCCATTTTACAATTGTGGAGGGTGTTATATTTTGTGCCATCGATCTGATTATATCCAGAATTTTGGACATCAGATGTTTATTGCTCTGACTTTCTAATATCTCAGTAAGGATGCTGAGTGTGATCTGAGGCATATAGCCTATAAGTTGGCTCCCTACAACACTTTTAAATTTGAGATAACTAAAACATTCCTGCATTGGGAGGTCAAATTCTTCCTGGAGTTTACAGGATGGCTTAATACTGGTTCCTTCTAGTATATCTTTGAGGCTTCTTATTCCCCTTTCTCTCCCTTTTTTAAGGTCTAAATTGTTTACTTCTGCCTCCAAGATAGAGATAGAAAGACATGGATGTATTTTATTGCTGATACCCAGCCCTCTTTTGAATTTAATCCAGCAGTTAAAAATTTGTTCTAATATTGTGTTCTTGTTTGTCTTAACTAATCTCTCCAGCTTATAATCAGAGAGCCATGGGGTAGACCTCAGTTCCATTGATTCCCTATAATCTTCTGCTCTGCAACATACCATGCCTCTCCTCTAGATCTCTCAAATTGCATAGCTATGACATGTGTCAATAACGCTGTCTGGGCATATTCATTGATATTTGGGATAGCTAAGCCCCCTTCTTTTTTCTTTTTCATCAAAAGTTGTGCTTTAAGTCTTGAACTCTTAGACCCCCATATATATTTGTTGAAGGCTGATGTATCATTGCCAAACAACCTGTTGGGACCTGAAAAGGGATCAGTCTCAAAAAATATATCCGTTTTGGCAGTACATAGGCTTTAGCTGCCGAGATTCTCCCCCACCAGGATATATATAACCCCTCCATTTTTCAAAGGTGAGATTCATCTCCTTCATAAAAGACAGAATATTAGTCTCAATCAAGAGTTTCGGATCGGCTACTATTTGAATACCCAAATATGTGAGTGGTCCTGTCGCCCATCTGAATCCGTATCTCCCTATCTCCTGTTTATCACTCTGGCTTATGTTGATCGGGAGCACAGTATATTTAGTGTTATTGAGCTTATAATTAGATAGTGAGCCATAATGATCTAATATTCTCATTACTTCCCTCAGAGAGCTTACTGGGTCCTCCACTGTGAGTAAAATATTGTCTGCATATAATTTGATCAGGTGTGCCCCCTCTCCGCTACACCCAGACAAAATTGGGGAGGACCTCAGCTCCCTAGCAAGAGGTTCCAGTGTTAGAATATAGAGTAGAGGGGAGAGAGGGCAGCCCTGTCTAGTACCATTCGTAAGTGAGAACCACAGTGACCTCACTCCTGATCCCACCACTCTACCCGTGGGAGTGGAGTATAAAGCCACCACCGCTCGGCCGATATTTCCTGACAGGCCAAACATTGACTGTTTTCTCTCTAACTTTTTAACCCATGCTGCCTGCCATGACCCTCTGGACTGTTTTTTTACCTTTCTGTGCCTGCTTCTTTTGTTGTGACATACCAGGAACTACTGATACATGCTTGTATACCCCTAACTGCTGTCGATCACCACCCTGTGCTTCACTCCCAACTCATTTCTGACAGAGGACCAGACATACTTCCATCACTGCTACTGAGACACAGTGCACCAATCACTGTTTGTTGTCCCATTGCCTACTTAATCAATGCATCCATGTGCACTGCTTATGTTCCCAATGATGGTATATAGCGAGAGTTGTCCTTATCCACAAATGTTTTTATGTAAACCTAAGTGTTGGCTCAATATGTGTAGACATTTGGTCCCAAAATGGATTATTAGAAGTCTGTAATGATTCAGGCCACATATGTACGTATATTCAGTCTTTAAGTGGCAGGTGAAGAGGATGCTATCCAAGGTATCTGGCACTGCCAGAGCCACTGATGTTGGTCCTACTGAGTCGACTGATCTGATGGAATTCGAGGAGGAGCTACTACAGGTTATGGGGCCTGAGACAGTCAAGGGGTTGAGAGTACAGTTGACACAGACTTGACTAGTCATAAGTATAGAACATCCATTGATATGTTATGCATGTCAGTTGACATGTGCTAACACTGTCAGCAACTGCTTCACCTGTCTATTTACCGTAAAAATAGTGATTCAATGACAGACGGTAAAAATTAACAAGCAAAAAAAATATTTCATTTTTGTCCATCAATTTTCACACAGAAAAACACAACCTAAATGTGGACTTTCTGTTTCACAAAGCTGTTCTTATCCTTCCTCTACATATACATGGTATGAGTGAACTGCTATCCTTGATCTTTACTACTTTACTTTAGTTTGATGCAGATTTCCTGCAAAGAGCCACAGACTAACGATGAGATTATGCTATATTGTTACTTTGTTAAACTCTAGGCTGCAAAGTATTATACAGTTGTTTACTTTTAATTGTTTTGTGTTGGTACAGAGTTCCATTTAGTGCAATATTGTAATCATAGAGTGAGGATCTCAATAACCTGGTATCAGATTAAAGCCTAAAAATACTACATCTGTCATTGGCTCTAGAACTTGGTTTAGAGCTAATGGTTGTGTTTGACTTTAAGTTGAGTCTTTCTGTTATGGGGTGTTTTTGAGCATTACCCAAATTTAATTTTTTAATGATGAATGTGCAATTTGTGTGATGAAATAGCTTTTGAATAAACACAGTATGTGTGAAACATTCCAAGTGTTCACCTATTTTGGTGTAACAAACTTATCTTTGCTTCTACTGTGTCAAGAAAAATTCTGTTTTGAATTGGGCTTCGGAAAACAAAAAAAAAAACATGCCCAACCATATTTACTCTGGTATGTGCCAACGTTTATTTAAATTGTTCAATATATATTGAAGTGGACAAATGGTTGGTCCTCCATCATCTGAGCACCCGACAGGAGGCAGTAGAGTTTAATGTAAATGATTTGGACTGAGGCGGCTTTCATTGTTTTGGCTCATGGCAGTACACTAGTGTCTAAAGACACTCTCCTCTTATGGGAACAATACAGCTGTCTGGTGGTCTGTTTTCTCCTTAAGAATGTGTAGAAAGTCAGAGAGTTGTCCTTAAATTCTTGGTACTGTTGCCATCACAACTAAAAAAAAAATTTAGGTTTTGGAATTATGCATTTTAATATATAGATACATTACCATCTATTTCTTTTTGCACAAAATTCATTATTATTGTTTATTTAATCACACTCACTTATCTACAATAGAACATTGACCTCCTGTTAAAAATATTTTTCTTTCCTCCAATTGGCCTATGTTACCTCTAATACATTAATGAATTCTGACGAATACAGTATTATTATCTTATCTGACAGATCACTTTTAAGTTCACCTTTTTATTTTCTATTTATCAATTTAATGTTTTCTACCTTTCCTCGAATAGCTTTTTTTCTGTTCTTAACTTGTATGCTGCTTCTTCTAATGTGTAATGCAAGTCATATGCAGCCACTATACTAACTAAATTTATTGTTATAACTATTTAACCTTAGAATAAGTCTCAGGAGACATGGCACATATTCTGTGCACAATATTTTGTCCCCAGAATTGATGATCCTCATTTTCATTCTCACTGCAACACGATAATTGACAATCAATAAGCATAGTATCTTTGGTGGTGTATAATTTATCATTAAACCTTTCTTTTTCTCCACTTTGAAGCCAAGAGCATGTTCAATGTTCATTCATTATAAATACCAGAAATATCCCTTCTCTAAATATTAAGTTTACATCTTTATTAGTTGTGCAAAATTAATACACTGTACTGGAAATAAATTATTTGTTGCTGCTGTAGAACATATTGAATCCAGACATACATATTATGTGATGCACAAATAGGCTTTTTCTTATGCAATTATAGCCTGTGTATCAACAATAATATCTAAAACAAGCACATTTATTAAAAATGAATGTCTTCCGTTGATATTGGACCATGAATCATATGTCCATATCCAGTAATTTACCAACATTTCATACTAGAAGTGAGGGCTATCAGGACAATGGGAATTATTTAGCTCAGTATGTCAAGAAATATCTAATATTTCTACAGAGACATACAACAAAACCTATTATTTGTATTGTAAAGTGTATACATTTGTATTGTATATTGTAAAGTTTGGTACAGTAGACAAACATGCAATAAGAATTTAGGTGACAGAAAATAAGAAAATAAACAACATTAGTTTGAGGTAGACATATGTGGGATTACAAAGGCACCCAGTTAAAGATTGTTATCTGTTGTTGAATACTGAGTCAAAAAGGAAAAAGATTTGCAGTCTACCTAAGGAAACATAAACAGAGGTAACCCATTGTTTACATAAAAGCATTAACTTATAAAAGAGAGTTAAAGCTAGTGCAGTTTCTGCAACATGAGGTGATGGTCGTGGATGAATGGCACAACAATGGGCTAGGATCTCATCACGGTATCTCTGTGTATTCAAAATACCATCAATAAAATGCACCTGTTTTTGTTGTCCATAACATACACCTGCCCATACCATAACTCCACTGCCACCACGGGCCACTCGATCCACAACGTTAATCAGATAACCGCTCACTCACACAACGCCATACACGCTGTCTGCCATCTGCCCTGTACAGTAAAATTTGTGTTTTCACTAAAAGAGTACAGCTTTCCAAAGTGCCAGATGCCATCAAATGTAAGCATTTGCCCACTCAAGTTGGTTATGACGACAAACTGCAGTCAAGTTTGTACAGAAATTCTTTGGTTATGCAAAGCGATTGTTGCACCAGCTGTCCGGGTGGATGGTCTCAGATCATCTTGGAGGTGAAGATGCTGAATGTGGAGGTCCTGGGCTGGTATAGTAACACATGGTCTGTGGTTGTGAGGCCGGTTGGATGAACTGCCAAATTCTCTGAAACGCCTTTGGAGATGGTAGAGAATTGAACATCCAATTCACAGGCAACCGCTCTGGTGGACATTCCTGCAGTCAGCACACCAATCGAATGCTCCCTCAAAACTTGCAACATCTGTGGCATTGTGCTGTGTGATAAAACTGTACATTTTAGAGTGGCCTTTTATTGTGGCCAGCCTAAGGCACACCTTTGCAATAATCATGCTGTCTAAACAGCATCTTGATAAGCCACACCTTTGAGGTGGATTTATTATCTTGACAAAGGAGAAGTGCTCACTAACACAGATTTAGACAGATTTGTGAACAATATTTGAGAGAAATAGGCCTTTTGTGTACGTAGATCTTTGCAGCTCATGAAAAATGGGGGCAAAAACAAAAGTGTTGCGTTTGTTATTTTGTTCAGTGTATGTTTATAGATAGTGAATAATGGTGTCTTTCCTCCATTCAAATAGGTAAGTTTGTTGAAGGGTTAAGAGAAGTGGGGTTTGGATATTGAGAGGCAATTCTTGTGTATTTGTTGTGTTAACTTGTAAGTCTTGCAATATTGTTTGGAGATATGGAAGGGACGTATCAGGGTCAGTCAATGTGATCATTATATTTTCCGCAAAAAGTCCTAATTCTTTTTAAGACAATGGGAAACCCTTGATGGAGGGATGGGAGCGTATAGTTTGGGCCAAGGGTTCTAATGCTAAAACATATAAAATAGGGGATAGCGGGCAGCCATGTCTGGAGAAATAGGGAAAGGGTTTGATAAAAAACTAGCATATGAAACTTTTGGAGATGTAGAAGAATACATTGCCATTATTGCTGTAATATATTCTTAGGAGAAATTACATTTATTGAGGACCGCTCTTAAGTTATTCCAGTGGAGACGGTCAAATGCATTTTCTGCGTTAATCTCCAAAATTAGGCCGGGGTGTTGCATTTGTGTGTTGCCTTCAGCACATAATCAAAACGGGAAAAGGTAGAATGTACATGGGGGGAAAAAAGTAAAACATTTTTCTGTAGGATTTTGAACTCTCCACGCATCGTGGAGGTCAGTTTCTAGTAAAGTTTGTTGGAAGTGTTTACTATGGGATCACAATATTCTAGCGTATTGAGCTGTAGAATCAGTTAAGGGATCTGCTATGCTGTTAAAGTCTCCAAAAATAATGAGGGAGCCTTGTGAGGAGTCCTGGATTTCCTGAAGCATTTTGGGGGAAAAGGAGAGGCGTTCGAGTTGGGGGCATTTAGATACGCAATAGTGTAAAGGATGTTATTGATAGATAGTATTATATAAAGAAATCTTACCTTTGGATCTTTTTTTAACTTTGATCACTTTGGTTGCTAACGACTGATGTAGCCAGATTGAGACTCCTGCACTTTTCGTGGATGAGGTGGCATGGTATGCTGTAGGGAAATGTCTATTAGTTACTGTACTGAGCTTTTTCCTAGCAAAATGTGTTTCTTGTACCCATATGATTTTTGCTTGTGCTGTCTTAGCTTCCTGGAATAAAAGGCATCGGTGTGGGTGTGTTCAAGCCCTTAGCATTTATTGATAGGATTGTTATATTCATGGGCCAAGTATGTAGTGTGCTTGATAAATCAGAATGTATACATACACTCTTGGAGAGGAGACAAGGTAAGTACTCACAGCTTTCATAATGAAACTCCCATTGATTGAAATTGGAGATTGCAGGTTTAGGGCATGAGCAACTTCCTCTTTTGATAGAGAAGTGTGTAGTTCATGGCATAGTCTTCCTCCGGGTTCTCCATGATGGTTGATGTGTTGAGGCCAACTCTGGTGAGGTTTTGGGGTGCGGTTAGTAACATGTTATACATCTGGATGGTCAGCTCATTATCTAATTAGGAACTGTTAATAAGTGGTGGAAAGCGTATTTTGTCCTCCCATGTGTGGGAGCTATTAGAGGCGTGCTAGGGTAGATGGTACTAGGGTCATGAGCTATGGGGGCATATAATCTGCCCTCTCATCGGAAAAATGCTATAAGCATTGGAGCAGTGAGATTCTAATATACAAAATATACACAATATACCTTAATAGATTATTCTTAAGTCAAATCCTGCCATGCTTGTAGTAGCATTGTTTCTAACATATATACTGTTGGAGTGACCACAATATAAAAGTATACATAGAGATGTAAACAGAGGCTGAAAACTTTGACAAATACAGTAAAGGTTAAATTGCGCTGGATGGTGCATCCATCAATCATGGAAGCAATACCGCCAAATGGGTTAAGGATGCCTGGTGGGTAGTGATGATTACATAAGGCCAACCTGAAGGGTAAATGTCCTTTTATATTCCACACTGAGTAAAGGCAGCATGTTTTGGTAGGCCCTTGCAAAATGGAGTTTCGTTCATGTTTCGTTATCCGGAGAAGGGCTCGTCTGACCCCCAGAGATGGGCTGGGTGTGTAGTCGGGGCAAAATGGGGACCTTCTTCGAGATTTGAGACCAAACCCTCGTGAGTCTCCCTTTCTTCATGCTAGGGAGTTCTGGATCTTGTGGAATTGTGATGTCGAAGCAAAGAAGCTGGGTACCTTCCTCTGGAGAATGTAAAATTCAAGTGGAACCGTTTCTGGTGATGATGAGTTTGACAGGGAATCCCCACTTACAGTTAATTCCAGCTGCATGTAGAGACATTGTAATAGTTAGACATGTGCATTCGTTTTCGGACATTCATTATGAATGGAGACTTTGTCTCCGTGTACTTACATTAGCCGACAGCCTATAAACCGAACGTTCGGTTTATAGGCTGTCGGCTAATGTAAGTACACAGAGACAAAGTCTCCATTCATAATGAATGGAGACTCTGTCTCCGTGTAGTGAAATGCCGACAACCTATAAACCGAACGTTCGGTTTATAGGCTGTCGGCTAATATAATACATGTAATCCTATTGCTATTCTATAAATCGAACGTTCGGTTTATACTGTAGAATAGCAATAGGATTACATGTATTCCATAAGCCGAAAGTCTATAAACCGAACGTTCGGTTTATAGACTTTCAGCTTATAGAAAACATGTAGTACTATTGCCTTTTTATGAACCGAACGAGAGCCCCATTCATAAGAATTTCTTATGAATGGGGCTCTCGTTCGGTTTATAGAAAGCCAATAGTATTACACGTATTCTATAAAACGAACGAATACAACTAAACGAAACGAAAATAATGAACGAATTTCGTCCGAAACGAATGCAGTAATGAACGAAATTAGTTTTAGACTAAATAAATAACATTTTCGTCCGAATGGACGAAAACAAAACGAAAATTTTAGTTTTGCACATGTCTAGTAATAGTTATGTAGGCTTTACTTTGTAGGAACGTTGCTGATGAGAGGTCCGCGAATAGTTTAACATTTGAGAATGGGGCAGGTATAGCCTGTTCTTGCCTGCTGACTCTCAATATCTGTTATTTAAAATAGAAATAGGTCAGATGTGAGATGGTGTCTCGTGAGCATTCAAAGTCATATTTTTGGGTTTAGGAATCCTGTGGATTCTATCTATGATCATGACAGTCATGGGGGAGTCCGGTATCAGTGTTAAAAAACAGCACTTGCACCTAATCTTTTAGATTCGAAGGATGGACATCCTTGGGAATACCCCTGATTTGAATATTATTATGGTGGGATCTGTCCTCCAGGTCCCACAGCTTGATCCCAAACTTCCAGTTTAAGATCCGAGTGGCTGTCCGATAGAGAGTTGTGGGAGTCTATGACTTCATCCATCTTGTGCTCAGTATTGTTTGTATGTTCCCCAAGGTCTTTAAGTTCTTTCATAAATTCCAACGTGATAGATTTTATGTGTTGTTTAATATCTGTATGGAGAGATTGGATTCATTGTTTTATTTCATACTCCAGTATATGGCAGGGTGCTGCCTCATCCATTTCTGAGGTATTATCTTTATCACCTTCTGCTTGGGCGCCATTTTGGAGAAAGGTCTTCGTAAGTTTATGAGGTTGTTTAGCTGACTTGGGTGTCAGGAGGCATTTTTTCTTGATTTATGGTGCTTCATCGAGATGTCATAATCTATTGTGTTCTCAGCCATGTTTATGGTGGTAAAAGTGCACTATTCATTTCCCCTGTCTCTTCAGGAGCTCTCTCAGAACGTGTCCTGTCTGCTTGCGAGCTAGGCCACGCCTCTATTGTTATTTGTATTCTAAGATACAATTGAAGACTATATTACTATATCACAAAGCACAACCATTGAAAGCACATAGAGAGAAATTATGTATTTTGAGGATTTGGTGACCCAGCTGGATTTTTAGTCAATTATGGAAAAAAGGTTATTATAGGAATAACTCAGAAAGTCTGGATCACTCTTTTTAACCCTGTGTACAGAAATGAAAAGCCGGTAATGTACTTCCTTTTTTATGACAAAGGATGCCATTGCTATGGTTAGGTGTTTATGCATCCTTTTTTAACAGTTAAAAGTAAATTCACAGTAGAAATGTAAGCTTTTATTCATCATTAAAACAGTCTGCTAAAAATGTTTAGCCTACATATGTCATCATTAAAACAGTCTGCTAGGAAATGTTTAGCCTACATATGTCTAAATGTCAACCTAAAGTTCTTTACACAAACTTATTTTTTAATGCTTCACCCTGATATTTCTTATTATGTATGAAACTTGTAATTTTCTCTGTTCCATCTAGAAAATTATAAACATCAGCTTTATCTATCTAGGTTTACAGTTCTGATGTAAAAATGCACTTTGTAGTGACAGTATTGGTTTATAAAGAATACTTCAAATGCATGTTGTTAGCAAATAGAACACTAATGCACAGATTACCTCCTTTCAAGAACAATATTAAAACTCCTCCCATTTTGCTTACTATAAGTTGGACAATGCTGCAGATGTATGAAGGGGCATTAGCTGTGGAACTAATAATCTAGCCACTTCCTCGTACTTCTACGGAATTCTAAAAGTCCATAAAATAAAATATATTTTTGTAGATTTAAAAAGTCAAAGAAAGCAATGTGGACATATACAGACCAGTACAGTTTCTTACATGTATTTATAATAATGTGTTGGACGTCTCCAACTCATACTCTTGCTGACAAAGACTTTTAGCAGAAAGTTACATTATAATCAGTCCTCCATGTTAAAATCAAAAACAAAAATCCCCCCAAAACCCCAAGGTTTTAAATAAAAAATTAATGAATAATAACAATCAATAATTATGTAATATAAAATGTAATTATCAGCATAGTTCCCTAAGAAGCCTAATAGTCAAGGAGGATTTGTTGAATAAGTCTCAAGCTAATATCAGGTCTTAACCCCCACATTTGATTATGGGGTTGAATCATAGACTCCACCTGCTAGTAGTTGAATTACACCAGTACTTCTATAGAGTTGAAGATGGGGAGCCCCAAGCCACATGTGTTATTATTATCTCCTTAATGTAAAGCCCAAAGGATGAGAAGAAAGGTGAATTCTCACAGTATAAATTTATTTATCCTGCTACCTAAAGCAAACAGATTAGTGCAAAAAAAATGGAACCTATTTCAGTGGGAAATGTGTAATTTGCATTCTACGCCACAGATAATGTCATAAGCAGGAGAATCCACTGACATATTTAAAAAAAACAAAAAACATTTTTCTCCTAAGGCATTTACTTGCAATTCTGCTAACACAGTATAAGCTATGTCTAGGTGATACAGTCCTTTTAACAAAATGTTAGTGTTTACAAATTGTAGCCACAAGTTAGTGTATTACTTTTCCAACATACCATGTTTTAATCTTCTGCAGTTAAACACATATTTTGTATAAGATGTTTTAAGCAAACTGATACTAATCACATATTGTAGGGTATTAATGAGCTTGTAGCTCATTAACAATATTTAGTTAAAAAGCATTATTTTGTTTATGCATATTTAACACCATCTGTAATACATTCTTAAGTGAGAAAAACATATTGACAATTAACACAGCATGGTTTTGGCAATAAACATTTCCTAGGAAATTCCTTCATACAATTAAAATAATTATTACGCTTACATACTTTCGGAGTCATGTATTTTTTTTCCCCTCTTTCGTGATACAGTTAAGAAAATAATTATGCTAACAGTTTTCAAAATATTTTTTTTCTTTATTTCTCCAATTACACCTGTTTAAGTGGGAATAGTAAAATACACATGGGTCAATTTTCTCTTCTTTAACAGAAAAATAATTTGTCCTAAAATCTAAACTCATTTATTTAGTGGACATTTCAAAATCCTACAGAAAATTAGAGCTACCTTAGTATTACTATTCAAAAGAGAGAACTTGCAACAGATATTGATCCAGATAAGGGGATAACCCTGGTGTCAAAGACTACCTGAATATACACTCAAGTTTTTCTTCTTAATAATTGAAAAATATACTATATTAAATTTGGGTGCTGATATATGTATAATCACCTTCAGGAATATGGTTATATTTCCATTTTATTCCTTGGATAACTATGCCACACTATCAGTTGTATCTGCCCGTTAGACTCTTCTTACCTTGTATTTACTATATTTGCATGAATATAAGACAACCTTAATTATAAGCCAACCCCTCCAAACTATGGATCTTTATGAAAAAAAATAAAAAAACATGTAAACTTTTTTTCATCTTTTTTATTTAATGAACATCTTATTGGGAAAAAATGCATTGCTTTTTATTTCTTTCCTCTATATCTCTACATTCTAATTTTTCTCTTCATCTTTCATTATTGCTCCATTTCAAAATATTGCACAACCAGGACTTACCAATGCACCCACAGATGTGTCATTGCACCCATGGATTTACCAGTGCACTCCCAGGACTTGCCAATGCACCCTATAGTATTTTATGGAAAATAAAACGTATCTTATATTCAAGCAAATATGGTACTGTTCTGTAGATGAATAATCTCTTAGGCTGATCAATTTAAGACATGGTTGGGGGAGGAATAAGTATTTTTGGTGCTTCTGAGGCCTGCAAATCTGCAGCTTCCTGCGAGCAGTCTGGAACACAATCACATAGAGTAGCCTGTCCCTTCAAATCCTAAGCTGGCATTAAAGTCCAGACTTTGTGTTCAGCCTAGTTATGAATGGAACATCACAGATTCCCTGCACATAAGCGTAACAACCTGCTGTTTGCTTAGATAGATACTGTTGGGGTTTGTGGTTTTGGATTAAATAATATGGAACAATAGATTTCACTATAACTGCTGTGTTAAACTTAAACACTAAAACAGTTACTGGAATCACATGCAATTGAAAAATACCAACCAATTTTCATTAGGAATTCTGGCAAAATCATATCCAAGCAGGTAATTCTCAAATTGACAAATCACTCAAAAACACTCCTGCTTCTTAGATAATAATAATTTATTATAGCAAGTTTATAAAATATATCAATTGTAGCTAAACAATTATTTTAACACTATACATGTTATATGTTAAGCTAAGAAACTAGCAAATAGGTCTGTCCAAATAAAGTTTAAAACTACAGTATAAAAATATACAATAAATTGATACAGTAGGTTTATACTTAGTCCCCAGGTAATATTTGTAGCTGCATCTGCATCTCTGGGTGGACTAGCCTCTTGATCAATTGGTTCCTGATGGTTTTGAAGGCAGTTGCTAGGCTAAACACACCATATTGCCTAGCTGGATTTGGGCTTGCAGGCTGGGTGGATGGTTTGGTTACATCTTCACTGTTCTTCAAACACTGACAGACCGTCCCAAGAACACCCTAGAGAGGTTGAGGTCTGAGAAGGATGACTAAGAGAGACACCCTAGAGAGGTTGAGGGGTGAGAAGGGTGACTAAGCAGGAACACCCGAGAGAGGGTGACTAAGCAGGAACACCCGAGAGTGGGTGACTAAGCAGGAACTGCCAAGAGAGAGTGACTAAGCAGGACACCCGAGAGAGGGTGACTAAGCAAGAACACCCGATAGTGGGTGACTAAGCTAGAACACTCGAGAGAGAGGGTGACTAAGCAGGAACACCCAAGAGAGGGTGACCAAGCATGAACATCCGAGAGAGGGTGACTAAGCAGGAACACCCGAGAGAATGTGACTAAGCAGGAATACCTGAGAGAGAGTGACTAAGCAGGAACACCTGAGAGAGGGTGACTAAACAGGAGTGACTTTAAGGGAGCAACTTAGCTGAAGAAATATTACTGTAGCCAAAGGGTCTCAGGAGATGCTGAAAAACATCCACCGGGCTGGTTGAGCCACCCATGTTCAGTCCCCCAGTTCCTGGACTGGGTCGCAATTCAAATGAGCTTTAAGCATAGATCAGGAACAGAAGAAGCAGCTCTCAGAAATCAGCATCCAACTTCAATGCAAAAGCACTGCTTGCATGAAACTGCATCTATTAAACAAGGGCATGTTGCAAAAGTTATCAAGCCCACCTGACACCAACAGAGAGGAAGTAATACATGAAAACAAAGTTAGGGTGGCCTTTATATCAGGAAGGAGGTATATAAGCACAAAATCTGGGACTTTTAAATACATGAGTCTGCAAATAATTGCACTGCACTCAAAGCACTGTCCAGAAAAATTAGTCTAGTGCATGGCAGACACACTGAGATTGTGTAGACATGAGTAATAGAATCATGTATCATTGAGGTTCTGGTAGACAGCAGGAAAATGAACCATAGTACAAACCCTACTACATGCACTGTAAATACATAGGTAGGATTGACAACTCAATCTGCTGTGTGGCAATTAACTGTTCTAATACAGTGTTCTAATATGGGCAGAAGATTCTGTATGTTTCTGCATTCTAGCCTCAGGCATTAATTGAGTCTACACTCTCCAGAGCACATGGCAAATCCTGTTAACCAGTTGTCAGTAACCTCCAGTACCTGTCTATACAGCCCCTTCCCCCAGTCACTGTCCAGCATTCTAGAAATGCTACTAGAAGATTGGCTGTTGGGGAGGAAGTGTACAACAAATAAGGAGGGCTTCTTGCAAGCTCTCTTACACACGGGGTCCCCTGGAGACATCTTTTTTACAAACAGGCTTCCCTGTAGACAGCATCTCTCTTACTTTTAGACTCTCATGAATACCACACCTCAGAGTCTCTCTGAGTCTGCTGAAGAAGCACATGATTCACTGGTAATTGTATCACATGGCTGCATACTTGCTACACTGTTAAGTAGTCACTTCCATTCAACCGATGAATTAGTTTGTTAACAGTATATACTAACTCATATATATATATATATATATAAATATATATATATATATATATATATATATATATATATATATATATATTAATTGCAGTGTAAATGTATAATTGTAATTGTATTATATGTGTATGTATTTGCTGTCTAGTAGTTTATCTGCATTTCATTTGTCTATAGCTTCCTATATCTTTCTGTCCTAATAAATATTGTAATATTGCATTAAGCAAGGATTGTGAACCTTTACTTTGCACTCACTAGTTAATATTTGCAATACCACCAGTAAGTTAGTTAATTGGCGAAGAGAGATATCTATATATAAAAAAAAACTGTCTGCGCTTCTCACCCTAATAAAGTTGGCAACAAATATATAAACATGATATAAATGAGAGGTTTTGGTTATATGAATTAGCCAAAGCATAATTAAGCTCACCTGCCACATCAAGGCACACTCTCAAAAGGGTGAGAACCTACTCTCACCTCCTATCTAGTGGGCACACGAAGCAGTTTATACATTTATATTATTTGAGCCTGTGACTGGCTTAACGCACCAGCATTTTTCTTTTCCTTGCTTGCGGATATCTATATCAGTATTCAGCGTTTTATTTCATACACAATGTTCTAAATTTACCACAATTCACTGGCATGTACATGCATTTTGAACAGTTGACTATCGTTTATTATTCTTCAAATAAACATTCAATAAACTTATATATAGATATTCTATTCAGACTTACATATTACATGGATAATACATATTCTCTAGTCAACATGAAAACATGTCCATTTCTTGTATAATCTGCTGCTGACTACCATCTGCTCTAGTATATTTTATTCAGTCTTCTATAGGAAATTGCAGAATAATTCTATTCAACATGACTGTTTAAAAACAGTGAAGTGTGTATTGCTTCAATTAGTGAATGTCCATGTCTCAAATTTGGTTAACATGCACAATTTCCTCTTGATAATGGCAAGTTAGTGTTGCTGCATTAAAATGAACACATGCATCTATTTCAGGTAATTTGGAAACAGATGCTAAAACCACTCTAAAAGTATTAATATAAGCTATCTAAAAAGTGATTAATTTACTCTGTGTTATGTCCTTGGGAAATACTCACAGGAATTGTATTTAATCCACGAATCTACCTTTTTATGTGTTCAGGGTCACTTTTTTCAATAGCCCCATAAATCTGCATCTCTATTGGTGACACAGACATTATGTTTCCCCTTAAGAGATTATTTCTAATCAGTGTTTTCTGCTTGTAGTAAAGGTAACAGTTAAATGGCAAACCCCCTATGCAATTCAGAAAATGGCCAGAATAATATGAAGGTTGTTATGTATACTAAAAAAAGAGATGCATAGAGAACTTTGACTCTACCCAACCTAATTAAGATATTTAAAATAGCAAGGGAATTAACTAAAATGAAAAGACTAATTAACAAAAATAATATCCTAGACATAGCGCTACAATAAATGTAACTTATAACCCGTGCATGCTCCATTCTTAAGGTTTAACATTAAAACCAATCAGTGGCAAGGGTATTGGTGTTTTGAAATTTATTGCAGGATGTGATGACTTTATCATTATTTTTGTAACCAATTCTAACAAGAATTATTACTACAGTGTTGCCTTTTGAATCCACTACAGGTGCTGCAAATGCATACATATAAATGCAGGCTCCAGGGTAATGTTTATTTGCTTAGCTGAATAATTTGAAATATAGGGTGGCCCTGTATGTGAGTCAAACACGTTATGTTAGAATTTGTTAATCGTACAGAGAAACTGTAGCTGTGATTTATAGGCCTCCTGGACAAACAGTTAGTACACTAGTCTAGTAACAAGCTAAAATGACATAAAAGGGTGATATCATCAGTGAGAAAAAGCAACTATTCTAAAAGAAAAAATATAAAAATTGCGTTATGGAAGGCAACTTAAAACTTTTTTAGGCATGACAGCAAGAGCAAAATGATTGAATGAATCACTGTGGTGCTCAGTAGAATTATGCAAAACTGTAACAAAAAAAAGGTTACATTTAGTAATTATAAAAACACAGTCTGAGGAAGATAGTGGTATGTATATAGCACTATAGACAAGCATGTAGTGCTGTTAATGCAGCTATGATGGGATTTTTGGTTGATGAAATAAAAATGATCTCATTGTGGCTATACGTCATACAGAAATATATTATTTAAGCAAGTTAAGCTAGGATAAGAAATAAAGTATTTGATGCAGATTCTGGATGTATTATGCCTAATAAGTAAAATTCAGTCCTATTAAAGTAAACTTAATTTACCCAAGGCAGAGTAAATGTTAACAGATATATGTTGACTGACTGAGCCTTTTCGGTTTGCTCCACCACATACTGGAACAGGCGGTGTGTAAAATTGGTAAGTCTTTATGCCCTACACCTTCTGTAAATGCCCCTTTTCTGAATGGTGGCTTGATGGCCTCTATTATCGATGTCATCCAGTTTTGTTCACATCGAACTAATCTGTAGTTGAATAATCTGATGTTTAGGTGCCATGTCATCTCTCCAATCATTAGTTTGTACCCTCTCTTCTCCCTGGTTCAGAACCCTGGAGCCCATATCCAAAATGTCCGATTTCAGCCGTTCTCCGACCAAAGGAGCAATTTCAGGTTGGCCGGATTTTTGTCAGTATCTGAGAGGGTATCATCATCCATGTCCTCTATATCTTTTTCGGATGGTAAGTCTTGAGAGATACTCAGATGCATTACTCGTTTTGGTGGGGTCGCTATGTCTTTTTTTCTTCCACTCCTCATTTCTGAGGAGAAAAGATATTGATATTGCAAGATGATTTAGCCGATTTCTGGCTTCTGTATTTGCACCTAAATTTCCTGTAATGTATCACCTCGCTAAGGTTCACAAACAACTAATGGACTCTTGAGGATGTTCAATCTCTCTCTATTTAGACCATTTTTTGCAACCATTGATGACTAACTTACCATCTTACATAAAAGACATTAAAACACCACAATTACTCCTAAATAGATAATGGTATTCAAGGTATTTGTGAATGATAGTGATGTCGCGAACCGGAATTTTCCCATTCACGAACTGCGAACGCGAATTTGCGTAAAAGTTCGCGAACGGGTGAACTCCGCGAACCGCCATAAGCAGACAGTCTATAAACCGAAGGTCCTTGGGTTTATAGGCTGTCGGCTTACATGATCACAAAAGTCCCGGCGGTCGTGCCGGGCAGCAGCAGGTGAGGTCTGCGCGATGAGCCTCCCCTGCTTCCGCCCGGAACGACCGCCGGGGCTTCTAGGAAGAAGCCAGGAACTTCCGCTTTCGTCACAGAAGCCCCGTGCTGCCCCACTAGCCATAACTAGCCATAACCAGCTGTCCGTCATAATAGTATCGTGCAGACGTCCCCCAGCTGCCCGATTCTCCCTGGTGGCTAGCGGGGCAGCAGGGGACGTCTGTGCGATGAGCGCAGACCTCCCCTGCTACCGCCCGGCACGACCGCCTGGGCTTTAATGATCATTTAAGCCAACAGCCTATAAACCGAACGACCTTCGGTTTATAGGCTGTCGGTTTATGGATACATGTAATCCTATTGGCTGTCTATAAACCGAAAGTTTGGTTTATAGAAAGCCCATAGGATTACATGTATTCATAAGCCGAAAGTCTGTAAACCGAAGTTCGTTCGGTTTATAGACTTTCGGCTTATGGATACATGTAATCCTATGGGCTTTCTATAAACCGAACGTTCGGTTTATAGAAAGCCCATAGGATTACATGTATTTCATAAGCCAAAAGACTAAGGTTCTAGACTTTCGGCTTATGAAATACATGTAATCCTATGGGCTTTCTATAAACCGAACTTTCGGTTTATAGAAAGCTCATAGGATTACATGTATTCATAAACCGAAGGTCTAGACGAACGACCTTCGGTTTACCCAATGTTAAAGTATAGGAGGCGGACCGAACATCGCAATTGTTTGCCCGCCGAGGCGAACGCGAACATGCGATGTTCGCCGGGAACTATTCGCCGGCGAATAGTTCGGGACATCTCTAGTGAATGAGCATAGATGGAGTATCTCTTAGCCTTTAAAACTAGAGATGGCATGATGTACGGGCTAGAAATGTGCTTGAGACTACATCATATCCCGCAATGTATACATATAACTACACATCAAATATCATCCAGATATGCATTTATATTATGTGTGGTTTTGATCTAATGGTCTCCTGCTTTAACCAAAACCCCGAAAAATTAAATGATAAAAACCTTTTAACCAGTTATAATATATTGTTATCTTCTCTTTGATGGGACATTTTATAATAAAATAAAAGGTATCTCTATTAGAGATAGTTCTAACATGTGTATACATATATATGTTTATATTGTACCCATTCAATGTATCGTGCTATTTAACAGTTTAATGCATCATTCTATGTTGAAGCATATTGCTTGGATGTTTTCAGGAATATCTGTTCTTTTCTGTTCAAAATTTGCAAGAGTTCTGAATCCATTTATCTGTTCATAGAGAAAGGTAGATATGGGCTCACAGGTGAGTGGTGTAGCTCAATGTGTAGTATGCAGCTCCAATATATTGTTCTCGGTGCTTCTGCTGGTGTGTGGCTAACACAAATCAGTCGAGGGTACACAAAAAGAAATGCAGAAAGAAACGGCCCTCACGGAATCAGATGACAGTAAGGTGGCTTTAATGATGTGCAAAAAAATCCAATATTAGATCACAGCAATGTGGTAAGTGCCAACAAATCAGATTATGTTCACAGTTTGACGCGTTTCGTGCATCTAGCGCTTAATCATAAGCTAAATTCACATAGTGATACAAAACATTTCAACTCAGCTGAATAATTGCTCATTCAAACTAATGGAGATTTTAGTAAACTACAAAAAAACAGCATTGGAGAAATTACAAGTTGAACTGCTGAATGTGTAGATCCTTTTCAATCATTTTTTTTATTCTCTATATGCTTCTCTATTAGAAGCACAAGTTAAATATAACAATTAGTGTTCCTTTAACATGCCACAGTAATTTTGCCATTAACAAATGTCAGTGTTGGTTTACTAATTAAAATATGCCACAGTATGCCCAGTAAAATATTTCCAAGCCAGGTGCCCATTATTATGTTACTTTTAGTTTGCTCATTAATATGTCACAGCCAATTTGCCCATTATTATGCTAGTGTTATTTTGCCATTAAAATGCCAGTGTTATTTTGCATTAGTAAGCCACAGCCAATTTTCCAAATAATATGCCAGTATTCTGTTGCCATTAATAAGCCACAACCAATTTGCACAATAATATTCCAGTGTTATTTTGCCATTTAACATGCCACGGCCAATTTGCCCAATAATATGCCAGTGTTACTTTGCCATTTAACATGCCACAGCCACTTTTCCCAATAATATGCCAGTGTTATTTTGCCATTTAATAAGCCACAGCCAATTTTCCCAATAATATGCCAATGTTATTTTGCCATTTAACATACCACAGCCAATTTGCCCAATAATATGCCAGTACTATTTTGTCATTTGATATGGCATAGCCAATTTTCCAAATAATATGCTAGTGTTATTATTCCATTTAATATGACACAGCCAATTTGCCCACTAGTATTCCAGTACTATTTTACCATTTAATATGCACTTGCCAATTTGCCCAATAATATGCCAGTGTTATATTGCCATTTAATATGCCAGTGTCCTTTTGCCATTAGTATGCCATCGTTATTGTGCTCCATTACATTTCAAAAAAATCACCAGGTAGCCCATGCAAAAAGACAGTCCTGCATTTATCACCCACATATGTAGTTCCTTAGATATTTTTAATTGTGTTTAACACATTTTACAAAAACAGCATAATACATTTTTTTTTATAGAAAATAAAAAAATTCCATTTACCTATTATTTTCTCATAGTCTGTACTTAGTTATAATATCAGATACTTTACCCATTTAAATCTAAAAACTAAATGAGATAGACAAATTGTAAACTTCAGCTAAATAAAACAAATATGTATCCTCTGACTTTTAATTGTAATTTTTTTTTTTTTTGCATGTGTGTGTCTACAGAGAGTGACTAGGCATGTACCGTAGTAAAAAATGTCAATCATTCTGCAGAACTGCCTGGTGGATATTTTCAGTCACTACACTTCTGCTAGCTTAACTTATTGCAACTTTCAAGTGACAGATGATATAGAGGTTCCTAGTCAAAGCTCCCCAAACAAGTGACTGTATTACCTAATATTAAGTATGGTATTAAATGAGGCACGTGGGAAGGATTAGTTCATAGCATATTTATTTATTTTGACATAATAATTTATAACAAATGATGACAAAAACTGAATCCAGGATGAAATAAAAAAAAGAGCACACACAAGTTAAAAGCAACTTTACATGTCATAATAAAAATATAATTATAAATTATATCATTATAACATAATAAAAATTATGTAACAGTACTTGTACACGAGTGTACAATCTTGAACATCATGAGGAGATTTGTGACCTAAATTTAATTTTTTTTTTAAACTTCTCCAAATAATTCTTACTGATAAAGTAATTACACACAGTGTAATGTAATAATCATTTTAATTTAAAATTATATCAACAAGTACTACAATTTAATTAGTTGTGTTAGGCAAAATATATCCAGTTCTAAAACTTAACAAACATAAGCCGATTATAATTGGAGATTAAAGTTATATGTATTTTGCAATCTGTGAAACTTTCCACTGTTATGCCAATCACTGTCATATCATCTCTGCTGTTAAGGAAAGTATCAGTCACAAGAACGGCAAATAACTCAAATACACGTTTCTTGTTACAATCAATGAGACACAGTTACATTAAAACACAATAGAAACTGACTCAATTAATTTAATTTAAAATCTATTCAGATAACGATAGTACAATTATTACTGATCACCTTCTGCTGTATTTTCTTTTATAAAACATAATGTAAATTTCTTCACAGCAATCATAATTGTCTGCAACTTATGGTAAGTATTCAATAAATAATTGAGCAGACTAGATGGACCGAATGGTTCTTATCTGCCAACACATTCTATGTTTCTAGGTTTCTATGTTTCTAAGTATTATATAATTGTACTTATGATTGTAAAGCTATGTAATGTCTATACGCATGTATATACATACAGGTAATCGTATAGCACCTATATCACGTACATGAAACCAATTCTGGTGATGGCCTCGGATTCCTCCTGACCATTGTTCTGATTGCCTGTGCCTCTGATCCTGGACTGTTTAACTGTGCTGCTGATATTCTGGTAACCTGACCTTGGTTTATTTAATCGTGCTGTTACTTATCTTATACCCCTGATCCTGGACTGTTTATATCATATTGCTGTTTTTTCTGGTGACCCTGGCTATTGGTGGTTACTTCCCTGCTTAACCATCTCAGTGCTGGATTACAAGTGTGGTGTCTTCCTGCTTAACCATCTCAGTGCTGGGTTACAAGTGTGGTGTGTTCCTGATTAACCATCTCAGTGATGGATTACAAGTATGGTGTATTTCTATTGCTGCTTTAATCCATCTTGCTGCTGGACTTTATATTGTGTTGCTTTATCATCCAAACTATCAATTGATCCTACTGAACTACTGAGTACTGCATCATCAAGTCACTGGCTCAAAGTTAATTTTAACCCCTTATTATTTGCACAGTATACCATCGTTAATTTTGTATAAGTCTGTCTCAGTTTTTACCCACATCTCCTGCATAGTGGTCTCTGTCTAGTGTCCCAAGTCCTCACACCTGTGTAGAAACATTGACTTGTATCCCTTTATATTGTAGATCAGAAGAGTATTGTACATTTGCCCTGGCAAATAAATATTTTACATTTTGCATTGCTTAAAATACAAAACATGTATAGTTAGATGAATTTGTGAAATTACAGCAGTTTGCAAGAAACCAGATCTGCCCACACTAGCTGAATAAAAGTAATTTCTTATTTTTATTTGCTGCAGGAACCAAGGAGAATAATTGTATTCAAATGAATGGAGTCTCCTGCTTCTCTAGTTATGTCATCAGACAATGTGTTGCACTGTTAAAAGATCCTACTGGGTACAAGAGCAAGGTGACTTAGAGTCCACACAATGTTTTCTATTGTAGCAGCACAGGAAGTGACTAAATGAAACAAAACGTTATATACAAAGTGTCTATATAATCAGTGCTGCTCACCTGTAGTATACATCAGAGTAATCAAGGGAGAGGGCTTGAGTAACATATAAAACATGTGATTTATGCAGAATGCCTGCATCAAATCACACTTGGAAAAGAGCTTGTGAACTATACAAGCAGTAGTCACCAACATGCACCAAAGTGAGTTTGAGGACTAGACTGTCCCTTTAACACAACCAGTTTTCAATACTACAGTATTGTATGCAGTACTGGAGACCATATCTCAAGAAAGATTTTGATACATTAGTGAGTGTTCAGAGAAGGGCTATTAAACTGCTCCATGGAATAGAAGATACAAATTACCAGGAAAGGTTAAAGGATCATAACTTCTGTAGCGTGGAAGAAAGACGGGAAGAAGGGGATTTCCAAAGTAAAGGAAGAGAGTATATTTCAAAGAAGAACATCTATCACAACAAGAGGACATAGTAGGTTATGTGTAAACTCGGTGCACATTCCGATAGCACCAATTGGCACCATAGCATCCAATGTATAAATAAATTAGTGATGAAAAGTGCCCGATTAATGTTGGAGAAGGCATTAATGATGCAGGTCTTTCTACCCTTCCCAAAACTTTTCAGTGTGGGAGTATTTATACATGACCCTCTTTGTCTTAATGTGAGGGTAGAGGACGCATGGAATAACCTTCAAGCAGAAATGTTGAAAGTTAATACAGTAAAGGAGCTTGAGCATGCATGGGATAGACATTCATTGAAGCACATACAGACAGTCAAGACATATTAAGTAGGAAGAACATCACATTTTGGAAAAAAAAAATGACATTGGAAAAAACAATATTTTTTGTTTGTTTCTATTAAAAATATTCAGGAAGAAAATGGTAGTTTAGCACAGTGTGATCATTGTATCCATTTCTGTTTGTGAAAACTTTGTTTTAAATGAAAAGTTATTCATTCAAGGCAAGGGTTGTCACCCATTTGGTATTTTACAGATAGGCCAGGAAATAGTGGCTTGAGGCCTATGTTAAGTCTCTATTTTTTTCAAAGAAAAGGTAGCAACCATATTCAAGTATGAGGTTAACCCCTACGTGACCGATGACGGTCCTGGACCGTCATGCAGGTCCGATCGCGGTATGCACGCTGGCATACCGCGATCGCGCAAACAAAGACATGGCTGAGTGTCTCGATACCGAGACACTTCAGCCATGTCGGTTGAGGACCCCCCGGAAACATCGGAGCACTGTGACAGCCAATCACAGCGCCCGGATGTTAATAGCTGTCAAAGCAGGTGCCTGCTTTGACAGCTATAGTCTCTCCCTGCTCCACGGTGATCGTGGGGCAGGGAGAGACTAAATATAGTGTGTCAAGTCTCCCCCTGGTCCCCCCCAGTAACAACCAGCCCCCCCCCCCCCCCAAGGATTTTTTTAATAAAAAAAAAAACTTTTTTTTTTTTATTTATTTTTTTCTATTGTGCTAATCCTAACTCTTGGGTTAGGGTTAGAGTTCATAAAAACCCTAATCCTAGAGTTAGAATTAGGGGTTGTACTAACCCTAACCATAGGGTTAAGGTTAGAGTTAAATAAAAATAAAAAAATGTAAAAAAAATTCAAAATTAAGTAAATAAAAAAATGTAAAATAATAATAATAAATTGTTTAAAAATAAGAAGTTATTCCGTAGAGGACCAATGACATGTTATGTCTGTCTGTGGTCCTCTAGGGATATAATTTTTTTTTTTTAAAGACTGCTAGTGGGGCCAGTGCTTTGGATTGCCCCCCAGCAGTAGATAGGGGCCCGCAGCAGCTGGATATATAATCCATGCAGCCGCAGGATAGCAAGGATAGCAAAAATCAGTGCTTCCTACTATAGACTACATTTCCTATTCTGCTACGGTAGCTTTTGGCTGGCTGAGAATGATAGGAAAGGTAGTCACAAGCATTACATAATAAATACACGTTTTAAAGCTGCAATAACCGTATCCTAAATTTTGCCCTGTACCCAGTGCTGTATTTACCGCGAAGCATCCTAGGCGGATGCTTAGGGCGGCAAATTTTGGGGGGCGGCAGCCGTGCTGCCTGTTCGGCTCCCCGTGCAGTCAGTCACGGAAGTGCCGACAGTCACGTGACGGGCGCGCTGACGTCATACGCGCGCCCGGTCAAGTGACCTGTCGGCACAATCGCCGGGAAGCCGAACAGGCAGCATGGAGGGACCATGCTGCCTGCCTGCCAGGGAAAGGTAAGTGCTGATAAGTGCTGATGGGAAACTGTGTGTGTGTGTGTGTGTGTGTGTGTGTGTGTGTGTGTGTCTGTGTGACTGAGTGTGATTGGAGTCAGAGTGTGTGTGATGAGAGACAGTGTGTGTGACTGAGTGTGATGGGAGTCAGAGTGTGTGTGATGGGAGACATGTGTGTGACTGAGTGTGATGGGAGTCGGAGTGTGTGTGATGGGAGTAGGAGTGTGTGACTGAGTGTGATGGGAGTAGGAGTGTGTGACTGAGTGTGATGGGAGTGTGTGTGTGTGTGATGGGAGTATGAGCTTGATGTGAGTCTGAATGATGGGGCATGTTTTTGCTGTGTAACGTGGGTGTGCAGCTTGGGTAGGGGGGTGCCCGGATTTTGTCTGCCTAGGGCAGCACAAAATCAAGATACACCACTGCCTGTACCTGCCACATAAACCTAGCAAACCTATACTTGTGTGGTACCGCTATACTCAGGGGAAGTTGCTGAACTTATATTGGGGTTTTGTTTGGCAATAAAATATAACAGCCCCTTTAAATTCATATCTAAGTTTCAAAGTGTGTGGAAATAAAACACACACAAAATTACTACGCCAAAACTTGTCAAAGATTGGTGGTAAAATGACAGAGCGAAAAGTGTCAAATTACCCCAAGTTGAATGCCCTGGGATGTCTACTTTATAAAAAATGTGTACATGTGGGGGGTTAATCAATGATTCATGTCCGATATCGGTGTTACAGTGTCACTAACGCTAATTTTAAATAAATTGAAACAGCTATATGCTACTTTTTTTTATGATCCTAAAACATGAAAAAAAAGCAAGAAAACATATAAACATTGGGTATTTCTGAACTCAGGACCTATAGTTGAATCTATTTAGCAGGTTTTTTCATTAGCTTTTGGAGCTTAGTAAAAGAATTTACAAAGAAAAGTCAGGAAAAGTGTTTATTTTTTTCAATTTTAACCATATTTTATAATTTTTTTCAAAATACAATAAATGATATGAACAAAATAATGTCATGAAAAGAAAGGCCTTCTTGTCCAGAAACAAACAATATATAATATGTGTGGGTACAGCAACCGACAAAGAAGAAAATTAAAGCTAAACAAAAACACCTCAGAAGTGTTAAAACAGCCTCGGTCACTAACGCACAACATTCCAAAAACAGTCTGGTCATGAACGGGTTAAGGTACCATGAATCTCAACTGCTTACTAGCACCACTTTTTGTGTAATAATGATATGTGATAACATAAACAATATAATGGAATGTTTATCAAAGTATTCCATTTTTGATTGTTTCAAATGAATATCAGAACAAGGTGGCAACTCACTAGTTAAATCATTAGTTGATATACACAAATTTGTAAACAAATATTTGCATCTATTGAGAAAAGCCCCCATCTGATTATATACATATTATGGAAAGTATAATGATGTGATTTCTTCAGCATCCTATTGTAATTAGTGTCTAACGAGAACACATATATATATTATGAAATCTCCACAGAAACATATTGTGTGATACGGGTGATTATTACGTTATCTGTGTACATTCATTTCAACAACTCATTGTGAATAAATTACATACCTGTTTCAAAGATACAGTACTTGTAAGAACAATCATTAGTTACATACAAAGGAATGAATTTCTTAATTTATCATTTCAAACTTTCAATAATATACAATGTTTAAATATTTAAAAAATTGTGCAGTAGAACTATCCGTAGATTCAGTCTAGGAGCTGCCCCATTGCCCTTGCAACTCCCCCTATGTAATAAATGGTAATTAACCCCCCTAATAAATACATGGGGCCAGGAGCTGCCCAAGTGTCCCTGGCACCCCTGAAATTCTGAAAAACACTGCCCATTTTCCTGGCACACAACGGGTGCCCCTGTGGAAAAAAAAACTTTAAAAAATGTCCTACGAAGATCGCGATACCCTCGAGTCCTCATCTTGGTCCATCCAAAAGACACATAAAAAAATAAAAAATGGACGGACATAGACTGAAATCACATCCCAGTAGGATTGGATTTCAAATGCCTAAGGATGTATCTGATTAGCTAATTCAGTCGAAGACTCCATGGTTCCAGCTCTCTGATTGGCTGTTTTAGAAAGTGGACTGACACATTATTTTTTTATGCATCACTTTTTCAGGTGGATTTATTTTTTTGTTTTTGGATGGCCCTTTTTGCCCTTAGCCCAGGTATGCTATTGAGGATGCGTCATGGGCAATCTCAGCAATCACCATCTCATACACTTTGTATGGAGGGTGACTGTGGCACTCTTGCAGCCTGGCCACTGCTTTTTTCATGGCAGAGGGTATGCTAAGGGGGATCTAGGACAGTTCAGTGTGGCCATTTCACTGCTGACAGTTCAGCGCGGCAGTTTGAGCACTGAATTGTCAGTGGTGAAAAGCAATGCGGCCATATGAATTAAACCCCCTAATAAATGAACCCACCTGTAAAAGTTACCTCTTCCCAAACCATAATACTAACCCTCCCCTACCCCTAATCCTAACGCCGATCCCTAATACTAACTGTCCCACGATGAACTCTCTGTGATAACCTTTCACGAGATGAACAGGCCATCACGCGAGATGTCGTGGTGAAGCAGCTGCAATGAAGAAGCATCACATCCCCTGCTAAGGGACCGGGGGTGACTATTACACCTCCTCTGCATTATATTTACATGTTTTGGGGAATAACAGTGTTTTTTTGTTTTTGTATAAACTATGTTATTCCCTTGCACAGAACCAGTGTTTTTCACTGAATCGCACATTATTCCGTATCAAATAACATTCAGTAAAATAACGTTAAATAGGCAGCCATGTAATATACCCCTAAATTACTATTTTATCATACTGCTTTCAATGCATTCATTAATATAAACAACTAAAAATGTATGATATGACACAAATAAAGCCATATTCAATTGTAAATGAGATGAATATGCAGTGTAAATGTCTGTGGTTAAATGTTTTCTATAGATAAAATCTAGGTTAGCCTACGGTGGTTAACTGATTTATCTTTTCATTCATTATGCTTATGAATACTGTAAAGGTTATGCCATAACAAAATATTACCTAAAATGTAATTAATTTTGCTTTTGTTTATTAAGCTACTGAAAATGGTTGACCTCATTTGTGTATCTATTCAGTATGGGCTGCAGTGATTATTATTATTGTAATCTATGTTTAGTTACTTATGTAACCGGAAGGGTCTACTCATTATGTGCTGTACTTCAGCCCTGAATTGATGCCTCCGAAGGCTTCACTGATTTGGGGCATTTGGGCACCAGTCCTTAAAAAGAATATTACGGAAATAGAAAAAGTTCGAAGGAGGGCATCAAACTTAATAAGGGGATTGGAGAATCTTAGTTATAAAGATAGGCTAAAAAAGTTGCTTTTACACACGTTAGAAAAAAGGCGTCCTTGAGGGGATATGATAACATTATGTAAATATGTGCAGTGTCAATATAAAGAGTTCTCCGGTGAACTGTTTCCCCCTAAGAGGCAAAATTTGAAATAGCTTCCTCAGGGATTTTTGCCCTCTTGGATAAAAAACAGGAATGATAGGTAGAAGGGTTGAACTTGATGGACTTAAGTCTTTTGTCAACCTAAATTACTATGTTACTATGGGGGACATATCCCTTATTATTCTTATTATTCCCCGATATGCCCCAACTGGGTATGCAATTCAGACATAATAGCTGGTTCCATGTCAAGACCTGCCAAAATAGAAACATGCCAGGACCATAAAGTACCTCTATCATCGCAATACATTTCTATGGCGATGATAGAGACTAATTTCAGGAGAATTTCAGCTATTATGAAAATAGTCAAAGTCCTCCCAAAATGGAATAAATAAAAATAAATAGCCCTGGTGGGGGCCCTAAAATAATCATGGGCCCAGTGCAGGGCTAAGAGAAGGTTGGGTGAAAGCTAGGGACATCATTTATTTATTTTAATTGAGTCTGGGGGCCTTTTGCCCCAATAGCCGCAGGGAGGGGGGGATAATTTAATTTTTATTGGGGTCTGTGCCTTTGTGTATCCCCCGGACTCTAATTATTTTATTTTTTGGGGGTGTGTATGAGGGCATTAGCCCAGCCCCCAGAGGGGTCTAATTTATTATTTGGTGCAAGCATCTCTGGACCCTGATGTAAGGAAAATGAGACTGGAAGCCATTTTGCTGGATCCCAGCTCCAGTTTTGTTATGGGGGACAGGGCTACTAAGTTGTCCCCAGGATATTTTTTATGGGACTGTGAGCACTTGCCCAGCTCACCGATCCATTTCTTTTAGTTGGAGTGGTCAAGGCTACCTATCCATACCATATGTATAATGGGTGACTGGAAGCCTTTTTTGGTAGGGGGGCAGGGTACTTGCCCTGGTCCCCAATGTGTTATGTAGGCTCTGGGAACCATTTTGCCAGACCCAAGCCCCTTTTATTATTAAGGGGTCCCTAATAACAGAATGTATGCATTTAATCAAAGGTTGGATGTGGATGCCCACACATTCTGATACATTACATTTCAATCAGTCTATACCTAATTATAGATCTCCCTGCAGGTCTATATCCTGGACCTTTGGTAAATAAAATAAAAAATATGTGTGAATTCCCTGTATAAATACTCTTTCATTGTTAGTGGGGTCACCTGGTAAGAGTTTGCATGTATATGTTTTACTAGAAAGAATATGTTTAGATTTCTCTTATTTTCACATACGGTATGTCCTGGGGACCAAGTCCAGAATGGTATTACATAGCATTTCACATGTAGGAGCAGATCAGAAATACATACATGGTAAAGTTGGGGAGAAAACAACAATAATAATGTACAGTATGTTACAGGCACATTATCTGCTTTAGTTAAGTAGAACGTATTATTTTTAGAGTTACTGGCCATTTTTTAACATTTTCTTCCACCATATGGACAAATTTATCAAGAAAAGAGCCTTTTTCCCTCTGAGGAGACACTCTGCCTCTCCAGACTCTGGACTATACTTTACTGCCATCACTTTCAAGCTAATAATGTACTGATGAGTGTTATGCTGAATCATATATATATATATATATATATATATATATATATAATCCCATATCACCATCTATGTCGACCTAAATATATACTAATGAGAGCTGTATTTTATTGCCATGAACCTATGTCTAACTGATTAATGATAGAAGCTATACTGCAACACTGCCTTTCTGATTAACTATGTGGGAGCTAAAATATATCATGTCTGTTTCTGGCTAACCACATATACAGGTGGGCCTTACACTCATTAACTGACAAGGTTGAACAGATCAATTCAAGAGCCAGCCTAGTTATTATTAGGAGTCAGTGAAAGAGAACTTCCAAAGAGTTCTATTCAAAACAAATTAAAAAGGTGCAAGCAGCAGGATTTTAGGATCAATGGCTCCCTGGTGGTTAATTGAACACTGTCTACATGATATCACCATTATTATCTGGCTAGACATATACTAGATCTATGCCTTTCAACCTTCTGTCTCACTAGCTGTATTCTGAGCTCACTGACTGCTAATGTATTATGTACCTGATTATTGTCTAGCTACCTATAAACAAAGTATGGCTGTCCTGAACTGTCATCAGTGTCTTGCTAGCTACATTCTGATAGAACACTAGGAAAACTGATGGAGGCTTCCCTGTACTATCTATTTGTCTACTTCGATGACAATCTGGACTCACTGGGGTCGACTGGCATGATTTTTGGTTTCTTCATTTACATGGTGTGGACTCTGGAATGGTTCCACCAAGTAGTTAAAGCATCCAGGCATCAAAGGGGCCACTTATTTCCTACATTTATTGGATAGCATACTATCTGTTTGAGGGCTATCCACTAAAAGGGGAGTTGCAGGTGAGTTGGTTTTCAGGATTTATCTCACCATTTTAACTATACATTGTGCAGGTACAAACTTGGTGATTTTCCACTGGTAATCAAATTCACCAGGATTGGCCATGCACAATGTTTAGCTAAACTGGTGAGGTTAAATTTTCATCTCACTTCAACTCACCTCATCTCATGTTTTTTCCTATGTATTTGTCTGAGTAGCTATTTAATGCTTGATGCAATCATTTATTACATTTTTATTATTATTTGAAGTATATGCATGTTTTCTGATCTTGACTTGGGCGCAATAGTGTGGTTACATTCTGTCTTCAAACTAATGGTGACCAGGCTCATGTAAACTTTTCTTACAGGGGGATAAGCTTTAGTCTTTGACATATCAATTAGGTAATTTAATACCTTTACAAGTTAAGAAGAGACCACCACTCACCCTACCTCTCACTTCTCTCTTTTATTTCCTGGCTGTGCATGTGAGCAGACATGGATTAGGTTTTATCATGGTAAAGTGTGGGTGAAAACTAATGATTTTTACTTATAAGGTTTAGTTGTTATATTTGTTTAGCAGTTATTATTGTTGTTCTACTTATTTAGACAACACAAATAGGAGCTAGTTATCTATGTATGATCATTAAGAACCAAATTAAAAAAGAAGATAATTAACTAATGTCAACGTGTTATTTACATTTTTATCTACTAGTAAATGGACCACAATGTTCCTTTAATTATAACAGTTCCCTCCCTTTCATTTTTCATAGCAAATACCAACATTCTCATGTTGATTGATATCCTATTTGAGATGGAGGTAAGTCCTTATTTTAATCTTTTTTTAATTTAAATCACATTGGACATTGAACATATATTATTTGAAATGTTACAATATATTTATATTTCTGCTCATTCTTTTATTTTTGTGTGTGTGATTTATGTTCTTATTAAAGTATTTTTTTTTCTCATGTAACTGAAGCAATTGTTTACAAGAAATAATACTTAAATGGAATGCAATTTGTACAGAGCAACATATTTTCATAAATTATTTCTGTTTTGCCACATGGAGTCACTGCAGTGCACAATGACAATAATACAAGTTCATAACATTAATTGTGTTGCCTCTTCCAGTTCTCATAGGGAAGCTTCCTGGAAATTATAGTGTTAGTTTCAGACATTCCTAGAGGTACACATAAAGGTTACAAAGCTCATTGGGCCAACAAATCAAATCTTTTTCATATACTAGCCTATTAGGGGCATTGACTGTAAGCTATTGTACTGTCTTTGGTTGCCTTTTTGACTTAAGCAAATAAAGTAGAATGAAAGGCATCATATACAATATTTATCAAAAACAATTGATTTCTCTGAAATTACATTTTATTAATTCAATTTGAAGGCGCTTCAGTTTTTTTTTATTAAAAAAAAGCAAATATTTTCTTTATAGACATTGCACCAGATCTAATATAGAGCAATATATTCTCTCAGTTTGTTCCATGTAATTTATTTTTAGCAATTTAAAAATAAACATAAAGTCACTGTATTATTAAAGCGTGTTAAATTAAATACAAGGAAGAGCTTCAAGAATATGAAGTGTGGATTTTTGCTCCAACATTAAATGGTATTGAATCACAAATAGTTTATGACTTATGACAAGATGATATGCGTTTTAATACCACACTTACATTTTAAGTAAAATCTGAATTTCTAGAGATCACCAACTTGATATTTGATTCTGCACAATGCGTAAGATGTTTTTGAAAGTGAAAAACAGGTTATTACTACATGAAGAAAAAAACATTATAAAACAATGCAGAGTTGTATCATCTGGCAGCAAGTTATACATTGACAATTATTTGCTTAGTGTACGGACATCTATATACCTTACATTATTAATGTGGCCTTCATTAATTTTATATTGGGCACACTTTTTTATTGTGTGGCACATTTAAGTATGATTCCAAAACTGCTGTTATCTTCCAATAATTAACTGTAGCGAGGACGAATATTGGATGACTGCCTGGTGACCTTGTTATCTTTTATTGGGTAGAAGTACAAGGTGAACAATAAACAGATCAGCAGGTTCTCATTTTTCCACAAATGACAATAATCCCAGCAATAAAATATAAACTTGAATTAACTTATTTTAAAGGGAATGAATCACCTAAACATGTAGAGTTGTGCATGTAGAGCACAACAAATGACTGAAGATGATCTACACATTTTATTAGCAAAACTGCAAGCAAATAACTAAATAAGCAGAAAATGTTTGGAATCTCCAGTTTATGACATCACCTGTGGCATGGTAAGCAGTTGACATATTTCCCATTGAAAAACAGTTCATTTGCATACTATGTCACCGGTGATGTCAGATAATTTTCAATAATTTTATATTCTCTACATTCACAGTAATAACAATGTTTAGGTGATACAGTGCCTTATGTTCAGATGACACAGAGGTCCAAGGACCGACCCTTGCAGAACACCAACAGAGAGAGGAACAGGTGATGACGTCTTGCCAGCAAGTGAAACGAAGAAGGAGCACGTCTCCATTGATATGGGCATGCTTGTAGCCTGATGGTACTAATCCAGAGGACAGGGAGAGGTTCATGAGGTGGGATAGAGCTGGGCTGAGTTTAGGTGTGTGGTGGTTCATGGATCTGAATGAATTAATATGACGCACAAGTATTTGAAAGGAGTGTACACATCTGGTCTAGCTTTAATGTGATGGACATCTATGGAATCAGTGGGGATATGTGGTAACTATCTTCTGGAAGGAGAACAAACAGGTTAAGAATCATCATTTAATAATACAGTGGTATTATTACCATGACTAATCTCTTCCTTCTACTGCATTAGACCTGGGTAATAACCATGCTTTAGACCCTTCTTATATTTTTGTGCGGTGTCCTGATTGCAACCTCTTCTAGAACAGTATCATCAGTTATTCCACTGATATTTGTTTCAAACAAAGATGTGCTCAACATTCATTAATCCACAATCACTACCCTGTTGTACTCCAACCCTCTCTGGTTCACTCTTCTGTGAGTATAAAGATTCCACTGCCTCATTTGTGGAAAGATCAACTTCTATAAATCCCTCCCACCGATGGACATAATAAAATAAAATGTAAGTTTAAAATAAAAAATAAAAAGCAGTTGTTTCCCATTGATTTGAGGATGCTAACTGTAGAATGTAAGACAGGCATATAGAAATGTGAAATCATAAGAGCCTGTTAAGAAGTTCTAAACCATCCCCTTATGGGATAGCCTGTGCCCATTGTTGGACTGACCAGTAAAGTGAGTACCGGTGTTGAATTTCATTTTGCATGTTGGATGCAGTAATCTTTAGTTCACTGCAATCAGGATTTACTTACTGTTAGTCACAAGTTTCAAGGCATTTTGCTGTAGCCCATTCCAGGGTGGCTGGATCTGCAGGAATATCGTCAGTCTTCAGGTTCCTTGCTTGAGTGAGTAATTCTGCAGTTTTATCAGGGTTAACTTCTCTCAAACTCTTGACATCAATCTTGTTCAGGAGGCTGCCCAGTTCTTCTCCAAAAGCTCCATACCTCCCCACACTAATGTGCCATGTAACAAGCCAGTTGTAGTCTTTTTATATTGCCATCTTTGTAATAATTTGAATCATCTGTGTCTTGTTCTTGGATCTCCATCTCTCCATACTGATTGCATGTTACAGCTGTCCAGTGTCTTTTGTTCTTTGCAGGACAATTCCTCATAAGGCAAAGATGATTTGATTGGAGAAAGATGTACTGTAGATATTTGGATGTGGCAAGATTTCATATGTCATGAGACCATTGAAGCTCTAATCCATCTTGCTCTTTTGGGGATCATTTCCACTTAATAAGAGTTTGACTTTTGGGCCGCACCTACACAGATAAGTAGGCCTTTTCACACCCAGATAATGCGGGCATTAGTGTCACAGTCTCTAAAAGATATTGGAAGTTGGCACTTTCAGCTTGCATTAGCTTGAGTTCCTGGCACCCAGACCATGACATGTAGTGGGGGAATGTAGATAGTCTTGGGGCATCAAAGGTATATTAGCAAGTGAATGCAAATGGAATTTTCTGAGTCAGGTGCAGTGAGAATTGAAAATGAAAGGATTCGCTAGATCAATCACTGCATGCCACTCCTGTGTCTGTTTGGATGTCATAAATGACAGATGAAATAGAGGACTACTGTGCTTATTGACGGAGCAACTTTATTGAGGCCGCTATAATCAATTTTCCGAGAGCCAATTTGCTTCTTACAGAGCAACAGGACTGTTAAAAGAGCAATATGCAGGATGAACTACTACTGACTAATCTGATTTCTTTCAACCCTACCAGCAGCCCTTGTTGGACTACAGAAAGTGAGAATGACCACAGGTGTCCAGTTTGTATTTCCTCTCACCGCCACATTTGGAACACCTAACTGAATCTCTCCAACAATCTCTACTCTCTAAAAACATATCTACCCCAAGATTTTGTCAGGAAATTGTAAACTCAAAATATTAGCCATAATATTAAACATAAAGCCATATGTTCATGGAATATGTGACTGTTGTTTGTACTACCTTAGTTACTCTTCACCTAGACCCTCTATGTGAATTATGGAGCCTACAAACTTGGAATGGTTACCCTTCAACACTGTTATCTCAGCCCCAGTGTCTACTAAGGCTAAAACTTTGGTGGGGTTGGTTTACTTGTGCTCTGACCGATGCTTATGGCTTCCTCAGCATTAAGAATTATCTTATCTGTTACAGTATCCCATTCACACAGTAACCATACTCTCATGCAGTGTCTACTTATAAAGTTTAGTTATTTTGGTTAGTGTTAGTTGTGTGAAACCTCTCACTACCTTATTTAAAGGCTCCTTTGCATCACAGTCCCTGTGGACCCTTAGTTTTCTCATCTGCATGACGAGTGAACTTTAAAGCTGTCCACTTTCTTGCCATCATCATCATCAGAGGAAACATATGAGTATACTTCACAGCAGGGCCCTTTAGTGTTTTTTTTCTGGAGTTTGATGGCACTTTACCCCTGTGAGAGTACTACAGTTAAGTTTATTTATTAGCCGAGTGTTATTCTCCTGTAATTCACTCTTGTGGGCATTGTTGTTTTCCAAACATTCATTTGTTATTAACAATTTTGTTTTACATCAGCTAAATATTTTACTAGGGCCTGACTCTTTACTTTTTACTTATTTCTTAAAACATGTAATATAATCCAACCAACTTCTGCCGTAGCCCAGCACCATTGTGCAGAATAGACTCCTCATTGTAGCATGATATTGAAACACAAAAATAACTTTGGCAGCTAACTGACTAAATCACACAAGGAAAAATATCAATTTTATGAAAAAAATTATTAAAACATTATATTTTGTTCATTTGGTTAGTAACTGACAATATACATGATTCTGGCAAAATCCTGCCAACTACACCATTTGTTGTGGTTCATGGTTTTGGGTCAATCAATATGGTGCAATGGATTTCAGTATAACTGTTGTGTTAAATGTAAACACTACTACAGTTTTTGGAATCTCATGCAATTGAATAGTACCCCAAAGCCAAACTAATTTATTTTAGGAATTCTGGCAGAATTATTTCTTAGCAGCTAACCCCAACATTGACAAATCACTCAAACACACTGCTGCTGCTTAGATAATAATTATTTAATACAGCAAGTTAATAAAATATAACAATGCTAGCTAAATAATTGTCTTAACAATATAAATTATGTTTAGTACTACAAATGGTACATATGATATGCTTGACAAACAGACTAGCAATGTACTTAAAAGAGTGAAATGTAAATAAATATATAAAATGTATACAAGTTTATACTTAGCCCCAGGTAATCTTATGAGCTTCATCTGGATCAGTTGGTTCATGGTTGTTCTGAAGGAAGGGTGGATAGTTTGGTCACATATTCACTGTTCATCAATCACTGCAATAATGTCCCTTTGCAAAATTACAAGCCCCTACTAGAGTCACACCTTCCAGCCCCCAAACTGAACTAGTTACTGTGGAAAACACAAACAAACACATCCATTGTTTGAAAGTAACCCTTACACTGCTGGTAACTTCCAATTTAAAGAAAGGGAACCCCTGAATATAAAAGTGAATTATATGGTAGTAAAACACAAAATATCATTGTCACAACAGGGTGAGAGAGAGCAGACAAGGTGAGATCGTATCAGAGTTCATGCACAATTAGTAGGTTTCAAGCACAAGAGTAGATTATCTCTCTCGTTCTCACCTATAGGGGAGAAGATATTCATAGAGGGTTTTGGGAGGGGAACGAGGCAGGGGGTAGCTACAGCAAGTCACAGAAGTTACACTTAATAGCATCAACTTTGTTTTTGAAATGAAAGGCACGATTTTGGGCAATAACACTGAAACAGGATGGAGGAGCAGGGGGCATAGGAGAGCATTAAATGTTGAAAAGAGACATGAAGGACGTGATGAGATGGTTGATATTCATGTTGAGAAGTAGAGTTGCTTGAACTGAGAGAACAGAGTTGTAGGAGCACAGCATGAATTTATAATACAGATAATCCTCCTTGAGGGGTGATTTCCTAAAACGACACTCGGCTGTATGAGCACATTTTTGGAGGTAACATGTCTGCTTCATGGTTGTTGGTTGCTTCTGCTTGCATGTTTGGCAGCAACAGAGGCAATGGCAGATGGACATGAGATGGATGGAGATAAAGTGTGCTACTAAGTAGGGAGGGGTGGAGTTAGATAGCAGTCTTAGGAATTGAGTTGGGGGGCTGTTTAGTAGTTGGCTGAGGTACAGTGGGGTGGAAAGTAAGAATGTGGGAGTCAGACCATGGAAAAAGAGAATGGGAGAAGTACGAGGTGGCACTTATACATTTTACATGAGTGTAAAAATGTATGTGTGTGTTACCACTGTTATCTTTTCTAAGTCTCCAGAAATGTCTTGTTCCTTCTGTTAGAATTATTAACCAATTGTATTGAATTACAAAAAAAATCTGAAAACAAACAAAAAAGCAATGCTTCTTGATGTTATCCGTTGTGATGTTAACATGTATTGGTACAGATCATAATTTGCAATAGTTTCTTGTACCTCTATCATGTTAAACACTTCCATAAGGTATGGTATGACTAAAAGAGGAAGTTTAAGTAACTAGGAGGCGAGTATATATACATGTATATTTGATCATAAAATTGTAGTGTTATAATAAGGGGTGTGGCTTAGTATCAATTTTGTCTATAATTAAAGCCAAATGTTATAATGTAATTCTACTTTGGCAGGAAAATACCTAACAAAGGATACTATGTGTTTTTAAGGAAAATTAATGTCAGAAGGGGCCTCTTTTGTGTAGAGTATACAGAAAAATCTAGTCTGCAATTTCGGTTCAAAGGTTATGGTAACAAGTAGACCTTCTGGCTGGAGAAATATGATCATCTATCCTTGACTTAACAGGAACCATTTACTGTAGCCAAACAATACAATGGACTCTTGTAATTTAAGTAAGATGGTACATATCATGCAGTGTATTCATTTTTTATACTTGATCTTCCTTCCATGTCTGTTGATGCATAAAGCATTTTCTCAGCAGCTCCTCTCTTCGATGCCATTTCACTGATGTATTCACAAATGCTCTGAGTTTCAATCCAGACCCTGGCTCTGGCACATCTCAGACCCCACCACCCTCTTTCCAGCTGGTGTACAGTCTCTGTATATTGGTCCTGGGGGCAGAAACCCCTGTTTATTCTGAGGAGCTAGGTAAACTGAGGAGGTACAACTAGGTAATGGGCTAGCCTGGACAACTGCAACAACCTTGAGCCACCTGCATACAGTGGTCAGAGTAACTGACTAACAATAGCTTATTCAGTTTATAGCAGTGACTTTACTGGCTGAGCAGAATAGGAATATGCATTCCTACGGTGCTAGGTAACTTCATATTACCCATACATGCATAGAGTTAGTACTGTTTTATCTATTCCTGTCCAACACACAGGCCATGGCATGGGAAGAAGGAGCAGGATTGTTAAAGTGAAATGCTGTTGCTATTTATTTATTCATTTATTTGGGGTATTTTCTCCATATTGAGTCTTGCCATATGTATAAAAAATGCCATACAGTAAGCAAGCATTACCTTATTTAAAAGGCAACATAGAGTGTGCACTTTATTTTTAATTTAGAACATAAATTTCTAATCAATATATATTGGTTTTTGAATATCCTTTTGACCTCTGTTTATTGGACATTTTTTCAGTTAATGTTGAACTACCTCACCCATAGTTAAGTCTATATAGAATGGATATAAAACTGTTTTCCTCCTAATTGTTAAAAGACTGTGTCTGGGATTTATTTGTATTTCATAGTATATTGTAGACTATTCACTGAAGACATTGTTTAAATGGGAGGAAGCATATAATCATTTAAAATGATTCTCTAAGTGAGCCTGTGACTTGACTGCCATGTACCTCTGCCCGCTGCTAATTTCTTGAGATAATCTATTTTTCTTCCAAGCGAGAATTTATCACATAGTCTAGGGAGATGCTGTTCTCAATAGTTTCCCTGCTGATGCGATACATGCAGATACCATTTATCAATATCCCTTCTAAACTGTACTTGGAAAGTTTTTTTTTAAACTGCAATTTGCTCATATTATCAGAGTTTTAAATAGCACTAGTTAGATGTTAGCAGTGTTGGGTAAAGATTGTACAATCACTATAATCGTATTTGCCTTGGGCTTAATGAGTAATATTGTGTGCTTATACTTGTAGAAGCCAAATACATATTCGGTAGATACACAATAATCTTTCTATTGTAGTGTCAAAAAAAAAAAAAAACTTATATTCTTGTCTACAAATTCAAATGTGCACAATCATGTGAGAAATGAACCTTTACCAAAACTTATGTTGCATACTGTAATATGATTATGCAATAATGCAAAAGTAGAAGAAAAGAGAACATTTTCATTTAATACAACGCAAAACTAATATTTAGCTAAATTAAGCAAACTATTGTTAAGTAATAGCGGGGAAATGCATAAATAATTAATTCTGTTACAGAGTGAGTTGCATTTACTAAACTAATCCTGGTGCACTAGATGTCTGGATCCAATGTATATATATATATATATATATATATATATATATATATATATATATATATATATATATATATATATATATATATATATATATATATATATATATATATAATAATATGCACGTGCCCAGCACGCCATGAAAGTACATTTTATTTTGTCACTGTCGATGTTTCAACTATGGAAAGGTTTTTTTTCAAGCCTTCAGTGCTTTCACAGCTAACTCTATTTACATTGTACGACTGTGACACAGCAATATAAAGTGCATAGTCTATTCACTAAAATTCGACAATAGCAAGAGGAGGTCAAAATTGTGAGGTTGAATTTTACTTAGAACAAAATTTAAATTGAACCTCCCAATTCGACCTCCTTGCATTATTTATTTAAAAAATTTGACCTACACCACCCCCCTCACCTAAAACCAATTCCAGCTGCCATATCAAAAAGCAAAAAAAGATTACTATTCACTAAAAAATAAAGAGAGTTTTATTTGGGAGGTGAGTTGGACTTTGACATTGGCATCCTTTAAAAGTGGTGAGTTGCATTAAAAAATATAAAATGTGACAATTGCCCCCTCTTTAATAAGAGGTAGAAAAACATTACAACATAGATGCCCAGTGGAGTTACCGTCAGTTGAATCTTGTTTCTAGATTAAATAAACTGATTTATTCTTTGATCAAACATAGTAAGGAACAGGCCTGGCTTAAATGGGAATCAGAATTAAACAACACTTTTACTCCAGATGATTGGTTAAGTGGTCTCTTATTGGTAAAAAAAACATGTCCACTGTATTAATTTACAGGAGATCCATTATAAACTCATCTTCCAATGGTATTTAGTTCTAACCAAACAGAATAAACCTAGAATAGGTTCTCAATATCCTCATCATTAGTCTGTTGGAGGTGTGGGAAAGATCCTGGTTCCCACTTTCGCATTTTGTGGGACTGTCCTGAGTTACAGGAAATGAAGAGCAACTTAGATCTTCTTTTAAGTCATATATTACATAGGAAACTTCAGATTTCTGTACAAACACTTTTTTTCCATATTGATCTACCAAGTTGTGGCAGTCTTCAAACTTCTCTGTTGATTCACATCTTCTTGGCAGTAAAATGATGTCTTGCTAGAAGGTGGAAAGCCCCGGGCTAGGTCGTATGGAGCGAAATAATGGGACAAATAGATTTTCAATACAGAGTGGAAGCTGGATTTTATCAAGATTGTAAAACTATGATAATTTATAGGGAGATATGGTACATTAAATCACTGACCTGACATTATTAGCCTTTCATGGGGTCAATTCCTATTTGACCCATCCCATCCCTATGCGACCCATTAGACCACACTTCAACATGATTGTACCAGCTGATACATGTAGATGCCAGTGTCCTGCTCATTAAGCCATTCATGGTGCTTTGATCTATGCGATATATTTTCTGCATTTTGAAAAAAAAAATCCATTTCACTTGTGAGTAATGTTATACTAAATTACATGTAACACATTTTAACTGTGTTACACTACTGTTTTTAATTTTCTTTCACTGTGCATACAGAAGTGTATGAAATACTTTTGTTGACCTTTGAATTATTTAGATAATATAAAAAAATATAAAGGATGACAATTAAATGTTTTGAATATTGCAACAAAACAAGCTCATGCAGTTATACAAAGGTGCACAAACTTGATGACTAGCAATACAATGCTTTATGCTGTTTCTCATAGGGTTAATGAATGACTGCATCTTATTTTTCCATTGAAATGTCATATAATAAAATTGCAGTTTGGTTTGATTCATTGAATTTTATAGAGCAAAACCACAGCATAATGAAATTTCTTTTTCTACCTTTGAGCACCACAAAAGTAGTTAAATTATTAACTTTATTTAATTGAGTTGTTAATATTTAATGAGTTTTTTGTTGTTCACCTTTCTCTGCATAAAGATTATATGAAATACATGCTATTTTCTGAGTCTCCTTCCCTTCGTAGGTTACACAGTCTGAAGGATGTTCAATGTAATATAGGAACACACCTAGCTATTTGGATTCAGAAATTTGTAATTCATTTCTTCAGGGCAGTAGTGGTGTCATTTTGTTTGTGACATGATGACTGCCTATTAAAATCAACTATACTGAAAATGAAAAGAATATGAGTTCTAATTCAGAACATCGATCAAAGAAATGAATATAAGCTAATGTCAGTGTTGAATCAGGTCATAAATGTATTGCTTTTTAAAAGCAATCTACAAGCTATCTAGCAATAAACTGTATAAGATAAGTGCTCCTTTTAAGGCAGCACAGCCACAGACAATAACATATTGTAGTGATAAAAAAAAAAAATAGCAACCATTTCAGTGAGCTATTTGCATTGCTTGTTAAAAGCCACTCACTGCGTACCAGGCAGTATTTGAAAGTCACTTCCTGCCATTACTGGCCAATGGTGTGCTTAATTTAGCTGCACATTCATTGTCATAGGATTTCTAATCTTTTGTTTTTCTATACCTATGGCATCAACACAAGCCCCAAGTTCCCGATTGCATCCTTTGGTGTTTTCGTTTATGGCCTTGAAGCTTTTGAACGTACCCACCCAAGTTATCACACTATGGGACACATCTTCAAGAGTTCTGTTAGCTTCTAAACCATTGCCTACTATACTTCTGCAATCATCCTAGAACATTTGCTTCTCATTCCAAAAAAGTGCCTCTCATAATTTCACATTTGGCCTTTTCAGAGGTAAAGTCTTGTCTTGCACGTCAGTGCTCCAAACAAAGGTACACATATCTCATTGGAATCAAATAAAAAATGATCTTTAATGCTGACTTTTTTTAAGCAAAATAACAAAGAGTCCAACATCAATTTATCCAACAAGAAAACATAGGAACTAAAAATCACATGTGTTTGGTGCTAGAGTCACTTAATCCTCTCTAAAGCATAATAAACTATAAAAATATATTTTTTTTTTTAATAATTGCTTCTTCAGAGGAAGCAAGGGTTAAACAAAAGTTTAGTGTCCCTTTAAGATAAGGGAACCAAATTGTTTCTTGGTCTATAAAACAAAAAGTAAAACTAAGTAAAGTTTATTTTTTTCAAATAATTTCCTTCTCTACTTGAGGGACCTTGTTAAAATACAAAAACCTTTCAATGCATCAATAGCAGTGATTTTACTAAAAGACCATAGAAACAGTCTTGTTCACTAAGCCTGCATGTGAGATATTTTTACTTCTTTGTATTCTTGAGAGAATAAATGTTTTTAAGTAAGGACAGTGTGGTTGATGCGGGTTATTGTTAATCTAAATTTGGAATCAAGAAGAAACACTTATTTCAGATTTAACTAGTTTCTTTGTATTGGTACAAGTGAGCCATTCCCGAGTGGGTACTATCCAATATGGTATGGCTTCTTTTTTTTTTTTGCACTGCCCATCCTCAGTTTGAGCTGGGCTCCTAAGCCCTTTTTCTAGTTAGAAATATTCTTGTTTGAAAAAAAATGTAATAGTTAATATGATTGTATGTAAAAAAAAAAAAATAAAGACAGCAGAGATTCCCTATAAGCATGCAACATACAAAGTAGACTGATAAACTCACATATAGACACAGACAAATGAACTTGAATAATGTCATTAATTTATAAGCATTGCAAGGGGAGCATGGACAGACAGATGTTTAATGGTTATGTGCCAACTGACATAAAAACATAAGAATTCCAAAAATTACAACAACAGCATCATCAGCATTCTCCTACATTTTGATTTTATAATTTCCAAATGATAGTATACTTTCACTTTCAATGTAAATACATTAATATTTCAGATTTCGACCATGTCATTAAGATCAATTAGTTGCTATTTAAGCAGTCCCATGAGAAATTAGACACTAGGGAATTGATGTTTAAACCGCCTACATTAAATTGTGCCTAATGTATATTGTTAACTCCAGAGCAATAACATTCTAATAACTGTAATGAATCTAGCAAGAAGAATTATATACAAATATTTATACTCATCAAGGTAAAAATCGTGAAAAATGTAACTAAGTGTATTTTTAGACCTGTATGAAAATTATATTGAATTGTTAATAATTGTATGTACGAATGTAAATTGTAAGCAATCTCACCACGGGAAACCTTCAGGATTTTTATTTAATTTTTTTACTGAGTATTTTCTATTTCATCTTAACAATATTTTCTGATAGCATTTATTGATGAGTTGTTCCGGTGTAAATGAGAGGTCACTCTGCTGGTTTCGTTCATACTTGTCTGATAGATCTCAATATGTGTCCATTGCTGACACTGCCTCCCTCCCGTTGCCAATTAAGTGTGGAGTGCCTCAAGGATCTGTTCTTGGGCCTCTGCTATTCTCGCTATTTATAAATGATCTTCCCTCGGTATGTGACCTGGCTCGTGTGCATATGTATGCTGATGATACGGTCATTTATACTTGCGGTACTCAACTATCGCAAGTGGAGTCCGTGCTACAGGATCAGTTTTCTAAAGTTGAAAATTGGATAGCCAACAACAAACTATTCCTCAATGCTGAAAAAACTGTGTCCATGTTGTGTGGGACAAATGCCAAACTACTTAAATTAAACATTCCTCAATTAACCATCAAGACCAAAACCAGTTATAACCTGACCCAGGTAAATTCATATAAGTATCTTGGCATGTGGCTAGATCCAAACGTATCTTTTGGTCTCCATATTGATAAGCTTGTGTCAAAGCTATATCCTAGGATCGGCTTTCTGTATAGAAACAAATCTAACCTAGATTCCACGGTAAGGAAACGTATTGTGCAGCAAATGTTGATGCCGATCTTAGATTATGGAGATGTTGTGTATGATTCTGCCCCGCAGACCCATCTCGGTAAACTCGACACTATGTACAATACATTGTGTCGTTTTGCGCTACAGTGTGATTATAACACGCATCACTGTAAAATGTTAAAAGAGTTAAATTGGCTGACGCTTGCCTCCAGGCGTGCTCTCCACCTAGCTTGCTTAGTTCATAACCACTTCTCTGGAACGCTCCCCCCCTACCTGAGCGGCATGCTCGCTCTTACTCCATGCACATCCCACAATCTCAGATCCTGCACAAACCCTTCACTAGCGATTCCCCACTTCAAAAAGGAAGCAGGTAGAGGTGCGTTCTCTTTCAGAGCGCCTCATATGTGGAATAGCCTTCCGGTTTCTGCTAAATCATCATCTACTATAAGATCCCTGAAAATAAGTATCTCCCAAATCCTCAAATCAGATTGTACCTGTTATTAGTTTACAAACTCTTTTGTATACTGTACATGTTGTTCCTTTTTGTATCAATAATGATTTACCCTGTATGTTCCCCTTCCAACTTGTTTAATATATATATGTATGTATGTATTTTTGAATCTACTGTTAAATGTGTAACTCTGTGTAACTCCATTCTGGACTGGGTCCCCAGGACATACTTGAAAACGAGAGAAATCTCAATGTATTTTTCCTGGTAAAACACTTTCTAAATAAAATAAAAATAAAATAAATTGATCTTAGTTTTAATAAGAAAGGGCTCCCATAGGAAATGTGAACTGATAGTTCAATTATCCTTTAAAATGCCATGCTAAACAGATAGAAAGACAAACTGAAAAAACACTTACTAGAAGGCTAACTAGACAATATTATTTCAAAAATAACATTTTATAATTATAGGTTATAGGTTGGTATCTATAAACATTTTACATGTAATTTAACAAATAAATGTACGCACACTTTTCAGCTTAATTCAGACATGCTTAAGTTTCTATTCTGATATGCTACTAATATCACTAAAGACCTTTAGTACTATGGTCTCATTCCACCACATGAACATTGGCTTTACAAAATATTTATGTCAAACATGATGTCAACATGTTAACATCAATTGCATCAAGAAAATAAAATGTAATCATATTTTTAATACTATTTATGTGATATTCTATAAAGAAAAATATTATTGAAAAAGATATAACAATATGTATAATAATTTATATATATATATATATATATATATATATATATATATATATATATATATCTTGTGGCAGGATGGCCAGGCTCTTTACCATAAACGTCAAATGCACCAGTCGGGATAAAATAGTACTGCAGTTTATTGTCACTTTTGCACAGGATATACAACGTTGTGCTCTCCCACAAAATGAAACAAAAAGAAAATAAATCCTACTCCAACTTGGAGACTAACTAAACAACAGGATTTCTAACTATCCAACTGGCCAGCTAATCCGGTTCCCAGTTTTAAACAAAAGTAAGCACAGTACTTTAAACGGGTTTCACACAATACCTCTTTCCTCAGAGTCTCAGGCTTAACTGCCTTCTCTCTCCCAGCTGCTGGACTCTGCCATGACTTCAGAGGCTAACCTTTTAAAACCCCAGTAAATTACATTCACCTGGGTGATAATAGTCAAGGAGTGACTCCCACCAATTAACCCCATCATGCTGGGAATAGAGAGCGCTCCAATCTATTACTAACATAGAAAGCCTCTCTGACCTTGCCACAATATATATATATATATATATATATATATATATATATATACCTTACTATGCACTTGATAAATGTATCTACAAATTACTTCTAAGTAGCTCTAAGTCTCAATAGCCAGGAATCCATATCAAAACTATCCCAAAGCCAAAAAAGTATTACATGGCTTGTGTCACAGTAGCTATCCTTGAGTTGGATTTGGAAATACTTTGAACTTAAATGTACATAGCCATGCTGTATATTTTCCATAATTAATTTTATTTCTGATTGCATTAGAAAGCACATATTGGGATTTCTTATTTGACTGGTTGCAACAGCTACATTAAGCTCAAACCATCTTTTATTGCTGTCTGCATTTTGATGGCTATCGTTAGAAGCATCCAAGCAACTCGTTAGAAGCATCTAATGACCCCCTATTCCAACAAAAACATTCCTTAATCCATTCAGTATATATATCTGTGCACAAATATATCTTTCAAACAATGAAGTAAAAATGTATTGATAATAATTTAATGGAAAAAAATCTGAAAAACATGTTGAGAATGTTTCTCTTTCTGCTGTGGCCACTGTCACATCCATATACACCCACTAAATGACATAGCATTATGCTTTATTGCTCAAAGCTAGTATATGTTGGAGATGTCACAATATTCCAGGAGCCATGCGCCATATTTAGTGGTGACATCTATTCATTCAACCATAGAATGTTATTTTGTTTTTCACACTTTTATGTTGTTTATATTGAATAATTAGGAACGCAGGTGCTATACATAAAAATAAAAAATATATATCTGGTGCAATAATATAAAACTAAATATAACAATGTTCTCATATGTAACCACAATAGAAAATAAACTCTTGATTGTAGCATTGTTAATGTAGGAAAATGGAAATCTTAACATTAGTTACTCCACAGGAAATGTTACAAACAAACAACAATAAAGACAATGAAAATAACTATTTTGCTCACTTTAAATTGGAGCCATAGGAACAAGACCCAATAATTGTAGGATTGTTATAGGTACACACAATGTATATATCCCTTTCATTTCCTTCTAGCATTTAACCATGGATTAATGAACAATGTACTCGATCTTGATTGTTCTGTTCTCTTTGGAGCTCTAATACAGCCCATTAGATGAAATGTAAAATAACACACACTTCTCTTTTAGTAGAAATGTACTAATTTAGAGAAGCGTAGATTAGTTCAGTTTATAATAGCAGTAACCTTGGGATAAAAGTTTCAAATCTACAGTGTGCAATAAAAATGTAAGTCATTGTTTTAATTTGTATTTGTGTATATGCAAGTTTTCATTCCAGTCTTGGTTTAATAGATGAGCATGAATATCTATTTAGCCTCTTAACTTACATTAACTTATTAATTCAAATGTTATTCTTTAAAGGTTTTGTAGCAAGTGGAAATGGCTTCTTCTTCTTGCCAATACATTCCGTACAGCTTTCAATGAATACTGAAAATATAGCTGTCAGGCTCCTGGCCCCCCACGTCTCTCCCGCAGTGGTTCCCTACCTGGTGCTGCCATCTCGCACTTCTCTATGTCCCTGCCGGGGTCCCCAAAGGTGGTGGTGCTGTAAGGCAGTCCTCACACCTTGCTAGCACTAATATCAGACTGAAGGCAGGGGTGTCCTGTGGCCCAATCATATGCTCCAATTGGAAGGCATGAGGGGGGGAGAGGGGAAGCATATCTCTCCTCACATCCCCATACTGGCTAGCCAGGGGAGGGCGGCCACGTAATGGAGAATGAGTTAGTGACCTGGCATGCTATTTAATGAGCAGCAACTGGTTTGTCAGTACTTGCTCATTTTAAAGCTTGGTGGTGTTTTACAGTGCTCCCTAGTGCTACCCTGTCCTTGCCTGAAGTCCCCTATCCCTCCTTCTATATTTGAATCTCCTGGTTTCTGACCCTTGGATTGTTTATTAGACTCTGTGCTTCTTTCTACCCCTGGCCTTGGCTTATTTACCTTCGTTAACAAACCTTGTCTGTCTGCCCTGAACTTGCCTCTGCCTCATCCCTTGGCACCTTCACTATTGGTAGTTTACAGCAGTTGCTCAATCCCAGCTATTATTATCTGCTGTTATCTCCTTCTATACTATATACTACCAAAATCTCCCTGGTACTAGTCACAAAAATAGCATGCACTATTGGTGTTGATTATTTTCCTTTAAATATGGAATTTAAAACAGGAAGATGAAGATAAAGTTTGGTTGGTTAATACACTTTAAAAAAAAAATTCTTTAAAAAACTAATTTAGGAATATGAAACTTTTCATTATAAGGTTGCATTAACTATAGTGGTAAATTGTATGGTACATTTTTACAGATTGCCCTCTTTCAGGATGAAATCTGGACAAATAAACCAGTGAGTGTTCTAAATCAGGCAAATCTATATTACATTTAGTGACTGGATAATTTAAAAAACATGTTTATTCTTTGTATCAAAAAATTCTTACACACATAAAACTGTTGCTTAGGGCTCTTGCTATTTATCATGCACATATCTACCATAGTAATAAAATCCATGACATTTCAGTAAGAACACAAGTTAATCTATAAACAGGTGTAGTACTTCTGACTTTCTGACTTTAAAAAAAATGTTCACGTGTGTTTCTAACATATAAGCAAGTAAATAATTGCGTGCCCCTAGTATGACTGGCATCTACTTTTTATTGTACATGTCTCTTTATTCCCTGACTTGTAACTACCATGCTTCCCTGGTAAGCAGGCAACAAATTATGGTCTTGACTGTCTGTTAGTGCAGACAGAAACACTGGTTTTGTCAAAGGGGATCAATAGAGGGGGCATTAACCCCTTAAGAAATGATCCTTTGGAACATTTTTTGATCATTCTGGACAGTGGCCATTTTAACATTTCTGCACTGTTTGGGTTTATTGATTATAAGGAGACCCCCCCAAACTTTGGATATTCCATTAGGAAAAAAACTAAAAGCCTGAATATAAGACTACCCTGTAGGAAAAAAGTTCAACTTGTATATATTCACATGTAAATTGCTTTTTTAATAAAAAATTATGGTATCAAAAAATGCATTTCTTGTTTTTATTTCCTTTTATGTGCCAATGCTGCCTCTCTCTTTCCCTTGCCACCAGCTTTCTCTCTCTCTCCCCCCCCCTTAGTTTTGTCTCTCTCTCCCCCTCCCTTTGTCTCCCCCCTCGCTCCCCTTGTCTCTCCCCCCCCCTTGTTTCTCTCTGCCCCCCTCCCTCCCCTTGTCTCTGTCCCCCCTCCCTCTCTTTGGTGCTCTGGTTCTCCCCTACCTCCCCTTGTTGCTCTGGTTCCCCGCTCCCTCCCTCCCTCCCCTTGTTACTCTGGTTCCCCCCTCCCTCCCCTTGTTGCTCTGGTTCCCCCCTCCCTCCCTCCCCTTGTTACTCTGGTTCCCCCCTCACTCCCTCCCCTTGTTACTCTGGTTCCCCCCTCCCTCCCCTTTTTTCTCTGGTTCCCCCTCCCTCCACCCCCCCCCCTCCCTCCCTCCACCCCCCTCCCCTGTTTATTGGTCCCTGGTGGCTAGTGGGGGCAGCCGAGGTATGTCTGCATGATACGTGCAGACATCCTCCATGCTGTCCGACACCTCCGTCTATTATGACGGACAGCTTATCGTGCAGACATCCCCCAGCTGCCCGATTCTCCCTGGTGGCTAGCGGGGCAGCAGAGGATGTCTGTGCGATGAGCGCAGACCTCCACTGCTGCCGCCCGGCAGGACCCGACGGTCGTGCTGGGTGGCAGCAGGGGGAGTCTGCGCTTATCGCGCAGACATCCCATGCTGGTAGAGAGGGGGATCCAGGTCCCCTGCAGCTCTGCGGGGGACCTGGATCCCAGCATTATAGTCTGACCTCAATTTGAGGTCAAATTATAAGACGACCTCGATTATAATTCTGAAAAAAACCTTGTCTTATAATCGAGCAAACACGGTAATTTTCTTCTTTGTCAGTTGCTATAACCACACAGATTATATATTGTTTTTCTCAGGACAAGAAGGGCTTTCTGACTTTAATTTGAAAAATATTTTCCTCATCTACAAAAGCTAATGAAAAAAGATGCTAAACAGATTCTACTATTTCACCGAGTACAGTGATACCCATGCATAGATTTGTTAGGTTGTTTGGGAGCTAAAAGGCCACATTTGGGAGGTTCACTTTTTTATTTTCAAACTTGGAATTTTAACATGCAGACAACCTGTGCCCATTTCCAATTGGGAAGAAGCAAGTAATGGACCCAGTATTCAAATAGGTTTAGTGGAGGTGTTTATTCAGCACACAGACAACGTTTCAACCCTCAAGGTTTTTTTTCTCAAGCCTAGAGGGTCCATTACTTGCTTCATCTACATTTGACGATTAGGGTGGCATCCCGGGACCTCGGCACCTCACCTAAATTGGAGTGCGGATCCGAATCTACTTTTTTCTACCATGTCCCATTGGGGACATTTTCGAAGCTAGCCAGTGTATTTTACCCCATTTTGGTATCTTTAACTGCCAAACAACACCCCAATATGTGTTCAGCAACAACTCCTTGGTACAGGGATACCACTCATGTACAGCTTTGTTTGGTGGCTAAAAGACTTTTTGGGAGGTGTGTATTTCCAACTTGGAATTTTGACATGTAGTCAGCCTGCACTCATGTTACATTTGGGACATTTTTTAAGCTGGCCAGTGTATTTTACCCCATTAAACTAAATATATTTTTTAATTAGACACTCTGGGGTATTTCAAATGGTGGCATTTTAACACTTTAATGCACTAATTCTTCCACCAGCCTTTGTCAAATTTTGTGGTATTAATTGTTTGGTGTGTTTTTTTTCACATACATTGTACTTCAGACATGAATTTAAAGATTTTGGTATGTGTCACTGCCAAACATCACCCCAATATGGGATCAGCAAGATTTCCTGAGTACAGGGATACCACCGATGCATAGCTTTGTTGGATTGTTTGGGGGCTAAATGGTCACATTTTGGAGGTGCACTTTTTGATTTTATAACTTGGAATTATGACATGTAGAGCAAGGAAGGGGTTAAAAGGTCTTATAAGAGCATAACCCCTAAAAATGCACAGACAAGAAAAATATGCTGATGATTTCACCAATAAATATAAAAGTTAAAGTAAATTACTTAGCAGCAAGCCTTGTCACTCACAGTATTTTGAGTGGCAGGTTTATTTGCAATTTTATTAGATTTAGCAAAACTCTATTTTGTGATAACTTATGGCATCCTCCAAGTGTCCTTTAAATAAAATCCATGTTTTGTATTCATCTTTGTAAAGTTATGAACAGGGCACTTTAGAAAAGTGCTGGACATCCTTAAGTTCTTACTACCAATGCCATTGCAATGAAAATTAATTTATCTTACGCACTTTATTTCTATGCTCTCAGGTGAATTGCTACGGTATTGTAGGGAGTAGGGACCAAAGACCCTTCCAAATGATTAGCGTTGAACTAATTCACTCCAGTTCTTAATGGCTAATAATTAATATATGCTCTGTGGGATATAAATCTGACAGCATGTTTAAAGGTGATATTAGTTCAGTAATATTTATTCGCTGACACGCTAAGAGGTTATTTTAAGTAATAGGTAATTTTCCTGTTTTATGGAATAAATGTTCTGCACTTAAATTCATAATGGTGTTTGACATTTTTAAATGGTTTCTTTTAATGACTAAGGCACATAGATTAGCAAATCATTCAACATCCTAGTTGAATGCTAAGTCTATCTGTAATTTTTTTGAGATTAAATATTTCCTTTCTAAAAAAATAAATAAATCTAACTGTGGTTAGTAATTCTCACAATATTATTCTTTAAATTTACACTCATGCAAATGAACTAATGATTTATAGAGTGTTATCATTAATTTTCAACAGTCAAGCAAAATTATTCAAACATTCATACACAATGTCTGAAGGCATAACTCTTTAGTCACTTGTTATTAAGACAGAATTAACGGCAAGGCTCACATTCTGAACAAAGTAAATATCCCAGTGGACATTTTATCACAGCTGGTGAATATATGATTCAATTCAATGAAAGATATAATGATTGAAAGATAATAGTTTAAAATTAGCCTGGCTGACACTAAAGTGATGGAAATTAGAATTTCAGTTTAATGCACATATGTCTTTTTTTCCCCGCATTGCAGCATTTCCACTCAAATGTGGATTTATTCTGTGTCTGTGTTTGTAGGTTATATTATTATATAATTATATAATTTGTTTTTGTGTGAAGTAGGGCGGCTCTTAATTCTTCTATGTTATTTAATCATTTGAAATGACCATGGCTTGTTTCTATTCAATTATATTTTAAAGCATTTTGATCATATATGCCTTTATAACATTCATATTCCTTTGTTAATTTACCTCTGTAAAGTATGTGAACATGAGCAAAAACAGGGCTTTATTTTTCACTATCTTTCTATATATCTATTATCTGATATGGTTATGAACTTTTACTAAAATAATAATCTTGACTCCTTACTTAGTTGAGTCAAGTGTACCTTCTGTCACTGGTATGTGTTTTATTCCCACCTCCCTTCTCTCTAAACTTATGTTTACAAGTATAGGTAATGGTCTGTTCATGTACATTGGGTTTGTAAGTTTCATTTAATCCCTTCATGACTTTACCATTTTTGGAATGTTGTATGTTAATGAAAGTGGCTGTTTTAATTCTTCTGCAGTGTTTGAGTTTAGCTGCAATTTTCTTCTTTGTTATTTGCTTTTGCATTATAAAAAATGATAAAAAATAATGAAAAAAATAAAAACATAACACTTTTCCTGACTGTTATTTGTAAAATATTTTACTAATCTTCAGAAGCTAATCAAAAATCCTGCTTAATAGGTTCTAGTATTGATCCTGACTTTAGAGATACCCTAATGTTTAGGGTTCAGCACATAGCTGTTTCCATTTTTTTTTAAATTAGCATTGTAACACTGTTATCTGTCATGAATCACTGAACCCCCTCTCCCACACATGTACAAGTATATATCCTAGGGTATTCAACTTGGGATATTTTGACACTTTTCACACAGTCATTTTACCACCAATTGTTGCCAAGGTTTGCCATGGTAATTGTTTGTGTGTTTATTTTCCACGCACTATAGGTTTGAATGTACAAGGATTGTTCTATTTTATTTCCAAACACTAAACATGTGTTCAGCAACGTGCCCTAAGTATAGCAGCACCCCACACGTATATATGTGCTAGGTATATGTGGCAGGTAAAGGGCCAAATTTATGATATGGTCATTGAACCTTTGAAATGTGTATTTTTTAAAATGTATTGCTGACTACATTTCCTATAATTCTTAGTCAGCCAAAAGTGACCATAGCATCATAGGAAATGTAGTCTACAGTAGGAATCATAGATTGTTGCCACCCTTTCTAACCTGCAGCTGCATGAATGATATATCCAGCAGCTGCAGGCCCCTATTCATTGCTGCCTCCCAACTACTGCTGCGGCCCACTAGCTGTCTTTTTAAAAAAATATATATATATATCCCTAGAGCTCCACTGACAGACATAACAGATGACTGGTCCTCTAAAGAATAACTTATTTTTATATAATGTATTAGTTTTATCTATTTTTATTATTTGTATTTGAACAAACACTAAATCTAACTCTAGGGTTAGGGATTTGATGAACTCTATTTTATTCTAATGACGGTAAGCACAAAAAAGTATATATTTTTAAAAAATATAAAAAACTTGGGGGTGGGGGCTGGAGGTGCTTAGGGGATCAGGGGTAGACTTTTACCAATATATTTAGTCTCTCCCTGCCCCACGATCGTTGTGGAGCAGTGAGAGACTATAGATGTCAAAACTGGCACTTAGCCATATCATTTTTATTGCAATCTATAATGTATAAGAAAACCCAAAGTAATTGTATGAATTGCATTTTCAACATCTTTCATTTGCCGGTTTGATAAGGACTGGAGATGGTGATATAGTCATTTATCATAACATCATTCCTTCTTTCTATTGCATGATGATTTAGAGGATTGCTACATAGCAATCATTTTGCTGATGAAAATATAATGTCAGAGAGAGATACCTAATACACCATCTGAAGAACCTCAGAGTAGCAGGTTCAACTCCTAGTGGGGTTGACTCAGCACTTCTGCATTGTGCGGCAGAGACAATGAGTACCATTGAACTGGGTAATAGTACCATCCCCTGGATGTATGTGAAAAGATGTACTTGAAAACCAGAGAATATCTGAATGCAACATCCTGGATAAACGCTGTCATTTTAATCAGGTCATTATCATCTACAGAATGACTGTACCTCTCACCTCTGAGAAAGTCTGTAGCAGGCAAAATGTGTCAGATGTATACAAAATGTATAGAAGAAAGGAGTTCCCCATAAGGGGATAGCCGGCTCCACCCGTAGAAGTATGGGTGTAATTCCTATGTCAGGTGGTGCTCTGAATATGTTGTGGACTCAGCAGGTAAAGTAGCAGGATAAAGAGGTTGATTCGAGCACTCACCAGTTTTAGACAAAAGGAACATCCATGAAGTGATGGTAGAAAAAAATTTGTGATTTATTCAGTATAAATGCAGGAAAACATGGAGACGTAGGACATGGAAAGGCAGACAGGTCGCCTTACGCGTTTCGTGCCTGAATGGCACTTAATCATAGGCTAAAGTGCTGACATATGTAGCTAGTTTAAATACAAAATTGAACCAATCGTGTGAAAGGTCAGCGGTGATTGAGATTGACACAACACAGCATGTTGAAAAAAACATATTATAAACGAAAAGTGACAGATCTTTGCAGTATATTGATAAAATATATAGTGTAATACATAAAAAACTCTAAAACTAGGTGGCAAAGTGGTAGTGAGTAGATAGTATAATTATACAAAACATTATTTTGACTAAGTATATGAATAAGTATACACAATGTAATCATAAAAACAAATATATGTAATAAGACAATATAAATCTAAGCTAAGACAATAGTCCGCAATTGAAAAAATGCAGGAAGGTGCTACAGGATAAGAAAAAAACTACCCTGAAATAACAACAAGAAAAAGAGAATAAAGTTGAAGATAAAAAAGTTATATGATTTAGTATACATCATTTATTGGTAAAATAAGAATGGACAAGAAAGATGATAACATATCATGAATATCTAGCAATTATTGTTGAGGTAGCATCGTCCTGCATTCGTTACTTTGCAGAAAAAGTACAAATATTTATACTGAATAAATCACAAATTTTTTTCTACCATCACTTCATGGGTATACAAAATGTAGTCAATCCAGACATGTCCCTGTTAAATCTTTTTAACAGTCAACAAAGTTCTCCATTTTAAATATTCACACAAGGGATATACGTGTAGGAGGAAACCAAGTTATCGATATAGCTATTTCGACTCTTTGTGTTTATTTAAGTAATAATTTTTTTATTATTAATCTCTTTAACCGTTTAATTAAAAATATTGTGATGTTTATCTACACCATATTTCTGTCCTGTAAAATAATATTTCCTATTTTAGTAGATTTTAAGTTAAAACCATTTTGCACCTTAATTTCCCATTTATATTTTATATGTGCTTAAATATATATGTTAATAAAAATAGCAAAAGTAATCTGTATGCTATGCATACAGTTCTAACCTGTCTTGATTTCATTGAGAGTTTCGATATACATATTTAAGAAGTGAAGTGAAAAAAAACAACAACAGAAATATAAACTGCTAGCATGCTGATAAATATTAGATAATGTTATATTTCAAATAACCTAACAAATAAAAAGATGACATGTGTTGTTATAATTAAACTGTTCAAATATGACCATATGCTTTTAGAAGGCGACTAGTATGGTTAAAGGATACCAAATCGGGAAATGACACACAGGGACTCCAGCAGGATTTTGAAAAATACTGTATGTAAACAGTGAAGGCTTTATTAAATTTCCACTTTTTGGTGAAAATAATAGCAAGTAAACAATTGCTTGACATGTTCCATGATGATTTGTCATAAGCCAATGTAACATCCATAACCATTCTTAAATATTTACATATGAGGAAATAAACTCAGAAAACAGGTGAGTATGAGAAGTGTTTCCACCAATCAAAGAGAATTTAATCTCAGTAAAAAAAGGTAGCTTAGAAAACTTGGAAATGGACTGAGGCAACTAAGTGTACAATAGAAACTCATGTAATAGCACAAGTATCAGCATATATTGAAAATATATTGAAAAAATTAAACTTGAAAAGAATTGTTATTAATAACATAATACCATCTTGGATATTGGCCCACATGCTTAACAAACCCCCCACATCAATACAAAATGCCATTAAATAGTCTCATGTCTAACTCTGTAAGAAGTATGCTAAACTTATAAAAAAAAATAAAGTCCCATAATGGTTTCCTGATGAGGCACGGTAATGTGTAACAAGAAAAACAAAACACAGTATGTTAATCTTATAGTGGGAAAAAAAAAAACATTAAACACTAGGCTTCAAAACTTTAACCCCAAGAAAAAGTATTAACCTTCTTGAGCAAAAAAACCCCCCTGAACTGGATGTATAGTGTGGGTTTTAAAACAAATTCCAACCACCCAAAAGGTGTTAACCTTTCTTTTATAATTCTTACATAACTACAAAAGGATTTCAGAATATAAGAGGAAAACATGTACCCCTGTGCCCGTGATATTGATTAAATAAGAGTGTGAGAAAACACAATTATGTCTAAATAATGTACTGAATACATGTGTGAATGAAAACATTGAAATAAAAGTGAAAAATTTACATAACATGAAGAAAAATGTGATCCACAATGATTCTACTAAGATTACCATAAATTATGACAAAAAAAACTGAAAATAAATACAAAGATGATCTGTATGTGCCACAATAATATGTAATGCAAACAATACATTTATTTAGGAAATGAAAAATCAATAAAATATAGTAATGCTGGTATCCCTGAATTATATTTCCTTCCATAAATAACAATAACATAATATGACACACATAGATTAGGTAATCTCATATTAACTGCTGAGATAATATGGACACAAAGTTCTCACTCAGCTCTAATGATTTATGATAAAGAAAAATTAGAAAAAATGTCAATGCAAATCACATAATGTTATATAGAATATAATAACAACAGTCATCTATTTGAAGAGTCCAGTACGTAAAACGTGACTCTATGATACAAAACAATGTATTGTAGTATGAGCGCCAAAATTCAAAGTTATGGGAAAACCTTTTGGAAATAGATGTCAAGCAAAATCCTTAATCTGCATTTAGACATGTATAACATGAGCAAATCAATGTTTAAAAGCATGGATAACATCATACTCAAAGTGTAATGCTACAGGACAGCATATTTTCAAAGTAAATACCTAATAAACTTACTGTTGACATAGAATCCTAAATGTGTCACCCCTTTTTCTCAGGGGGCTTATGAGAACAATTTTCAGATCGCCCTTAGATCAATTACTAAAATGTATAGCAATAGGAGAAATCCTTTTGTTACTCCCCTTTGTCAAATCAGCTTAAACCCTGGTAGATGACTTATTGTTACCTTGGATATTGAATATACGCTCCTGAATGTATTTATTTAGGGGCCTTGTAGTTTACACTAGACATGTGCAAAACTAAAATTGTCGTTTCGTTTTCGTCCATTCGGACAAAAATGTTATTTATTTAGTCTAAAACGAATTTCGTTCATTAATGCATTCGTTTCAGACGAAATTCGTTCATATTATTCGTTCGTTTTATAGAATACAATGTAATACTATTGGCTTTCTATAAACCGAACGAGAGCCCCATTCATAAGAAATTCTTCTGAATGGGGCTCTCGTTCGGTTCATAGAAAGGCAATAGTATTACTTGTATTCTATAAGCCGAAAGTCTATAAACCGAACGACATTCGGTTTATAGACTTTCGGCTTATGGAATACATGTAATCCTATTGCTATTCTATAAACCGAACGACTTTCGGTTTATAGAATAGCCATAGGTTTACATGTATTACATAAGCCGAAAGTCTATAAACCGAAAGTCGTTCGGTTTATAGGCTGTCGGCATTTAACTATACAGAGACAGAGTCTCCATTCATAAAATTATGAATGGAGACTTTGTCTCCGTGTAGTAAAATGCCGAAAGTCTATAAACCGAACGATCGGTTTATAGACTTTCGGCTTATTTAATACATGTAATCCTATGGCTATTCTATAAACCGAACGTTCGGTTTATAGAATAGCATTAGGAATACATGTATTCCATAAGCCGACAGCCTATAAACCGAACGTTCGGTTTATAGGCTGTGGGCATTTTACTACACGGAGACAAAGTCTCCATTCATAATTTTATGAATGGAGACTCTGTCTCCGTATAGTTAAATGCCGGCTTTTAACTATACGGAGACAAAGTCTCCATTCATAATTTTATGAATGGAGACTCTGTCTCCGTATAGTTAAATGCCGGCTTTTAACTATACGGAGACAAAGTCTCCATTTAAAATTTTATGAATGGAGACTCTGTCTCCGTATAGTTAAATGCCGGCTTTTAACTATACGGAGACAAAGTCTCCATTTATAATTTTATGAATGAAGACTCTGTCTCCGTATAGTTAAATGCCCACAGCCTATAAACCGAACGTTCGGTTTATAGGCTGTGGGCATTTAACTATACGGAGACAGAGTCTCCATTCATAAAATTATAAATGGAGACTTTGTCTCCGTATAGTTAAAAGCTGGCATTTAACTATACGGAGACAGAGTCTCCATTCATATGAATGGAGACTTTGTCACCGTAAAGTTAAAAGCCGACAGCCTATAAACCGAACGTTCGGTTTATAGGCTGTCGGCTTTTAACTATACGGAGACAAAGTCTCCATTCATAATTTTATGAATGGAGACTCTGTCTCCGTATAGTTAAATGCCCACACCTATAAACCGAACGTTCGGTTTATAGGCTGTCGGCTTTTAACTATACGTTTGTCTCCATTCATAATTTTATGAATGGAGACTCTGTCTCCGTATAGTTAAATGCTATTGTATTCTATAAACCGACTCTATTTCGGCTTATAGAATGCAATAGTACTACGAATGAACGAATGATTTTCGTTTATTAACCATTTGTTCATTCGGCTTTCGTTAGCTTAGCATTTTCGTTCTTCGTTTTTCGGGCGAATGGACGAAAATGCAATTTTCGGACGAAAAAAATGCATTTGTCCGAAAACGAATGCACATGTCTAGTATATATTCAGTAAATTGCTTTTTTAATAAAAAATTATGAAATAAAAAAATTCTTGTTTTTATTTCCTTTTATGTGACAATGCTGCCTCTTTCTTTCCCTTGCCCCCAGATTTGTCACTCTCCCCCCCTTAGTGTTGTCTCTCTCTCACCCTCCCTTTGGCTCCCCCCTCGCTCCCCTTGTGTCTGTCTCTTCCCCCCTTCCCTCCCCCTGTTTCTCTCTGCCCCCCTCTCCTTGTTTCTCTCCCCCCCCCCTCGTTACTCTGCCCCCCCCCCTTGTTATTCTGTCCCCCCCTCACCTGTTTCTTGCTCCCTGGTGGCTAGTGGGGGCAGCCGGGGGATGTATGCACTATACATAATAGACGGAAGTGTCGGGCAGCATGGAGGTTGTCTGCACGATTTGCAGACATCCCCCAGCTGCCCGATTCTCCCTGGTGGCTAGCGAGGCAGCGGAGGATGTCGTATGAATGGGAACTCAATTTCGGTTTATAGGAAGCCAATAGCATTACATGCATTTCATAAACCGAAAGTCATTCATGTCGGTTTATGGAATGTAGTACAATGCTATTGGTATTGAATAAACCGACTCTATTTCGGTTTAGAATGCCAATAGCAAGAATGGATGAATGGACGAATGAACGAATGATTTTCGTTTATTAACCATTTGTTCATTCGGATTTTGTTAGTTAAAATTTTCGTTATTCGTTTTTCGGACGAATGGACGAAAATGCTATTTTCGGACGAAAATGCATTCGTCCGAAAACGAATGCACATGTCTAGTTTACACAAATCTTTCCAAGTTTAATCTTTCCAATGTGTGCCGATACTACTGCTGTTATGCGAGTCTCAACTTGGGAGTAAGTGTTGGATAATATAATGTTTCATGTTTTATGTTTATGTTATGTTGATTCTATTCAATCCATATGTATAATTTGTTGCCTCTAAGCAACTTTTTTTTGTTGCTAGGACTAAATTAACCCCATTTACTTTATTCTCTTTGGTTGGTGGAAACACTTCTTATACTTACCTGTTTGCTGATTTTATTTAATCACGTGTATACCATATTTACTGGAATATAAGACAAGGTTTTTTTTCACAGCAAATGCTTTGAAAAATACCTTTTTTCTTTTATTCAAGGTCATTATAATCAAACCTAAAATAGAGCTGTAGGGGACCTAGGTCCTGCTCGCAGGCAGTCGGTGGGTGTCTGCACGATATGCGCAAGCATCCTCTGGTGCTGCCCGGGACCTCGGCCTGGACTTCTACAACAGAAGCCGGGAGGTCACGTGACCATCCGGTGGTCCGTCATAGAAGACGCAGTGGAAGTGTTGGGTAGCAATGGAGGAGGCAAGAGGCACTGTGGGGCAGCATTGGCTATGTCTGGGGTACAGATGGGTGTGAGGGGATGGATTGGATACGTTTGTGGGCAGATGGCTGTAAGGGGGGCAGATTGACTAATAAAAGGAAATAAAAACAAGACATGCATTTTTGTTTCTACCATTATTTTTATGAAATATGAAAAAGCAGATTATATGTGAATATTAACAAGTACAACTGTTTTTTTCTGTAGGATAACTCTTATATTAAGGCTTCACATTTTTTTCCTAAATGAATATCCAAATAAATATCCAGTGCTCAGACTCCAGACATGCTGTAATGATACTGATGTTGGCAGGTTTTGGAGTCCAGCAGCCAGGTCAGAAAGGCCTTCTGTCAGAAGCCCCTGAGCTTTCAGTGACAATCTGGTCTTTAGCAGAGCTGAGAGGCTGGAACAAAAAGTAGAAGTGTAGTCAGAAGTGTAGGCAAGCCAAGGTCAGTAGGTAGGAGAAATCAGAGTAATCAGATGGTCCAAATCAGTATCAGGTAAATAGAGATCAGTAGAAAGCTTGATTATAATGCAGGCAGGAACCACAATAATTTGGCAAAGGTACAGTGACAGGAACTGGCTTTTATAGGCAGTGAGTGAGCACATGACAAGACACAGCTGTTAAGAGTTGATAATTATAACAAGGCTTTGTATATGCATTTTGTTGTTACTAGAACCGAGGCTAAAATGTAAAACACAGACTGGCAAACTGGTAAAGAAGAGGGCTAGGAACATGGAAATTTGAGTTCAAGTCCAGGCACAGTCAGTTCCTGACATATACACAGGGAGTGCAAAGTAGGTGCTGGAGCATGTCATGGTTTGGTTCCATCTGCATACATAGGTAAGCTTGTGAGTGTAATTGGTATGTTGGGGTAAGTCTTGTGAGTGTAATCACCATGCTAGGGCAAATCCTGGGTACAATCTGAATGCTGGTGTAAGGCTTGGTTTAAATTGGGTATGGGGGTAAGCCATGGGTGTCATTCAGGTTCTAGGGTAAGTGCTAGATTAGGTCCTGGATTTTGATGAAAGTCCTGGGTGCTGGAGTAAGTCATTTGAGTGCAGTCTGGGGTAAGTCATGGTTTGCACTCAGGTACATGGGTGCAAACTGGATGTTGAAGCAAATCCTTGGTACCATCTGGGTGCTGGGAAAAACCATCAGTTCCATCTGGGTGCTGAGGTTAGTCATATGAATGCAGTCTGTGTGCTGGGGTAAGTCATGGGTTTTGGAGTAAGACATGGGTGCAGACTGGCTGTTGAGACAAATCCTGGGCACCATCTGGGTGTTAGGGTAAGTCCTGTGAGAGCAATCAGCATGCTGCAGCAATATTTTAATTGGACAGTCTTGACTGTCAATACCCCAGACCATATAAAGGCCAACACCCCTTCAATCAAAAATCAAACACATAATGTTTATAAATGGTTTAGGGAATTAGCCCCAGCTTTAATCACCCATTCCACGAACCAGCATAACTGAACATACCACCACTGCTGACTGCTGGCCTATAACCAGCAGGCACATTAGTTACTACAATTGTCCAAGAGCCTTTGGACTTTTGTGACTTAAGGTTCCATCAGCTTGCTTTATTCTGGGGTCTACAATTTTGTTAAGACAGTTGTGGTTATATTGTGCGATATACTGAGATATACTGAGGTATAACATGCATATGATGATGTGATGTGCTTGCACTGAGGTATGACAAATGGTATGATATGCCATTGATATCATGCTTTTGAAATGGTATAATGTACTAGAGATGAGGTGTAATATGAAACCATATAATGACTTTTCCTATGGCATTCCTATTGGCATATCACATCTCAATATCATCACACAAGAGTAAATATGTCTATGAAAATATCTATTTATATGATGTGAGACTGTTTACACAGATTAATCAGAGTAAACCCACTTATTGGCCATCATTGTGTAAACATTGAACAGGACTTTGTTGTGTCACATGCAGGGCTGCTTTAAGACCCTACTGGGTCCTGGGTAAAGTCTTTAGCAGCGGGCCCCCCCTCGACCCAATTTTTCTAAAGTCACATTGTAAATAATGTATATAAATGCAAACTTTTTAATAGTATATGCAACTATTTTCTTATCACAATATAATTTGAATATGTAATAAAAATGTTATTGAGAAATTGCATTTCTTGTTTGTATTCCCTTTTTCTGCACCCACATTGCACCTAAAAGACTTAACACGACACCAAACAGCACCCACAGCACTGTCCATGCACCTATATTGCACCTACAGCACTTGGCTTGCACTCACATTGCACCCACACAATGTTCCATGCCACAGTGTCAATTTGCCCCACAGAACATACCACAGTGTCATTTCGTCCCACAGAACTGGCCCTGCAGAACAAGCCACTGTGTCACTTTCCGCCATAGTACATGTTATTTTGCCACACAGAACATTGGCAATTAAAATAAGCCACTATCAGGCACCAATTAACATGCCACAAAAACATGCCATAATTTTCATTTCTTTTGGCAGCCGCAGATGCAGACTACCGTGGCTTCCGCATGACTGTCTTTGTCTCGATCTGTTTCTTAAGCTTCTCTTTACATGATGCATTTCAGTTTGTCGGTTACTACTGGAACAAAAGACTGTGGACTTCTGTGCTCCACACCACCCTTGTTACATACATTTGTGATAGATATATGTAGATTTTATTATTTTGTCTTTATGTATTTGTATTTTTTAGAGTGAACTCTAATATAATTTTTGTGATTTTTTACGTCATATTAAAAGTTTTAAGATAACATAAATAATTGTGCCTCTTTTTTTTTTATATTAGCAATAAGCTTGCCAAACTCATAACTTCATTTAGATGGCTACCACAATCCAAAAGTGTGTAGTATCATAGCCATTACTATGGAGCCTGTGATTGTATCCATAAAAATAGAAATGCCAGATAAAATAAGCCAGTGAAAAAATATAAACGGCAAGATATTTTTTCAAACATTCTGATACATTCACTTGCTTCATGTTCTTGAAATCTAGTTTGTAAATGTGGATCGCAATAAATGAAATATAGAATTTAATAGAATACCGGTACTTAATTAATGACACAGTATCTTATATACATCCATATAGAACATGCCATTAAAGTATCAGCAAGAAAATGTAAATTAGAAATTTGTGGGAAAAGTTTCATAGTCAAATTACACATGATTAATGTGTACCTACTTTCATGTACAAAGCACTGCACTGTAATCTGTGAACTTTTTTATTTATTTTTGCAATCCCTGTAAGAAAATTGCACCCTCAAAGTATGTGTTTAATCAAATGTATCCTTACTGTTTTCTCATTCATTTATAATTATAAGACCTTGAAATGAAGCAGTGGAATATATTCTTCCAGCTGTGTCATCTGACAGACCCACAGGCAACTTCTTAAATGAGCTCCGTGGGCAGTTGTACTGACATATCTCAAATAGCCTCTGGGTTTGTCACATGGCCTGGATGCTGACTAGTTGTCTTACCTAGTTTATCATAGTTTTTTTAAGATTTTGTAAGATTTGTAAGCTGACATTGCTCACACAGTTTTACAATAATTATTATATCTTCAAAGATTACATATGGCGATGCTTTACTATTTTTGTTTATATTTTCTTTTATTTTAGAATGTCCAGTGCTAAAGTGATTATATCACATAATGCATTTTGACGCGTGTTATACATGTCAATACAAATGATACAAAATAAACTTTGTAGGAAGTCAAAATGTCTGAAATTTCAGTGATATACTGTATGTCTCTTCAACATCATGGACACACATAGTCTACCATCACGTTAATGTGTAATGCTGCCAAAATATTTATGGAATACAATTCTTAATCCTTCTGAGTAAATTATAAATATTTTATTTTTATTATATTATTTTAAAAATGTGTTCATCGTTATTAAGGCAATAAGGTGGTACATGTTAATATTAAAATGTATACTTGTGAATTCTTTCCTAATTCTTTCCCAATCCTCTTTTTATTTTCATTAGTGGCTGATTGCACACCTCTGAGTCACCTCTGAGTCACATGAAATATAAATATAGCTCTATTAACTGATTTCATTGTTCATGAACTATATGTTTTATTTTATAAGCAAACACAGAAAGCAAGACAGTTGTAAGTTTTAATCCAATTCAGAGATGTTTAGTTTATAAGGAGCAAACAGGAGCTTGCAGTCTGTTTTGAGGCCAGTGATTAAGCACCCTAGCATGAAATGCCAGTAGGGTAAATAGATTTTTTACAGAATAATAATAATATTTAAATATGTTTATATATTGTTTGGTTTGTTGGTGATTATATTTAGTATAACTCTACAAGCAGGGGATGGGCTACATGATAAAATTGTTACTTAAAAGTCTTACTAAATCACAATTACAAAAAGCAGCTGCAAATATAAGTCACATTAGGTTGAAATACAATCATCTGTGGATAAGGGTTAGTTATAAAGGTCTGAAAATTAGCAATTTGATCTATGTTTTCAGTTCACTTTTTTTTCTTAACCCCTTAACCCATTCCTGACATTGGACACACCAGGTACATCATCAAAAAATTCATTTAGTGACAATGGATGTACCTGCTATGTTCTGTGCTAAAACCTGCATAAGCAGAGATCAACACTAGCTTCTTATGCTTTGCCTGAATTGCTATGATCCATCAATGTCATGGTATTATGTAGAACTGACCCCCCCCCCCCCCCCCCCCACACACACACACACACACCGTGATCACGGGCGATGTATTGTAGAGGAGCATACTCCTCCAATATGGCGATCCCCCATACCTGGCAAGAGTGATGAAAGTTATCATAAATCCCTTCCTTCACTCTGTTGCTGTTGCTTGACTGCCAGTAGAGACCGTCAGCAATTACATTGAAAGAAAAAAAATCTAGGATTAGGGTTAGTGATCAGTGGCACTTGGACAGCCCCTGACACATTTATTTAACAGGGGACCCTTTGGCCAGTCTTCAGCTCCATATATAATATAGGGTATGGAGGTGGCACTTTGCCTGCCCAAGTCCTTTTCATTGACTAATGATTTTACCACACCCAGAGGAATTTCCCTGCAACTTGACAGCTTTACAGGTGGCAAATTGCACAAGGTGCATTTAACATCAAAGATCAACTCGCTCCCAAACTATAACACTTCTTTCTCTTTTAATGAACAGCAATTTTTATTAAATTCAGTGAAGGTTGAGTTTGAAATAGGAGTCTGAGTTGGAGGTGGGGTAGATGAAGGGCAATTTTATTTTAGTGAATAGCTCAAGGTGGTCAAGTTGGGAGGTTACATTTATTTTTTGAACTAGGTCAAATTCAACCTCCCAACTCAGCCACCTTCAGACTTATTCTAATTTTAGTGACTGGACCCAGAAGTCAAACGTTATTATCTACCACAAAACTAAAATGTTATTGAATAGACTCCTAGATATGTGTTTATGGTCATGCAACTATTTGAAGAGTCATAAACAGTTTCATTAAATATGAAACAATTTCGCTAAATAACACTGCTTCCTTGGAAAAGTTGAGTTAAGAAAAAACACATCAAATCATGCATTTTGTAGTGACACATAAACTGGAAGAAAAAGCCAAAACTGGAACATACTAAAAGAAAAGTATTGGGATTCTACACTTTTAAGAGCAATCATCCAATTTTAATAGAAATGACACAGTTCAGTAGACAGGAACTTATTTAAAATAAAACAAGAACACCTAACACATCTTACACATTCCCATCTGTAAATTCTTTAGAAATACGACATTGCAAAAAACTTTTCATTTAATATGTATACCATTTAATTGTTTAGCAACATCAGGTATGTAGCACTTCACAATGGTTAGATTCTTTTTGGAAATAACATTATGCTCCCTTAAGAAAATACATTTCTGTTTTTAAATACCAGTTATGAAAAGTTTAATAACAACCAATATTTTTTTGCAACTAAACTAATTAGACCAACTTGGCGTATTTTGTAACTGTGCTTAGGTGTTTGAGTTTTCCATCTGTTCAGCTACAGCATAAATTCCCACCTAATCTATTTTATTTCTTTGATTTACTGTAAGTTGAACATGCACACATTGCAGCTGTTAACTTCTGACAATACAGAGAAACTGTAATCTAAGTTTCACGAAAAGTAAGCGTTATGAGCTTGTTTAATTTTATTAGAATTAATGTCTTTGAGAATGTGGAGAGGGAATCCTAATACTTCCTAGACATGTAGATAAGGCATGCTGTGAATAAGCCATGAATACTATTTCATAAAATGACATATGTGTTTAATATAAGATATTTTCTTCCTCTCTCCCTCACCTGGACTTTCTCCCCTCTCTTAATATTATCAAATAGTCATTAAAAGATCTACACATTGTCTAAATTTAAAACTTTATTGAAGCCAACTGTGCATGTTGTGTAAATAAAATGCTGAATGTGTTTAACAATGTAAAACTGAAGGACGAACCTTATATAATCCAACTTCTTTCCTGGCAAATCTGGACCTCAGGGGTGGGGCTTGGGAAACTGAGTGCCAGAGAACTTTGACTCAAACTGACAGCAATACTGTGTATGCTGAGACCTCTCTCAACACCAGAGTGTTAAAATCAATACTGCGAGAGGTTGGGAGGTCTGTAATCTTATCAAACATTACCACTCAACTAAATATAGTGTTGTGCACAGAGTGAGATATTGCCTGAAAGTGAGGTATAGGTTAGATGAAAATCTCTACAATGTTTGAGTATTTACCAATACATAATGCAGGGCCAATTAAGTTTTCAAATCAGGAGAATCTCACTAGAGTTAGTGAGATTAAATAATTACCTTACCTCAACTCAAATCACCTTTTAGTGACTAGATCCCAGAGAGATTTACGTTCTCTGTACAAGTGAGTTAAAGGATAACCTGGCATGTACTTAAAAAAACCTTTTTTTTATTACAGATATAATGTATGTTTTACTCAAGATCACAATTCACTTTCAAGCATACAGGTCTATGACATGTTATCATCAGTTCATATTTATTAATCATTTCAGTATTTACATACATAATGGTCTTCCAAAAATGTCAAATAAGTTTGCCTCATGCTTCTTATTGTTCATAAACATATAAAAGCTGGAGTAATATACCTGCCTTTATCCACCTTTCTCCTGCTGACATTTTTATGAGTAACGGTTACTGATTAAGAATTTGAACGTTAAGTGTTCTCTTAAATAATTATCAAGGTCATTATTCAGGTCTCCAGCCATGAGATAACAGTTAATGTGGAGCTTCTTGCTGGATATAATTTTGAAAAGGTATATTAATCTGTTGGTATTTTTACATTGCTCCCATATCATAATGTGTTCCGAGGCTCTGACTTATCATGATTTTTTTTTTTTTAAATTAGAGATGTCTCCATAAGTGGTAAGTTCAGTGGCAAGGGCATGCAGGGATCTTACTGTGTCAGTGATGATCATGAGTTAGTCATCGGCATATGCTGCCAGTTTCTTATGATGAGATCTGATCCGTACCCCGGAGATCTCTTGATTTGATCTTATTGCATGGGCAAGGGGCTCAAGGGTAAGGACAAACAAGAGAGGGAAAAGTCTGCAACACTGGCGTGTACCATTCTACAGGGCCAGCTGGCTAGACAGTTCATCATTGACACATACCATGGCTGTTGGTGTGTTATATAAAGCCCCAATCCAATTAAGCATAGTTTGGTAAAGCCCAAGGTGATTCAAGAATGAGAACATAAGTTGCCAGCTGACCCTGTAGAAGACCTTTTCTGATTGGATTTTGTTGTGAAGAGCCCTAGCCAGTTATTTCCTAACTTTATTATTATGCTCATAGATATGCTTTTGTGTTCACTGATGAATCCTGTAGGTGTTTAGTTACCAAATCTGAGATTTGTGCCCTAATGGTAACCAGTTGCTGGTAAATGGCATCATCTAGAGTAGCTTTGTGTTGCATCTCTAAGGTAATGAGGTGTTGGGCTGCAACCATTATTGTGTTGCATTTCTTTTGTATGTGAGCCTCAAGGATAATCATATGACCCCTCATAATGGCCATTTGTGCTTCTCAAACTGTCATGGGGAGAGTGTTGTCTGGGTTTGGTTTGTCATATCAGCTAACAGGGAATCATTCAGGCCTTCATGTCATGGAGTATATGCAGGGTTGGCTAGTGTGAGAGAGACCGTAGAATGGTCACTCCAAGTGATAGGATGAATGTGTGTGTCTTAGAGCAGGGTATGTGTCTGTGCATGATATAGATCATGTTGATGTGGAAGTAATTTTTGTGAGGTGTGGAATAGAAAGTTTAATCCTTAACTGTGGAGAGAATGTAAAGCTGTCTTGAACTTACGAATCTATGTGGAAGACGTTCTGATTGAGCTGTCGAGGAAAGGGTCCGGAGTGAGATTGGGTCCCCTCCAACTATCATGACTCCCTCTGCAAACTTATTTAACCTTTCTAGAACCGAGCAGAGAAAGAGGTGTTGAATTGCATTTGGGGAATACATATTAGTGATAGTAGTACGGACCCATAGGTGCCCTTAATACCAATAAATCTGCACTCATTATCATATAAGGTATCTGTTACAGTTAAAGATCCGTTACTTCGGACAAATATAGCTACCACCTTTTTTTTAAGAATGGGGAGTGGGAGAAATATGTTGAAAAATATGTTACGAAAAGAAAATCTTGGAACTTTAGTTTATTTAAAGTGAGTCTCTTAGATAAAAGCGATATGACAAGAAGGTCTGCTTATAAACGGGCCCCGTTAGCCAGGGAGTTCAGCCCTTTAGCATTAATGGAAAGAAAACAAAGAGGACAGAAAGATTTAGGCATGCAATTTATTTAACGCACCATGCAGGTGCGTTAAAGGAAAGAGCCTCAGCTGTGGTAGGACCATTCTGAATGTTGTAGCTTACAAACATTAATACAAATAATAAGTATTACTAACCATGGAAAAGAAGACCTGCACCCATCAAGGGCCAAATTGGAGACTATTTGCCTTGCAAGGGATGTGCAGTAACGCCAGGGTTGGGGGGTGGCATTTGTGGAACCAGTGCCTCCTCCTAAATCCTAAACAGTACATGGGTGCATGGGCAGAATGGGGGTACTGTAGGCATCATAAGAGGCAGAGCGGTAGGGGGGCTCTGCGGCTGTGACATATACACATTTTAAATATGAACACTTTATTGAAATATAAATTAAATACCTTATTGATCTCTCTATCTTTGTATAATTATATCAGAGGTAGACATCTTGAATCAGATGGGTCAGATCTTCATTATCTGACCTATGATTCTAAACAATATGACAGCAAACATGGCTCTATAAAGTACTTTATTTTTATTCTTTCACTAAAGCATTTTTATTTCAAATGTCTAAACTTGATATATACAAAACATATTTTTTTGCCAACAATCGTACTTTAACTTTTTTAACGTTTTTTGAGGTGTTAAGTAGATAGACAAAAATGTATAATTCCATGTTTACTGCTGTTGATCCAAAAGAAGAATTCTGCTTTCAGTGGGGGAAAAAGTTCCTTCCAGATTTCTCCTTGGATCAACAAGCACTAAATAAATAGTAACCCCTTAAGGACAGACCCTCTGAAACATTCTGACAATGGCTATTTTAACATGTCTGTGTTGTTTGTGTTTAGCTGTAATTTTCTTCTTTGTAATTTGCTTTACCCACACAAATTATATATATTTTTTATCGGGACAGGAAGGGCTTTTATTAGATACCATCATTTTGATCTATATATGGTGGCACTGTGGATGTATTGTTGAACTGTAGAGGATAGCGGTCAATAAAATCCAATCAATCCACAGGATAAGAATTCCATTTGTCACAGAGATTTTTCTGTTGCACATAAATCTCCGGAAAATGAGCAAAGAAGAATTTGTCAGCTGTTAAAATAGTGATCGCCAGAAACTGGAGACCAGTGATTACCCCAACTTGGCAAGAAGTGAAAAATTAACTCCTCTTCCAATTAAAAATGGAAAGAGGAATAGACATCAACCAATCAGTTAACCCATAGAAGAACATTAAAGTGAATAGTAAGAGAGTTAATCTCCCAACTTGGGCAGTAGTATAAAAAAAAACTAAAGAAAACTTGAGCCCAACAGGATAGGAGCCCCCAGAGCACTCCGACCTTCCACTTCCACTTCGCCTGTCTGTTATGGTTTTGTCATGTGTTGTTTTTTTCCTTTTATTACTATAATCATATTTACTGATATTTGTTGAAAGAAAGGGAGAACAACTTTTGATACATTTCAATGTATTGTATTATGTCTAAGAAAAGAAAGATTCAAATAAAAAGAAAAAAAAAATCCACATTTTGGTTTTCCAACTTAGAATTTTGACATGCAGACAACCTGTGACCATGTACAATTTGCAACATTTTTTAATCAAGTCAGTGTATTTTACCACAACAAACCATGTATTTTTTAAAGTAGACACCCTAGGCTATTTCAAATGGTAGTAATTTAACACTTTCCATTTACCAATTCTACCACCACCTTAACACAAGTGTTAAGCAACATCTACCAAGTACAGGGCCTTCAAAGCAAAGGTTTGTCAGATTGTTTGGGGTTAAAATGCCACATTTGAGAGGTGCACTTTTTGAATTTCCAACTTTGAATTTTGACATGTAGAGCAAGGAAGAGCAATTAATCCCTGAAATGCATAGAAAAGAAAAAATGTGCTGCTGTGCAGTGATCAGTAGCAGGAAAGGGGTTAATACACAGGGTACACTATACAAAGAGTATGACTTTTATAAAAGCCCTTGGGTCTCACAATTGTATAACATTTTATTTAATGTATTACCACTAAAAACTTGCATTATACAGATCTTTCTCTCTCCCTCACTAAAACTCAAGTGAGGAGAGGGAGGCAGATCTACATGGGTCAGATCAATATTTACAAATATTGATCTGACCAGGCGAATGGTGATGCTCATCTGACCAATCACCAAACCGCCTTTGCCACTGATCGGCTGTTACTGATCACCATACATGCGCTCAGACAGCTTCAATTTTTTTTTACTATAAATTTAACCCCATAGTGGGTATAATTAACTCCTAGCGGGTGTAACAAAAATGTAAAAAAAAATGCAGATAGCAAAAAAATTATTCTGCGGCCAGAACACTACATAGGCAGCCAGATCACTGCTTATGAAGTGATCTAAGGCAAGCAACCTGCAAAAAAAATGCTTCTGCGGCCAGATCGCTGTATAACAAGCAAGCATCCTGCAGCGCCCCCTAGAACAATGTAAGTGAAAAAAAAATCTCACTTCCATTGCACTTTGCAACACCATCTGGGCTTAGGAAGGGAACTTTAGTTTGCTTCCTAAGCACGTAAGAGAACACATGTGCAGCCGGCACTGCCATTTTTAAACACAGAAAGATTAACGAGAGTGACCTTTGGTGGCATTTTTTGGTCTTTTTAGTGCATGATATGCGAGGCACATCAAGTGTCACTAAGTGTAAATTTTTGTGTGACGTGCCTGGCACATCATATGTCATGAAGGGGTTAATGTCTATACTAACAGTCATAGTGCTCTATGCCCTGGCTCATTAAAAAAGTATCCAGGCCACTTTTAAAGGCACCTACCAAATTTGCTAGAACACCTCTTCAGGCAGTGAATTCCATGCCTTAATTGTTCTGTAAAAAAATACTTCCTCTGTTGTAGACTAATTCTCCTTTCTTCAAGTCTTAGCGGGTGACCTCTTGTCTTTTGTACTTGTAACACACGGGGTCCCAGATGGAAATAGACCCTGAGTGTTGGGTGACTGCAATCCCCTAGAGGTTTGGGACCCCAAATTTGTGCAGCCACAACCAGGGCCTGTGAAGCAGCTGCTGTATCCAGGTCCCAGGGCTTAAAAATAAATGAACAAAATGACAGCCAAGCAAAGCTAAAACAGAAAAGAACTGAGGGAGAGCAGAACTGAAATGCAGAGTTCAGGGCAACAAGACAGAGGCAAGACATAAGATAAAGCAGAAACCAAACTAAGAATAAATAATACAAGACACAGGATAAAGGGAAACAAGAGAAACATACAAAGGAACAAACATAAATACAAGAACTAGCCTAACACTAAGATGGTAAAGGTGGGGGGTTGGTTCACCAATTGGCCAATTAGATGTTAGCTTGTCAACCACATAAAGGTACCCCACAGTAGGCAAGTCCCTAACTAAGACACAATATTAACAAACGCATACATAATAGAAACTAAGACACATAAATGGCACTGAAACTTAAACAAAGAAAATACCTGTAGACTGCTGCAAAGGACTGACTGAACAGAAACGGGTGTGTGGTTTAAATAGAAGTAAACTAACAAGGTAGATGGAATGAAAGAAATCCTGGAATAAAACATAAGGACATGCAGAAAGAAAAACCATAACAGGATTTGATGGCAGGGCTATAATACAACGCAAGGCAGGAACACAGGGCAAGGCAGGAAAACAGGGCAAGGCAGGAACAAGCATAAATAAACAAGAAAGCAAATGTAATGTAATGTAATCCTCTCTAAGCTGCTGTTTCTCTAGTTCAGTAATGTCTTTTTTAGAAAAGCACCCAAAACTGAAACTCATATTCAATGTGGGGTCTTACCATGGACCTGTAAAGAGGCAGAATAATATCTTCCTCCCGTGATTCAATATCCCTCTTAATACATCCCAATATCTTATTGACCTTTGCAGCTGCCAGCTGGCATTGTGCACTGCTGCTAAGTTTATTGTCTACAACTACTCCCACATCTTTTTCATTAGTAGATTTTCCCAAGGGAACACCATTTAAACTATATGCTGCATTTTTATTATTGTACCCAAAATGCATAATTTTACACTTGTCTACATCACATTTGCCATTTATCTGCTCAATTACCCAGTTTGTCCAAATCCTCCTGCAGCAAAGATAACTCTAGTGCAGACTGTATTACCCTACTTATTTTTGTGTCATCAGCAAACATTGAGACATGGCTCCCTATGCCCTATCCCGTTTATTTAAAATATCTGCTTTCTCACTGTCTCTACTGACAATCTTACTCATTTCAGATAACAAAGACCCAACTTTGCAGCCTTTAATGTTTTGCCATTTATATATTTAATAAAATGGTATTGCCTTTTTACATGCTTGGTTGGCTTCTTTATATTTTGCTAATGCCTCTGCTGATCCATCAGCTTTATAATATAGTAGGGAGGAGTCGTACAACAAAGACAACTAAGTCTTATGTCAGTATCAGGGACATTAATAGAAACCATGTTAAAGGATTTGAATTGTGAGCATTTAACATCACATGGATTACAAGATTTATGCACCACCTGGATCTATGATTTTAGTCACAAAATAATCAATTAGATTAGTTTGGGGTGATTTCCCTGAAGTAAATCAATGAAGTAAATGGGGTAAATTTGGAGCACAGTCTTGTTAACAATTGGGTACCTATGGGATTTGTACTTGGACCGCGTCTCTTTAATATTTTTTTTGTGATATAACCGAAGGTCTTGATGGTATGGCATGTGATATTTCTGATGACATAAAAAGGGTTGGTGTTCCTGGAGGAATAAGCCAAAAGGCTAATTGATTTAGGTAAACAAGAAACATGGCAACTGACATTTAGTGTGATAATGTACCTGTGGCACAAAAACCCAAAGGCAAAATCTAGAATGTCATACAAGGAAAGACTTGATTTTTCCCTGTGATATATCTTACATTTTTTAATGATCTATGAAGCAAGTGAGGCTCAATTGTGTGTTTTAATAGAAAATAGCATATCAATCTGAATGATCATTTATGAAAATAAATACTTTTTTCTCAATGTAACTACATCTGTGGTGTTCTAGGTTTATACTGTGTCTTTATGTTCTTCTCATTTAATTACCACCTACTGTCTTCCTCTAGGAGGGACTATATCTTGCAAGCTCTGATTTTTGTGTCCATCATTAGAATAATGTGCTACCTGTCCACCTCTTTCTCTCTTTTATTCTGTGCAACCTACTACTGTGCTCACTTCTCTAGCTAATGAGGTCATGTAAGCAAAAATAATGAGCCTTCCTGTTATACTGACTTTAGCACGTTAATGTAAATGTTACATGACAGAAGACTGACACGCTATATTTGGTAGGAACTTGTTTAAGGTTTTTACATTATTTTCTCTTGTTTAAGTACATTGCTACAGAAATATTATAGATTGTCACAAATGTTATTTTTTTTCAGTTATTAGCTTTTTCTGCTATTTTATTTCCTTAAGAAAAATGTCCTTATTAGCATTTCCTTTCTGGTATTTTTATGGGGCATTCTTATATGCTGTATATCACTGGAATAGGAGCATTGCTTTGCTGGAATTTCAATATAAACATATATGTATTTCTGAGGTTAATATATAACTTTACTACACTTGAGTCTTCCAAAAAAATGTTTAAAAAAATGATGTTCATAAAGATTTTTTTAAATCAGTATACTATGTTATTTTATATTTGGAAAATTATATAGGATTATATCTGAAAATGTAAAGACTGATATTGTAAGATGAAAAATGTAGCATTAAATAATTGAAAACTAATGATGGAGCCATATAGGTTGCAAGAATGATTTTGTTTAACATAAATATGCAAAGAAAGCCTATATTAAAAAAAATATATTCCAAAGGATAAACAAGGAAACTATTTTGCACACATAAAAATGCTAACTTTTCACTACCCTACAGCACTGTTAAAATTACAGTTTTTGAAGAATAAGCCTATGACTGTTAACCACTATCCATGCTCTATTGTTGGTGCAAATGTTTTTAAATAGGAAATTATTTTATGGGACCTGTATTGCTCATTAAGTTCAATTCAGATGTTTAACAACAATTTCAATATGTATGCTTTGTTCCTAACTAGTGCTCATTAGAGGTTTTTTTTAAAATAATTAGTGTCCACTAGTTCCTCTCCACAGTAAAATATTTATATATATATACATACATACCGATATGAATATGTACACATATGCATTACTGCCAACTTCTATACCTGGCGAATTAGGATGCTGATGGGTGGTCATGTGAAGTTGAGTGTCAGTGCTACCTTCCCTAGGCCGCATTAACCAATGGGCAAAGTCGGCCCAGGGCCCAATGGTAAACGGAAAAGGGGCCGCTGCACACAGCGGAGATAAATATAAGTGCAAAAACAAAGTGCACACAGCGGAGATAAATATAAGTGCAAAAACAAAGTTACACACAGCGGAGAAAAATATTAAGTGCAAAAACAAAGTTACACACAGCGGAGATAAATATAAGTGCAAACACAAAGTTACACACAGCGGAGATAAATATAAGTGCAAAAACAAAGTAGAGGACGGGGAAATTCAGTCAGATTAGGCAATGTAGAAGGAGTAATCAATATCTCCAATATACCTTTTGGATAAAGATGAGATGAATTTGCTTACTAAGGGACTAAAATTTGCCCCATTACGTAAACCTGACAGTTTTTCTTTATTCATTGATGGACAAAAATGTATGAGAAAATTGACGCTAAAAAGGTACTTTATAAAGCATAAACATCAAAAAATTAGTGATGATAAAATGGATGATGGTTTTTACATTCCTCTTTGAAGTTTTACCCAACATGGGATAAAGGTGACCACATAGGGGTCTTTGAGGACCTGTTGACAACAGAGTTTGAAAAGATCTGTCAGCAACAGAACAAACGTCCTAATTTGACCAAAAAAGAGATATCCACCCTAAAAGCCCTAAACGATAAACACGATATTGTGGTTAAACAAGCAGATAAGAGAGGAGCCATCGTTATTATGAATAGTTCTTGTTATTTAGAGGAAGCCTTCCGCCAATTGGATGATAGAGATACATAGACAAAACTTAAAAGTGATCCGACCATTCAATACAAATTTGAAGCAAGGACTATGTTAAGGAAGGGCCTAGAAGAAGGAGTTCTAACTAAAAAAGAATATTCCTATTTATATAGAGAATATCCAAAAATAGCAGTCCTGTATCTTCTGCCAAAAATACACAAAAGTCTCCAAAAGCCACCAGGTAGACCCACAGTAATTGGAATAGGCTCCCTCACAAGTAACATCTCAGAATATGTAGATAAGTTCATTCAAAAATCCGTCAGCCAGGCCCCCTCTTATTTGAGAGATACAAAACAACTTCAAAATATTTTACAGGATTTTAAGTGGTCTTCAAATTATCTATGGGCCACTATAGATGTTACCTCCCTTTACATAGTTATTAGACATGAACAAGGTATTGAGGCCGTGCGAGAAACTCTTGAATCTGACCCTGAAATCAAACCCCAACAGAGGGAATTTTTACTCCAATGTATCAATTTTACCCTCACACATAATTATTTTATGTTTGAACATCATTATTTTTTACAAACCTGTGGGACAGACATGGGACCAGATTCGCCTCGAGTTATGCCAATATATTTGTGGCAAACTGGGAAAAGAAAGCCATTTGGGAGAATTAATCTCTGGGGGCGAATCTGGTCCTCTGGCGTCGTTACAAAGATGACATTTTGATTGTGTGGAATGGTACAGAACCAACTTTAAGAAACTTTATTGAAAAGATTAATGAAAATAATCTGTGATTGAAGTTCACATCCTCTATCAATACTGAGACCATTGATTTTTTAGATCTCACTCTATTTATTCAAAATGGGTCTGTCTGTACCCATACTTTCTTCAAACCCACTGACACCAACGGGTATATTGACTTTAAGAGTGGTTATCACCCCAATTGGTTAGGGAATATTCCCAAAGGGCAACCAACTAAAACGCAATTGCACTTTAAATGACGACTTTGAACAACAAGCAACTATACTAAATAAACGATGTAAAGATAAATCATATCCCCTTAAATTACTTGAAGAAAGTACCAAAAAAAAGTGGATGCATTGAATAGATCGACTTTATTACAAGAAATGAAAAAATTGTCCAAAAATAAACCAACCGAAAATAGTGTTTTTAATTTCTCGTTTTGCACTCAATATAATTCACAAGCAAAGGCCATCTCTAAGGCATTAGATAAATTTTGGCCTATATTAAAAGGTGATCAAAACTTAAGAGATGCTACCAGACCGACCAATGGTGATTTTTAGGAAAGAAATAATTTAAAACAAATCCTGGCCCCTAGTGCGTTACCCAAAATCCCTAGTGAGATCCCACAACAACATTTTTTATGTATAAAACCAAAAGGTTTTTCAAATGCGGCTCATGTAAGATGTGTAAGGACCAACCAAGACACACTTCCAGTTTCACCAGTAATGCTACTGGAAACACATATCAAATCAAGCACTTTATTAATTGTAATACCTGTAATGTGGTATATTTGCTTCAGTGCCCATGTGGTGCTCAATATGTGGGAAGAACCATTAGACCCTTAAAGGAGAGAATTTTGGAACATCTGGGTAGTATACTGAGTGAAAATCCAAGACTAATCAAATGCAGCGTTCTGAAACATTGTAAGCACTGCACTTTTTTCTCGCTAGATACGTTTTTGTGTGTTGGTATTGACAAAATTATTCCACATTGGAGAGGAGGGAATACTACACAGGTTCTCTCCCAAAGAGAAACCAAGTGGATCTACGAGTTGAAAACATTGGGAGGGAAAGGGTTAAATGTTGATCTTGACATCATGTCATTTTATGATTGATGTCTTGTTTATGTACAATTTCCATAACTGATTATTCCCAAAGTCTTCCCTCCCCCTTCCCCTTATTTTTATACAATTAATTCAATTTTTCCAATATAATTGATATTCCAATAAGATTCCTTCTTTCCACAACCCGTTAAGATCCATGTGCTTTCTCTTTAACTGTGTTACATCTTTGTGTTCCCTATATCATGACACTGGCAATTATGTTCTCTCATTATGATCCTTTTTAGTTCACTTGATGCAACTTTATGTATGCATTCTAACCGAAATTATACCTCGTTTCAGTTCTTTTAAATGTTCGTTTTTAGGATTGTTCCTTTTAAAATGTTTTTTGAAATGTTCGTTTTCATAAAATATCATCTATAAATGTTCATAAATTATTTTACATTAGATCACTCGAAATGCCCATGAACTCAATGGGTTTGATGCTATTATTTTTATTACGAAATGGACCTGTGGACAATAAACTTTGGTCTACAAAGAAGACGTCAGCCGAGCGTCTCTATTGTAACGGACGCTCTTCCCATCTGAAAAGATGTCAGAAGACGTCGGCCAAGCGTCTCCATGGTAACGGACGCTCGTCGCATCCAAAAATACGTCAGAAAGAGGGCAGCGTTCGTGGTTTAAATACAATGCTTCTCCAATGCCGGACTTCAGTCTTCTCCTGAGGAAGTCGTGACTGGAGGTCCGGTGAAACGCGTTGAGACAGAGACCCCGGTAGCTGCAGCTCTTCCCCCTGATCCTGCCTTCTGCTTCTGCCTCATCCAGGTTATGGTTTTATCCAAGTCCTGGACTTTTTGCCTATGTCCTATTTTCTCTTGTGAGTTTGTTTGTAGCAGGGGCCATCATTGTTTTTACCATCTATCAGGTTCTGCACGTTTGTTGCTGTTTATATTTTTCAGAGTCTATTAAATATTTATGAAGAAATCATGCTTTTTCCCATGACTATCCAACACGTTGGTTTGTGAGTGTATTCATCACCACTTACGTCTTTATAATTGCACTATTATTGTTTGTTCTTAATCCAAGGTACCACCATCCTGCGCCATTCTGCTTTTTTGGTATGCATATTTTTATAGGCAAACTGGCTGTTGCATATGTTAATGGCAAACTGACTTTGGCATGTTAATGTTATCTTCTGTGTGGCAAATTAACATGTATCATTGAGCACTTTGAGCCTCAGTCTGAAATAGGAAATGTAGCAAATGCTCAAACAGAGTGTTCGCTACATCTCCGTCATCCCTGCGTGCATCCCTGCGTGCATCCCTGCGTGCATCCCTGCATGCAAATTCAACAGGGAAGGCAAGATAAGGGAGCCAAACAATAAGGAACAGGACAAACTAGGAACAGGAAACAAAGGGAAGAACCACACTGGTAGCACAGGATAACTGAGTGCTGGTTAAAGGGAAAAGGGGGACTAAATAGAAGGCAAGACCAATCCCCTGCTAGAAGACTTAATCTACGTATGCTTTTCCATAGCGACGTGTCTGAATCAAGTATGAATGCATTGTGCCAAGCACAACATACCAACCAACTCGAGCATGCTGCGGGGGGCATTACGTGCATGGTGGAGAGAGATGCCAGAAGTGTGACCTAAATATGCCATTGATGAGAACCACGAGGAGACCTCCACTGGAGATTTTGTAGCATGGATAGTCTTGGAGGAGCAACTAAGGTATGAGCATGGTAGTGTTTGAGTAAATATCTATTTATAAGATTTGAGGCTGATTACACAAATTTATCAGATCAAACACTCTCATTGGCCATGATTGGGAAAGCACTGTATATGGAACTTTGTGGTTTCATCTGCACTAGTATGGGATGATAGGTGGGAGTTTCCTTTGTATAGATGTCACAGATAGAGAGAAGGGCTTTGGGTGAATGTTAGAACAATTGCCAGGGACTTTCTGTGCATGGATGTATTCAGGGACAATTAGGATAAAATTAAAATGCTAGATCTGTTTCCCTTACATTGACTGAGCAGAAGAAGTGATAATTGATTGCTTACACATCTCATTTGTATATATGCTCCATGCTGTCATTCATTCCTTATTATAAAATAATGCCATAACGGCATGGGACATCCTCCGATCTTTAAGAGGTTAAGCTAAGCATTAAAATTCAATCTCTTATAGCTTGTGAAATAAGAAAAAGGGAGAATTTACACAACCTCTTCATGTTTATTAGTTAGTATTATATTATTAGTAGTATTATATACTATATATTTTATTTAAAGGAGATTAGTATTCCCCAACCTTTTTCAGATATTTAGCTGTATACACAAAAGTGAGATGGGAGTATGTACAGTACTATCAAATGACTCTGTCAATGTCCTGGGCTGCTGTAGGTACATACTGTGGCTGTTTCTTTTCCACAGTGGCCAGTATGCAACACCATACAAATGAACCAAGCCCACCAGGAAGCACAGTTGTGGTGAAATGTTCACCATCTTTTATTTACATGAATATAGAATGGATAAGCTGCAGCACAGATATATAGCTGATTTAGTAAATCTTATTTAACAATTTTGTGTCACATTCAATCAGCCCACCTTTTTTTCATACCACACTCAAAAATGATGTTTTTGAATGTAATTGACAAGCCACTAATTTACATACAGGTGTATACAGTTAGTGCACAAATACCGTATTTGCTCTAATATAAGATGTATATAAGCAAATGCTCTGAAAAAGTCCCCTCGTCTGATATTCAAGCTCTGTCTCAAATGAAGGTCTGAATATAAGACTGTGATCCAGATCCCCCGCAGCATTGGGTAAGTCTGGGGGCTAGGGGCAGCATTGGCCATGTCTGGGGGGCAGATTGTGTAAATAACAGGAAATAAAAACAAGAAATTCAATTATTTCTATCATCAAATTTTTTTAAATTTGAAAAAGGAATTTACATGTGAATATATACAAGTAAAAGTTTTTTCCTATAGGGTAGTCTTATATTCAGACATGAACATGTTTTGTTCCTAAAGGAATATCCAAAGTTTGGGGGGGGGGGGTCATCTTATAATCAGGGTCGTCTTATATGCGAGCAAATATGGTAATAATGTACTCAAACATTTGAGTGGCATTATATATAAATGTATATATATATTTATTTTTACTGGAGTTGCATATTTAGAAAATTGACATGTATGGAAATTGGCAAGAAGAAACAGAAAAACAATAAAAAGAAAAATATGTGTGAGATGAATATAAATTTTAAAAAAGACTTAAAACTATGAACACAAGGTGAGCAAAGTTGTTCTAATTATCCATTTATTTCTAAAATATTATGGGGGGGGGGGGTTTGTTTGTTTTTTTGCAGCCATCTTGCCAGAGTTGAGCAAATTATACTAGCATAATTTAATATTTTCCCTACTACAAAAGAAGCACTGCCAATTAGTTAGTATCTCATTATATGTATTCAGCTGATGTTTTTGACTGATAGCAGTTTATTTTTTTTTTCTCTTTCATTAATACCTGTTCTTGCATGTAAATTCATGAATTTGTATGGAAACTGATTTGGATTTTGCTGAATGTTACTCAATATAGAGAAAAAATTGTTGTTTTGTTTCACATGAAAGATGGGTGTATTCATTTTTTTAATTGTAAGCATAGGTTAATTTTTTTTTTTTTTTTATAACAAAGAAAAGATATACAAACACATCATTGCCATTATGAAGACATTCATAATGTCAATTAACTCATACAAGATACCAGTCATAAATTTCCACGTTCAATATAAAACTGATAACAATAACTGATATCATGTATGACAAACATTACAAAACACAAAATTTGCAAACATCATCATTGTAACCTACAGGGAGGTTCTATTTTTTAGGCTAACACTTCATCAGGCTATCAATTCACACTTTCAGATTGTGAGTTCTTCTGCTACCGGTTTCAAATTGGTAGTTTATCCCCTGTTCCATCTCAAGTTGTTTTTTTTTTAACCTCAGTCCATGTGGGCATTTTCTATAGGTTTGTAGTGTATTCCTTAGGACAGCTGCGTCCAACATGTGGCCCACCAGCCAGAGAGGTGTAGCCCGCTTGAGTGAGGCAGCGGTAACTGCACCTCTGAGCCGCACCAACAAAGTGTGATGGATGTCACTGATACTCGGTGCTCCAACAGGGTCAGAGCGTGAGGGTGTGGAGCTTTCTCTGCTCAGATGGTAAATAGGACCTCCACAGATTAAACATTCCCCTCCCTGCAGATACAAGGTAAACGAGCAGGGAGGGGGAACAAAATAACGTCTGTTTATTTTCTTTTTTCTTTATTAAAAAAAAAATGTCTGTGCGGAAGTGTGACTCAGTGTGTGTGTGTGTGCGTGTGGAAGTGTGTGGAAGTATGACTCAGTGTGTGTGGAACTATGACCTAGTGTGTGTGTGTGGAAGTGTGTTAGAGTGTGTGAAGGAGTGTGTGTGGGAGTCAGTGTATGTGTGTGTGGAAGTGTGACTTAGTGTGTGTCGAAGTGTATGAGTTTGTGTTAAGAAGTGTGACTCAGAGTATGTGTGTGAGTCAGTGTGTGTGTGTGTGTGTGTGTGTGTGTGTGTGTGTATGTGGAACTGTGACTCTGTGTGTGTGGAAGTGTATGAGTTTGTGTGAAGAAGTGTGAATCAGAGTGTGTGTGTGTATGTGTGTGTGTGGAAGTGTGACTGTGTATTTGTGTGTGTGTGTATGTGACTAGTTTTTTTTATATATGTTTGCTGTTTTATTGCTTTGGGAATCTGTAAAACACTCACACACTGCACAATACTGTGAGATATATATATATATATATATATATATATATATATATATATATATATATATATCCACACACGTATGTATGTATGTGTGTATATATATATATATATATATATATATATATATACACATGTATATATATATATATATATATATATATATATATATATATATATATATATATATATATATATATATATATAATTATTTAACTACATTTATTTCAATGAAACATGAATGTGGCCCATGAGCAAACATATTTACGGTGAAGAGGCCCGCTGCAGAAAAAACGTGGACACCCCTGCCTTGAAGGAAGATATCTTAAGCAGTTTTTTACTCTACAAATACCACTTTATTTTACATTGTAATGGTTTGCTTATAGTACACATATAATGGAAACTGAATTAAAAAAAGCCTGATGTGTAAATATTTTAAATTATTATTCCTTTTAAAAAGTGTATCTATATAACATCTCTGTATCAAAAAATATTAGTAGAAGAAGAAACAGAGAATAAAGAGTAATGATTAACACTAGTGTTGAGCGAACCGGAACCGCACTGACCTATTCGGATTAATGGGGACTCTATTTTGGTTTATAGAATAGCCAATAGCATTACATGTATTCTATAAACCGAAAGTCTATAAACAGAACGTTGTTCGGTTTATAGACTTTCGGCTTATAGAATACATGTAATGCTATTGGCTATCCATAAACCGAACTAGAGTCCCCATTCATAAGAATTTCTTATGAATGGGGACTCTAGTTCGGTTTATAGATAGCCAATAGTATTACATGGCAAAAGAGAAAAAGAGAGGAGCGCAAATAGATATTAAACAAATGTGCAATAAAAAATAACAATATAAATATGTGAAAAAAGACAATAATAAATAATTATCGTGATGAAAAATAAATAAAAAGTTTTTTTTGTGATGAAAAATAAAAAAAATTCTCAAGAGATACTTATGACATCAAATATTCTGGATGACTGATTGAAGATCTCACAGAGTACCAGGTATTCCATATATGGAAAGAAACAGAGGGAAGAAAAACAGTGCTCTCTGTATGCAAACAATAATGGGGACTTTCTTGGATAGTGGGTGTTGTACTCAGAAATTTGGGAGCAGAATAACTGCTCTATATCTAGATGTGAAAGGAGATTCCCAGGGACTGTGGGGGACTTCAACTCTTCAAGATTTGCTTGTATGAATAATATCACAGTATATTGGCATTCACATAAAAAAGAGAGTAACAATCTCGTAGTGAAGTACAGTAACAAAAATATCTTTCAGGAGGAGGACACTTGAGGAAGCCCCGCCCGACGAAACGCGTCTGTGAAATTTTTTTTTTTTTTTCATCACAATAATTATTTATTATTGTCTCTTTTCACATATTTATATTATTATTTTTGATTGCACGATTGTTTAATATATATTTGCGCGACTCTCTTTTTCTCTTCTTCCATGTAATACTATTGGCTTTCTATAAACCGAACTAGAGTCCCCATTCATAAGAATTTCTTATGAATGGGGACTTTAGTTCGGTTTATAGAAAGCCAATAATATTACATGTATTCCATAAGCCGAAAGTCTATAAACCGAAAGACATTCTGTTTATAGACTTTCTTTTTATAGAATAGCAATAGCATTAAATGTATTCTATAAAACAAAAGTCTATAAACCAAATGTCTTGTGGTTTATAGACTTTCGGTTTATGGAATACATGTACTGCTATTGCTATTCTTTAAACCGAAAAATAGAGTCCCCATTCATAAGAAATTCTTATGAATGGGGACTCTAGTTCGGTTTATAGAATGGCAATAGCATTACATGGATTACATCTGAGAGTCAAATAGAACCGTCAAATACTGTGCTTACAGCGCACTTTGAAAAATTCTATTAGTTTTGGGTGGTAAATAGTACATTTTCGTCTTGCGGTGCACTTCATATCTGAGAGTCAAATAGAACCGTCAAATACTAATAGTACAGTATTTTTAATTTGTATATTTTTTCTATTTTTTTAAGTTATTTCCCTATCCATATTTGTTTGCAGGGCACTTGTCCTACTCTTACCCACATTGTAATTCCTTTTGCAGCCCTCTAGCCCATTCCAGGACTTTTTTTAGAGGCATTTTAGTGGCCAAATGTCCGTGTCCCCATTGACTTCAATGGGGTGCGGGTTCGGGGTCAAGTTCAGGGTCAAGTTCCTTTTTCCGAAGTTCGGCCGAACCTCTCGAACCCGAATATTCAGGTGTCCACTCAACTCTAATTAACACCATACCATGAGTTTATTTTAATAAGTTATTTTAAGTTAAATTAAAAAAAAACAGTTTACCGGTAATAGCAATTACACTTAGGCCAGTAACTCTTACTTCAGAAGTGATATAATGATAACTAAAGGATAGGATTTATAAAAACACGGAGGCTCCTATTATGCATATATCTTTCTTTATTTCCCTCAGCAGCAAAGAAGAGATTGAGTCAAAATTGAACCAATGAGAAACAAGTAAACACAGCCCTCCTCTCCCCTCCCCTATATATAGCAGTGTCCTCATAGTTACTTCCTCTTTCTTTGCAGCTTCCCTTAGAAAGTTAAGTATTATCTACTATTTATCAAATTGTTCTATAACAGTTGTTTGGGTTTTTTTCCCTTTATATTCAGTGTTCTGCTACCCTTCATATACATTGGGGTTGGTTGTGTCCCCTTCCCTTTCCCCCTTTTTTGTTGATATTAAGCTTGTTTCCCGCTTATAATACACGCTGTGGCAGGCTGGCCGGGGCTTGGGTTATAAACAACAGAAACAGTTCTTTCTTCCAAGCTGAGGAAAGCTTTATTTAGCAAGCCGGCCCCAATTGAGCCACAGTAAAACAAAACAGCAAAACAAAACAAACTCTGACTCCACACTGGAGACTAACTAACATAGAATACCCTTTCTCTGCTACTGGGCAGCTAAGCTGACTCTAGTAGTTTAACAAACAAAAATTAAAGGCTTTGCAAAATACCTTTTCTTCCTCCACAGTTTCAGCAGTCTCTTTGACTCTCAGTCTCTCTGCCTCCACCCAGCTCTTCACAGGAGAGTGATTACCCTATCCAGATGGTTTATATAGCTCCCTAATTGATGTACTAGAGTAACCTGATTATTAACCCCATCTAGTCAGGGAACACTGAAAGTGCCATTCTGTGGCTAATATAGCAGTGTTCCCTCACACTGCGACATATCCTTCCCCCCAGCGGAACACTATAAGGTGGAGCAGCCATGACACAGAGACTATGCACTCTAGACAATGCATCTGCATTAGCATGTAGGAGGCCGGCTCTATGCTTCACTACAAATTTATAGGGCTGAAGCGAAAGGAACCATCGGGTGACCCTTGCATTTTTTTCCGTGTTCCTTTGCATCCATTGTAAAGGAGCATGGTCCGTTACTAGAGTAAAGGAACGACCCAACAAATAATACTTTAAGGACTCCACAGCCCACTTGATGGCCAGGCATTCCTTCTCTACCACAGCTCCCGTTCCCTAGGCAGCAGTTTACGACTAAGGTAGAGCACAGGATGTTCCTCACCCCCTACATACTGTGACAATACTGCTCCAAGATCCACCTCTGAAGCATCAGTCTGTAGAAAGAATTGCTCGTTAAAGTTTGGAGCTACCAAGACAGGATGACAGCATAGGGAAGTCCTCAAATTTGTAAAAGCCATTTCGGCTTCCTTACTCCACTGAACGATTTCCGGCCCCCTTGTTTTTGTCAACTCAGTTAAGGGGAACGCTAAGGTGGCACAATGGGGTATAAACCTTCTGTAGTATCCGACAATACCAAGAAAAGCCCTAACCTGTTTTTTCCTCAAGGGCCGGGGCCATTTTTCAATGGCAGCTATTTTATTGACTTGAGGTTTGACCATGCCTCGTCCAATGGTATACCCCAAGTACTTAACTTCTGGACACGCTAGTATACATTTGGCAGGGTTAACAGTAAGACCTGCATCCCTTAAAGTATCCAGTATGGCTTCGACTTTAGCCAAGTGGGTTTCCCAATCCTGGCTGTAGATGACTAGATCTGCCAGTGCCATTCTGGGGATAATATAGCAGTGTTCCCTCACACTGCCACAATGCATGCGCAATTCTGTGTAACAGCCAATTTTTTAATACGTTTGACCTTTTGTCCATTTTCATTTGTATTTCGTACCTCTCTCTAGTTACCTACTACTCTCAGGTGTTCGCACATTTCACCTGCTCGTCAGTGTTTTTCCCTCATGTTTCCTTTCGGCCACCAAGCACGTGTGTTTTGCGATTTTGCTATTTTGTTGTAGCCTTTTCTCCGTGATTTGAATTTGCAGCAGACATTTTAGGTTAGTCACACGCTGCTTCCATCTGTTGCTTACCGCCCCTTTCTGTTTGCATGTTTCCACAGTGTTTTTCCCCGCCTCAGTGCCTTCGCAGTGACGGTTCCTCACACATCTCCATTTTTACTCTTCAACTACAATGCTGCTATAATTAATCCTCACTTTACTAATGTGTGAGTGAGAGGGTTTCCACCTCTGAGGAATTTCAAGTGCTTTTTGATAATACCATGGCAAAATCAGTGTCACATGCAATGCATTATGCAATAGGACTAATGTCCTCCACTATTGCGCAGTCTATTTCTGCAGCACTTAAGTCATCTACCATGTCTGGTACACAACCTGATAAATTAACCCCAGCTTTGCCACCTACTGCTACTGTTACTACTGCAAATGTGTTAAGAAAACAGGTCATACTGCACCCTAATCCTCCAAAATTAAGAGACATTGCAAGGTTCCACCTGCCCCAGAGAAAGTGAGCCCCAAGCCAGGCAACATCTGTTCGATCCTGGAAGAAGGCTAAAGCCTCTAATGTATATATAGACTCAGATGGAACTGAGTGTTCAGAAGCCTCCTCCATGTCAGACTCAGAGTCAGATAATGAGTCTGTTAGTGACCTTCATGATGGTGATACACCCCACCAGCATACCACCAAGAACCGTGTTGCTTGATAGTTCCAGGGAGCCCAGACACACTCCAGCACCCTTGCTCTGCTGAGTGGTTCCCCTCTGAAAATGTAAGCCAATACCTGGCCCTTAGGGTCCGTAAACCATTGGACAAGGCCACCAGGAGTAAGCTCCAGGCTAAATGTCCTAGTCCTACAGTCCCAGACTCAGTCTGCGTGACCCCCGAGGTGGATCCTAAGATTTTACAATTTCTTGGCAAATATAGGTGGATGCCCAAAAAGGGCCTTGACTTTGCCTTATGCAACTGTCAGTACAAGGTCCTTAATATCCTTGGTCCCCTCAACCAGGTTATATGAAATAACGGTAGAGTCGGCACTAACTGGTGACATTCTTCTTGATCTGCCCACCATGAAAGGGTGGTTGCAAAGAATGATTTGCCTAATTGGCAATGCAAATATTGCTCTGGCAACTGAACGCCGCAAGGCGATTTTGCTCTAAATTGTCTAAACCCAGCCCACAGGCCAAAAGGTATTTTTTTGGTGGCTCATTTGTTAAATATGACCTTTACGGCAATAGACAAAGCACAGTCTAACCTCAAGAAAGTTTTTCATCCAAAAATTGTTGGCGGGGCCGGCAGATCACGAAGCTGTCTGGCCAGCTGTCCCATCAGGGAACCATTACGGGGTTCCTGGGGCTTCCACAACTTTAACCCTAATGCCTCCAGAATGTCCTATCAGGACTACAGGCCACTACAGTCTGGTTTCTTCCAACAACTGGGACGTCCATGGCAAAACCGAGGTTCCCATGGATCATGTCAATCATATGGTAAGTACTCATATAACTCACCTTTCTTCCCATCAAGGTGTAGGGCAGATTATGATTCTTCCAAAAGTCATGGGAACTGATCATGACAGACCCCTGTGTACTTCAAACAGTGTAAAGTTTTCATTTAGAATTTGTCACAACCCCACATCAATCACACATACCTCTCCCAATCCGTTTTTCAGTCACAGACCAACTTTTAGTGTCAAAAGAAATAACCAACTTACGCTCAAATGGGCAATATACCCTCACCCACTGACCAAACAGGTTTTATCAGCAATATATTTTTAGTCTCCAAAAGAGGCAGAGGAGTCAGCCCGATTATAAATCTAAAGCCCTTTAACCATTTTGTGGTTAGATCACACATTTGTATTCAGTCTTCATTGGCAAACCAGACGGTTAATTATTAACTGTGTCTGTCTGACTTGTAGTATTGTAGAACTGCAGCTTTGTAGGTGAGACAGACACAGCAATCTCAAGAAATGAGGTCAGCTTTAAAAGTATGTTACAAAGTATATCACATCATTCTGTGTGTAGAAGTCAAAGCAGTTGCAAATATATACAGAAAAAAAGGGAGAAAATTTGTTATCTTTAATAGTTATAAATTATATTATGTCAAAAACAGTGCAGAAAAAAGGGAAAGATAGGAACAATATCCAAGAAACAACAGACCAACAGTATTGGTCTCAATATTTATATAACAACTCTCATTCTCTACATATCACATTTGCATATTTTGTCATATGTGTAATAATCCAGTAAACTCCTTTATTTTAAATGGAGTCTACGTTAAAATCTCTTACAGTCCTAATATGCATTTTTCTATGCCCACAAAAGAAAAATCTACAGCATTTCATCTCTGAAAATGGTAATTCACACACGAATATAAGACGACCCTGATTATTGAATGATTTCCCACGCTTTCAATTTAATTTTAGTTAAGAAAGACAAAGGAAAACCCTAAATATTAGGCAAAAAAACATCCTCCAATGCTGCCAAATACTTCTGCTGGGGCTAGAAGGTCATGTGACTCCTGGGTTACGGCTCGCAAGACCCAGTGGAAGTGTTGGGCAGCTTCGGAGGATGTCAGTGCGCATCTTGCATTTCATGCTTGTTGTAGTAGTGACTTTCTCTATCCACCAACTACCAACCCTTCAGATTCTTTCTGTGAAGGTAGAAATGCTTGATTTTACCAATGCTGCCTGTATTTTTGGTGTCTTATCCTGTTCCAAGAGATAACTCCTGTAAGTAACTTTATTAGGAGTCGGGTGCATTTTATTTCTCTAACAAATTTACTCCCTTTTTTCTTTTAGGGTTAGATGGAATCTCTATCCCACTGACTGCACACAGACAGAACGATACACATTCTTGTCATTTCATGACTTGAAAAGTATACTTACTTTGCAACTAGAACAGTTGCACACCAAAAAAAAGTCTAAACTCTGGTTTTGATGTATCACACTGCTTTTCTCCCATCAATAAATTACACATCATGCTTTTTTATACATATTTATAAGGCATTGGTTTGATAAAACGTTTGATCAGCTATCCTCCTAGAATAATAAGCCATGAGGTAACATTTTTCGGACTCTATCAAGAAAGAACTTAGAAATTAAAGCTGGTGGCTATTAATTTTTAAAGTAAATATACCATAGTAACATTTAATTTTGCTTGAACATCCAAAAAATGTAAATAATACAATGAGTTAAAAACGGTTTTGAATTCAAAAGGGGCATTGTTATTTTCAAAGTAACCTTAAGGCTACAATATCCTGTTTTTCTTACTGTTTCTTATTTTCCCACCCACGTGGTTGTTTACTACAACTATAGGATGTGGCATTTCTTCCAGCTGTCTAAAACAGACTTCTTGCTTATACATGGTTCTTTAATAAGCAAAAAGTGTCCAAATTGGACATAGCTGACGGTTTCAGAATTTTAATTAACTGGTCTGGCATATTTCCCTATTTGCTGTCACAAATACACAGAAGTACCTCAAGTGATTAAAATAACGCAGGGATTTCCAGCTATTTTAAAAATGCATGTCATTTATTTATATATTCAACTTATATGTTATACATTTTCCTAAAGCTATCTTTGCATTATGGAATTTGTCAGCAATCATTTGCACACATGATGTTACATTCTCTATTAAGTACTTTTATTTTACTATGCCATGTGTTTTATCTTGGCAATGCAATTGTTCCCACATAAGAACAATAAAATACTACATCTGTGAAATATTGGATTTCTGGATATTTTACAAAACTACTAATCCTTAGGTTTAAATAAGTATCAGTAGATTTCAAATGTAAAAGATTATATGAATATGCTCTTAAACCATAACTTAGTATTTTTTGTACCTTCCATTATATAATTGAAAAATTAAACATCTCAGTGTATGTTTTTTTTCTGGAATAAAACACTTAATATAATAATATATCAATATAAAAGAAATATATAAATTTTCACGGAAACCTAAATTAATTTCTTTAATATAAAATACAATCATATTGTCAAAAAATGACATTTGTTATTTCTTTATATTGTACTGCATTTGATTAATGGGTAGTTAAATAAGATATAAATAAGACAAAATATATTTAATTTTATTAATATTGTAAGCACTTAAAACATTGAATATCTAAGATATTTCAAAGTGTACTCTAAATTTCATTGAACATGGATGTTCGAGATGAAGAAGTCACTAGGGATATGAACAGTCAATTTCAAGAACAAAATAAAATGCTGTCCCTAGTTAGTTTGTTGTTATTGTTCTTATAAATCAACACATGCGGTCACTTTGTAGTGCATAAACATGTAATAATGGCTTTAATCACATGATAAGTCACCTGAAGACCTTAAAAATGATCTATAAATCACAAAAAAGGGGCATGGTTTGAATTCAAAGAATAGATTTAAGAAGAGGGTTGGTTAGCAAAGGTGTGGGTGAATGAAGCAACTATAATATTATGGGTGGTGTCATAACTTAATAATAGTTCTTGTATTATGTTGCTATTGTTTTTGTCACAGCTGGGCAGAGGTAAGTCTTTCCAACAAGGGGATTTGTTTCACAACCCACAACTTGCCGTTGCTGATATCAGGATGAGTAAGATATTTGGTATTTGCATGTTATTTTATTGTTATTGTATGATTGAAACATAATCATTAATATTACCTGTTTTGTCAGTGTGCTGGCAAGGTATAATGTTTCAATAAATAAATAGTTCTGGCTGCTTCAAACATGTAGTGGACTTATTTTATCCCACCATCATATATGCTGGTACATTAAAGCCCCTATAATGGTGCAGGGATTGGAGTCCACAAACTCACATTTATATACTAGCAGGATTGCAATATGAGTCCTGAGAACTCCCTAAACTTCCATTTTAATGTGGAAGTTAAAATGATATCCAGTGGAGAACCATATTATACCTGTTTAGCATTATCATGAGATGTGCCTGTATTTATTTTAGTATATGTTTTAGTGCTTATGCCAAATAAACATTAAGTACTGTATTTGCTCGATTATAAGACGACCCTGATTATAAGACGACCCCCCCAAATTTGTACATTCCTTTAGGAAAAAAACTAAAAGCCTGATTATAAGACTACCCTATAGGAAAAAAGTTTAACTTGTATATATGTAAATTGCTTTTTAATATTTAATAAAAAGTTTATATTATACAAATGCATTTCTTGTTTTTATTTGCTTTTATGTGCCAATGCGGCCTCTGTCCCGCTCCTACAGCTGTGTCTCCAGCCAGCAGCGTTGTCTCTCTCTCCCCCCAAAACTTCTCTCTTGTCTCTATCTATCCCCCCTCCCCTTTTCTCTCTGTCCACCTCCCTCCCCTTGTCTGTGTCTCCCCCTTCCCCCTCCCTTGTCTGTCTGTGTCCTCCCCCTCCCTTTGTCTCTCTCTGTCCCCCTCCCTCCCCATGTCTGTGTCTCCCCCCCCTTGTCTGTCTGTGTCCTCCCCCCATCCCCCTCCCTTTGTCTCTCTCTATCCCCCCCTCCCCATGTCTGTCTGTGTCCTCAGTCCGTCCCCCCCCTCCCCCTCCCCCTTACCTCGATCCCTGGTGGCTAGTGGGGGCAGCCGGGGGATGTCTGCACGATACGTGCAGACATCCTCCATGCTGCCCGACACGCCAGTCTATTGTGACGGACAGCTGGTCCGTCATAATAGACTGCCGTGTCGGGCAGCATGGAGGATATCTGCACGTATCGTGCAGACATCCCCCAGCTGCCCGATTCTCCCTGGTGGCTAGTGGGGCAGCAGAGGATGTCTGCGCGACGAGTGCAGACTCCCCTGCTGCCGCCCGGCACGCTCGCCGGGACTTCTGTGACGAAAGCGGAAGTTCCCGGCTTCTTCACAGAAGCCCCGGCGGTCGTGCCGGGCGGAAGCAGGGGAGTCTGCACTCATCGCGCAGACATCCCCTGCTGTTAGAGAGGGGGATCAAGGTCCCCTGCAGCTCTGCTGGGGACCTGGATCCATGTCTTATAATCTGACCTCAATTTGAGGTCAGATTATAAGAAGACCTCGAATGTAAGACGAGGATTGTCTTCTATTCGAGCAAATACGGTAGTTTGTACTATCCCTGGGTGAGTGTTTTTGTTCTTAATGTGCCTTAAGAGGATTTCCTTATTTATTTATTTTTTGTTTTCTTTTACTTTATGTTATGCATTTCCAAATAAACATCCAAAATTTCATAATTTAAACATACATCATCAATGATGGAGCATTATAATCACAGCATATTCTAGACATGTTGCTAACAGTCATTAGTCTGCTCAAATGAATTGTTTACATGATTTGGAAGACCAGAATGGACTTTTATATTTCAATTATAAAAAATATTCTCTTCCATGGTACTTAAAAAACTGATAGTACATAAGGTTTTCTGCTTCTTTTCTTAATAAAGGACCACATTACTATGTAACTACTTGTCTTTTCTGATAAAACTTCCTTTTTGGAGTTTAGCAGCTTAGTCCATCTATGTGCTCCTACTTTTTCCAAAATAAAGATACTCCCTGTTGCTCTAGTTTTTAGCTATTCTCTCTTCCATGCCTGTTTCCCCTGCAAATAGCGAACTTATGAATACCATGTCAAGAGCAAACACCAGAGGCAGGCCACAGAAAGCATGGGAAATAGCAAAGGGAAAAAAGCATATGGGAAACATAAGGGAAACATATGTTTCTTGAATTTAATACTCAAAGATGTTCAGTCAGTGCTTAGCAGTTTGCTGTGGTGTGTCTCTCATAATTTTTCTAACCAACACAACTTATTTGAATATTTTCATCTTTCAAATGTGTCGTCTTTAATGTCCCTACCTTATGGAGATCCTTGTTAAAAGTGCATGTATCTTTTCAAAACTAAAAAATCTAAAAACTAAAAACAGAAGATGCAGATACATTACTGGACTCTGCTTCTTGTGTCTCACAAAAATCTGTAAAAACAATACAACACAAATGCCATATAATTTGATTTGAAAGTAGCTGTAACGTTTTAGTTGCGATACAAAGATGAGGTGGACATATGCATATCTTCCAACTTCTGTCCATTGTGAATCGAGGTGCTGGGGGTCTGAGTTTGGGAGGTTGGGTGTCGCTCAAACTGACAGTGTGCATAATGCTGTGCATGAACAGTATGCATTCCCTAGTGTCCTTTTAACCGGAGAATGAGATCAGGACTGCAGAATTGTAGTCCCAAATCTCCCTGTCCCACCAAGCTCTACCTATATCCCAAAAAGTGTACAGCCTTAGAGCACAAATTGGGATAGTTGGGAGGTATGTACATGATTGTAAATAAATATACTTTTACCTTATTCAAGAGTGATCAGTGCATTTGTTTGATTATTTAAGGTGGTATGTTTTACATAACCATTAAAGTCTTACTCCCATAAAAAAATGTTTTTTACTGTTGTATTACTTGTTCTCTGAGCAGCCATTCCTCTGAACCACACTTTATTATTTACTACATTTTTCTTGCTATTAAACTGAATATATCTTACCTTAACTGTTCCTTCTTCTGATTCCATGTATACAAATGTATGCTCAGCCATTGTTGAGGGACACATATAATGTATGTGTACACATATTGTAAGTTTTGTTATCATTTGGATGGGCTTGCTGGGTTGAGTGTCAGTGCTACCACACATGCACAGTTGTGTCATCACTCAAACTGACAGCCCCACCATGCATGAGTAGTAGCACTGTCACTTGTGCTTAGCGTGGAGGTCAGAGTGTCAGCGCTACGTTGTTAAACTGGAGAATGCGATGAGGACAGTGTGATTGTGATCGCGAAAAAGGAAAGGGGTAGAACTTGGAGGGGTGACAGGACAGATCCCCCAAATTGGGATTGTTCATGCAAAGCAGGACAATTGGGGGGTATAATAGAAGCTGGAATTGATATTTGTACTAAACATATTTAGCATACAGATATCCAGATTCTAATGAATACACACAGTTTATTTTTATAATTATTTCTCTGTAATATGCTAGAGAAAGATAGGTAGTTTTCAAGTCAAACTTGTTCTTTAAATGTTGAGAAAGATCCAACACAATACTGAAATATTGCATTTGCAAGACCAAAAGACAATTAAGCAGGCAATTAAGTAAGCCCCAGAAAATCAATGCAGGGACTGCATGACCTGGCCATGAACAATGCAAGGGAAATCCTGTCGATAATAAGCCTGTGCTTGTTTGGCTGGACAATGTCAAACAGCAATATGTACTGTCCATGTCACATGTACAATTGCACTGGGCAGGTTTCCCTATCTCTTCCTTATCAATATCCAGCAAAGCAATACAAAGTTCAGCAGTCCTTTTTTAATTTAATCTAATGTTTCTGTTTTCCCATTTTTTTTTACATTTTGTACATTGGCCCCCTTTTTCTGCACTTGATTGGTAAATAAATTAGTTGAGACTCAAGGCACAATAAGTTGTAGCTTTTGTTATAAGACTTTTTCGTTGGTAAGTCAACAAGTCAAGTTGGTGTGTTGGTGTCTCTGGGGCTATTTGATGGGTATGGTGGTCCAATCCATAGCTCTTGCTGTTATGCTAGTTTATAGATTTGTTATAATTGCTATGATAACTTGTTATTATGTTTTTTAGGTTTATAGAGAATTGCACTTTAGTCATGGTTCCTTAATAAAGCAGCTGTGGCAATTTCACATTCCAACAAATCTTTCCTGTATTTTATTATTGTTAGCAAGTTTATGGCACTTCTAAAGTTCAGTGGTCAGGAAATAGAAGTAGGCAGTTGTTTTTACCTGACTCATTGGCATTCTAACTCAGGTGTGCTAAGATTTGTACAAAATAGATGCTGAAATCCATTACATTGGGCGCTTGTTCTCTATGCTTTTATTCCCAAAGACCAGGGAGAGGTTTGTAATATCAGCCAAACTGACACTAGTACAGCAGTCATAAACAAAGAACAGTAAACAAACCAGTAACTATAACCAAACATCTCACACAAAACAACATAAACTATGTTTCAATATAGATATAAGATACATTTTTTGGTTTTCATATAAAGTTCATTATTGGCTACAGTTTTTTTACATTTAGTATGCACTAAATGCATCAAGTAAAGAGTAAACTACTGAAGAAAGTCAAGTGATCCCAGGAGAATCATGAGCTCACCTGTCTCACAGACCGAGTATATTAAAAATAAAGCTAAAAAAAATCTGAATACACTAAAAACAATACTCAATAGAAATTTGCAGTATGATCCATTTCAATACCTCATGTCTTTATACCATCTGTGGTCACTCACAAAAAAATACAGATGAAAAACTGTTCCTTCAAACATGTAAACATGCACACGTAAGCAAACTTAAATATCTGTGAATGCTTGGAAACAAATGGCACAATATATGTACATTGATGCAGATGAAATAGAAGGCATAAAGGAAGAGCATAACTAAGTTCACTAAAAAGCATTGGTTAAGTTGCAAGTTGCTAGACCTGAAAAACCTTTTGGCCAATCATAGCTCTAGATTGTACATGAAAGGCTATTAAGGTAATGTGAAGTCAATGCAATACAAACTGCGTTATTTACACTAATGGGTGAGAGACCTGGTGAGTTTTCTTAGTAGGTGAAACCAGTTTTGTTGCTGCACATTGTATTGCTAAGTTGGTGAGATGAAATGTTCTTCTCACCTAAAGTCACTTTATCTCATCTTAACTCATCTGCAAATCACCTTTTATAGAATCACTATTTGTCAATGTTCACGTAATCATGACTACACACAGCTATAGCACTTGTTTGACAGAATAAAGAACTAATTCTGATGCCAAAATGTCATATGACATCCGAATATAAAGAAACTTGGAGCTACCTTAATCAAATCCTAAGTCAGCATATTGAAGTGATTAGTGTTGCATGTAGCTAAAAAAAAAAAATGACTAAAACACTAATAAGGATAAAACTTTGAAACCTTTGTCCTTTCGAAATTAGTTTCTACTAAATTCTCCCAAAATAAAGTTCCACAGAAAAGCCAGGGTGTTACAGTATTTAACATATTAAACAGAAAGTTTTGTTTAAACCAACATTAATAGCAGCACAGGAGATGTTTTGAACATTTTATAAAAAGACATTTGACGTTTTTCTTTGAGAAGGCTAATTGGTGGCTGGCTTGAAATGTTCGGTAACCTTACCTAAATTCCTAGCACAGGTTGGGGCATTATTTGACTTTGTTTTCTGAACCTTCTTTTGTGACGTGATATTTTAAATTGCTACCTTAAATGTTAAATGTCATCATACAAAAGGATTTTCTCATAGATTGCAAAGATTGCAATAGAATAATTTTACAATATTCTATAAAGGCCTTAAACAAATGTCACTTCAAAAATATTATAAAGTATTAAAGCAGTACTTTCTATTATCAAATCTCAATGATGATATAATACAGAGGAGTTTTTACCACTGAGATGTTTACATATCCTAATCCACCAAATTAAACTTGCGATCACTTGCGAGAACTGTTATTTTATAAGAGCTTCCGTTTTTCAAATGTTTGATTTTATACGTTCATTCAAAGAAGACATTGTCTTAGTTATTTCATGAAACTGAAGTTACTTTCCCCATAAATTATCATTTATTATCATTATAGTCAGTGAGAACTCATCATAGACAAACTTCCTGAAAAATATCTTATTGGCCACCATTGAGATCAGTGAGGACTTATCTTGAAAGTAAAAAATAAAAAATTTCCCTATACCGAAATGAAGCAAAACAACTGAAAAGTAGCTAATCATTCAAATTGTGTTTTTCCATATATGAGACACTTGAAGGCACTTTGAGGCGAGAAGGTACTCAAACTGCTCACTAGTCTACAATCCATAAAATATCTGCCTCCCGCATCTAAAATCTTAATGAGCTTTTATATCTGTTAATGTGGATGTATGTATATGTAAATATACATACAAATACAAAACCATTTTCTTGTACTAGTATATGTTTATATGTACATGTTCCAATACTTAAATTAGCTTGACCGTTCGGGTGCTTCTTCACTCTAATCTTTATTTGGTCTCCACAACCATGTTGATTATATTTGTTTCTATAGTAACTCACACATCAGTCATTACATGGGGCATGTTGATTCCATTTTGCATAATCACTCCCATGACAGTGTTTCATATGTTTTTTTTTTTATTGTTAAATGGCCTTTTTTTTTTACTACTTATATAGGTGCTGGTGTCAATGTGTCGATCCCAGTAAGAACTGTAAGTGTCTTTGGTTTTATATATATATATATATATGCAGACACACAAAAATAAATATACACAAATACATTTATAAAATCAACTTTATATGCCTCATTATATCCTAATACCATATGTCATCTCCTGGACTTACTTATGTCAATTTGTATTTTATTTTTTACTGTTCAAATGTTTAATATCATATTGAAAATGTACCACAGGAGATGAAAACGGGAGAAATCTCACAGAATTCTTCCTGGTAACACATTTTATAAATACAGAAATATAAATATATGTGGGTACTTGAAAATCTGATAGCTACTTGACACACTCCTTCACAAGCATGCTTTCTGTACTTAAAGGAGAGGATGTCAGGCACAGACACAATCTTAGAAACACAAAATACATGGTATATAAAATACGATGCAGTTTGTTTGTTTATTTGCATCAAGATGTTTTGACATAAAAGGAAATACATTTTTTTTTAATCAAGTATGTAATACACAACATTTCTTAAAAAAATTCAATATGGCAACGAAATGCAATACATGTCACTAGTACACTATACAAATACAATTTGACACTTGGACAAACATTCACAATATTGAATGGGGTTAATGAGCATAATCCCTGCAATCCAAGAACTCCTTGTTGTTTGATTCCCCGATGCTTACCTTGTTTGTTTATAGTGACCAAAATAAGAAGCACTCAGGGACATTTACATAATATACAATGGGATATTTGGGTAATTTTGTGGTAATGTAATGATCATAAAATGCTTCCAGATATGTGGGACCAAAACTGCATACAGGATCTTCCCATGTTGTATGTAATGGTGGAGACACAAAACATAATAAGGCCATGTATAAAGGTCAATTGTGGGTCAAAGTTCTAAAAGTGGTCCAGTCACCATGGAAATCAATGAATGGTGCTGCTGATTAGATCATTTTGAAAACTTTGCTGTGGAAATAACTTTTATACATAACCTGCAATGTTTATCTTTTGTATGTTATGTAATCTAAGTGGCAAGCCTCTGTACTCAGTCACTTGAGTGCCTTTTGTGGTGAATTTTAATGTCTGATCAGCAGGATACATTGGCTCTGCTCCAATTACAAGTGACCCTAACCTGTCTTTATAAAGATGCTAATTTAGGCCTTTAAACTATGCCTGACCCTAATTTTGTCACTTCCTTTGGTTTACAGATTTCTGAGGAACCTTTAGAATCTGTGGAGCAGATATTTTGTAACACTTGTAACATGGGGCCCATGCCTTTTCTGGCATGCTATATTTTAAATTTTACTCAATTGTTTATTACAGCACTCCAGCATTGTAAGGTAGGCTAATTTGTATTACTTAAATATTTAATTTTTATTAAAGCAACATTTATTTAAATAAACATATAGAATAAGTGTCCATTGCAAATTGCAGCCAATCTGCATACATGCACGGCTAGGACAGAAACCACGACTTAAACCATCTTTGTAAATGTTTAATGAAGCACACAATTTATAAATAACCTATAAAGGTGCTGTTCCCCATATACTTTTCTTTGCAATTTTTATGAACGTATCTTTGTTTTTAAAATACTTGCATTTCTTTGGTAGTTTGCAGTACTGTTCCACCCTTTGAATTGAAGCTGGGATCACATATTTTGTCACTCATGCTCCCCTCACCCACTGTGTGTACCCCCATATCTGACTTGACCAAAAGCACAGCTCAGAGCAGGAGACTACTTTGTGCTAACCTTATCCCTCTGCTCCAACCCACCATGCTTTTTTACAAACATTCCTCTGTCACTTCACTATCATTGCATGAGTATGAGTATGTGTGTAAATACCTATTTATAGAATATGAGGCTGATTATACAGATCTTCTCCACAATACCTTGTGTCCAGAGGATACAGCATCTACCCCGATTATCTATATCATCTAGTTTGCACTACTGACTCCATTGCCCTTAAGGCCACGCCCCTTTTTTAAAATATATTTTTATATTATATATATATATAGGTTTTAGGTATATCATTTAATCGTTTTGCTGCTTATATTTTTCACATGTTCATCTCCCATGCTACACCATTTGTGAGAATGAGAGGGATTCATGGGGAGTTTTGGCATTGAGTGTGCAGTGGTTTTTGTTCCCTTTTTTTTTAATTAAAATATTTTTTTTTTATAAAACCCATCACAGTCTAAAAAAGCAAAAGCACCAACGTAATTTATACATCAACAGTAGGCTAACATGCAAGTCATAAGGATAAAAGAGTGTGATCATTTGTCCAGCCCTGTAAGCAAGAAAGTTATTATCGAAAAGTGAACAAGCAAGGCCAGTGCTACCTATAGGCGAACCAGGTATTCGCCTAGGGCACCAGATTTGTGAAGGCGTCAGATAGCCATGATTTAAAAAATTTAAAATTAAATAAAGGCGGAGTGCTGAGTGGAGGTGCCAGCCTGCCCCCATGCAGGGGAGCAGGCAGCATCAGCTCATGGCTGCTCATACTCCCTGCACATAGTGATGATTCAGAGCATCAGAAATACGATGCTCTGTGTCATCACTACGCACGGGAATGCAACCAGTAGTGACAGAGCTGGTGCTGCCTGCTCCCCTGATTAAAGCCGGATAAAATATGGGGGGAGGGAGGAAAAGAGACACTATACATTGGGATGGAGGGAAGGAAAGAGACACCAGACATGGGAGGGAGGGAAAGAGAGACTAGACATGGGGGGAAGGGAGTGAGAGAGACAACAGACATGTGAGGGAAGAGAAGTGAAACAGCAAACTTGAGGGGGAGAAAGACATCAGACTGGGGGGAGAGAGACAGCAGACTGGGGCAGAGAAAGACAGCAGACTTGTCTGGAGAGGAGAGAGAGTTATAGATTGGGAGGGGGAAAAGATATACATGGGAAGGGAGAGGAGAGAGTCTGACTGACATTGGGGATAAGAAAAGACAAACGTGTGGAAGAGAGAAAAAAGAGGTGAAGAAATATGGAGAGAGAAGAAATAAAAAAGTGGGAAACATATGAATTGCATGGGGAGACAGAGACAGACAGGGCATGGGGGAAACAGAAAGGGATGGAATGGGGGGAGATACAGACAGGGATGGCATGGGGAGAGAGACAGCCAGGGATAGCATGGGGGGGGGAGAGACAAACAGGGATGGCATGGGGGGCAGAAAGACAGGGATGGCATGGGGTTGATGAGAGTGAGACAGGCAGGGATGGTGTGGAGGGATAGCGAGATAAACAGGGATGGCGGGGATAAAGAGTGAGACAGACAGAGATGGCATGGAGAGGGTGGTCCCAACAATAGGATCACATTGCATGTGTTACTGTGTGTGTACATGTGACTGCACCTGACATTGCATGTGTGTGTACCTGAGCCTGCATATGTATGTGACACTGAAAGTGTTACTGAGTGTGTGTAAATGCATATTAAATACTGCACATATGTATCTGCTTGTTACTTGTTTTAAGTATATTTAGCTACAATATTATCCTTTTTTCCTTCCTCTTTAGTTCTTTTTCTTTTTTATCGTTTTCCACCTTTCGTCGCTGTATCCTATCCTATTGCTTGCCTTTCATATAGCGCTGTTGTATATATTATCTTTCATTAAATTACAATAGTTTGTTTGTGTTTTGTTCTTCATCCTAAAACCATTGCATTAGAGTATAGCATAATATGTAGTGCATCTCATCAGCTACAGTGTGTTATTACTATATGTTGAATGTTCAGAGCATCTCCAATAACTAATTAGAAGTATTGTTGGTGATTCTAATATAGACGGGGATAAAGTACATGTTTAATACATAACGAATCTCTGGGTTTTAATTGTTACTAACGATTTTCATCTAAATTAACCGAAAGTCTTGCAGACTTATATGCAGGTAGTAGGCTCATGGTGTTTATGGTGAACATTTGAAGGACATTTACTGGATGGACCATTTAAGTCTTATGGACCTTAATAGATATTACCACTAACTCTAGTGTGCTCTTAAATACTTTGTCTATACCATTTGTAGGCATTAAAACACGATGCCTTTTTCCTGGCATTTTGAATATACCTTGTTACAAGTCAAGAGGTATAGCCATGAGGGGTAGGCAGTGGTGGAAACTGCCTTCTTCTTTATATATAAAAAATAATTGTGATGAGGGGGCAGTGAGGTGCAGAGTAGCTGGACCCCTTAATATGCAGGTCACTGAACATCTATTAAATACATTATTCTCATTAAACTACATTGATGTAGTATTTTGAAAAAAATAAATAAGCTATCTGATAAAATAATATTAAATATTGTACTAATAATTGTATTTATCTATTTATATTAATAAATCATATATTTAATCCACGGGCAATTGTTGGTTAAATTAATTAAGAAGCATAGAAAGCACATTAAAGACTGAAGAATTTATACAGCTATACATTCTCCTTTTGGTATGACATTGCTGGATCTTTGTCAGTATGTATACCAAACACAATTAACTTCACATTAGAAAGTGATAATAAGAATTGCATAGCTTTAGTTACTCATTTGCTTTGTCTAAGTATGATAATTATCACTTCACAAAGAAAGAGATGGGTGATTGGTGGCAAACTCACAACTTATTCTCTGCAATATTTCTCACTTATTCAGTGAAGAATGTTCAAGTTATGTAACAGATTTCCTATTGATGCGTGCTAATTTATATGACTGAGGTATTTTATGGCCATGATATATCATCTACTCTTTCCCTTCACACACAAAAGTTCTATAACTTATTAAAACTGTTTAAATTATATTCTGTCATACTAGCATCATATCACAAGTATATATGCATACTTGTACTACTAAGAAATGCACACAGATATAAATATACATATACATTTACTGTACATGCTTGACCATCAAATCAAGAGATTCCTCTATGTTCTTTGTCTATATAGTAAAATAGATTATATGTGTAGTGTATAGTGATATTATTATGTTACACAAAGCTAGTACAATTATTCACCAGTCGCACTAATATATAACCTTTTGGAATAGTACAGAAACTCAAACAAATCATTATCATATTTGCTCGGCATTAAGCAACACTGAATATAAGGTGACCCATACTGGTACATTACTTACTTGCCCGATACCTTTTCATTTGGTTATCCAGCAACTAAATATTTTGGTGTAACAGTGACCCTTGTGATAACATAATGTGCAAAGCAGGGTGACAGTAGGTGATGGACAGAAAAGGAAATGTGACGCAATTGAAAAGGTGATATGGTTCCACATCTGAAGTTTGCGTAACAGGTGACCTTGATTATATGCTGAGGTCACTTTTCCAGAAAATATATATTTTTTTATACTTGCTTTATAAAAAAAATGTGAATATGATGTAGAGAAACTGAATATGCTATAATTATAGGATTTATTAAAATAGAAGTCACCCTTTTTGCTGTAATTCTTATGATTTTTTTAAATATTTGCTTTTGATTATAATAATAAAATAAAAATACAAAATGTATGACATTATTATAATACATTTCACTATATTATTAGATTCTTGTTTGTGGAATAAAAACAATTTCGTTCCCTAAAACTTTTTATTTTGACCAAGTATTTTTTCTACTCGCACACTGGAATTCAGCAAATTCTGTTTCCAGAGTGATTTTTTTTAAAAATACCATCAATATTACTAGCCCCTGACTGGTCATAAATGGTTCAATCATTTACATGCATAGCATCTTCACAGTCCATTCACTTGTTCATTCGTGACAGGGCTATTGAGCTACAGTTTGAATTGTGAATTTGGACCCTGTAAGAAATAAGAAATATTTAGAAAATGATTTGCTTTATTATCCATATGTAAAACAAATAACACATATCTCAATGTTTTATTCAAATGTGAATGAATCACTGCACAATATAAATATATATAACATATATTCATAATGTCAACATCCCAAAAAAGTACAAAATATAAATATTAGTTATAAAGTATAATGGCTTTTTGTTTAAAGCAAACGTAATTTCCAGGAGCATTTGTTTATTTCTGAGGCTATGTTGATTCATGAATGAACACATTACCATGACAACAGGTTTTAAATAACTTTTAAGTAACTCTAGATATTTTTTATATGCCTGTTTCTTTACACATGTGAACCAGCATACATTGGCCTATCTACTGTGCTTTTGCTTTAAGTTTGGGTTAAACAATGGTGAATGCAGTGTCAGGTTATACAATTTACCCCCTGATGTGTACACCCACAAACATTTAAATATGGAGTAAAATAATCTGCCGGAAATAGCCTTGAGGATATTTAAAAGACTCTTCACAGAATTTAATCTAAATATATACAAGCACTTTAAGAAGGGCCTGGAGCGGCTACCCCTCGATGCACTGGGACATAATAATTTGTTTGTACATATGATGTTTTTTGTATGTCTGTTAATGTCTTCTGTGTTTTATATGTTATCGAAAAGAAAAAAACGAATAAAAAAAAAAAATATGGAGTAAACTCAATTTTTTAAAATGTCTGTATAATTAAACATGTAATATGATTGGTGCACTAAATATCCACCATTCAAAAATATTGTCCTCTACTGCAAGAGCAAAGACCAGTGGACTTCCAACAACATGGTGCAGAAAGCGATAAATGTTGCTCTCTGCAAACACAGGTGTTTTATTATTTTATTTTATTTGTCTGATATTTTTTATGTTTTATTGCCCTGTGCCTTCTGTAAGAAGCTTATTCTTGCATATCTTTATAACTATTTAACAGCATTCAACAAAATGTAGAAAATAAATATTTTTTATTTAGTAGGAGGTGGGACGATTTTAAGGTTATTCTTTTTTCACATTTTTTTGTCATCGGATTATACATTCTTTCAGCTGTTAAGTCTGCCTAATAGTAGATAGCCTTATCATTTTCTTTTTGTCATTACAGTTCTTTGGAAGCACAGTCTGAGCACAGTTCTCTTTACACAGTATCAACACAGACCAACAGGTCCAAACACAGTTGCAAGGTTTATTAGAATAGAAAATTGTCTCCACATGAATAATACAACAAAACATTTATGATCCATTTTATGCCACAACTTAAATATTCACTGAAAAGGGCTGTGCTTTATCATGATGGCAGGATGTTGTAGCTTGTCATTTTATCTATCATTTTATGGATTGCTTGCTTTTCTAAATCTGGATGAGCATTAAACCTAATGTGTTAGAGCACAGCCTTAAAAGTAGTTTAATGAGGAATTATTTAAGGATATTTAAAGTAGATTTTTTTAAATGACATTTGGTTTCTTTTTCAGGAATATTAGCTATATTTCTATTAAATAAAAAATGTTTCAGCATTGATTAGGCTTCATTTTAACCGTTTATGTCTTACCATTTATATTTGTATCTAAATATGTTGCTTAGGTTATTTGTAGACTCATTTTTAATTACTTTCTCTGCCGCCTTAAATTACACAGAATCTAACACCTGATTCCAGTGGGATCTCACCTGTCAGATGAGTGAGCACTGGCCACATTTATGTAAAATGTGCCGCACCCGGCCTCCACAATCTTCTAGCAGGGACCCACAGAGTCTGTTAAGACCTTAACCAGGTCTCTACTACTGTCTCCATGACTCCTGATCCCCTTGTGATCTGTACCTGGAACACAAACATGCTGTTGTGGTGCCTCATCCTTGAGGATGTTAAGAGGTTATCCCACTGAAACTGACCTTCTAAGGTGTGTGTGGCACAGAACTAAAACCCAGCGTCAAGGCCAACGTAGCTGCAAAGTAATGAAAAGGTAAACTCTTATTTACCATATCAGGGATGAACTTTGTTTTGAATAAACATTCTCCATAATTTTAAGAGAGAATTTGGTTCCTTGTATCATTCTGCAGTGTTACACTCAAAGCAACGTAGTCTAGTGCAAGGGCATCAAGTTTTATCTGAAGTGGGCCACATGATTAGAAATGCCTGTGCGTATGGGCCATATTAAATATTTTTATTTATAGAAACAATAAAGAACTGCCTGCCATAGAAAAATACGTTTCTTTATTTTGCAATTATACAAAACGAGTTTAACAGTTTAAATTAACTATATACAAGCAAATCTAAGTAAAGACATAATGATGTATGTGAACTCAAGTCAGATGGGCAGCACCTTACTGTCAGATGGGCAGTATTAATCCCATTATTAGTATGCTGAACACTGCTAATCTGGTGTCTAGTATATCAAAGGCAAAATCCCCATTCCCTGAGAGAATGATAGAAGAAACCATCACTACTGAAATGTATTCAAGCTGGCACTTAGCTGTTATCCTCATAAACTTTGTTTTACTGTTGCACATTTCCTTTTGTAAGACACAGGTAAATAAGCAACCATGTGTTTTAGTACTTTAATTCTTATTTGGTATTTACAAGAGACACTAAAGAGTGAATGCCAATAGCACACACTTCAACCACAAACGATTTAAGACAATAGTCATGGAGCTATTAGATGATGCAAAATCATAACTTTTGGAAACTTGTTTTTTTTTTTATAGATGTTGGTGTTCTCTGTGAGTCAAACACATTAAATTTAAATTTCAACCAGATTAAATTTGATATTTTATGATTGTTTTCCGGTTGTGTTGTATGTTAACATTTAATTTTCTAACATTAGTTTGAAGATGTCCAGAGAATAGCACAAGACAGTTTTTAGAAGTGATGTAATTGTTTTTTTTTTATCTAATCCTGGTCATAGAACAATGTAAAAGTTGTTTTTCTTCCTCCCACGAAAATCCATGATATGTGAGTGGGAGGATCGGTAGAAGTTATTAAAACAAGATTTCTGAGTAAATGAAACATAATCACAATACAGATATTAACATTTTAATGCATAAATATCTTTTTTTATAATTATTGAACATGAATATGCGTTACAAAATGTATATCATTTTGAAAATTGGAGTGATTCTTTAAACAATTCAGATTTACCCAAGTCACACAAATACATTACTGACATCATTCCTTCAGTATAATACAATATCATCAAAAAAAAACAGCTGAACACGTTCTAAATATTATAGCTGTTTTCCACCAGAATTTATTAATGCTAATGCATCCCCATTATACATTAATTAGCTTGCTCACAACAGCATTAAACAGGTCTGCTGGCAAGACTCACTGTAACATATTATGTGCTAAACATAGGATAAATTACTCGTTGTTCAATATTAGATTGTAAAAATCTCTCCTGAAAAAAAACGATCTTACAGTATTTACTACATAATTTGATGTTGTTCAAAGCATTATTTTTCAAACTCCAGTCAACACATTGAATATCTTTTCCTCAAGTCTTCTCCCTCATTCTTTCAAAATGTCAAGTATGTATTATGAACCATCACTTTCAGTATACAACACTTATGCAACAATGATTCATATCACAAAGTGTATTACAGAGGGATATACTCGCCACACAGTGAAATATGGTCAATTGATAATCAACTGGAAATACGTAGACACCAATAGCCGGCTTTGCTACGTTTGCCTAGGGTTTTCAACTTAGGCTCAATGTTGCAATGCAAACAATGACAGCTGATATTAACTACAAAGCCTATTGACCACCTCCACCAAATTATGTAACAAAACAAGTTGTAGCACTTGTATACATTTTTAATCGGATGTACATGAATAGTATCACTCACAAATGGACTTTACATACATTTCATGATCCATTTAATGACAAGTACTTTGCTATAATTTTGAAGCGTTACACTTAAAGCAATTTAGTCTAGTGCACGGGCATTAGAATCTCATGTGTGTAGAATATGGATATGGTAGCCATAGATGCACAGTTGGAAACGACCTACTGGTCTCACGTACCAGGAGAGGATATGAGGAAGGAGCCATGTCAAAAATAGTGCTAATGAAGTAATTTAATCCATTACAGATTTGAATTAGGAACTAAGAATGTCAGTTCACTATAAAGAAACTAGGGCACTAAAATGATTACACTTAAAAAGAATACAAATGATAAGTAACTGAAAAATTATACCGTATTTCCTCGAATATAAGACAAGGTATATTTCAGAGCAAATGCTCTGCAAAATCCTCCTCATCTTACATTCAAGGTCTTCTTATAATCTGACCTTAAATTGAGGTCAGACTATAAGACATGGATCCAGGTCCCCAGCAGAGCTGCAGGGGACCTGGATCCCCCTCTCTAACAGCAGGGGATGTCTGCGCGATGAGCGCAGACTCCCCTGCTTCCGCCCGGCACGACCGCCGGGGCTCTATGATGAAGCCGGGTACTTCCGCTTTCGTCACAGAAGTCCCGGCGATCGTGCCGGGCGGCAGCAGGGAGGTCTGCGCTCATCCCGCAGACATCCTCTGCTGCCCCACTAGCCACCAGGGAGAATCGGGCAGCTGGGGGATGTCTGCACAATACGTGCAGACATCCTCCATGCTGCCCGACACGGCAGTCTATTATGACGGACCAGCTGTCCGTCATAATAGACTGCCGTGTCGGGCAGCATGGAATACTGCCGTATCGTGCAGACATCCCCCGGCTGGCCCCACTAGCCACCAGGGAACGAAACCAGGTAAGGAGGAGGGGAGGGGGGGGGGGACAGAGGACACAGACAGACAAAGGGAGGGGGGGAGAAAGAGACAAAGGAAGGGGGAGGGGGGGAGGAAACAGACAGACAAGGGGCGGGAGACACAGACAAGGGGAGGGGGGATAGAGAGAGACAAAGGGAGGGGGAGAGGGGAGGACACAGACAGACAAGGGGGGGGAGACACAGACAAGGGGAGGGAGGGGGATAGAGAGAAAAGGGGAGGGGGGATAGATAGAGACAAGAGAGAGAAGTTTTGAGGGGATAGAGAGACAACGCTGGGGGGGAAAGACAGCTGGGGAGCGGGAGAGAGGCCGCATTGGCACATAAAAGCAAATAAAAAAATAAATTTTTATTAAAAATTAAAAAGCAATTTACATATATACAAGTTAAACTTTTTTCCTATAGGGTAGTCTTATAATCAGGCTTTTAGTTTTTTTCCTAAAGGAATGTACAAATTTGGGGGGGTCGTCTTATAATCAGGGTCGTCTTATAATCGAGCAAATACGGTAATAAGAAAAGACACAATATATACAAGAACAAGGTACTATAAACATGCTCAAGATTGTTTCTATCTCATGTTTTAGATCAAGTAATACATTTTCATTTTGTTTATATTTTGTATATACTTTTTATTCCCCTCTCATATTTTTATGTTGTGCATTTAAGAATGTCTGAGAACTCCATGGACATTATGGACTCCAGTGACATTTATGACACTACATCTAATTTATTATTTGCATAATTCAGAACAATAATTTTGAACAATAATTCTTTATCCCTTGGGTTCTGTGTACCATCTCTGTGAGACATAATATAGGCAATTACTAATCCTAAACACAGTCTCTAGGGAAAGCACAGTGGAAGCAAGTTCTTGCTCAATTTTTCTGATAGGCTGGGCATTTGGGAGCATCAACAAAGTACTTCTGCAGTGATATCTATTAGCTTTAGCGAAGGATAATGGGATCATCCATCCCCAACAACTAGAGTATCAGATTATCACTTTGCTATAGTGGTATTTTGTATAGGTGTGCCAAATCTGGTAACTGGGAAATAAAAGGATAACATCATAAGAAAAATTAAATGAATTCTTACAAACAACTAATTTATAGTTCCCTTAAAAAATAATGAAAATGAAATGCTGCTGTAACTAAGAAATTGTAAATGATTATACTGAATTAGAACATTCACACCATTGCTTCAGTAATTCTGATATTTCTTTTATTCTTGAAAGTATATTAGGACTATCCTAGAGCAAAGCTGCACATTGTTCTGGGAATGGGATCTCTGTACCAGATGGAGTCCTCTAACACCTGTCATGTTAAATGTATTCATTTCAGCTTACAACTGACACTTTGACATTTTGTTAATAACATAATGTACTTTTATCACTCAGTGTAAATGAGTTTTAAAGAGCACTAAGTAAAGATGAGCAAGTATTAACATTTCTCTATTTATATGCATACACTAGATAATATGTTCATTGCTCCCTGCAGTCAAGATTGAGTAAGAGTTCTGAAGGCTTCATAGAAACACTTTTTAAAAGCTACCGTTCACTCTGTAATTGACCTATCTGTCTCATGACTTTAATAAAAATACCAGTGCTGCCAGTTTGACAATGCCAACCTGACATGGGTACATTTTTAACATGACAAAAGAAAAACAAGTTTCAAAAAAGATTACTCTTTTTGATTTGTCACAAAAAAAAAATAATCTGAGGAAACTAAAGTGAAATTTATGTATTTACCTTAATCAACCTTGTTTCTATAACTTATACTTTAACTCTCATTAAAATAACATTTCTTAATGCAATGAAAAATGTTAAATAAGGAATTACACATGGCTGATTTGATATGCAACCATTAAATAAACCAGGTATGTTAAGTTATTTGAAAAAAATCTACTATCCTTATAAAATAGTGTTGTCTAGATGATATATCTCCAATTACTGATCAACTGCAACCCCTATAATCGTCATCTAAGAATGCATGAGAATCTTGGGTTCACAAGGTAGAGATTAACTTTGTATCCGTATACATTCATACACACCCATCCTTTTAACCCCTTGCCGACAAAGGACGTGCCAGGCACGTCCTGGGAGAATCTCCCTTAATGACAAAGGACGTGCCTGGCACGTCCTGCAGTGAATGAAGCGGTTTTTGGGATCAACGATCGCGAAAACCGCTTTAACAGTGCTGGTCTATTGCCTCGACATTGAGGCAATAGCCAGCACCGATATTTCTATTTTGGGACCCCCACGATCGCCCCACGGAGCGATCGTGGGGAGCCATATTGATGGAGCATGCTGCTCTGTCAATATGGCTAAGTCCTCTGCCGGTCTGAGCTTCAGAAGTGAAAGTAACTTCACTTCCGTCGCTCTGAATATGCTACTTGACTACCCCTAGTGGTAGTTTAGTAGCATTGCAATGGAAAATAATTAAAATACATATTTAATTAAATAAAAACAGGTTATTTAGCTATATTAGCCTATAGGGTTAAAATTAAATATTTTTTAGCATAAGGGATAGGGTTAAAATTAAATTAAAGTTAAAAAATATTAAGGGATATAATAAGGATTAGAGTTGGGGTTAAATTTAGTGTTAGGGTTCAATTTTGGGTTTGGGTTGGGGTCAAAAGATCAATGTAGGAAAAAAACAAAAAACACTATTTTTGGTTTTTGCCCCATAACTCGCAAAAAAATACCGAAAAATATGGAAACATGCATATTTTTAAACTCGTGACAACATTTAGAAACTATTTAGACGGGGTCTTTTTTAATGATTTTATTTGTGTAAATTATATTTTAGGTCAAAGTTAGAAAAAGTGGGTTTTTTTTAATTTTTCATCATATTTTATGATTTTTTTTGTAGTAAATTATAAGATATGATGAACATAATGGTATCTAATGAAAGCCCTTCTTATGACGATAAAAACAACATATAATTTGTGTGGGTACTGTATGTGAGAAAGAAAAAAAATTACAGCTAAACACAAACACCCTAGAAATGTCAAAACAGCCATTGTCACCAAGGGAAAGTCAAAGTGAAAATGTCTTGTCACTAAGGGGTTAAAGGTGCACTTTACTCAATGGTAATAATGCATCCTTATGCTATTTTTTGATTGGTTAAGCATAGTTCTTGCAGTTTTTTACTTAAGATGTATAGTCCCTGTTATGAACCTAAATCTTTTTCCTGCTACCTATTTTCTAGGAGGTCAGAATTGTTGGTGTGTATGAGTGTGTCACAGAGCTCCAGAGTAATAAATATCACAGTAAAGTGTGTCAAAATGGTAGTAAATGTGTTTAATGATGATCTCTCTAAGTAAAATTATTTATTTTTATTCCAAATGACTTACACCATTGAATAAATAGCTATCAACTGGTGCTTATGTGGCTTAAAATATCCAAGTAGTTCACAACTTCAGCCACTCCCACAAAACTAGTGTCCCTCTTTGGCTAAATCATATGTGCCCACAATCACCTCATTATTTGATCCGGAGAGACTTCTGGAAACATCCAGATCAAATATAGAAATACAAAATATATAACTAATGCATATTTGAATATGCAAATCATGTAAATAATGATCACCGTCTGCCTCCATATCCACATTATGTATGTGAATGCTGTCATATAGAGTGTGTATATGCTCCAAGTGGTCCAAATAAGTTCAATTGCAAAGTAAAGGAGTATCAATAAAGTCCTGTGGGATCGATTTTTTCAAAACTGTCACTCTTCAAAGGGAATATACAGTCATATAATAACTTCTAATTCAAAACATTTCATCTCTTGTTGTTTTTAGCAAAAATTAAATAATTATGAAGGGTTCATTCTTTAAATAATGATGAGGAATAAGATGAAAATGAAGTGAAAATTAAGTACTTCTTTATTAAGTTTTCAAGTAAAAAAGTACAAAAAGACAGAACAAACAACAATATGCAGGGCAGAGTACCAAAAAATCAGCTTGATTAAAATATTCTACACATCTACAGGTCAGCATTATCTAAAGTACACATCTTCTTACCCCTCAGAATGGAGCGCTCCAATCATTTTTCACCCCAGATGTCACAATCTTCGACTCTCCGCCTCTTCCACTCTCCCCCATCCTACTCCCTCCACATGTTCAGCCCTATATTTGACACATATAGTACCAAGTAGTTGTGGCAGTTATATGAAGAACTATCCTAATTAGTTTGTCACAACTATCCTTCTCCAGTACCCTTTCTGTGCAGTCATCATTCCCTCAGGATAATTTACTGCCCTACCCAGCATAGACAATAATTCATATACATATGTTACAAAAATCCTACTAGAGTCCAAGTAGCCAAGCAGGGAGCCCGCCCAATCACATCAACTGTCAAAAGTCATCCCCTCACTGACTAGTAAGAACGCGTGTGGTCCCTAGACCAACTTATGCCTAGACCAACTTATGCCTTATGAGTTGGGAGGCAATTTGTTCCTCATATTGTATCATATTGAAGGGAATATTAGATTTCCACTGTCTGGCTATAAAGATATTTGCAGCAACGAAACAGTGTATCGCGAGTGTACTATGACTTTTGGTTAAGTATACAGGATTTAAATGCAAGAGCACAGCCCTACTTTCAATCTTGAGATTGATTCCAAACAACAGTTTAAATGTGTTAAATATGTGACTCCACAGGGGCTTTACCAACACCCAGCTCCACCATATATGGATAAAAGAGCCATCTATATTTCCCCATCTCCAGCAATTAGGTGGATGGTTATCATATATCTTACTTAGTCTCTTTGGAGTCATGTAACACCTTTACATCAGCTTAAAATGGTTTTCCACTAAGTTCAAGCAGTGGACAGACTTTGTAACCTGCACTAGCGAGTTATTCCACAGTTCAGAGGTTATATTAATATGAAAATCATTTCCTAGGCACTTTGAGCTGCTGGGAGAGTTACTTTTGAACAGTTGTTTACCAATAATTGACATTTGGAGAATATTCTTACAACTCTTTTGTGCGCAACAATAGCCTCCATGTACTTGTCCAGCGATCCCTCCATGTATAGATTTGTATATTTCTCTTTCTCCTCCAGACCAAGTCTTGAGACAAGCTGTTGAAAATGGAGTATCCTATTATCAGTTACTATATCTGCAATGGGAATCTTGTCACACCCCTGAAAATTTTTTAAGGATATGTTCTTCACATGGCTTTCTATTGTTCTTATATAATTTGATTTCAGAATGTTATCTTTTAATCCCATTGTTTTCTTTATTTCCTGCCATTCCTGTGTTATCTGAAACAAAACCAGAGTTCGAAATCCCTCTTATCAATAGCTTTGGATTCAATCAAGTACCAGGGTTCTGAACTTGACTCCTCTTCTTGTAATCTATAGAGATGCTGAAATAGACCCAGTATATTAAACTAACGTTCGGGTACCCCATGCCTCCTTTCCTGACCTTCCTCAAAAGCCCACTGGCTGCAATTCTAGGTTTCTTTCCCTGCCATATATATGAGTTTATTGTGGCCTGCAGCATATCTATCCAGGGGCTTGGGACCTTTAATGGGAGCATTCTAAACATATCCATTTAGGAATTACATAATAATTAATAATATTAATTCTGCCCCACCATGACATCTCCAAATGGGCCCACTCTCTCAGCTGTCTGTTGGTTTCCTTAAGTAATTTCAATTCATCATCTGATTGGCTATTATTTTGGTGGCTTCCTGCTTGTTCATGGGCTCTTAACATATAACAACAAAACATATAGGGCAGAATCACAGAATTTAAAATTAAGTTTGTCATATACCAACACAGGTAAGAGGCAAAGGCCTCTGTATAGCTCTCCAGAACCCTCTGGTTCTCCATAGCTTCACTGAGTAGTATACGCACGCAGCGGGTGGGTGATTGGCAAGTCGAAACAACCCTAAAGTTTAATTTTGTACCACAATTCACGAGGAACCCCTCACCCCATAAAAAGACACAAATTGGCTATACTCTCTTCCCCCTTTTATATCCCTTTCTTCTCCTCTTTCTCTCCTTTCTTTTCCCTTATCCTTAGGATATTTACATTATGTAGTATATCCCTGACTGTATCAGGTAGCATACATTCTCCCTTTCTTTATTTTACCGAAAAAATCATTAGTGGTTATTATTATTTAGACTAAATGTGTGCAAAAAATTATCACATCCATTTCAATAACGTGTTATATCTGATTGTGTTTTGTGAACCTCATGTTTAAGCCACATCACTGCATGTAAAACAGCCTTCTTTCACTTTTTCTTCTTCACCTTCTTCCCCTTTTGTGTCTCTTCTCCTTCTCTCAATACCCACCTCAGAAATTCATAGTGTGATTTGTCTTTCTCAGACTTATCTTTTCTTAATTTGATTGGGGTCTTGTGAACCAAGAACTTTATTAATTATAATTTCTGTTTTAAGTCACGGGGGGGTTATATTGTGTCTATACACATATTTTCTTTTTAAAAGCTTTTGTCCTCGAAAGTTGTGTTGTGTATAATACCATACAAAACAATGAAAAACAGAAAAAACATCAACTGTGAGTTACCTCTGGACTAAACCTTATTACCTTGTGATTTAAACCTGTGAAGAGGAGAAAGAAAAAGGAAGAGAAAAAATACAAAAAAACAACAAAACTAAAAAATATATCTTCCCGGTACCATAGTCAGAACATGTTTGTTGGTAGTAATTACCACCCTATGCTCATCCAAGTTAGATTACCCAGTAGTTAACTACCTAATTATACCAGACTTGTATTTGAAAGGGGCCCTAAACCAAATACTTCTTAAACCAAAATATACAGACAGTAAGTATGAACACATCGTGTTTTGGCTATTCAGCAGAGAAAGAAACATTTTCAAAGCTTATCCCCTCTACTCTGAACAACCATATCCATCTGCAACCTTGTACCTTTACATAAAGCACTCATCCGTAGTATTCCATATCTTGTTTGATGTACCAATGTGTCAGGGAAACCTTTGTTGGGAGTCCTTTAGGAAGAGATGTTTTGTCAGGGCTTACCTTTGTTGGGAGTCTTTTAGGCAGAGATGTATGCTCACCCTTGCAAACAAACACAGACCAGGTAAGAAGCCACGTGGCCTGTGAGTTTGTGCACGGGGGCTGGTCAGGATATCCAGGTAAAGTTACAGACAAGGACAAGAGCAAAAGAATCTTCGTGGGAAAGCCAGAGGTCAGAGGATGCTAGAATTCAGAATAAACGGGTAACAAATCCAAGGTCAAAAGCCAAAAATGATTAGGAATACTGGAAGTCAAAAATCACAGGAACCAAACAAGGAATCCAGAGTCAATGAACTGACACTGCTCTTAGGGAGAGGCAGTGTCTTATACCTTGTTAATTAGGTATGTGCTTCAGCTGAAGAGTTACTGACAGGTCTGAGCCTTTGGTGAAGTCCAGCCCCCTAGTGCTGCAGGCAATGCAAACATAAACATGAATATTCCAAAGTTCTGAAATGGCTCAGAGGCAAAATAGCAGAATACGGTCCAGAAGAACCACAGTTCAAATCCCCTGCTGGGTGCATCTGGGGCGACCACGTCTGGCAGTCTGGATGTCACGGTGACGATCCTGACAGTACCTCCCCCTTAAGAACGCACTCCGGGCGTAACTAGGTTCTTCTTCATCACTTTCAAGATCAGGAGAACTGTCCTCCTCCAAGAAATCATTTGGAAACAAAGCACCAATTGTAGCCTTGGCTCTAGAGGTTCCCACGGGAGAGGCATTTCGTGCTTTCAATGCTTTCTCAAACATCTCTAGTTCTGCTTTGCACACTACTGTGCCATTTGAGGCATAAGTGCAATAATCTGGTAGAACTTCTTTGGCTGGACATGAAGTGGTGATGGTGCTTGCTTGAACAGTATTCTTTTTAGGTAGAGGTACAGATGTTTCTGGAGCAGGAGGTAGAGATTGTTCAGGGGTGCTGGTAGCTGATTCTAGCCGAACACAGGTTGCATTAAATACCGTGGTCTGAGTACTCTCGTGTGTCACGGAGCGTGGACCAAATTGACAGTGAGTTTGGAGTTTCTCAGGCAGAGGCGTAGACTTGGCCGGATGGGTAAGCATAATCCCAACTTGAACGGTTTCTGGCCGATGTGGGCGAATTGGGCAGAGTGAGATCCAGTGCCCTCTTTCACCACAGTAAAAGCAAAGGCCATGGTTTCTTCGCCGGTCTCTTTCTTCACAAGTCCCCTTGAGCTGGACCAATCCTATTTCCATAGGTTCATCTGAGTCACGAGGAAGGTAGGTTTGCTCTGGGACCTCCCTAGGAACAGGAGCATAAGGAGGCAGTACGGGGTTGTGGTATTGATACAAGTTCCCTTTGTTTCTGGGAATCTGGGATCCTCTGGGACGTGGTGTTGTTTTAGGCACAGTGGTCTTGCTAGGAGTCTTGCACTGTGCTTCCATGGCAGTCATGAAAGTATCCCATCCAGCAAGGACAGGACTCTGTGACTGCAACATTTTGTGTGCCCATTGTTTAATTTTTCCAGACAACAGATTAATAGCTGCTCGGACCCTTATAAAGTCATTAGCATAAGTCCGAGGTTTCAGGGAAAACACCAATTCACAATCCACTTTAAAGCATAAGAATGAAGCACGGTTACCATCAAATCTCTCCGGCATAATTGTAAACGGTTCAGGATAAACAGGTTCCAGGACTGGGCGTACTGTGCCTTTAAGAAAACAAACTTCTCGCTGCAGCTCCAATACAGTCTGGGCCAGGCTGGATACTTGCTGGGTAAGCAATTGAGACATTTCTGCAGACTCCATTTTTTAGGTCAGTTCATTTGTCAGGGAAACCTTTGTGGGGAGTCCTTTAGGAAGAGATGTTTTGTCAGGGCTTACCTTTGTTGGGAGTCTTTTAGGCAGAGATGTATGCTCACCCTTGCAAACAAACACAGACCAGGGTGACCAGGTAAGAAGCCACGTGGCCTGTGAGTTTGTGCACGGGGGCTGGTCAGGATATCCAGGTAAAGTTACAGACAAGGACAAGAGCAAAAGAATCTTCGTGGGAAAGCCAGAGGTCAGAGGATGCTAGAATTCAGAATAAACGGGTAACAAATCCAAGGTCAAAAGCCAAAAATGATTAGGAATACTGGAAGTCAAAAATCACAGGAACCAAACAAGGAATCCAGAGTCAATGAACTGACACTGCTCTTAGGGAGAGGCAGTGTCTTATACCTTGTTAATTAGGTATGTGCTTCAGCTGAAGAGTTACTGACAGGTCTGAGCCTTTGGTGAAGTCCAGCCCCCTAGTGCTGCAGGCAATGCAAACATAAACATGAATATTCCAAAGTTCTGAAATGGCTCAGAGGCAAAATAGCAGAATACGGTCCAGAAGAACCACAGTTCAAATCCCCTGCTGGGTGCATCTGGGGCGACCACGTCTGGATGTCACGGTGACGATCCTGACACAATGTAATAAACCCATTGGACAGAAATGTGACTTAACTCCAAGATTTAAGCCATGGTTGGGGGAATTCTCTATTTTCTCTTTTGCTTCTGGCAGCCCCATCCATGGCACACATTAATCAAACATTTATTTTTTAGTTAAAACAATCCTTTTGGACACTTATTTAACTTTCAACAGTAGCCAAAAAAAAAGACCCTGTCCCCCTTTTCATTCTGAGCCAACATGCTCTAAACGATCCAATGCAGTATCTTACTCAATATGATAGAACATTGGACTTTTTGGAGCGCAATATATTGCCACTAGGAGATTTAAGCCCAGGTTGGGGGGATGCTTTAATTTCTCTACTACATTCATGTGCAGTTAGTACAGATTGTTGTTTATGCCCCCCTCCATGGTTCAATTCCCAAATTGCAATACTTTAGTTTCCTTTCTTAAGCATACCCCTCTCTCTTGACACTTATATAGATTTCAGCAATGGCCAGTCCTGAAAAGGGGGAAACAGAAACAAAAAAAAATGTGAGAGTAGTGATGTCGCGAACCGGAATTTTCCCGTTCGCGAACTGTGAACGCGAATTTGCGTAAAAGTTCGCGAACGGGAGAACTCCGCGAACCGCCATAAGCCGACAGTCTATAAACCGAAGGTCGTTTGGTTTATAGGCTGTCGGCTTACATGATCACAAAAGTCCCGGCGGTAGTGCCGGGCAGCAGCAGGGGAGGTCTGCGCTCATCGCAGACCTCCTCTGCTGCCGCCCGGCACGACCGCCGGGGCTTTAATGATCATTTAAGCCGACAGCCTATAAACCGAACGACCTTCGGTTTATAGGCTGTCGGCTTATGGATACATGTAATCCTATTGGTTCGTTCCTAGTGGAACGTTCGGTTTATAGAAAGCCCATAGGATTACATGTATTCATAAGCCGAAAGTCTGTAAACTGAAGGTTGTTCGGTTTATAGACTTCCGGCTTATGGATACATGTAATCCTATGGGCTTTCTATAAACCGAACGTTCGGTTTATAGAAAGCCCATAGGATTACATGTATTTCATAAGCCGAAAGTCTATATGAACGACCTTCGGTTTACCCAATGTTAAAGTATAGGAGGCGGACCGAACATCGCAATTGTTCGCCCGCCGATGCGAACGCGAACATGCTCGCCGGGAACTATTCGCCGGTGAATAGTTCGGGACATCTCTATGTGAGAGTCCTCTGTTCATCTTCTTGTCTTTAATTTAAGTAATCTGTTTTTCAGTTATCCATCTTTGTGCTAGCTCAGCCGAATCAAAGGATTCTGTTGAATCTTCTGTTGAAAGTCACAATTAACTTCACCGGATGCCTCCATCTAAACCTAATGTCATTTTTTTTCTGGATATTAATCACAGACCCAAATGAATGGAAACAGGTAATAATGTCTCTCAGATTCTCCAAAGATATATTGTTAGGTCTTGGTAATCTATGGCATCTGTCTATTCATTCATTATGCCCATCAAAGGTTACATCCAACGATTTAAGGTATTCATACAGTATAAAAGCTACGTCTTCTGGTTGTGAACCTTCTTTTATATTTCCAAACCTGAGATTATACCTTCGCGTGCGATCCTCCATATCACAGATTTTATTTTCCAGATAAGCAACTCTTTTATCTAGGTGGTCTGTGGAGGCTTGTACAAATTTATATTGCTTGACTAGCTGATCTATTTTATCATCTGTAGCTTGAAATTTGGTGGCAAAATTGTGGAGTTCATTTTTAATCACTAGCACATTGCTAGCCATCTCAGCCTTAAGGTCTTCCAGTATTCCTTTCAGACTTATTTTTAGTAATTCCAGTGTGATTCTGATTCTCTGCCAGGGGAGGACTCCTGCGAGGTTGAGAACTCCATATTTGATAGTTCTGAGCTGTGTTTAACACATTGTGGGGAGAAAAAGGACAGTCATTTTTCCTGCCTATCTTTCTCCTTACTTTCTTTTGTGTATTTTTCCCCTTTTATTCGTGGTTACACAACTACTTTTCTCAGCCTCTCTGTTAGGCTCTGGTAATTGCCTGGGACAAAAATGAAAAGCAAACACTTTGCTTACCTCATGTATGGCACCATCAGTCCAGTCCTTCCCTCGCTATATCAGAATATTTGTGGATTACTTACAGGGGTTGCATTGAAATAAATGAGACCAGACCTGCAGCCTTATGGTTAGATGATCTTTCCGCACCGTGCTTTTTGCTGCTGTACTCATGGAAAGTTTGTGCTCTACTCCAGCTCTACCAGGTACCACCCAAGCTGCTGTTAGAGTTGTATCTAGCTTCATCCACTAGTCTACGTCATCACGTGCCATTCCTGGAAGTACTTTTCATCCCATATATATAACTTCATTTTCATCTTATTCCTTCATTATATATACAGGGAGTGCAGAATTATTAGGCAAGTTGTATTTTTGAGGATTCATTTTATTATTGAACAACAACCATGTTCTCAATGAACCCAAAAAACTCATTAATATCAAAGCTGAATATTTTTGGAAGTAGTTTTTAGTTTGTTTTTAGTTTTAGCTATTTTAGGGGGATATCTGTGTGTGCAGGTGACTATTACTGTGCATAATTATTAGGCAACTTAACAAAAAACAAATATATACCCATTTAAATTATTTATTTTTACCAGTGAAACCAATATAACATCTCAACATTCACAAATATACATTTCTGACATTCAAAAACAAAACAAAAACAAATCAGTGACCAATATAGCCACCTTTCTTTGCAAGGACACTCAAAAGCCTGCCATCCATGGATTCTGTCAGTGTTTTGATCTGTTCACCCTCAACATTGCGTGCAGCAGCAACCACAGCCTCCCAGACACTGTTCAGAGAGGTGTACTGTTTTCCCTCCTTGTAAATCTCACATTTGATGATGGACCACAGGTTCTCAATGGGGTTCAGATCAGGTGAACAAAGAGGCCATGTCATTAGATTTTCTTCTTTTATACCTTTTCTTGCCAGCCACGCTGTGGAGTACTTGGACGCGTGTGATGGAGCATTGTCCTGCATGAAAATCATGTTTTTCTTAAATGATGCAGACTTCTTCCTGTACCACTGCTTGAAGAAGGTGTCTTCTAGGGAACTGGCAGTAGGACTGGGAGTTGAGCTTGACTCCATCCTCAACCCGAAAAGGCCCCACAAGCTCATCTTTGATGATACCAGCCCAAACCAGTACTCCACCTCTACCTTGCTGGCGTCTGAGTCAGACTGGAGCTCTCTGCCCTTTACCAGTCCAGCCACGGGCCCATCCATCTGGCCCATCAAGACTCACTCTCATTTCATCAGTCCATAAAACCTTAGAAAAATCAGTCTTGAGATATTTCTTGGCCCAGTCTTGACGTTTCAGCTTGTGTGTCTTGTTCAGTGGTGGTCGTCTTTCAGCCTTTCTTACCTTGGCCATGTCTCTGAGTATTGCACACCTTGTGCTTTTGGGCACTCCAGTGATGTTGCAGCTCTACAATATGGCCAAACTGGTGGCAAGTGGCATCGTGGCAGCTGAACGCTTGACTTTTCTCAGTTCATGGGCAGTTATTTTGCGCCTTGGTTTTTCCACACGCTTCTTGCGACCCTGTTGACTATTTTGAATGAAACGCTTGATTGTTCAATGATCACGCTTCAGAAGCTTTGCAATTTTAAGAGTGCTGCATCCCTCTGCAAGATATCTCACTATTTTTGACTTTTCTGAGCCTGTCAAGTCCTTCTTTTGACCCATTTTGCCAAAGGAAAGGAAGTTGCCTAATAATTATGCACACCTGATATAGGGTGTTGATGTCATTAGACCACACCCCTTCTCATTACAGAGATGCACATCACCTAATATGCTTAATTGGTAGTAGGCTTTCGAGCCTATACAGCTTGGAGTAAGACAACATGCATAAAGAGGATGATGTGGTCAAAATACTCCTTTGCCTAATAATTCTGCACTCCCTGTATTGTGGCAAGGTCAGAGAGGCTTTCTATGTTAGTAATAGATTGGAGCTCTCTCTATTCCCAGCATGATGGGGTTAATTGGTGGTAGTCACTCCTTGACTATTATCACCCAGGTGAATGTAATTTAACTGTGGTTTTAAAAGGTTAGCCTCTGAAGTCATGGCAGAGTCCAGCAGCTGGGAGAGAGAAGGCAGTTAAGCCTGAGACTCCTAGGAATGAGGTATTGTGTGAAACCCGTTTAAAGTACTGTGTTTACTTTTGTTTAAAACTGGTAACCGGATTAGCTGGCCAGTTGGATAGTTAGAAATACTGTTGTTTAGTAAGTCTCCAAGTTGGAGTAGAATTTATTTTCTTTTCGTTTCATTTTGTGGGAGAGCACAACATTGTATATCCTGTGGAAAAGTGACAATAAACTGCAGTAATATTTTATCCCGACTGTTGCACTTGACGTTTATGGTAAAGAGCCTGGCCATCCTGCCACAATATATATTGTATATATAGTGCAACAATATTGTTGAGGCATAGTTATTAAAGATGTTTATGGAATTTAGCAATAGGCTTTATATCAGAGACACATTGTGTGTTAAATAGACAGTGCTCCTCTGTTTTCCTTTACACTCATATTAGAGTGTGGCCTTTGATATTTAAAGGACATTTATCAGTAAAAAAAATAAGTTCTCTTTACTTGAAAGATTAATTGTAGGCATTTTAACACACATTTTAAACAGAAATGCTGTTATAAAAGAATACAAATAAAGAACCTTAATGAGCCCTATTTGCTTACATGGTTCTGTTAGATGGAGGACAATCTGACCCATCTAACTTAAGATGTACACCCCCTGATAGTACTGTAGAACAAAGATGGCTCAGTAAGGTACCAAATTTGTAATATTTCATTTCTTGTCAACAGTTGGCCTTTAAAACAAATTACGGCTCTAGTTTTGCATACCAAATACATTCAGAAGGGCCTCTAAATTCAGTCACATCAGTGAGAAGAAGTAATAAAAGTTGTTTTGAGCCATTGTGTTTAGTCTTATTAGCTTGGATATAGTTACTGCAGTTTCCTGTGTTCGAGACACAAAAATGTCTTGAACAAGAAACAACCAGCCAATTACCTTAGATTCAGAAAATATTTACTAAGACATTACTTAACAAAAGAAAATATATTTTTATACTTCTTTTCATCCTCATAACAAATTTAATGCACAATATATTATGCAGTTAACATTAATCTAATGTTTCCTGGGGAATATTTCCCTTAGAGAAATATAATTAGAGGATAATTTATTCTCTACTAAACATATGTGACATATATCATGTTTAAATACATGTCTAAATATTATATCAGCATTAAAATGTTCTTGTAAGGTGCAGCATTTTTAAGCAAATAAAAAAATAGTATTTATAAAATAAGAAATATAAATTCTCCCAAAAAATGTCATACATTTCTGTGGAGCATTCTTGCACAAATTTCTACTCATGCAACATAAATTTTACTATTTTATAACTAAACACACTTCACTGTTGGTACAAATATATTTGCCCTGGGCTACTTCTTTTGGTTGAGTTATTCTTTAAAGAATGCATTGACACAACAGAACAAGTTTAGAACATGAAATCAACTCATAAGCCAATATGTACAAAAATCACAGAAAGTATAAAAAAAAAAGTATAGAAAAATGTATTAAAAAAGAGTCTGAATTCTCAAAATTATAGTTTTTTTTATTAAAAAAAACATATACAGCAGTTTAATTTATTTATATGTTTTATTACAATGACATATTTCCTTTTCACGTATATGGTGTGGTTCTGATTCAACAACTGTATTATTGAAAACCCTACCTAATTTCTAAAATCTGAAACTTATGTTAAAATCACTTGTTATGTTATAGAACAAGCCTTTTCATTCAATTTTCTATTAATAAAAAAAATGGGAAATTAACAAATTATATTCTCTCATATTATAAAGGTATACTTTTTTTATTGGTAATACTGTAAGTACATTTTGCATAAACATTGACATTTCTTTTTGTATGTTTTTTTGTATCTACTTAAACACATTGGAATAGTTGCCCAATCACTGTGGGGTATAATGTACTCAATGAATACCATAATATACAAAAAAGATATCAAATAACATCTTAACACTGGGGGAGTAAAGTAGGAGAGGTTAGGCAAGCAGAACAAGGGGTGGAAGGGGATGGGGTATGAGCTATTTTCCTTAGATAGATTTTAGAAATGTTGTGCTGTTGATGAGTGAACAGATTTTTATGTCTTTCTCCATTTAAGTCATGGGCTGCACATTTTGAGACATTTGTTATTGCTATTATTTTGGTTATAAGCATATTTCTTATGCAGCAGTGATTGATCAATCCTCGTGAGTAATTCAGAGATGTCTGGGGTAGATGGTTTAGCTATAATGGTTATTTGTACTAGTAATTGTACTAGTGATTTCTGGTATGTATGGGGGTTTGTGATGGCCACATATCTTGTAGCCTGTTGAGGCTTGTTAATCATGGGTTGAAAGAAAAATAGTGAGCACTCCTCCGTTGGTGAAAAATGTAATAGTGTTCTCACGCTTAATCATAGGCTCATGATAGATGACGAAACGCGTAAGGTGAGTCTCCAACATCTGCCTTGCTGCTAATCTGTTCACTTAGTTTTTTCGGATCCACAATAAATATTTCACATTTTTTTGGGACAAGGCGTGCAGACATCTTCATTTCTTTTCCACATATCTTGTAGAGTCTTTTTTGTGGAGGGGCAAAATAGATATCCTGTTATATTCTGGCTCAAACTAAAAACATCTTGACAAAAGGTTTGGAGAAGTGGGTAGTACCACAATATGTACTGCAGAAACTGTCTTTCAGCAACTGTGGAGCCTGTTACTTCCCGACTGTGTAAACCATGAAGCTGAGACTGAGATATCTATTTATGGACTGTGCTTTACCGATCTCACTAGTCACGAGGCTTAGATGTTCACAGCTTAATCTGCAGAGTCAAAGTTTTGAAACAGTCCACTCAAGAAGTAATGCAGTTCTTGCTACCTTCCTTCTGTGGGTAAGAAACTCAATCTCCAACCGGTGAAGGCAAATATAGGCAAGGAAGCCTGCCTTCAACAACAATCCAACATCTGTCTCAACTCGGGTTGGTCGGTGGGTGATGAACACATAGATCAGCCTTTGGAGGAGGAAGCTGGCATAATCTGGACTGCACTATGCTCAGCAAACTGTGACTCCATAAAACTTTAATATTTTAATCGTATTACCTTGAATTAAGAGACTAAGTACTCAAGTGATTGTAATATTTCCTTTTTTGTTGCAAAAATTAATATTTATAAATATTGGAGACTTTTCCCGAAGAGGCACAACAAACATTAAGGCAAAATCACCCAGTTAAGCACACAAAGTAAAAGCACATGGCTGTTGTTTTGTTTCCTCCTCATGTATAAATATACAACTAAGCATTTAAAAATAAAATCTTACTTTTTGATGCCAGTGAACAAATCTATATGAACTCTGTTTTTTTGATCTAAAAGCATCTGATAAATCTAAATCTTGTCTTGTCATTCAATGATTTAATCTTCAAGTCTACGATTACCAAAGAATACTGATATACTTGAAACTTAGATTAGTAGGACCAGAGACAATCTAGAACTGGTACTCATTCTCAATCAGTTATATATTGTAGGGCAGACAATTTTTCATATGAAGGAGTATATTGCCTTTGTTTCCCCTTGAAAGAGGGTGACCCTATTGGGTACCTTTCCCCCTGAATACTAAAGGACTTTATTTGAGACCCAACAGAGGTTAAGCAAACATCTAAAGAAAGGATAATATGGCTCTGAAAAGAAGGGATGAAAAAAGGGAGGAAGAGAAAAGGAACACAAATAAACTCAAGAAAAACAAATTAGCATACTCTGTTCACCTAAACCCATGAGGCTTCACAAAATCAGCAAAAGTGTTCCATAGATTCAACTAATAGAGAGCCTACCTTAAAAATCCAATGGAGGAAGCAGAACATAAACTTTGATCTCTCAAGAATTAATATCTGCTCTGATTGATAATGTATATGAGAAAATTTAGCTAGATCTGAGCTCATCAAAAGATGAGTTACTGTGAGGCCTGTAGGGAACTGGATAGAGACCTCGATGCAGACACAATAATAGATAAAGAGCAATACACTGAGGGTACGAACTTACTAGTAATATCGGGTACACAGGAACACAGAACTGTTCGTAATCCCACAGGAAGGTAAATAGCTTGTGGCTACGGGTACAGGTTTAGCATTCAGCAGGAAGAGGGTTAATGCATATGAGCATAACACAGTAATTGTAATCCATCAGGTAGGTGGTTAAAGTAAAACAGCAACTGTAATCCAGCAGGTAGATGGTTAAAGTAAAACAGCAACTGTAATCCAGCAGGTAGATGGTTAAAGTAAAACAGCAACTGTAATCCAGCAGGTAGATGGTTAAAGTAAAACAGCAACTGTAATCCAGCAGGTAGGTGGTTAAAGTAAATAGAATAGTCGAGGTACAAACCGGGTTCAGTGGGGCACAGGCAGACAGAGAGGTAATAGGACAGTCCAGGGTCAAGGGCACAGGCAGGCAGAGTAGTCAGGATACAATCCAGGGTCGATAAGCAATCCAAAATAGAGTAGGGTATAACCGCTGAGCAAGGAACACGAGAATCACCAAGCAAGGATTGCAAGGTGATTCTCCCTTTTAAATCTCCCGCGTCTGGCGTGCACGCGACGGGCGTGACGTCATCGGGGACGCGCCTCCGATTACCACTACTTCGTGGTAGATCCTGACAGTTACAGAAAGAAGTAGCAGCTTTGGGAGAAAAAAATCAATCTACTAGCTAATTTAAATAACAAAATTCAAGCAGATAAAAGGTATGCTTGTGTATCTCTGTGTCTGGACCACCAATCTTGGTTAATTCCAGAGAGTCTAAGGTTGTAAGATTACAATTGTCAAGAAAAGTATTATCATCAATTGAATCAGTTTTAGAACATCATTGCCATTACCCACATTAGTGTTGTGAGAGGGGGCCATGGAAAGAGCCTCCAGATCTCCCCGCCCTTCTCCATGATGAAACCGACAGGGCAGAGAGATCAGAGGCACCCTCCGCCAAGCCCTCCCCCAACATTTCTGACAGACTATCATTCTCAGCTTGCAAGAAGAAGAACTTTTTCAAGGTGATCTTTCGAACAAATTTGTTGACATGAAGCATGGTCTTAAATAAATCAAAGTGAGCAGTTGGACATAAAGATAAACCTTTTAATAACACAGTCACCTGATCATTAATTAACTCCACTTTTGACTGATTAATAACACTCTTATTGGTCAAATGTCCTGCATCTCGTTAATTTTTATGGTCGATTATTTTTCGTTCTCCTCAACTGGTAATTTCCACCTCCTGCCCCCTCTTCGTGTTCTCCATGCAACGCTCTTTTAGCGGGACTTGAATTGTCGGGCATGTTTGCTTTTTGCACCAACACCTGCCTCCTCTTCAGAGAATGTATTCACAGCTCTCTGCTCCCATGTATAGTGGTGTTCTACTTGTAGAGGACATTGAATCGGCCCCTTCTGTATTGGAAGTCAAACCTTCCGAACTTAAAAAAGACATATGTCTACTTTGATTGCAGCTCTTTAAAATTGACCTCTTTGTAGGGAAGCTTTGTTTATCCATGTATCTAGGCCATTTGTATAGATTTTCCTCCATGTAGTCTTGTTTATCTCGAACAAAATTTTTTTTCTTTCTTTCAGAAATTTCTGTTTCCAATTATTTTTTTAATTTGTACAATTGTAAATTGAGTTCTTTACCCATTCCTCTGCTTCTGGGTTCATAGTGATAGCTAAATCTAAATTTTGAATTGTTAAATCCAATTGTTCAAGACATTATTTATATCCTTAGAATGATCAAAAATGCTTTTATATTCCTAGATGGAACTTCCAATCATCTGCGCTGGACATTCTGTCCTAGTATATCCAAGATATAAGCTCTAAAAAATGGGAATTAAGTGGAATCCCAGAGATTCACCCCAGGACTCTCTACTTTCATTTTCTTGTCCAATTGTTCCATCTATGGGACCCCTCACTCCATTTTTCAGTGGTGATCGTGGTTGCTGCTTGCTGGCTAGTACCCAATCTTAAGTCACCTTGTGTTGTGTTGAGGGTCTTCCGGTAGCATGCTCCAGTGGTGAAGAAAGACATTCCCTTTTTCCGGCAATATGATGGCCAATGTTATTTCATTTCTATTACTCAGTAGTACTGGGAAGCCCCAGTGATTTTTGGCATTTTGTTTTCTCAGGACCTACATTGTTTCTGAGAATTCCCGTTGCTTCTGCTTGGGGATTTATGTGTGTAGATTTATAGTTGGCCGGATGGATATTTGAGACTTTTTATGTATCTGCTTGCTTTGAGTATCTCTTCCCTGATCTTGTAGAACTGGATTCTGAGAACAGATCTTAGTTTTGGGATCCTTTGTATTCTGACTATCAGAAAGACTGCTGATGATCTGTCTGGTGCCCCTCATGCAGAGGTTATTCTTCGTTGACCTGTCTTCTAGGTCTATTATTTTTTCTTTCAAATTTTGGGCTTCTTGTTTCATGTTAGTGTGGCCTACTATGAACATCTGTGAGTCCTTCTGCATTTTAATCCAGCGTGTGGGTTCTGTCCCCTATGTCTTGGAGCTATTTTTTAAATTGAGATGTCAGGCTTTTTATATATTCATAATAACATAGTAATTTAGCTTGAAAAAATACTTAATTCCATCAAGTTCAACCCTTCCACCTATCATTCCAATTTTGACACTTATCTCCAAAAGGCAATCAGATTTATCATTTGATCTAGAAGCTCTATTATTAGTGCTTATTTTATTATTAATAGCCCTGTATGCCCTGCTTTTCAAAAATATACAAAAAACATCCAGACCATTTGTAAATGCATCTATTGTATTTAATAGGACCACAACTCTTGGCAGTGAGTTCTATATATTTATTGTCCTTACCATAAAGAATCCTTTCCTTTGCTATATTTACATAAGGTTATCCTATCCCCTCTGAGATGCCTTTTTTCTAGCGTATATAAATGCAACTTTTTTAGTCTCTCTTCAGTCCCCTAATTTTGTAGCTCTCCTTTGCACTTTTTCTAGTTCCATAATATCTAATTTCAGGACTGGTGCCCAGAATTATACTGCATATTCAAGGTGGTCTTACCATTGATTGTAAAGAAGCCAGATGAGGACTGTGAGGAAGTCTCCTGAGACAAAAAGCATTGTGCAACCTGATTTGACGGCAGAGGGAGGTGTGTCAGGAAACTCTCTTCAGCTGATTTTGTGACTACACAATCTACACGGAGGATACTGTAAGCCAATGACTAGCCTGGCAGGACGGAGTATTGTTTAAGTGGGTAGTCAAGCAAGTCACCTACTGCTATTTGATTTTAAAGCTTTTGATTACCATTATTTGTCTATTGTGATGATCTGAATAAGGATTCTATGTGTAGGAAACGGTTTATAGATTTATCTGCTACTTTTATAAGCAATGCCCACAGTCTAGATGGTGGAGTTTATAGTCACATAATACATTTTTCTCAGAGTCAATAAAAGGGCTCCAGTTTGTGTGAGTTCATTTCCTGGGGTTCTGGAAAAATACCTTTGGATTGTCATACATATATACACATCTGTCTGTTTATATATATATATATATATATGGTTTTTTTCATGTACCTGAGATGTCTCTTATGTCTTTTCATCTCATATGGAAAAGTATCCATTTTTTTCATTGTGCAGCACTTCTCCTTTTGGTTTTCAGAAGAAAAAAGTATTTAAAATGTCTGCTTTCTCTCTGTCCTCACTAATCAAATTTCCCATTTCGGATAAAAAAGGCCCAACATTTTCTGCCTGTAACTTTTTTCGATTTCTATACTTAACATTTTGGGGGTTAGTTTTACTCTCCTTAGCAATACTTTTCTAATTTTCCAATTTAGCCATTCTAATTGCCTTTTTGTAGACTTTGTTGGCATCTTTGTACTCTTGAAATGATACTGCTGATCCCTTGCTTTTATAATATTTTGAATGCCAGTTTCTTGTTTTGCATTTCCTATCTTACGTTACCGGTACGCTACATTGAAATTAATTTGTGTATTTTGTATTTGTTTCCCAAATGTATATATTGGGATGTGTACTTTTGTAATGTGTGCTTAAAGGAATTCCATTTGTCTTCTGTGCTTTGTCCAGAAAACAATCTTTTCCAGTCTACATGTTCAATCAATGCCCTTCGTCCATCAAAGTTGGTCCTTCTAAAGTTATCCATTCATCCATTCTAGTTGGGGTATCTACTAAGTGTGCCATCAATTTGTTATTAAGCAGGTTCAGAAACTTGCTGATTCTCAGTTTTTTTCTTAGATGAGTCTGATTTCAGCTTCTTATTTTGCAGGTGTGGCATCAATTTAGCCCTGTGTTCTCCTGCTTTTTGTTATGGATGCATGGGAATCTCCCAGCATTTAGTTTTTTTCAACAGGTTTTGTATGTATTTATGCCTGATCCCCTGTATGTGGCAGAGATCTTCTAACACATGTCTGTCTCCTAGCTGGCATAGAAATGCCTCCCGATAAAGGCAATCTTATAACTTCCATGCTCACACGTTTTTCTATGTGTGTTTAAAATGACAAAATCAAAATTAAATACATTCAGCTACTAATTTTATTTTATCATCAGCACTGTACAAATTCGGTTACATGACTTGTAATTACTTATTGCAGTGCAAGTATTCTGTTGCTTGCTCAAGGAGAGACTAAAGTGAAAAAAAACTAAACTCACCATGTTTGTTTTGTAAACAGAGGCCAAGATATACATTTGGTCTAGTGCAATGTACAGTACCAACCTTTAAATATGTAATTCAAACAGACTATTAGAGGGGGAATAGATAAAAGAGGGCAGACTGATGAAGAACCTTTGGGGAAAATGGTTAAAAACACAGTCTTCAGAGAAACAGATTGAAGTCTCCAGATTACACCTTATGGCCAATGGGAAGGTATATACAAAGAGAGAAGAGGAAACTCTGCTCAACTCTGCTTTACTAAAATCGGTCAAGTTTAAATGTGACAGGTTCATGATTTACTATTGGTGAACTATCACTTACTTTTACATAGAACCATAGGAATTAGACATGCCACCCATGTGTATTTAGAATTTATTTTTTTATCTCCTGCTAGAGACTGTTTCTAGTAACTCAGTGTTGATGAAAGTGCATCTCCATGCTATAGGTCACTGTATCATTGATTATATTGATGTCTCTGTCCAAATATTTAATTAAGCATTTGGACCTTTAATCTAATTATTGTGCGCTATTTCTGTACTGTATTTGAAACAAGCATCTAGCTTTATAGCAATTCAGACTTCAGCATTAACAACATCTCAAAGAACAATAGTGAGTGAAATAAGTTACATTGTTTAGCATGTCGCCACTGTGCATTTGTTTTTTATATTAGTTGTGATGGAACCTCTCCATCAGTTTGCTTCCTTGGGACAGACAGTGATTTTAGCCAGATATCTTCAGTCATCCAGGCCACTAGTCAAGATGTAATGCAGGATGAAATGATAACTAGTTTACTGAGACTAACACGGAATTTTATAGAGAGAAAAAATATATCAAGCAGGAATTAACATACAATACATCAGGAACTAAAACACAAGGTCTCCAAAGGAGCTTTTCTAATTAAAAGACCACAGGAGGAAAGAGCATTACTTGTTTCAAACACAGGTAATAAGATTTACAGTGCACAATGGACATATCACACCTGGGCAGTACACACATCTTTACACAAAGACAGTGGGAGATTTACAAACAGACAGGAAACACTTATAACATACAATAACTCAATAATATCACGGGCCACCAAGCATAAAATAACAAAATGAAAATAATTCAATAATTACAGGGCTGTCAAGTCTGTACACTGTTTCTACTAGCTATTATTATACTATTTGTTTTTATAACAAATATTTGAATTATTCTGGAAAAACATGCTGTAAATATCTAGATAAATCTAATGCGTTATTAAAGTCACATGAGTATAATCTTGAGGTTTATATCGCAAAAGCCACTCTTGGAATGATCTTCTGTGTGTGAAAACTGCCAATAATAGAATTCAGGCTCTTCCAATCACAGGAATTGAATGTCTATATCTGGCTACTGTCTTCGGATTAAATCTGAAGCCATGTATTTTTTGCAAATCTTTCCTCAGATTGTGTTTAATTATACAGAAAAATAGGCAAAGTGTATGCATGTATTTTTTGTAAATTTAAATGAAATAAGGACATATTTCTATCTCCATTTTTTTTTTAATTAATTAAAATGGTTTTCTTTCCAGAATCCAGGCCACCTCTGTACACCTGACCACTAAATGAATTTATGTTCAAAATCTAAGGTTACTCCTTAATGATCTAACCTTTCGGATTTATATTTTCTGGAATAGTCATATTTCATTTATTTGTAAATGCCTTCTTTTTCCCAGGTTGTACAAAGGACTCTTGTTAAAAATAAGGTCTAAAGAAAGCAATGCATATTGCCTGTTACCGTAAATCTGTGCAATTCAAAATTTATGTTTTAATTGTTTTGACTTGATGTAAATAATCAGATATCATTGTTAAATGCAATATTTCACAATTATTTCTCTATACCAGTATACCAAAGGTACCAAATCTTTAGGGGAATAACTGTTATCCCATGCACAATTTGATAATAAAGAAATAAGGGAATTAGGAAAAATGCATCCTTCAGTATCCATTTGGAAATATACACTACTTAGATAGTGAGCAATTGCTGTATAAATGCAATCTGTTTTCACTAAAAACTCTGAAACATACAGTAATAATACAGTAGGGCTTTAAAAAATCTGCATTTGTAAAATCAAGCAACGTGCAACGAGAAATTAATAGTTCAAATAAAAAAATATTATAGATTGACATGCTTTTCATTGTATTAAAAAAAAAACATATTTATTTAAGGACTTTTTCCATCGCAAAACCTTTAAAAACCGTAATGCTTTAATATAAATGGCATTCATACAAAATTCCTGTTTACATGTAAAAGTTATGGGTCTGGTATGTTCTTCTGTAAATTAATGCAAAGTAGTTACAGTGCAACACAAGAAAAAGTAAACTAACTCATGTCAAATTAAGATGAATTTTAAGTGTACATTGTAGTATACTGAGGGGTAAAACAAGCAGAATGATAAATTATGGTCAATGACAAATAAATGGCCAGATTAGAATAAACGAATGGCATTTTTCTTTTACCACAGAATGTTGAGACAATAAAATAAAAACAGACACACTAGTTTACATATATTTTGCATATTTACATATATTTTTAATATATTTATTAGATGTGCTCATTTTATACAGAGTGAACTTCATTGGAAGAAGTACTGTTGCTTTAATCATGGTAGAGCGAAAACAAATTGGAAAGATAGGAAGCAATACCTTGCCTTGTACACAGAGCTATGTGGTAACAGCTTTGCTTGTTCATATTTTCAGATGACAAGGTCATTTAATAAATAGGGCAGAAGGTTATGTCAAAGCCTTGCTTTTATGATGCATCCCATCTTCCTATTGTCTTATTTATTGCTCACAAAACTACTATTTCACTTATTTTCAAATCCTGCTGATTGTTTTGTTTTTTTTACATAAGAATATCTTTTCAATGGAAATAAATCCTTGTTAAATTATTTTAGTTAGGACAATGTATATGATTTATATCAGGCATTCATTTACTTTTAAAGTATGGCAGAAGAGCAGAGTTTGTAAGCCAAGATGGAATATAAATATCTTTCCCCCCACCCCTTTCTTTTGCCTGGAGCTGGCAGTCCAATACAGTGTGGTGAGATGAATCATCAACTGCTGAAAGTCCCCTGATGAAACTGCCACAAGAAAAGCATGACAGGGAAAATCCCAAGATGCCATGTGGAAGGTGCAGCATAGAAAAGTCCCATTATGCCTCAAGCCCATGGGCCATTTGTTTATTTATTCTCTGTGCCAGCCCGTGGCCCCATGGGGCCATCATTTATTTATTATGGAGTGCCATGGGCACTTCGAGGCCAATACTTATTTTATCATGAGCCACTTTTTTCTATGTATTGGAGCCTGGAGAAGATCGCTGGCCCCAGGGGGGGAGTTGGGGTCCGCTGTGGCTCCCCCCAATTTGTATTCTAAAGGTTAACCCTTTCAGCGATGTAGGGAACACTCTCTGAACTGGTTAAAATGCGCACATACCAGCTGCGTTAAGCAGCCGATCCACATTTAGGTCGTACTTATTTTTTTTATTTATTAAAGCGGGAGAATGAACGATTTTTTGCTGTTTATTTTTACCGTTTATTTTTTATTAAAACCCTGTTCTCTGCTATAATTACTGCACAAACAGTGATTCAATTAAAGTTATGAAAGTACTGCACTCGTTAATGACGTTAGCGTCAAGCATTGAATCATTTTGTAGGTTAATGAGGTCTTTGAAGGCAACCCAAATAAATAATACCCTTCTTTTATCAAATTACTTTGATAAATACATTTTCACTCCAGAATGAGTTATATATTCAGAAAAATATGTTTTCTTGTCCCCAGCTTTATTCTAAATTTTCCATCCTTATCTTTTATCCAACATCTGCAATTGTTTTAGTTTCCTAATGGTAATATGCAGGTGAGCATACACAAAAGGTACATAACTGCTGAATTATCTGTGCAAATTAGTTTTTACAGATGAAAATATGCTGTAACTGGAGTAATTAGAATTCATACTACCTATTAAAGGGTTGTCATATCATCACTTTAATACGAGAGAGTTGCGAAAAATGTGAATTACAACTGACTCCATTTGTTACAGTACATGTCTCCAGTATGTGTCTTTTTAAGTGTCCTTTAATAAAATGGTGCTATAGCAACCTTAAACTGTCATCATGTAAACTGGAAACATTAATTAGAAATATAGTAAATTAAACTGTCAGAATACATAGAAAGTCAAAGTATGTGAAAAATGTTGGTAAGGGGGAGAAAAAAATGTGCCTTAATCATTTTTCTGATGACTGAAATTAATTTATGCAGTCTACATATGTGTAGAGAAAGTCACATAATTATTGTCTGGGAACATATATCTACATTGAATATGTAAAAATATCGTAAAATTGCAAACATAGATTTTACTATTTTCAGAAAATATCACAAGTCATCACAAAATTGTAGAACATAATATTGTCTTTATAAACTAGAATATTGAAAAGAGGTTGAAAACAATAACATATGAAATATTAAAGCACGGTGCCATAAAGTAAAACATACATTATGTTTTTTTGAATTTCCGTGTTGTATTCTGGAAGTAAACATTCCTTGCAGCCAGTTATATTTGTTGAAGCATTGCATAATGGTCTGTAAAGAAAGAAGGTCATCCACCCTTTAAGTATGCTCTAATTCCTAAAAGTGAAATCAAGTGAAAGGTCATGTTATTACAAACCTGTGTGATCATTTGTTTTATAATTTTCAAAGTAGTGTGTTTGTGTGTTTGCGCATATTATGTAATATTGTGTATCAGTACAAATGTTAATTACATTTTTTATAAGTAAAAAGAATATCCTAAAATGTCTAATCTGCTGGTTGAAAACTCCCAAATGCACAAACAACCTTGCAACCTTCCAGGGAGAAATGAAAATTGGTGTGCTAAGCTTTTTTTAGTCTCAAACATTGTAGCAAGCAGCATTTATAATATTAAGTAGGTATGAGCATACTGCAAGTACAAAACACTTTTCAGCCTCATTAAAGTTAATTCTAAGCACTGGCCTTCCTCTAGCTCATCTTTCTTCCCTACAAGCTATTGAAAACACAGCTGTCAGGCTCTTTCTCGCTCGTCATTGCGATTTGACTGCAACTCTCTGTAACGCTCTCCACTGTCTAGAATATAAAATGATATCTTTAACCAAATAGGATTAAACTGCTCGGCCCATCACTATATTGCCACCATCATTAACCAATAATACCCTAGGAGGAACACAGAGGTTGTGAATAGGAAGATTAAATCTCATCCATCTAGAACACACATAATCTCTGACCAAACCCAATTAGCTCTAGTCATCCCTAATACTAGAGAGCACAGGGATCTCTAACTCATGCATCAGTCCATTCTAGTTTGTCTTGTATGTAGTCCCCTCTAAATTGTTGGCACTGTATAAACAAATGCTAATGTAAAAATGTAGTAGAAATTGTGATTCTGATCTAATAGGGTAAGTTCCTGTTCCTGAACAAATTACATGTAGTGGTGGCCCCTTGAGTCTCTGTAAAGCAGAGTTCAGACAGCACTAATTCGTGACAATTCACCAAATGCTATAATGTTCGCAAAAAGGTGCATTCCAGTCATAAGTTGAACATAAAACCAACATTTTATTTATTCCCCAGGACTGATGTAACATGTCAGAAAAAAAGTCTCACATACATTCGGCCATTTAGGAACTATAACAAGCTCATAATCATGCTTCACTTGTGGTAATTGCAGTTCCTATATGTTTGGGTGGTGAAATGGAAGTGGAAAGTGTTGGTTGGCACAGAAACCAAAGTTTAAGTACCAGTGTCTGGCACAAAATATGTTACATGTTGTCTTGAGGTTACCATTTGTTATTTTAAACCACGGAATAAAGACTGGTTTAATAATAAATCTTGCTTGTACTTTTTAAATGATTAAATTATACCCAATCCTTGTGTTGGTCTGGGAAACAAAGTACTCTGGGAGCCTACCTTGGAGAAGGGTAAGGAATGATGCCTATGCCAGTTAAATGTATGTGACATGTTCTGTCTTGTTCTGACTTTTTCTTTCTAGAAACCAGAGCAGTGGAACATGAGCAAATCATATTTAACCTTTTATAACAATCTGTGTTTCAGACTTAGCTGATAATTGGTCTTTCAGCTGGAGCACTGGCAACTTTTAAGAGCAAATGTTTTCTGAGATTGGTCAATAGCTTCCAGTAAGAAACTAAAGTGTTGCTCTACCTTGAACATTTAAGTTGGTTTCTAAAGCATACATATGGTTAGTAGTGTTTCAGAGCAGCAGGCATTTGTGCACAAACTACTAATTGCTTGGTTTATGTGCAAATTGCATACATAGTCAGATGCACTTGTTCCACTCATAATAATAGGCTTAACTCCACAATAAGTCTTTAGAACATTTCACATTGCTAAATCACAGTTCTGAATTTGTACATCTGACAGTATTTGATGATATCATGCTGAGCTGAAAAATTTTGTGATCCCAGGGTCTATTTTAAGGAAAAAATATCTTTGTACATTAAAGGTCTCAGGAAAGTCCCAGTATACAAGTCGGCACGAGAGGTGGGGTCACATGACACTGCATGACGTCACACAACACACCATAACCCTGCAAGACTGAGCTCCAGCCTCCTTGGTGCAATAATCGGGTGTATGGAGCGCAATTCTGTTTGCATTTAGGCTGTTTACGACATTCGCAATTGTTCAGTTGCAACAGCTAAGTCAAGACAGACCCAGATTTGATAGGACAGCAGGGGCATTGCTAGGTCTCCAAAATGGCAGATAGAAGTGGAGTAAAGAAGCCCACATGTTTGGATAGGCATATAAAGGCCAATGAGCAAAAGATATACACTGGACAAAATTGTAAATTAAAAACTTTTGTGTTTGCCCCCATTTTTCATAAACTGAACTCAAAGATCTAAGACTTTTTCTATGTACACCAAAGCCTATTTCTCTCAAATATTGTTCACAAAATCTGTCTAAATCTGTGTTAGTGAGCTCTCCTTTGCTGAGATAATCCATCCACCTCAGAGTTGTACCATGAATTTAGATTAGGCAGCATTATTATTGCAAAGGTGTGCCTTAGGCTGGCCACAATAAAAGGTAACTCTAAAATGTATATAATTCAAGATTGTTATGATGCCAAATTAACAGTAACTTATTATGTAAGTCATACCAATACACATATCAAAATTATGTATATGATGCCAAGGAGCAGTACATGCATAAATTAAATGCATAGAAAAACTTTGTATATGATGACAGTGATAGATAAACCTTGTATATGCCAATGCAAAGATGGTGCCAAGGAGCAGTAAATACATAAATTAAATGCATAAGCTTTGCTTATGATCCCAATGTACAGAAAATACATAAACTTTGTATATGATGCCAATAAAAAGTAAATGTATACATGTTGTATATAAGGGCAATGAGCAGTACATGAATATGTGAAATGTATCAATATATTCTGTATATGATACCAAATGAGCAGTAAATACATAAACTTTGTATATGATGCCAATAAGCAGTAAATACATACACTTTATATATCATGCTAATGACCAGTAACTGCATAAACCTTGTATGTATTGTGTCAATGATTCAGTAAGCACATAAAAGTTGTATATTATGCCAATAAGCCATAAATGCATTAACTTTGTATATGATGTAATTGAGCAGTGAATGCATACACTTTGATGCCAAAGATCAGTAAATACATGAACCTTATAAAGTATGCCAATAAACAGTAAACACATATGAAGCTAATGAGCCGTACATGTATACACTTTGCCCTACTACTCTTCCTGTGCCGTATTTTTTCCCAAACAGCCTGCCTGTGCCATATTGCTCCCAAACAGTTTGTCAGTGCTCCAAACAACCTGCCTGTGCCAGCTTTTCCACCAATCGGCTTATTAATGCTCCCACATAGCCTGACGATGCTATTTTGCCACCAAACAGCTTGTCAGTGCCACCAAACAGTCCACCTATGTCAAATGTGCCCCAAAACAGCATGCATTTAAATGTTATTTAAGATGATGTTCAGAAAGAGTGACAGTGCTACCATGCATGCACAGTAGCACTGTATGTTTGAGTAGAGTATGCATGGTAGGGCAGACTCTCGATCTCCCAAGCACAGTCCTCCAGCATCCCAATTCACCGGGGGGATACATTTGGGAAGTATGCCTTAGTTACATAAGCAGAGCCAAAATACAGCTGCTAGGCTCATCTTTTTCATTTATAGTTCCAATTCGGCTGGTCCTTTCTGCAATGCTCTCCACTGGCTTCCCATCTGCTCTAGGATTAAAATGATATCTTTAACCCCTTCATGACACATGGCGCTTGTGTCCCAGACGATGCAAGCACCAAAACGCCATGTTTTGTTCCTGGCCAGCGATCAGTTTGAGATAATTAATGAGCCAAAATTATTCAGCACATTGAAAGTGTGATTGCACATTGCAAAAAAGAGAAAATAAATAAACATGTATATATGATCTCCCTAAGAAAATAAGAAATATAAAAAGTATATGTACCTTCGCAAACTCACAAATTGACTCTCCACCTTAAGCATCCTGAAAGAATAAAAAGATGAGAGCAAAATAACCTCTGATTATTGAACACTGCTTTTGCAATTCCCTTGATAAGATGTATGATACCTCTTCATGAATAAAGATAGAGTAAACTACATTTGTAGCATAATAAGAGACAATAATTAGTGTCATCTATTCACCACTGTTAGAATTTGACTACAGCAATTCGATTATTTTTATCACATTTTCAACTTCAAGTAAGTTTTCCAGCTTTATAATCTAGTTAGTGGTGGAGTGTGGAGAATATAACTTAGATTCTTAGTATGATTGATGAGCGTATAGTGAAACATCTGAGACTCTAAGAAGAAAATAAATTGTGGCAAAGAAAATGAGTCTTTTTTTAAGAATAAACAGGAATAACTCTAAATCATTTAGCAATGTTAATATGCATATAACCTTGATAAGATTAAATCTTAAGAAATCTAAAAAAGCAAAAACTCTGGGTTAAATACCTGTATGTAGTCTGCCAGGGATTAAACCAAATGCAAAACATTTGCTTAATCTTATAGTTTTTGCTTTCCTCATTAGCTATTGCATTAGTTATGCATTCAAGCTTCAGTTTCTTATCCAAAAATATATACACAGAACGAAATGTTCAATCAATCACAATAATCCTCAAAGGCAAATGCACCATAACCATATAAAACAAAAATATCCATGATGCATGATGCCTTCCTATTGCTAGACACTATTTGTCTAGGATCCGTACTTGCCAGAAGCTGTAAGCCAAATTCCATCATATTTATAATTTTACTGTAGTCCAATCATGATTACTCATCTGTACACACACACGTCTCCCTGTTTGCCCCAAATCTAGTGACGCAAATCACACCCTACAGAACTATTCCAAAAACAAATGAATTTAATGATAATGGTCAGGAATTCCAGCAAACTATTTTTATTGTATATTTATTTTACTATTATGATGTAAATTGCACAGTAGAGGATTTATATTCACTATTAGTAGTCTGTCAAAGTCTGCAAAGAAGATGTTCAAACATTGGTAATCGGTACTTTAGTAATCAGTAATCCAGTTTTGTAAAGCAAAAAAACTGTATATGTAAATATTATAATCAAAGTGGATATAGAATCAAAATATGACATAGCCTCTACATGTCCATGTATAGAATTTTGAAACTGCTTTAAAACACTGTAAAAGTTTAGATGTTTACAGATAACCAGTCAGTTATTTTACAGACATAAATTTTAGTTCCACATAGCTTAAATTCTTTATGTTGTATATTATCTCCTGAAGTCTTGATTGCAACTTTGTGATCCAGTGAGAGAAGTGAGCACTCCATCTACTCTGCACTCAATGTTCTATAATAACATACAATGTTGAAAACAAAGGTGAAACGGAGAAGAGACTAGTCCAGTCGGTCAGGTGAGTGCCATGGTGTTTTAATGTAGAATTGGATACAGATACAGGTACACAGAAACCAACCAAAGGAACACTTAATCAATAGGCGGTGATTGATCAATGGGGGGGGGGGGGGGTGATATTATACCCAATATGCACCCTGAGCCAGCATTCTCACCTCATGTAGATGATTAATTGCCTGGGGGCACAAAACATGTAAACCTTATCATTGGTTGTTTTTTGTGTACCTGTATCCACATCTACTTCTACATTAAAACACCATTAAACATACCTGACCTCCTGGACTTGTCTCTCCTCTGTTTCTTCTTTGTTTTCAACATTGTGTTTTGGCGATTGGAATGTCCAGCGTCTGAAGAGACTTTAGGCTCATAACTATCCTTTACATTACGTTGCAGGTTCTTGGTACAACATCTATAGCTAATGACACTGTAGAAGTCCCTTAAAGCATATATGCTACAATAACATATGCTTGTGAGTGGAACATTAAAATAAGTAAATCTCAACATTTGGTGTCATATATATTACACTATTTGCGTTTTTTAATCTTTTTCATTCCATGTGTTTTCTGGTACACCCATGGAGAGACAAGTAGTCTGGAATATGTAAAAGTAATATAGATAAAGTTTGTATTATATTTATTTTGCTGTTCTTATTTTTATCACATAGTGGGGATGATATACCACGATTTCAATTATTTTTAGCTCACTTCTTGATTTATTTTGATGTTTTTAGGGTTACACACTTTAGGTTGCATTTAAAGGAAATTTTGAAAACAATTTTGAAAGACTTTATATCAAAGGTACATTGTGTGTTAAATGAACAGTGCTCTTCTGTTTTTGTTTACACTCATATTAGAGTGTGATCTTTGATTTCTAAGTAAAAATGAAGTTATATTTACTTGAAAGATTAAGTGAAGACATTTTAACAGGCATTATCAACAGAAATGCTTTAATAAAACAATACAAAAAAAGTACCATGATGAGCCCTATTTGCTTATAGCTCTGTTAGATAAAAGACAATCTAGTAATTGTCGTGTACTTAGGGGGGAGTGGAGCATAGAGCACTCAACCCTGACAGGTGGAAAAAGGGATAAGCAAGGGTTTTATTTCAGTTAGCTTTGTGTGCTGTCCTGTAAGCCAAGAAAGGAGATAAGCTAAGGTTGTTGCTATGGCAACCGCTATAACCTGTTTACCTATTTTAATGCATTTTTTTAGGAAATAGGAATTCTTTTGGGGGGAAAAATGATCATACAGATCTATTTCTTTCTTTTTTTTTATTTATAATTTCTTTATTTTATTTTCAAATATAAAAAGAACACACATATTAGATTGAATACAGTTAAAATTCATCATAATATCCCATATAAATACTTGTTCCATTTGTAATTGAAATATGACCTGCCCCCTCAGCTGCCACCAAATGGACGGGCCGGTCCTACCCCAGTTCTTTGCAATATTTACCTTCATAGCCATAAAAATATGCATGGTCAAAAGGGACTGAGTCTTAGTCATATTTGGCCACTTCAAATGTAATAGTGCCATTAATGGGCTCCTCTCCATCTTTATTTTCCCCCACACAAATAGTTTAGCAAATACTATTGACCATAGCTCTTTAATCTCCTCACATTTCCACCATATATGTAAATAATCTCCACTTCCCTCTCGCATCTCCAACATGTATCACAGTTTTCTACTGAGAACGTAACCAATCTTGTGGGGACTAAATACCAAAAATGTATTATCTTAAATAGATTTTCCAAAATGGAGACACAGTGGTTTGAATTGTTTAAAGCCCTCCATGGGGTCGCCCATTCCTCTTGTGATATCTCAATGTCTAATATTTTTGACCATTTTTTCTTTGCGAAACTATCTTCGCTCTGCTTCATTTTCAGCAATTTGTTCGATTTTGCCATAACTTGTGTAACAGTCTTATTATCAAAGATTTCTGTAAGTGCTTTGTGGATCTGCCTATTTCACTTATATAAAGTTGATTCTAAAAAATGTTTTACCCGTAGATAAGTAAATATTTCCCCAGTTGGTAGTTTATATTCTTGGCTCAGTGCGGGAAACGTTTTCACTTTTGAATCTAATATCAAGCATCTAATTATATCTATGCCATTTTCTCTCCATCTTTTCAGAGACAGATTCTATACATTGGCTTCTATAATGTACAACCTCAAAGACTCAATAATTTGTCTATTAATTCCCAGCTTTTTCTTAATATGACCCCACGCCGTCATCAAATTCTCTGGTTTATTGTACTTGTCCCTTCGTGTATTCCAGATAATTAGACTAGTCTCCCCCGCTACCAACGACTTTTTCTCCAACAGATACCACTTTTCGTCTTTAATCCCTGGAGTCTGAAGTAGGTATATATGTCAGATCACATTTGCCTGATAATAGTGTTTGATAATAGGGAAGCCCAGGCCACCTTTATTAGGGGCAAGTGACATACGATTTATTGCGATTCTAGGTTTCTTGTTAAGCCATATGAACTTGCTAAGGTTTGACTGGATCATATCCAGCCACCCGTCTGGGATTTCCAATGGCAGATGTTGAAAAATGTATAGTCATTTAGGTAGTATATATGATTTCAATACGTTTATCCTTCCGGCCCATGACAGGATCATACTTCTCCACCCTTTCAGGGTGAAGTTAGTTTCCCTCAGCAGGGCCATTACATTACTGCTCATTATATCTTCAATTGTTGGTGTATTTCTAATATCCAGATATATCATTTCTTTTTCAGACCATATAAATTCATATTTATTCTTTAATGATTTACACGTCAATTGATGGGCTTTAATAGGCATTATCGTAGATTTGTTTACATTTATTTTATAATTGGCTATGTTTGAATATTCCCCCATAAGTTCTAACAGAGCTGGAAGGGAGTTTGTTGGATCACATATTGTCATTGTGATATCATCTGCATACATGCAGAACTTGTGATCCTCTTGGGCAATGGGAAAACCTCTTATTTTATCACTCGCTCTTATTTTTAGTACCATGATTTCCAAGGATGTTATATGTATAGTAACGGTGATAAGGGGCAGCCCTGTCTCGTCCCATTGCTCAATTGGAACCAGTCTGTACGTATGTTTTGTCCCACTGTTCTAGCAGTTGGATTACTATATAGAGCTCCCACAGCCTTTAAGAAAAAATCTGTGAATCCAAAAGCTTTTAAGGATTCAAACATATACATTCAGTTGACACTGTCAAAAGCTTTTTCCGCGTCAACTGAAAGTAGAATCAGCTCTTCGTTCATATGTATTGAGGCGTCAATACTATTAATTAGCCGTCTTATATTAAATGTTGAAATATGGCCAGGTACAAAACCAATCTGGTCTTTTGAGATTATATAATTTATAACGTTTTTCATTCTGTTAGCCAAAACTGAGACCATTATTTTGGTGTCTGAATTACCGTATTTGCTCGATTATAAGACGACCCTGATTATAAGACGACCCCCCCAAATTTGTACATTCCTTTAGGAAAAAAACTAAAAGCCTGATTATAAGACTACCCTATAGGAAAAAAGTTTAACTTGTATATATGTAAATTGCTTTTTAATATTTAATAAAAAATGTATATTATACAAATGCATTTCTTGTTTTTATTTCCTTTTATGTGCCAATGCGGCCTCTCACTCCCTCCCCCAGCTGTCTCTTTCCCCCTCAGCGTTGTCTCTCTCTCCCCCCAAAACTTCTCTCTCTTCCCCCTTTCCCTTGTCCCTTGTATCTATCTATACCCCCTCCCCTTTTCTCTCTGTCCCTCTCCCTCCCCTTGTCTGTGTCTCCCCCTCCCTCCCCTTGCCTGTCTGTGTCCCCCCCCCTTGTCTGTCTGTGTCCTCCCCCCTCCCCCTCCCTTTTGTCTCTCTCTATCCCCCTCCCCTTTTCTCTCCCCCCCCCTTGTCTGTCTGTGTCCTCCCCCCTCCCCCTCCCCTGGTTTCGTTCCCTGGTGGCTAGTGGGGGCAGCCCGGGGATGTCTGCACGATATGTGCAGACATCCTCCATGCTGCCCGACACGGCAGTCTATTATGACGGACAGCTGGTCCGTCATAATAGACTGCCGTGTCGGGCAGCATGGAGGATGTCTGCACGTATCGTGCAGACATCCCCCAGCTGCCCTATTCTCCCTGGTGGCTAGCGGGGCAGCAGAGGATGGCTGCGCGACGAGCGCAGACCTCCCCTGCTGCAGCCCGGTACGACCGCCGGGACTTCTGTGATGAAGCTGGAAGTACCCGGCTTCTTCATAGAAGCCCCGGCGGTCGTGCCGGGCGGCAGCAGGGGGGTCTGCGCTCATCTCGCAGACATCACCTGCTGTTAGAGAGGGGGATCCAGGTCCCCTGCAGCTCTGCTGGGGACCTGGATCCCTGTCTTATAGTCTGACCTCAATTTGAGGTCAGATTATAAGACGACCTCGAATGTAAGACGAGGGGTATTTTTCAGAGCATTTGAGAAAAACCTTGTCTAATATTCGAGCAAATACGGTAATCAAGGATATTGGTCGGTAACTAGTTACCAATGTAGGATCTTTGTCTTGTTTAACTATTGGTAGGATGTTTTCTCTTGGTTACCCATTCCATTGAATGCTCCACTGAAATTTTTAGGTTCCCCATGAACGCTTTTATTTGTTCAAGCCCTGCAGTTGCTGGAATGTTGTAAAAAGATCTGTTGGAAGTGTTGAAAGCCTGTCCTATTTCTTCTGGGGCTCTACTTGTCTTATTTTGATGGGTAATCATTTCTATTCTCCTTCTAGATTGTTGTTTGGGGGTGTCTTAATCACTCTGTTGTTATTAAAGTACCTCGCTTGCTTTAATCTCTCGAAATTTTGGTTTATTTTCTCCATCAACATATTGGTTATTTTAGTCTTAAGATCTATTTCTTTATGTTACATGATACAGCACTACTTATCGGGAAAATTGTAGGTGAAAAAACAATTGTAGGTGGAACACCACCTGTGAAGGTTAGGAAGTGGTGACAGCATTGACTGTCATTGGTCTTTAAGGGATACTTATTTGAGTGTTGTTTAAATTTGTATTGTGGAGAACCACACACTTTTTAGATAGGTCTTAAGTCATATATGATTAAGTCTTTGTACAATCTAATGGTAGCTATAAAATTGCATTTTGCAGTATTCAAAAATACATTATCAATTGGATCAAATTGAGAACAGCTATAGGGACTACAAATGATTGCCACACAATATGGATATAATGCTACTAAAATGTCACAAGATTTATAATGATAAACAACCAATTTCTGATTCATGCACAGAAACCTTTCAGCCACAACTGTTACTTGTGAACATGGGCTAAATTGTGTACCACTTTTCTGAACAGATTGGTAATCTTGAAAACAGATTTGAATAAAAAAAATATTAAAAAACTCTTTATGTCCAATTTGGAAGCTTGATAATGACTGTATTAAACTAATTGTTTGGTTAATCTTTCTGTAGCTCATCCAAGAGTAGCTATTAACAGCAGGAGGATGTTGATGCTTTTGCAGATAAAATCCCCATATTGATATTAGCAGAAGGATCAAACTTTCCAAATGGAAATAACTGACCTACAAGGAAGTACATTTATTTTATAGAGACAGAAAAGTAGAAACTACACATTTTATTTCATAAAAAAAAGTGTTTTTAAAGCATAAATGGGAAATCAAGATATTGTATTTACATAAAAATGCATATGAACAGTATATGTTTATAATAATTATGCTGCATACATAAAAATCGCTAGTTTGTATATTTACATACATGCATTGTACAGGTTTTGGTGGAATCGTGATGCAAGCTGTGTGCTCGGGATTGCATCCTATGCATTATTATTATTATCATAATTATAAATGGGGGTTCAAATCAAATAACTACTTTACCTAAAAGGTCCCCTGCCCTAGAGGGGTTCTCTCTAGTGATTGCATGTAAAAATTAATGTCTCTCACTGCACTTTAACAGAAAGAAAAGTTTTCTGTCAATTTCAGGGTTACAGGAAGAAAAAATAAGCAGGAGGTATAGCGGTTATTTCAATACTCAAGATAGAGGTTCATAAAGAAATGCTGTCGAGAGTTACAAGAAAGGAGAAAGCGAAAGGAAAGTAAGATCAAACTGGATAAAGAAAGGAGGTGAAAATGGGAATGAGTATGTGCAGAGAAGAATTCTCTAAAAATCCTAAGGCCACCTCTGTAGAGGAATGACGAGTCCACTCAATGACATATTTTAGACTATAGCAGTTATCACGGGAGGGCTGGCATCTTTTGGCCTAGCGGGCAAACCCAACTTAGCGGCCTACAGTGCAGTTTCATCAGTCTTCCTGTTATCATGAAATAAAAACACAGATAGACACATATGTTGACAGAAAATGTATGGGCATTTATAGAAAGACAAAATCTTTGTATACAAACTTAGAAATGTTTACATTCAAAAATAAAGAAATTATGGATCCCTCAAAAAAAAAAAAGAAGTGCAAACTGGTCAAACTTCAGGCAATTTAGACATGTTAGAGGGCAGCCCAGCTGGAAATCGCCCCTCTGTACCTCTTGCTAGCTCCCCTGGAAGGTATCTACCAATCAGCAAGTAAAATTGAAATACACTAGATTTTATCATTAATATTATTACTGTTAGCCATTAGACATGGAACAAATGGATTTCCAATTAAAATGCAAAGGTGCTAACATGCATGCAATAGCTAGTACAGATTTACAGATTTATTGGAATAATATTATGTGCTTTAATGATCCGAGGAAATGTAAGAGAGGGATGTGGTCATCTGAACAAGCATGAATATAATAAGGTGTGCTGTTAAAAATGATATCTGTTGTGACAGGGTCAGTGGAGGCAGGTATACAAGTCAGTGTATGGAAAGAGCACTGTACACAGACACAGAGAGAGTGTGCAGAAGTGAACCTGAATGGTAAGGGAAATTTAAACCTTTGTTTTGTGACTGAGAACTGGCTTAGCTAGCTAATACAGTTAGAGAGGAAATGTTTATGTTTAATAAGTCTCCTAAGCAGGAGTAGGTTTTTGTTTGATTGTTGGGTTTATGTTCTAAGGCAAAACAAAACCGTTGGTGTTATGAATAAACACCTGAAACCCTTCAGGACAATGATTTTGTTTATTTTGATGTCCATTCTGGATAATAGCTTTTTTTGCTACTTTAGCTATGTGTGTGTTTAAATAAAAGTAAATGCTTGCTTTGAATCACCACACATAATACATAATATAAGAAGAGATAGAGCTTTCTTACGCGACCCTTTTTTTATACTAACCCTTTGTGTAATGTATAAAGTTTTAAAAAAAAGTGTAAAAAATGGCAAAAAATTATGTGTTTTTTTAATTTATTTTTCTGGAACACAGTATATTTCTCTCCTCTCTCTCTCTATCTCTGACACAACATAAAAATGTGTCAGTGAGAGAGAGGGGAGATTTTGAGATTTGAGATTGTTATTTAATGTCTTTTTTGCATTTATTGCATGTGATCAGTGTGATTGAGTTTCACAGTGATCACATTTGCATACGGTGAGGGGGCATGATTGACAGGTCACTGGCCTGTCACTTTAAGACCACCCATGGGCGGTCCCGACAACATTTTTCTTTTTGCTTTCCTGTATAGCATTCATTCGTGAAGCTTCCATGAAAGCTGAAAATAACGCAAATCGCATTGAAATCGTTTTGCGTTATTTTAAAGGCAGCCTGTATATATACAGGCATTGTCAGCACATACATGTACGGGAATTGTCGTGAAGGGGTTGAAAAGCATTGAAGTGCTTGTGTCTGCACTAACCCTATCACACTGTATAATGCAGAAGTGAATAAGAGCAAATTTATTAGATTATTTTTAAGCAAAAGAAGATGGACAGTCACAGGGATGTCTAAAAATCTATAGAATCTTGGCTATTTTGCTTGACATCCTGCTTTTAGCTTGATGGTCAAATTGTCTTAGATACTGGATCTAAATATCACAAAAATGATTCACTGCTTATTCGCACAGGTACATGAAGTGCAAGAATAACATTCAACAAAAAAAATTGTAAAATAGTTATATATATAAAAATCCTTTCATACAGGTACAGTTTCAAATGACTTCAAATATTAATTATAGTAGTTGCAACTAGCACAGCTGAATTGTACATCAAAACACAATATGATGTGGCATACAAGTTTGATGCATGGGTTTATTCAAAATGTTACCATGAAGAATTTATATTCTTTCCAATATTAAAACTAGGGAGCAGAGGGATTTAAAACCAACTGAAATATACCTTTGGTTGTAAGAATAGATACATTGTGATTACTTCAGTCTATTATGTGATACCTAAAGAATGTTGAAATATTGTAAAGAAGATATGGAGAAATCTAACTATGACCTTAGGGAATCACAAGAAAAAAAAAAGTGTTTACAATCATCTACATAGAATCTCGGGCCCTATCATTTTTCCCCATATGTCAAACAACTTCACAAATGTAAAAATTCCTACACACAAAATGTAATCACGTAAAAATACATAAAAAGATAATTTACGTTACTTTCAACTTCAGATGAGTTTGTTAATTTAGATACATATTCCTATAATGTCTTTCTAGTAATGTCAAATTATAAAGCAAAACATAGTGAAAGATACTATACAGTGTCCAAAAAATATATTTTTAAAAGGTATACATTACGTAAAGTAAACAAAAAGAAACAGATTTGTGTTAAAACCCATCTTCATCCTAAAAACTGATATGAAAGTATTATAGAGTTACTGCTGTTGCTACCATCCTGCTTATCACTGTTAGGTTTCCAGATTGAATGCCTCAGTTAAACATTTTAAGTAAATTGTTCTAAACTAAAAATCAGTGCTTTTCAAATATATCAAACTCATGCACAACATAGAGAAAATATGCAAGCTAGAAAATAAGAAAGATTTCAATATTATTCAAAAGCGACATCATTGAGTGAAAAGGCCAGTCTAGGATAATGACGTTACAATATTGTTTCAGATTGATTTTTGTTTGAATATTCTAAACATCATTCTTCATTTACTCAAACCAAATAAAGTATTTGAGTAAAATATTTTATTATGTATTATTTTTTTTTGCAAACTTTGTACCAGTCATTCACAAAAACAAAGGAAGTCAGGGCACGAAAATATTGGTACCGAAATAGGTAATATATAGAACCATTCTTGGAGTCTACCCTGGGGTTGAGCTTTTAGAAAACCCAACAGACATTCAGAAATAGGGATATGTCACTTAGGGAATCACTCTAATTAATGCTGGCTTTTTAAGTTATCATCTTGTGGTGTTTGTTCATTTATATTTATTTTCATTAGCAACTTTGAGGAGTGCATTATTACAAAACATTCCTTTTTAGTTTTGTGTTAAATAAAGTATTTGTTTTAATCTTTTTAACTACATCCCATTTCTACAATTTGAGTCTAACACCTAACTAAATCCCTAGTTGTGAGTGTCTTTTGGTTTTCTAACAGCACTTCCCCAGTGTGTTCCAATCACCTCTGCTCTTGGGAGATAATATAACGCAATCATGTGTAAGAATAAAGATCCAGTTTTTATTTGTATAACAAATAGAAGGACTTGTTCATTGATCTCTGTGGATAGATTGTTTTCTTGATTCAATAAACATTTTATTTTTGTAATCTTCATGTTGTTTGTTACACTGTCTAAAACAATAGGCAGACAATTATTATTATGATCATGAAACCTCTTCCACACTACTTTAAGCACCACCGAGCACAGTTGATGGCTGTAGTTGTTGTTATGTGCTCAAACTCTCGTCACTGAATAAGGGATATAATGCAATGATAAGTCTCTCAAAGTACTTTTAGAAATCCAGGAATGATTTTTGGTTGATAGTCTATGTTAAAAGGTGGTAAACTAACGCTATGTTGACACTCAAATGCTCATAAAATAAGTTTACCCTATGTACTCAAGTTTACCTACCAAAATAATGTTGCAAAAAGGAACAAGGAAGAAAGATCTGTGCCACCTGCTAGACCACACGACATTCTCTCCTATCATTGGAATGCATGTTGTGGTAGAAAAGTGTGTGGTTACACGCAATTTTAGAATCAATTCCATCTTTTTAATGCTCTGAGGGTCATCACGATAAAGAGAGAATTGGAGGGAACTGAGATGGTAATTTTAAACTTAAAGACAAAGTAGCTGAGTTGGAAATATTCTCCCATTTGGCTGCATTTGAGCGTTTTCCCACCTCAATTACCTTGGTCTAAAGTTTGAAGTTCTCATCTGAGTAGACCCTAAAATAATATTTTGTGAAGGAATGTTATATTTGTTATATTCATAATACATGCTGACTAATATTATAACTTAATAAATAATAATAATAATATAATTTATTTATGTGCATATTTATATTGTTATATTAGTACACCCTTATTACACTTTTGGCACCAGTTGCTTTTGTCATGAATAAAGCTGTTTAAAACACTGATCACCCATAACATTATGCTCACATGCTTAATATTGTGTAGGTCCCCATCTAATGGTAATACAGCCCTGACCCATCGAGGCATAGTGGACTCCACTAGACCTCTGAAGATGTGCTGTAGTATCTGGCACCAAGACTTAGCAGCAGATCCTTTAAGTCCTGTCAGTTGCGAGGTGGGGCCTCCATGGATGTCAATCCAGGCATCATGCAACACCTGTTCTGCCCCCCAGGGCACCGCGATCACCTGCTGTATCACCGGGTGCTGTATTGGAGGAGTATGATTCTCCAATACAGCGTGCCGAGCAGAGAGCGACGGAAGTGAGAAAAAAAATCTCTTCCGTCGCTCTGAAAGTAAAAAGCTAACCCTAGATCTACTAACCCTAGATCTAGAGTTAGGGTCATAATAAGGGTTACAGGGGGGTTCGGTTTAGTACAAGGGTTAGATTAAGGGGTGGGATAGACAGGGCCGGCCTTAGGGGTGTGCGACCTGTGCGAGCGCACAGGGCGCAACACCCCAGGGGGCGCCCTCCCGCCGAAAGAAAAAAAAATTTTAAAAAAAAAAAGCCGGTAGAGGCACTGGCTGGGGGAGATCAAAAGATCCCCCCTCACCAGCCCTCTGCTCGGCAAGCTCTGCTGGATCCAGGGAGGGGGCGGAGCTAACCGGCTCAGCGTTGTAGCTCCGCCCCCACCCAGTGAAGCAGAGCAGCGTCTGCTTCATGGGGAGCCACTGGCAGCATGAGAAAGTGCTGCTCGGCTCCCCATGCTTACATTAAGCATGGGGAGCCGAGCAGCACCTTCTCTTGCTGCCCTGGGCTCCCAGTGCTCTGCTTCACAGGGTGGGGGTGGAGCTACAACGCTGAGCCGGCTAGCTCCGCCCCTTCCCTGTATCCACCTTTGAAGGCAAAGGGAGGGGAGGGGTGGGAGAGAGAGGCAGGGGGAGAGACAGAACAAGGTGAGGGGGGAGAGACAGAACAGGGGGAGAGAGAGACAGACAACGGGGGGAGAGAGAGACAGAACAGGGGGGAGAGAGAGACAGACAGGGTGAGGGATGGAGAGAAAGACAGAACAGGGGGAATGGGAGAGAGAGAGACAGAACTGCTGGAAGGGGAGAGAGAGATATAGAACAGGGGGGAGAGAGAAAAAACAGAGGGAGGGAGAGAGAGACAGAACAGGGGGAAGGGGGAGAGAGAGAGAGACAGACAGAACAGGGGGGAGAGAGAGACAGAACAGGGGGAGGGAGAGAGAGACAGACAGGGGGAGGGATGGAGAAACAGACAGGGGGAGGGATGGAAAGAAAGACAGAACAGGGGGAATGGGGGAGAGAGAGAGAGAAAGAACAGGGGGGTAGAGAGCAGGGGAGGGCTGGCAGCCTTAGGCCTGGGGGGCAAATCCAGTCAAGTGGCCCATTGCACCATGGAATCGCCTCCCCATCCACGGCCATCTTTTCCTTGTTTTATAACAAATATTGCCAGGATTTTCCCCCACAATATGCCAGGGTTTGCCATTTAATATGCTAGAATTTTCCCTTACAAAATGCCAGGATTATGCCCCTCAGTATGCCAGGATTATGCCCCTCAATATGCCAGGATTTAGACACCCAATATGCCAGGATTTTCTCCTCAATATGCCAAGATGATGCCCCCTCAATATGCCAGGATTTTCCCCTCAATATGCCAGGATTATGCCCCTCAACATGCCAGGATTTAGACACCCAATATCCCAAAATTTGGGCACCCCCCCCTACCCACGTTGCACACCTACGACATGACCCATAACCCACGTTGCACACCAGGACATGCCCCATCACCACATTTACATGCCTCCATCACCCCATTACATACACATTTCCAATATTATTTGCCATTAATATTCCCCAGCCAATTTGTCCCATAATATGCCAGTGTTATTCTGCAATTTAATATAACTCAGTAAATTTGCCCAATAATTTTCCAAGGTTATCTGCAATTTAATATGCCCCTGCTAATTTGCCCAATATGCCAGTGTTAATTGCCATTTAATATTCCCCAGCCATTTTGCCCAATAATATGCCAGTCTTATTCTGCCATTTAATATTCCCCAGACGATTTGTCCAATAATATGCCAGTGTTATTCTGCCATTTAATATTCCCCAGCCAATTTGCCCAATAATATGCCAGTCTTATTTGCCATGTAATATTCCCCAGCCAATTTGCCCAATAATATGCCAGTCTTATTTGCCATGTAATATGCCCCAGCCAATTTGCCCAATAATATTCTAGTCTTATTTGCCATGTAATATGCCCCAGCCAATTTGCCCAACAATATGCCAGTCTTATTTGCCATGTAATATTCCCCAGCCAATTTGCCCAATAATATGCCAGTCTTATTTGCCATGTTATATTCCCCAGCCAATTTGCCCAATAATATGCCAGTCTTATTTGCCATGTAATATTCCCCAGCCAATTTGCCCAATAATATGCCAGTCTTATTTGCCATGTAATATTCCCCAGCCAATTTGCCCAATAATATGCCAGTGTTTTTTTCCCACCCCCCCCCTTACCTTTTTCCCTGGTGGCTAGTGGCAGGACTTCCCTGGTGGCCAGTGGCAGGAGGACTTACCTGGTGGCAGGCAGCATGGTCCCTCCATGCTGCCTGTTCGGCCTCCCGGCGGTTGTGCCGACAGGTCACGTGATCGGCGCGCGTCTGACGTCAGAGCGCCGATCACGTGACTGTCGGCACTTCCGTGTCGGCACACTGCACGGGGAGCCGAACAGGCAGCATGGAGGTTTCTCTGTGCTGCCTGTTCGGCTCCCCGTGCAGCTTTGCAGGCAGAGCGGAGGTGAGAGGGGATCTTCCGATCCCTTCTCAGTCTCTGCCTGCAAGCGCGTTTTTTTATTTTTTTTTATTTTTTTAGAACACTGGCCCAGCGGCCGTGTTTTACAAACCTTAGGGCGGCCTGGGGGGCAATTGCCCCCAGAATGGGGGAGAGAGAGAACAGGTATGGGGGAGTTAGAGAGAGACAGACAGGGCAATGAAGAGGAAAGGGACAAACATTGGAAGGGAGAGAGATACATACATGGGGGGGGGGGGCGCCACGAGGGAATCCCGCACAGGGCGCCGGAACACTTAAGGCTGGCCCTGGGGATAGATTTAGGGTTAGGGTAAATTTAGGGTTGGGGTCAAAAGGTAACTAGAAGAAAATGGTTAGGAAACAAAAAAACACTAATATTTATTATTGCCCTATTACTCAAAATAAAATAGACAAACATGGAAACATTGGTATTTCTAAACTTAAGACAAATATTAGAAACATATAGACAGGGTCTTTTTTACCATTTATAATTGTTTTAAAAAAAATCAGTTCAAAGTTAGAAAAAGTGTTTGTTATGGCATATTTTCATCATATTTTATATAATTTTAATAGTAAATTATATCATCTGATGAAAATAATAGACATACAAAATATGAAAATGTGCACTACTACCAAAAAACACTTTACACTGTGATTACCCTTTTAAACGTGGCATTCCTCTCCTTGTTTTATGCAAAGGGAAACAAAAAATGGAATAATAATATAGTGTAGTATTTCCAAGAAATATAAGTGTTAAAAAGGTGTTTATATGAATGAACTCACATATCCCTGAGCAGAATACTGCTCAGTGTAAAGTGCATTCAAGGAGCCCCACGTAGGGTAAAAGATCCACCAATCTCAAGCAATATAGGATAAGAGAGCACAGGGAGAGAATTTAAGGATGGGTACATTTAATAGTTAGAAAAAACATATAAAATCTTACATTAAAATAAGCAAGCTCCAGTGGGAAAGTGCATATTATGCAAGTCCAAATGGAAAATGTCCCAATTGTCCACATATCCTCATCCCGCACACAATGAAGAAAAAATGTTAAGGTACACTATGTGTTACAAGTTTCTTTTTAATATTATTGCAATGCTCTCCTATTCTTTTCATGAGTTTTCTCTATATGTTGGGTGAACCACTAGAAAACTCATGAAAAGAATAGGAGAGCATTGCAATAATATTAAAAAGAAACTTGTAACACATAGTGTACCTAAACATTTTTTTTAAAACACAACAGTGACCCTAGAGAATTAAGCTTCACAGCTATTGAGAAATATAAAAAGGCACGAGCAGTGTGGTAATGTTCTACAGAACCTTTCCTTTATGTGACTTTACTAAGCCAATAGGGTAGATACTCAGAACAAAGTACAACAACACGTGATGACGTGATCACGTGAGGGCGTGGTTTGCTGAGGGCGGGCGGAGTGAGGTGCCGAGGGGAAACCGAATGGCGTTGGCGTTTGTGGTCATTGTCCGTGTTTCAAGTTGTCTGAGCTCTGAGAGTCGGGACGCTTACGCATACCTTTATCGGCATCTTGCGGGCGGCGGCGGCTGTAGTCGGCTGTTGTCTCGGCGAGGCTCGTCGGGCGGGCTGGAGGAGTGGAGTCTCCCTGCTGTGGTCCCCTAAAAGCATAAGGCGAAGGATAAGTACAAATCTGCTGAAATATCATACAATTTAACATAATATCCCTTGCCTCTGTGCTCTGCTCCCCTGCTTAGCCTTCACCCTCGCTTGTACCTGTTTATGTCTGTGTGCAACTGGCTATGCCCTGCTTAATTTATTTCCTCGTCTGTACCAATTTATGTTTATTTGCAATTGGCTGTGCCTAACTTCCATAATTACACGCAATACCGGATATGTGCATCCCCTGATAGGATGTATGGTCGGGTTTGGGCTTAGCTACAACCTTAACCTCTAAACTTTACACTGGCAGTTACTATCTAAATACCTATAACGAACTAGGTTGTTAAAGTCTGTAAAACTTGTGCTCCCCCGGAATTTGCACACTCACAAAAGATCTAAGTGGTGGGGGGGAGGTTCTGGTTTTGGTACTGTCTTTAAGTTTGGTTGCTCACATTTACTGAGACATTCCAGACTTATCTCTATGTTGGATATGTGACCCCCCAATGGCAAGGGGGTGAACTAATCCTTTCTCCTTTGTATGATCTGATAATCGAATCTTGAATCCGGGTATCAAATACCAACTACACAATCCATTGGTAGAGTCAATTAACTACCTGGATCAAAGCGGCCCCTCTAAACCCCCCTTCTCTTCTCTGCTTTCCCTGGCCGATACAAGCAGCTGTCTATACCAAATCAGACGGTCTAAACACGCTAATCTTGTGACTTGTTAGGATCCCAAACTAAGACACGGTTCTAGTTACACGGATTTTTACTGTTTGAGACTGTTTGAGACCCTGACAAACGAAACCACACAAAATGTATAGAGGATCCCCCACGGTCTCCCCCAGTGGAAATGAAACAAAAACATGACATATCCTTAGATGAGATACAAAAAATGATGATGACCTTACTGGAGGATCATAGAGATAAAATAAGACAAGACCTTCAAAAAAACCTAAATGAAATGACAACTGAAATTAGAAATATAAATATGAAACTACAGGATAATATTGAAAAGATAGAGAGTCTGAGATTCAAAATGGGAAAACAAAAGGATATTAATGAAAACCTGACAAAAAAAATAGATGAGCTCCAAAACAAAGTGGCTGACATTGAAAACAGATCGAGACGAAAAAATATCAGGATTCGCGGTATCCCCGAAAATGTCAATCACGAAAACCTACAGACATACGTATGTGATTACTTCCAGAACTTGATTGGTGAAACTGAACAAAAGGAAACATTAATAGAGAGAATTCACAGAATATATAGACCACAGAGTAACATGGAAAACCAACAACCAAGAGATGTCATGATACGCATGCATAACTACATCTATAAAGAAAAGATCTGGAAAGCGAGATATAAAAAAGAAACATTGCCAGAAAAATACAAAGATCTAAGAATCATGCAAGATATCTCTCTATATACAAGACAACAGAGACTGAAGTTAAAATCAATCACGGATATCCTGAACAGGGAAAGCATTCGGTTTGCCTGGGGTTACCCTGCAAAGATCCTTCTAACACATAAAGAGATCAGATATACCATCGAAACAAAAGAACGAGCCTTGGAATTGCTAAGGGAATGGGACATAAAGATATAACAACTTAAACTTGATCGAAACTCCAACATCCGATAGAATTAAAATCTACTATCACCTGAGGTATTACCTCACCTCTTTTCTTTGCTCTCCTCTATCCCCCTTCCTTTTAGTAGAAATATATTGTCAACAAAAGTAGGGAGGAGAAATTGACGGTCAACCCAAGATCGGAGTTAATAGATCAGATTGAATGTTTATGAATTGAGACACCAAACTCACCGCCCACCTAGTAAACAACAGCTCATTAAGAGCTGAACACAATGGATGAAAGAAGTGTCCCGCATAATGGGAGCAAGATTGTGTCCAACCCCACGAAACCTTGGTGGGATTGGTATTCACAAACTGGTATGAATGTTGAGAATGAATGGAACCCCTGGACTAACCATAGAACGACTATAAAATTAAAATGACCATTAAACTATGTACAATTAATGCTCAAGGTCTGAATACCCCATACAAGAGGAAAGTCCTCATGGAAATGTTGAACCATGGTAAAATAGATATTGCTATGGTTCAAGAAACTCACTGGGTGAAAACAATAAAAAAAATGATTTATAATAGGAAATACCCCCATATATTCACCTCTAGCTATCACAATAAGAAAAAAAGTCGAGGAGTTATGACTTTAATTAATCAATCACTAGCATTAGAACTTATACACAAAATAATAGATAAATACGGTAGATTTATAATATTAGTTTGCAAGTTAAATAATGAAGTCTACACACTGGTCAATATATATGCCCCAAACGATAACCCATTTAGATTCTTTGATAAATTTATGTCACTAATAGATAAAGTTTCACAGGGTAAACTAATACTGGCAGGGGATTTCAACAGTATTTCGGATGTAGAACTGGACAGGAAAATGCAGCCGGGGAGAAAGATATCTTACAAACAGACTCACCATGCAAAAAAATTTAGAGAATTTATAATTAAAAACAATTTGATTGATGTATGGAGAGCCTTAAATCCGACATCTAAAGACTATACCCATTACTCTATTCCACATGACTCCTACTCCCGAATTGACCTAATATTAATAAATAGAGACACATTTAAAAACGACATAAAGTGCGAAATAGGCAGTTCCTCCTGGTCAGACCATGCCCCCATAACCATTCAAATCAAGGAGAATCCCACAAAGAAATATAATAACTCGAAACTAAACGAATCCTTAATAATGCAAGATGAAATAAAAAATATATTAAAGAAAGAAATAAAATATTTCCTCGAAGAGAATAATAGAGACTCAATACCTAGCTCAACACTTTGGTGTACACTAAAGGCAGTTATACGTGGAACTCTGATTAAATTAGCCTCAATAGAAAAAAAAAAAAGGGGGTTTAACTTACCAACAACTTCATGCAGAACTATTTAGACTAGAAGGACTACACAAACTAACTCTACAGAGAGATATTCTACACAAAATCAAAGAAATTAAGCTAAAAATAAAAGAGAGAGCTATTGATAGGACAAATAAAAATGTAGTGTTCCTAAAACAAAAATGGTATCTAAGGGGTAATAGACCGGATAAATTACTCTCAAATCAACTAAAAAAGCAGAGACTGAAATCCTCAATAAATATAATTTCCTACAAGGGCAAGACCATTTTAGATCCAGAAGAAATTGGGATTGCATTTGGCAAATTCTATCAAGATTTATATCAATTAAATAAACATAATATAGATACACATGAGGCTACCTCAAAATCAAAAATTCGTCAATATTTGTCCAAATTAACCCTCCCAAAAATAACATCGGAGGAAACTGAATTTCTGAATGCTCCCTTTACACTTCTGGAAATTAAACAACTAATAACCAAACTCAAAAAAAATAAAGCCCCTGGTCCAGATGGATATTCTAATCTGTTTTATAGCGAATTTGAAGAAGACATAGCACCTAGCCTTCTGGAACTTTTTGAGGAATTCAAGAACAATAATATGATACCAAAAGAAATGCTTAAAGCACATATTTGTCCTATATTAAAAGAGGGTAAAGAGAAAACCGAAATAAAAAACTACCGACCCATATCACTTATTAATACGGACATTAAACTATTTCGTCACTTTTGGCAAATAGACTAAAAAAAAAATACACCGGCTGATACACATAGACCAGTCGGGATTCATCTCTAATAGGTCAGCAACGGACAATATTAGGAGAAATTTAGATCTACTATTTCTGATGAAGGCTCGGGGTGGATCCATGCTGGCCCTGTCGCTCAACGCTGAAAAAGCGTTCGACAGGGTCAGCTGGATCTACCTTAGAGAGGTCCTGGAGGCTTTTAGATTCAAGGGCCCCTTTCTTGAGGCTCTATGGTCACTCTACAAAAACCCAAGCGCTAGAATCACAGGAGCAGGAATAACATCCCCCTGGCTAGATATTTGTAATGGTACCCGACAGGGATGCCCATTGGCACCTTTATTATATATACTCTCATTAGAACCGTTGGCCCATAGTATCAGGAACAACATATATATTCAGGGCATTAAATATAAAGAAGAAGAGTTTAAAATATCCCTATTTGCAGATGACATCTTATTAACTATGGAAAATCCAATATGTTCAGTCAAAAACCTGATGATAGAAATAGAGAGATACTCTGCCATTTCAGATTACAAACTAAATATGAATAAATGCCAGGCTCTAGTAAGCGCCCTAAATATACAGGACCTAGAAATACTAAAATCAAACTATTCCTTTCAATGGAAACAGAATTATATAGAGTATCTGGGTATAAAAATCTCAAATGACCCTAAAATAATTATTGAGGAAAACTATAAACCAATCATGAGGGATATAATGAATACATTTAATGAATGGAAAAACATCTATGCATCATGGTTGGGTCGAATTAACGTGGTGAACTACTATTCTCTTCCCCGGCTGCCTTTTCTTCTTCGTTCTATCCCATTAAAAGTAGATCTTACAATCTTAAGACAAATACAGAACAGTATAAATAAATTTGTATGGCAGGGGAAAAAACCGAGAGTCAAATTTAACATAATTAAAAGGCCACAAAAACAAGGGGGTCTGAGAATCCCTGACATGATCCAGATACACGACGCAGCTATGTTAGCCCACTTGGCCAAATGGTCCCATCTGACAGTAGAAAATAACAAATGGCTATTAATTGAGAAGAGAGGTTACAATATTATAGATAATTTGTTTCCTATGCAGAGAAATCTAAATAAAATTGATAATCCTATTATTTCGGACCTTAACTACATGTGGAAAAAAATTAGAAAGAAATACTTCCCCTCCTTCAATATAAATAGGTTTTCAACCTTAGATACTATTGAAAATACTGCTCAAGATTTAAGCTTAAAAAAATGGAAAAAAGCTGGCATCACTTCAGTTTGCCAGATTATCATCGATGGAAAGATCATGGCATTTTCCGAAATAATTACAAAATACGATATATCCCCAACGGAGCTATATACATACTTAAGATTAAAACATCTTATTGAAAAAGAAATACAATTGCATCTACACCTAGAAAATATAGATCTAGAGGATTTCTTTAAGGGAGCTTGGAAGAATAAATGGAGCAGGCGAGCATATCGTGCACTAGATGCAATGGAGAGTTTTGATAAACTCCCAAATATTAAAAAATGGGCAGCTGAACTAAATCTAACTCATCCGGAAAAAGACTGGTATAAAGCTATAGATCTGACAAGACAGTCCATCCATTCTTTAAATATTATTGAGGTCTATCATAAAATTATATATAGATGGTATCTATCACCCGTAAGATTAAAAAAAATGTATATTAACAATAAAGATAATTGCTGGAGATGCCTGAAACCAAAGGCGACATTGGCTCACATGTGGTGGGATTGTATATATGTAAAACAAATATGGATAGAAGCTCTGCGTTTAATAAAATTAACATTGGGAATTGATATTATGATGGAGCCGACTATCTTGCTATTTCATATAGGTCTGGAGGAGTGGGATCTAGTAGTAAGTTCTTTCATAATTCATACCCTGTCAGCTGCGAAACTAGTAATATCTAGATCCTGGAAAACTTCAGGGATAATAGACCCAAAACAAATAATTGAGCAAACAAACTATCAATCCAATATGGAAAAAGGATACTATCAAAATGATCTAAGAAAAATTGAACTCTTTTATAAAATCTGGTCAACATGGATACGGGAAAAAAAATTTTGGGAGTCCAGGGGTGGGAGTGAAAGTGAAAGAATGGAGAGTAAGTGAACGTGGAGTGAATGAAGAGTGGGAAGTGCTAAGGATGAGAGATGAATGAGATGTCTAAGATAGGGAAAGCACTTAAGCACTTAAGCACTAAATCAAGAATCATATACACATAACTTCATATATACTTACATTATTTAAACAATACTACCTGCACAAATCGTTATTTTTAATAAGAATAATACCCACAAAATATCAATTTTTATAAAATATTACTTACACAAACTGATATCTTTTAATAAGAGACATAGTAAATTTTGTGCTTTTAAGTCACTCTCCTTTTTTTCTACCTTAATTGTTTCACACTAAATCTCACTTATATGCACTCTATTTAAGCATCACTACTCAATTGCCAAAGGATTAGACCTAAATGGAGATGAAACTATAAGTAAAGGAACTATAGCGGTTTCCTCCAAATTGTCAAACTGATGGCAAAAAAAAAAAAAGAAATATAAAAAGCATTGGAGAGGGGGAGACTCCTCGAAAAAACTGGGGAAATTGGAGATGGAGTGGGTGTATGAATTGAAAACGCTCACCCCTAATGGTATAAATGCTGAATTCAACCTCTTCAATTTTCTATAATAATGTGAATACCTACAGGAGCACCTTAATGGATTTGTTCAGCTGTTCATATTATTTAACCTTTATTGAAAATATAAAACGTGTTGCAGTCCACGGAATATTAACTATGTTATCATGTCTGTCAATATCACACAATTATTAATTTTATATATAAATTGTTTTGTTTTTTAATGTGTATGGGTATGTAACCCTCTTATGACCTTTAGTAGGCATTTCAACCCTATTGTTTAGTTCTATTTTTAATATTTTTCATCTTTTTTGGATATATATATTTCTGTTAACTATCTCTTTTTAAATATTTTTGGTGAATAAAACGTTTTTACATAGCCCAGAAATGAAGGGGTTTGAAATGTCTGAAAGATAGTAAGAATACGCTCCATAGAGAATATAAACGTGTGGATATAATTATAATGCATTTTCTTCAATTGTTGTTGTCCCCCCCCCCAATATGATGTCTCTGCTGTGACCTGTGAGAAATTGAGAAACACAAGAATTAACATCACAGCAGTACACATAGTAAACGAGGAGGTGGGAGGTTCATTTGGTCGTTGCTACAGACGCTTTTGAGCCTGTAGATGCGAATGGTAAAGTGAAAGCGTCCAACGTGTGACGTCATAACACGCGACACCCGGAAGTCGCGGGTAGTGGGAGCTACAAATATGGAGAATCGGATAACAGAGACTACACTTGAAAAAACCTTACAAGCTAGGCGAAACGCGTTGTGTGCGGGAGGAGGATATCTGTGGACAATTGGGACATTTTCCATTTGGACTTGTATAATATGCACTTTCCCACTGGAGCTTGCTTATTTTAATGTAAGATTTTATATGTTTTTTCTATGCATTAAATGTACCCATCCTGAGATTCTCTCCCTGCGCTCTCTTATCCTATATTGCTTGAAGTCTCCCTGAGATTGGTGGATTTGTGAGTTCATTCATATAAACACCTTTTTATCACTTATATTTCTTGTAAATACTACACTATATTATTATTCTATTTTCTGTTTCCCTTTGCATAAAACACAGAGAGGATTGCCTCGTTTAAAAGGGTAATCACAGTGTAAAGTGTTTTTTGGTAGTAGCGCACATTTTCACATTTTGTATGTCTGTTTTTTTGTTCTAGTAGTGGAACACTAGTTGATTTTGTTGCTGCTACTTCCGTCACATATAGGCGCAGTGTGTTCTCCACTTTTTTGATGAAAATAATAGCATCAAATGAAACCCCTATCGTCCTTTAAAAAATGATATAGAATTTGTGTGGGTGGACTGAACACAAAGAAAGAAATTTACAGTTCAGCACACATATGACAAAAGTAATGGAATTCTGGTCTTCAAGGTCCATCAAATGCAGCACAGCACTCTGTCACTAAGGGGTTAAAGTAACATCCACGTGAAAGGCAGGGTCCAAGTTTTCCCAGCAGAACACTGCACAAAGCATCACACTGTCTATGTCGTCTTGCCACCTGCTAGTGGCCATATTATGTATGTTTGTATTGTATATGCTTGTTTGTGGCAAATTTGTAAACTGAAGGACACTGGAAAAATAATAAACAATTTGGCCTTTTTAATTTGCTAAAATAAAATCTTAAAAGCTAATGGGAAAAAGTATGCAAGCAAGTATGCTAAAAAAAATGGAATATCTATGTATGTATAGATTTAGTAACATGAGTTGTGTATCCAACCCAAAATACAGTTTAAATGAGCTTACAACCATGACCAATGAATGTACATGATAGTTATTAGTTGAATGTGAAAACGCCACTCAAAATTATGAGAGTATGCACAGCAACATGGTAAAATTAAGAAAAAATAATAGTTTCACAGTTTTTTTTATTTTCGGACGAGGACAAACTCTGTGAATAAAACAAAGTGGCAGCTATAATAACCTACATACATTCATTTTAAATACCTATGTCCAGCTGTCCTCTTGATTCATGTACCAATGTAGAATTATATTGCACAAATTAAAAAGTAATGAACTAACACAGAAAATTATGTATCCAAAAATCGTGAATCTGCCGAAGAATTCCTGATGCCAGAAAGTTTAGATCCTCCTTAAAGAAGGCATAGTTATGAGGCTAACATTTAATCATAAAATAACTAATAAAGCAGCAGACACATCATTTAGATTTAACCATTAGTTTTACTCATTTTGATATTTCCATGTTATCAATTTTATTTTTTATTATCTTTCTGTCTATCTTTCTTTATAAAGCTTTTGTTTTAGACATAGTAATGCAATGCTGCCTTTCATAAATAAACATTTATTGAATATTGTCCTTATTCTTCTTTCATGTAATTAGAATAGCAATAAATCCACCCACTGCACACAGTAATCCATCTATCTTTATTCTTTAGTGGTGACATTTTCTGACATTTTTATATGAAGTGACTGCTGTTTTCTCTAAATGTGGCAGTGGTTATAATCTATTCTTTATACAAATGAGAAGGAGGTTATACACACTCTTACAAAGACAGTACAGTTAACTTAGTAAAGATGAAAAGAGTAATGTGCCTTTTCCACAAACATTTTAATCTTAATTGAAAAAAAGAACTGATAATATTAAACTTCCATTGTAATGTGATTGTACAAAAGAAAGAAGAAAGAAATAAAGAGATAGCTAGGGAAACATATTACATTTATTACGTAAAATATATTTATTTTTCAGATGCAATCAAAAGAAATAAGGGTTGACCCAATATACACCAATTTGTCTCATACTGGATTCGGGTCAAGAGCTGAAGTCGAATTTCCAAAATCACAGAAATGTGGTTACTCGATATCCCTGAATTCTGGTCAGAATTGGCAGTTTGGGGCGAATAAAGCTGAAGCATTTGAGGCCTTCACACCAGGACATTTTCACCAAGAAATCGATCATACAGGAGAAGGCTCTGAATTTAGGTAAGATAGGCAGAATTTGCACGTATATGGAACTATGGTCATGTAAAATAACACATTTAAAAACATCATGCCGTACAATACATGTCCAGCAAAGACACCAATGTGTTACCACAATTAAAAGGAAGGTGAAGGGTTAATTTGGATCTGTAAGGGTTAAAAGTGTGTATAGTAAGCTGTTGTCTGTAACAGCTTATGGAAGCAAGATCACACCAGAGGCGTTATTGTTATGAGAATGGTCTTATCACACAATTCAAAATGCCAGAACAGTGTTTTTTGGAACATTGACAAGTTGTCTCTGAAAGTTCTGTTTTTTCCATAAGAACGACTTTTTGTAACACTATTTTACATATTACGTTTCAGTGTATTTTCTTACTGAACAAGCCTTTCTGCATATGAGAAAAAAACTATTATATTGTAGAAACGAATGCTTTTATCTTCGTTTATATATGCTTCGCTAAACAATTAAAATCAGAGCTAAGGAACACGAAGCACTGTCTTGTATTTTACTTCATCGTCCTTGACTCTCCAAGATCTTGTCCTGTCTCATTATCAGCAATGCAGTCTGCAATCTAGTGTTAAAAGTCTTAGAGGTTGCTGAGCAGGCTACCCCACAGTTGGTCCCTTTCAGAAGGTGTACCCATGTACCAAGATGTATATATATTAATAGGCACTGTTATACATAAGCACAGGCCATCACTTCTGATATATCAAGGGAAATTCATAAATATACAACTGAAATAGGTTCAAGGACAGGGAAATTCATGGAAATACATTAATAGCAATAGTTACATGGAAATGGAAACACTCTTACCTTAACATGGGAATATTCTGAATGCTGCAATAAACACCCTAATCCACCTGTGAGATCGCAGCAATCAGATTAAAGTACACGTGATACACCGCACCCAATCAAGGCCATGGTAAAAAGGAGGGGGTGTTTTACAACCATACCCATTGTTAACTCCAATTCAAGGGAATATTGTTAACAACTGAGAGAGATATGAATGCCCTCCACCTTTTTTTCATAAGGAGTTGGAGGGAGGCCTGAAGGGATGTGCCTAATCACATGCTTTCCATGGACATCCTAGAAATGTAAGCAGAAAACAAAGAAAAAAACACATGCACTCCAAGTAGATATGGTGAAAAATAGAAAAATGTATTAAATATAACATACACGTAGACACTTAAGACAGAGGACCCGGTGAGAGCGATCCGCCTGACACGTTTCGAGTGATAACACGCTTATTCATAGGCTTCACACCAAATGGACAAACTTCATTTAAATACAAAATGTTCACCAATTGCAACAAAGGTCAAAGTGATTAGTTGTAATTATAGCACATATGTGCACACTGGTGATTATGTGAAAGACAAGGTGTGTTAGGGGTGTGTTGGAAAAAAATAAAAAAAAGGAGTGTATTGAAAGTTGAGAGTGTTTAAGAAAATATAAAAACTAAAAAGAGGACCCGGATCGCTCTCACCGGGTCCTCTGTCTTAAGTGTCTACGTGTATGTTATATTTGATACATTTTTCTATTTTTCACCATATCTACTTGGAGTGCATGCGTTTTTTTCTTTGTTTTCTGCTTACATTATACAGTGCTGTGGTCACGGCACTAACGAAGCACCCAGTATTTTGTGACTATTTGATGATTTGAACGAGAGGAGTTCACCTACACAGCGTCGGAGCCGGCTCCATTTGTGCTCTTTTTCTATTTTATACTAGAAATGTACTCTGACTACAAACGTCTCAAAAATGTTAGGTTTTTTTATATGGCCATCTTGGATTTATTCTATCACATAAGACAGGATATGATTCCTCTGACTAGAAGGAACATTCAATGCATGGGGTGGTGAAAATTTTAGTAGTACTGCATCATCTAGATACACATATCTTTCAGACAGGTTGTGGGAGGGAGAGATCAGTCTGCAATCCTTTTCACGGTGCCTTGATTTAGTGCTATGGGCCCTGGTCTCCAGAGTTAAGGAGTACATCCACTTCCCACCAAGGATGCATAGTGGCGCAAGGTCAAGTTGGCCTTTTCCCAGGTGGTAGGAATGTTGAAGGTTCTTGGGACCATAGACTGCACTCATGTTGAGCTGAGAACCTCATCACACAGAGAGGAATAATATTGAAACAGGAAGAATTACCACTCCCTGAATATTCAGGTATGCTGTGATGCTCCCCAGTCCATTATGATTACAAAGTCACAGCATCCTGGCTCATGTCATGATGAAGTTTTATTGTGGGTGTCATAAATTAGTACCAAGTTTCACAACGGTGCACATGTCTGATGGATGGCTCTAAGTACTCGAATATAACATTACATCACCAGGGCAATTTCCATTTCATATGTATAAATTAAACTAATCAATGTATCATGTCATGTATTACAGGTGACAAGGGTTATGGGTGTTCACCTTGCTCATGTCCCCGCTGAGGAACCCATAGACTACACTAGAATGCAGGTACAACAGAGCCCCAATTATGACAAGGTCTGTGACTGAACTCATATTTGGTGTATTATATTATTGCTTTTGGTGCCTTGATAAATCTGGTGGGTATCTGTTGTAACCTCCAATGATGACACTGAACATCATTGTCTCCTGTTAAATATTAAAAAACATTGCACTGCAGCATTACGTGCCTACACCAGGTGATGGTGATGTGGCTGCTGAGGAGGAAATTATGTGGTTGTGGATGGCACTCCATGGCTCCAGCCAGTCATGATATGATTAATAACCAGGCAATTTACCATAAATGTACAACCTATTTCTAACATAGTGTATTCAGAATAGTTATTGCAAATGTGTAATTACCTACTAATATATTCAAATTGGCATTTGATGGAAGTTTATATACTCATCTACCATTGAGTTCCAGTGACACCATCTTTCCGGAGTCTTGTAGTCACCAAGATGGCCGTGTGGCACCATATGCTCATGATCGAACAGCGAAAATGACAGAACTGAGCTCTGCTCCTTAATTGGTTACACCCCCCTGGATGACGATTGTCACCAGATTTGTATTTAAACCCTCAGTTACTCCTTACCTTTGCTTGTGACAGGTTCTCCGGTGCATGTTGTTGGCTACCTTGCATTTCCTTGTTATCCTGTATCCAGTGTTCCTGACCTGGCTTGTTTGACCATTCCTGCTCTTCATTCATGTGTACACAATCCTCGGCTTGTTTTTTTATTATCCTGTCCTCCGTTATCCTGACCTCGGCTTCCCACTCTGTATCCAGTATTCTGTATCTCAGTACCAGTGGCTGTGTGTCTGGTATCCAGTATCTCAGTACCAGTGGCTGTGTGGCCTGATATCTAGTGTCTCATTACCAGTGGCTGTGTGTTATCCAGTATCTCAGTACCAGTGGCTGTGTGTCCAGATATCCAGCACCTCAGTACCAGTGGCTGCATATTATCCAGTATCTCAGTACCAGTGGCTGTGTGTCCAGATATCCAGTGTCTCAGTACCAGTTGCTTTGTGTCCAGTTTTCTAAGTTCATCTGTTCAGGAATCTTCTGTCACTTGTGCTTCCATATCCAGTGTTTGGAGAGAGTTAGAGGTACAGAAATGTACCTTTACAGCAGTGTCCATGGCTCATCCAAGGATATCTCTGATTTGGGATGAAGACCTCCTATTACCTCTCAAAGACCTGGTGACTGGTTGCACAAGAGGATTTCAAGATCGCTCCTTGCTCAGCCACAGAGTGGTATTCCCACAGAGTGGCACCCTTCCCTCCTTGTTAGGCCACATAGTGTATCCTCCACAGAGTGGCATCCCTCCTTGCTTGGCCACAGAGTGGTGCTCCCACATAGTGGTAATCTGTCCCTTTCTTGACCATAGGCTGGTGCTCAAACAGAGTGGCAACCTTTCCCTTACTATCCCCAGAGCGGCACCTGTCTAAGCCTAACCATAAGACCGGCACCTGCCTGTCTGGCTATAGTGTGGCACCTACCCAAACTTAGCAATAGTACAGTACCTGCCAAGTCTAACCCCCAACTGTCATCTGCTGAAGTCTATCTAGTCTGTTATCTGCCCAAGCCTAGCCATAGACCGGTAACTTGGGAAAACAGAAAAAAGCCAAAATGGTGAGTATATCGGTAATTAATTATAGGTGTAGCAGGGTGGCATTATATCTAATGATTAGACCGGTAATGTCCTGAGTTTGGCTATTGTCTGGCACCTGCACAATCCAGCTACAGTCTGGATCCTGACCTGTCCCAGAGTAGCCCCTACCTGTGAGAGCCCACATATATTTGACCAGGGAATCTGTACTTGTGATGACTTCAGTTCCTTTAAATAAGTTATCCAGCAAAGCAGTAGTGCTGGTCGCCCCTGGAGATTGCTTATGAAATTGTAGGCTATGTCTACTCTCTTGCCCCTTTATTTGTATCCTGAATCCCTGTATTTCTCAGCCCTGTTATAGTTCCTGCCTTGCTATAGTTGCTTTCCTGCTATAGTTTGTATACAGTTATAGTTTCTGCCTTGTTTATAATTCAGCCCTGTATGAGCTCAGCCCTGTGTTATTAAACACTTGTTTCTGTTACTTTAGTCTCTGCTCTGATCCATTTCTGGGTTACTTGCTGTCTGTTAAACCGTTGCTCCATTCCAGGTATATTAATTTCCTCTTGCTTAGTTTCTCTATAAATGCAACCACACCCGTTTCCACTGTCTGCTTCCTCCATTTTTCAGGCAGTCTGATGCAGGTTTGTTTTTATGTATTGATATCTTTGTTTCTGTGTAATTGTTATTAGTTTATGCTTGTGATGAACGTACCGTGGTTCAGAAGTGGAGCCCCGATTGCAGTAGTGACAGCCCTTGCCAGACACCACAGTACTGGAGGATAGTGAGACTGCAGCAGTGACAACTGGCACGAGTGTCAGAAAAAAGGGTAGTCCAGGGGAAATCCAGGTAGTAGTGAAGAGAAAGAGTAAACGGTAACCAAGCCGAGTCAGGGAGTCCAGAGATCACAAAAAACGAGGAGGAGAGCCAAGGTCAGGGAGCCAGAAAGCGGGAGGTCCAAATATCAAGCCGGGTCAGGAGTCAAGAAGAAGCGAAGGTCAGTAAACAATCCGGGTCAAACAACGATAGCAGGAAAAAATCACTAAACAGGAACAGGCAAGGTGAATACTCAAGCAATTTTGAAAAAGACGCGCCGGTGTTTTAAAGGGCCATAGCCCCGCCCCCGTGACGTGTGAGACACGCGTCGTGCCGCTCGTTTCCATAGAGACGCTCGGGAGAGAAAAGCCACAGAGGTCTGACGCTCGCGCGCGAGTAACCAATGCCGGGCGCGCGCCGAGCGGGGAATCCGACGGCTGGGGACGCGAGCGATGCCATGTCCCGATCGCGGGACCCGTCGGGCATCAGGTCCTGCAGGTGGGTGACGGGGGGTAGTCCTGCGATCCTTACAGAGCCCCCTCCCCAGGCGCGAACTCCGGACGCGAACCAACGAAGGGCGAGTAGGGTATCTTCGGTGATAGGCGCGCAGGCAAGCCGGAGCGTGGATGTGCGACACCGGTTCCCATGACCGTTCCTCGGGACCGTAACCGCGCCAGTGAACGAGGTATTCGAGGTGCCCCCTGCGCCAACGAGAGTCTAAAATCTGTTGAACCACATACTCCTCGCTGCCATCCACAACCACCGGAGCTGGAGGAACCGGAACACGACCCTTGAAGGGGTTAGCCAGGTAGGGTTTTAGGAGAGAAACATGGAACACGGGGTGGATCCGTAGTGAGGAAGGGAGCTTAAGGCGCACGGCTACGGGACTGAGCACTTTCGTAACCGTATAAGGGCCGAGGAAACGGGGACCCAACTTCTTTGATGGACATGCCAAACGGATGTGTGAGGCCGACAGCCATACCTTGTCTCCAGGAGTATAGATGGGGGGAGGAGTGCGTTTACGGTCAGCATAACGTTTTTGGGTTGCCTGGGCCCTTAGGAGGTTCTGGCGTAGAAGAGTCAGGTGACGGGACATACGAGACAATCTGTCATTAACTTCAGGAACAGAGGAATCTACCATCAACCCAGGAACCGAAGCAGGGTGGTATCCATAAGATGCAAAAAACGGGGACATACGGGTGGAGGATTGGTAATGGTTGTTATAGGCGAATTCAGCCGTTGGGAGCAGAGTGAGCCAATCATCTTGTAAGTGGGTAGTATAGCACCGGATATACTGTTCCAAGATCTGGTTCAGGCGTTCCGTCTGTCCGTTGGTTTGTGGGTGAAATGCGGTGGATAAAGCTGAGTTGATTTGGAGGTTACGGCAAAACGATTTCCAGAAATGAGACGTGAATTGAACTCCTCGATCAGAGGTGATGGTCTGAGGTAATCCATGTAATCGAAACACTGAGGACAGAAACAAAGATGCTGTAGTGGCGGCAGTAGGAATCCCCACGATGGGGATGAAATGGGCCATTTTGGTAAAGCGGTCTACCACCACCATTATGGTATCATGTTTCTGAGAGGGAGGAAGGTCAACGATGAAATCCATCGAGATAGAAGTCCATGGTTTGGAGGGCACCGGGAGAGGGCACAATAAGCCAGCAGGCTTTGTTCGGTTGACCTTGTTTCTGGCACAGGTGTCGCATGTGCGAACGTAATCCGAGGCATCTTTTCTCAGAGAAGGCCACCAAAAGTGACGGCGGAGGAGTTCTACAGTCTTGGTAATCCCGCCATGCCCAGATAACAGGGAATCATGGTGGGCTTGCAGAGCAGCAACACGGACTGGTTTGGGCACGTATATTCTATTTTGGTAGTAATGGTACCCCCCTCGAGACCTGATAGGAGGTTGGGTGCTGGGAAGCACAATGTTTCTTGAATGACTCCGAATTTCCTTCATCAGATCGGTATGTGTGGTCAGAAAGATAGAAGATGGCAGGATCGTATCAGGCGTGGTGTCTTCTTTAGGGGGTATATCGTAGATGCGTGATAGAGCGTCGGCTTTGATATTGCGTGATCCCGGTCGGAAGGTTATGTGAAGGTTGAATCTGGTGAAGAAGAGGGACCATCTCGCTTGTCCGGGACGGAGGCGTTTAGCCCTCTTCAGATACTCTAGGTTACGGTGATCCGTGTAAATAGTGACGGGGTGTGCTGATCCTTCCAACAGATGTCTCCATTCTTCCAACGCATGTTTGATTGCTAACAGTTCTCTGTCCCCTACATCATAGCGGGATTCAGTAGGAGTAAGGTGATGAGAATAAAAGGCCACAGGGTGTAACAGAGCCTTTTCTCCATGTCTTTGGGACAGCACGGCTCCTACGGCAGTTTCGGAGGCGTCTACTTCCACAAAAAAGGGGAGTGATGCGTCCGGCTGGATGAGAACAGGGGCAGAGGTAAAGCGTTGTTTCAGGAGGTCGAAGGCTTTTTGTGCGGCTGGAGACCAGAAAAAAGAAACATGCAGTCGAGTTAGTTCCGTGATTGGGGCGACTACCTGAGAGAACCCCCTTATAAATTTGCGGTAGTAATTGGCAAATCCTATAAAACGTTGGACAGCCTTTTTGCTGGTAGGTATCGGCCAATTCAAAACTGCGGAGATTTTTCTTTGGTCCATTTGTATATTTCCTGGAGTGAGGATGTGACCAAGAAATTCAACCTTGGTGCACTCGAAGGAACATTTCTCCAGTTTGGCATATAATTGGTGCGTTCTAAGACGAGAAAGAACTTGGCGGACATGGAGACGATGTTCTTGAAGGTCCTTTGAAAAAATGAGAAGATCATCCAGATATACTACCAAAAAGACATCTAAAAAGTCTCGAAAAACGTCGTTCAGGAAGTGCTGGAAAGTGGCAGGGGCATTACACAGCCCAAAAGGCATTACCAGATATTCGAAGTGCCCATATCGAGTGCGAAAAGCAGTCTTCCATTCGTCCCCCTTGCGAATACGTACCAAGTTATAGGCCCCACGTAGGTCTATCTTGGTAAAGATGGTAGCTCCCCTCACTCGGTCCAGAAGTTCTGTAATGAGGGGTAGAGGGTAACGGTTTTTTACGGTAATGTCGTTAAGTTCCCGATAGTCGATACACGGTCTGAGGCCTCCATCCTTCTTCCCGATAAAGAATATGGCAGCACCTGCCGGGGAGGTAGATGGTCGAATAAAGCCTTTCTTTAAGTTTTCCTCAATATAATTCTTTAGGTGGATTAATTCCGGTTCAGACAACGGGTAAATCCTCCCAAAAGGAATGGATGATCCAGGCAAAAGGTCGATGGGACAATCATAAGGACGCCTTGGTGGTAAAATGTCAGCACCCTTCTTGTCGAACACGTCAGCGTAATCCCCGTACGGATCTGGGACTTCAGAAGCGGAGTCAGGAGAGCAGGAGTCTACGGTGGTCAGTAGTGGAGATGGGGTGACCCAACAATGGTGTTGACAAAATTCGGAAGTGAACGTGAGGGAACCTTTTCCCCAATCTATGTGGGGGTTGTGTTGCCGTAGCCAGGGAATCCCCAAGATAACTGGGTAGAGAGGCGAATTCACAACCTGGAAGCGAAGAGACTCTGTATGGGATGAGTCTAACGTGACTTGTAGTGGCAAGGTCTCCAACGTAACGGGGCCTGAGTTGAGGGGTGTTCCGTCTACCACCTGTATATGTAACGGTTTGTTTTTCTTGAAGGTAGGGATATGAAGGAGCTTGGCCGTAGAGTGGTCGAGAAAACAGCAACTTGCTCCTGAGTCGATGATAGCTTGAAGTGTAGCAGACTTAGTGGCCCACTGTAGAGACAAGGAAAGGGATAGATGAGGGGACCCAAGCGAAAGCACTGTACTGGGACAATGGTGGAATTGGAGTATCTTACCTCCCGATGGTCTAGGCAGTCGAGGACAGGTACGTATAAGATGATCCGGTTTACCACAGTACAGGCATAGATTATTCACTCGACGACGGGTTCTTTCAGCCTCAGTAAGGGGGCCCCGGGCAAGGCCCACTTGCATAGGCTCTTCCTGAGGGTTGGTGGCAGTGGTACTGGAACTGGGAGTTTCAGGAAATGCAGTTGAACGTCTGGGTGGAGGTGTGAAAGTGGATGTACGCTCCAATCTTCTCTCCCTTAGTCGTCGATCCAGCTGTACCACTAAATGGATAAGGGCATCCAGAGATGATGGTATCCCAATACGTGCGAGTTCATCCTTGAGTGAGTCAGCTAAACCATGGCGGAATTGGTCCAACAGTGCTGGTTCATTCCAGGTGCTGTCGATAGCCAGACTCCGGAATTCCGTTACGTATTCCTCCACGGGTCTTCGGCCTTGTCTCAGGGAACGGAGTGAGGATTGGGCTGTAGCCATTCTGAGTGGGTCTTCGAATAGGGCGTCCATCTCCTGACAGAAAGTCAACCAAGAGTCCAACGCTGGATGGTGTGAATGCAAGAGGTGATGTGCCCATGTCTGTGGTTCCCCCTGAAGCAGAGAAATAACGGTTCGTATTTTGACGTAGTCGGTGGCATACGTCCGTGGCTGTAAGGAGAACAGTAGTTGGCACGAAGTCATGAAAGCACGGTACTTTTTCCTATCACCCGAGAACCGTTCTGGCAGAGGGATTCGAGGTTCAGGGGCGGATAGTGAAGCCGGCTCGGGAAGAGGTACGTTCAAAGGGGGAGACGGCCCTTCGGTAGAGGGGTAGAGGCGTGACGCTTGCAAGTCATGGAGCTGATGCTGGAAATGCGAATGGCTTGCTTGCAGATCCTGCACCGATTGGGTGAGGGTGGATAATTGTCGGGATATGGCAGAGACGGCTTCCATCACTTCTGCGGGGTCCATATATGATGGCTTGAGTATTTTGTGATGAACGTACCGTGGTTCAGAAGTGGAGCCCCGATTGCAGTAGTGACAGCCCTTGCCAGACACCACAGTACTGGAGGATAGTGAGACTGCAGCAGTGACAACTGGCACGAGTGTCAGAAAAAAGGGTAGTCCAGGGGAAATCCAGGTAGTAGTGAAGAGAAAGAGTAAACGGTAACCAAGCCGAGTCAGGGAGTCCAGAGATCACAAAAAACGAGGAGGAGAGCCAAGGTCAGGGAGCCAGAAAGCGGGAGGTCCAAATATCAAGCCGGGTCAGGAGTCCAGAAGAAGCGAAGGTCAGTAAACAATCCGGGTCAAACAACGATAGCAGGAAAAAATCACTAAACAGGAACAGGCAAGGTGAATACTCAAGCAATTTTGAAAAAGACGCGCCGGTGTTTTAAAGGGCCATAGCCCCGCCCCCGTGACGTGTGAGACACGCGTCGTGCCGCTCGTTTCCATAGAGACGCTCGGGAGAGAAAAGCCACAGAGGTCTGACCCGCGCGCGCAAGTAACCAATGCCGGGCGCTCGCCGAGCGGGGAATCCGACGGCTGGGGACGCGAGCGATGCCATGTTCCGATCGCGGGACCCGTCGGGCATCAGGTCCTGCAGGTGGGTGACGGGGGGTAGTCCTGCGATCCTTACAATGCTATTTAATTTTAGCATAGGCTCTTGAATAATTGTGAGGTACCTTGACATGATTGGCAAGCTTATACATCTTGAGGCCATAATTTAACTAAATCCTCAATTACAATCTCAGAGTATTAGGTCAGTTCCTGTATGTTTGTTTTTATGTACATATTCTCTTGCCCTCTTTCCCTGAAGCACCTGATGTTCTTGGCTACTCTTTCCTATCCCCATGCCCAGTTTGGTTCCCCTTATTAAGCGTCCAAGGATCTTGGGTCCTCACTCTATCCCCTGTGTTCCTTTAGGCCTTACCCTGTCCTCTGTATGCTGTTCTGTGTTATATTTATATCTCAGTAGTATGTTTTGCCCTGCCTTTTATGCTTCAGTTCTCCCTCGGCTCCTAGGTATACACTTTAGCCCTGCTTTCTGTATTGCAGCTGGTTTCAGCTCTGTTCATGTCTTTTCTGCTCTGCTTGCTTTATTCTCTCCTAGCCTGCAGACATCACACTGCAGTATCAATTGTTTTGGCTCATGCTCACTCCAGGATGTCTGTAGGGTTTATTCAACTTATGGTTTCTGCTGCACTGGATCCAGTGGCTGCTTCACAGAGCCTGGGAACATGGCTGCATGAACCTTGGGTCCCAAACCACCAGAGGATTGAAGGTACCCAGAACCAGGTCCTGTGTCTCCATTTTCAGCGCAATGAGCATCTGGACCCATTCCTGACAATCATGTTGTTGCTGATATGTGCATGTCTGATTTTCTTTCAGTATCAATTAGGTTAAATTTCATTACTTCTAGGCAATTTTTTCTGTGTCCGAAATCTCCCATTTGATATTTTTATACATCCTGTGGTGTTCACGTTTTCATTATAAAATATATTTTATAATAAATAATTTTTATTAGGATACAGATCAGCACAAGTTAATACTTGTTACATCATAAAAAAGAGAAAGAAAATCATGTACCATGCGATCCAATACACCTTCATTAACATCATAACAAAAACATTCTCAGTGCTGGAACCTATGGCGGAACCTTCATCGCATGGTTCAACCGCATATTGCATCCTATTTTTTGTAGATAATATTTAAAGACAAGACAAACAAAAGAGGACAGACAGGGGAAGAAATAAGAGGAGAAACTCTGAAAACTGAAAAGTGTGGGAGGGGTACAGGATCCCATTTGGTGGAGAAGTGTTCCTCTGGCCTCACTTCACTTGCTTAGGGGATTTCTCCCATATGTCCATAAAATCACGGTATTTCTGCATTCGATTGATGGAAACATAGAACATTCGTTCCATTATCAGGTTGTGTGTGATTAGGTTATATAGCTCCGCCACCACAGGTGCATCTGGGTCTTTCCAACGTCGACTTATAAGAACTTTACTTGCCAATAATATGTGACTTAGTAGCACTTTCTGTGAGTGGTTAATAGGAGTAGTGCCACTTCAGGAGTTCTTGCAATAGGTAATTTTAGAGATTCCGTAACTATGTCGAAAACTTTAGTCCAGTAAGGTTGGATTCTAGGGCAGTCCCACCAAATATGCAGCATGGAACCCGGGCAGTTACACTTTCTCCAGCATAAATTAGAAGATGAGGGAAACATTTTAGCCAGTCTGGTAGGAACCAGGTACCATCTGTATAATATTTTTTTCGTAAATGTTCAACATGGCTTGCATTGTGGGAGACCTTTTTAGGGAAAGTGATTGCTTGTTTCCATGCTGACGGAGACAGATGACATTTCAGTTCCGCTTCCCATGCAACAATGAAGGACATATCCATTAACAGAGTGGGTGTTTGAGAAGGTTTGTAACAGAGTGACAAGGTGCCTGTTGTATGGGGCACTTTTAAGCAGGATAACGTTATTTTGTGTGGGGAGTGGAGAGGTGCACTTAGCGTGGTAGGGGACTTAGCCATAACGTGTCGAATTTAGAGATATTTGAAAAAATCTTTGTCTGATATATTAAATTCAACTTTGAGGTCTGTAAACGACTTTAATTTGTGGTCATGAAATAAATCCCCTAAATACCGGATTACGGCTTCCTTCCAATGCGACATGCACTATCAGGCACAATCAATTCCAGACTTAGGATGGGGGTCGTTGCTGTTAATTTTGTTAATTCGGGAATCTTTTTTGCATAGCTTTTCCAGATAGCTAGGGAATTGGCCGTGCTTGGGAGCCAACTGTTTTTTTCGTCAGTATATTCTGAGTCCATAGAACCTCTGCCAATCTGTGAGGGGAGGTTTGTGAGTCTTCTATGTCCACCCATGCAATAACTCCCAGGTCGCAATGAACTAGCATAGCCTGAGCCATTCGTGCCACTTGGTAATATTGAAGTATAGATGGTATGCCTAATCCCCCTGGTCGCCTGGTAATCTAAGCCATTTGTTCGCGACTATGGTAGGTTTGTGGGCATTAATAAATGTATTGATATCTGATTGAATATTGTTTATAATACCAAGTGGGATATAGACTGGAAGAGACCTGAATATATATAGAAGTTTCGGAAGAATTGACATTTTGAATGCAGCTATCCTGCCCAGCCAGGTTAAGTACATGGTTAAGTCGACATATTCTGTTTGGCTACCAACCATAATTTGTCGAGATTCTCAGCCAAAAGGCGGGTGGGGTATTTTGTAATTTACATCCCTAAGTACGAGATACTATCTGTCCGCCATTCAAATACATATTCGGATTTAAATTTAGCTAATAAATTTGGAGGTACATTTATTGGGAGAGCTTGTGTTTTGGCACCATTCACTTTATGGTAGGATAATTTACTAAATGCATTAAGGATAGTTTGAAGGTGGCGAAGTGACACTAATGGGTTGGAAAGTGTTATCAATATGTCGTCCGCAAACAGCCCCAGTTTTACTTCTCTATTTGTTGTGTATGGAATACCTGTATTTGATGGTTGGGATCTGATGCTCTCCGCCAAAGGTTCCAGTGCTAACACATATAACAAAGGGGAGAGCGGACAGCCCTGCCTGGAACCATTAGATAGATTGAGATTGAAACCCTGCGTAAGTAACTTTTGCAGAAGGGGTGGAATATAGAGCCATAACGGCCTTGATATATTCTGGGGGGAAATCAAAATTTTCAAGGACTTTTTCTAGATATAACCAGTGAAGGCGATCAAAGGCCTTTTCTGCGTCTATAGCCAACAGGAGACTAGGGTTTTTTTGTTTATGCATCAGTGAGATTACATCAATGATCTTGCGGATATTGTCCGTACCCTGTCTGCCTTGGACAAACCCCACTTGGTTATAGTGCAGTAGAGATGTTAGAATACCCTTTACTCTATTGGCCAGAATCTTAGCATATACTTTAACATCTGTATTTTACAGGGAAATGGGCCTGAAATTGGGACAAGAAGTTGGTGGCTTCCCTGCCTTGGGGATGGTAATAATATGGGCTAGTAGCATTGATGGGGGAAATGCTCCCTGAGAGCTACATGCTTTAAAAACTTTTACCAAGTTTTACCTTAAATTTTGTTTAAGTCGTTGGAGTTGCATTTGGGTACGATATAACTGAATAGCCGAGATCTTGTTTTTAATGTCTGCAATTTGGGGATTTCTTATGGAGGACACCATTGTTTTATTTGCTGTCTCCAATACATGAAGTTCAGCTGTAAGCGAATTTAATTCTAATTCTCTCTTTTTTTTTCATAGGATGCTGAGGCAATCAGATGCCCTCGGATGACTGACTTATGGGCCTCCCAGAGAATTTCTGACCTAGTGTTCGGTGAATCATTTAACCTAAAATATTCTTCTAATTGGAGTTTTGTTTTTTCTTTCGTAGCCTGGTTAGTAAGGAGATAGTCGCTAATACGCCAGGAGCCTTTACCTCTGTAAGGAACTGTCTCTGATATAGTAAGGAAAATGGGAGTGTGGTCCGACCATTCTATTGTCCCTATCGCACATTCTGTAACCCTTTGTAAGGTGTTTTTATCTAGCAAAAAATAGTCTATCCTAGAGTACGTGGAGTGAATCTGGGAAAAAAATGTGTAGTCTTTCATAATTCCATTATGCACCCGCCACGCATCATATAACCTGGCCTCTTTCAAAGTCTGCTGGAAAATTTTGCTTTGAGATTTTAGTGTACGTAAATATTTAGCTGACGGTATTAAGGTGGAATCTAAATGAGGTTCGGCTATAGAATTGAGATCCCCACACAAAATTGTTGCTACATTTGGTGAGAGAGGGTCATGATTCAGAAATTTCCTGAGGAAAGGTATGGAGTTGGAATTCGGGGCGTAGAGATTTATGATAACGTATGGGAGATTATTTATAGTAGCGTCTACCACTAGGAACCTACCCCCCGGGTCACGTTTAACTTTATTTAAATTGAAATTTAAAGAGTTATGGAACCAGATAGATACCCCTGCTTTCTTCTTAACAGAAGAGGAATGAAAGACTTCAGGGAATAATTTGGTAGATACTTTAGGTATTTTGCCTGATGCAAAATGTGTTTCTTGGGCGCAGATTATCTGTGCATGGGATTTGGTAGCAGAATAACATTCTGCGTTTGTGGGGGGAATTCAGCCCCTTAGCATTGATTGATAATATTTTTATCGACATTTACATGGGAGGATTAGAGAATTTGGACTGTTACTCCGCACTCTTTTTTTTTTGTTTCCCTTTTTTCTCCCCCTCTTGAGAGTGTAGTAAGTCAGTCTCAGATGGTAAAACAATGAGGTAGTACTTACATCGGCCCTTGTGGGGTTGGACCCTGGACGCCTGATTACCGTATTTGTACCTATCAAGGCTTCAGTGATGAACAGATAAGCTCTTGATGCTTCTCCTTCTCTGAATGTTAATTCGGAATGCTGTATTCGGGATCTCGTTTTGGGAATTAGGGGATAAAAAACACAAGGGAAGGTAAAAACCCTAGAGCAGGAGGGATAAAAAAAACAGAAAAAGGAAATGAAGATAACATAAATTGAGACACAGAAATGGAGAAGGCCTGAAATGGGCCAAACAAAACATAGTGCCAGTAAGAACATGTAAATCATTGACATTATACATATATGCACTACGCCCATCACCAGATGAGAGGGGGTTGTCATGGCAGGGCACAGGATACTATGCATATCCCGCTAAACCAGTGGGAAAAACAGACATGGCCCACAGATACTGAGTTTATCAAGTTGGGGGGACTATACCCTTCAGGTCTAGCTATAACTTTACACATCCGTCCCCTGTGGTCTTTTGCTACCGTCTCGGCAGATCTACAACTTAGGTCTACTACACTGGAGCAATATTATAAGCAGGGAACTCTATGGGGAATGTTGGAAAGAAATACGTACATTCCTACCCTTCAGGATGGAGTGAGGCTTTAAATTAACTGTTGCCGCGTATTATTGCTTTTCCTTATACGTCCTCTGACTAATTAGTATTTGTACAAGAGACACTTAGGTCCTAGTTATCCCCTACGGGAAACACGCCCCTGGACACAAAACAAGTGAGGAGCTGATAAAACGAAACATGGCAACTATAGCCGCGTTGTATCTTCTTAATCAATGAAAAATAACATATATGGGTTAATGGCGGGAGACAGGAACTTGCAAGATTACCCTGCCGCAGCCAAAAGTGGGGGGGGAATTGCCCAAATACCAGAACAGTCCCCAATTTGCCCCGAACATACAAACATCACAGTTCCCAACTCTAGAACATGTGTTATAAATGCCATTTCAAATAGAGTGTAAACTAGCCTGCATCATTTAGTCCTGGCCTAGAGACATCAGAAATCACCATTGTCTTGGGGCCTATTAGCAACAAAACGGTCAAAAATGAGTGCAAAGTAGCAGGAGAGTTTTGCAAAAATACCAGATAACTCTATACTTGTCCAGCTTGTAAAAACTTGATAACCGTTCAGGGTTTAGCAGCTTTGGGGTCGGGATGAGCCAGCAACTGCTGTCCAGTCTCTGGTCAGACGTTGTCTTTTATTTCGAGCAAGATCCGGAATGGCTATGGCCCACTGTTTGAGGTACATAGCGCCTTCTTCTGGGTAACGAAAAACTGTGGTTGATCCTTGTCTTGAAACCAGGATTTTAACCGGAAAGCCCCACTTGTATTTAATTTCTGCCGATCTGAGGGCTGTCGTGATCGGTTGGAACATTCTGCGTTGCTGTAGGGTATGTGGCGTTAAATCAGCAAAAATCTGGATCCTTGCTTCCTTAAAATGGAAGAAATGAAAACGTAGGATTGTGTCACATGGGGCATCCGGTGGTAGATTCTTCGGCTTAGGGAGCCTGTGTATTCTGTCCACTAGGGCTTCATTACCCTTGATTTCGGGTACTAATACCGCAAAGAGGCCTTGGGCCCAATCTCCCAGCTGTGCAGGTAGGTCTTCCTCGGGGATACCTCTAATTCGGAGGTTATTCCTCCTTGAGCAATCCTCAAGATCCCCGACCTTGTCCCTGAGAGCTTGCAGATCCGCTTCCAGTCCGGTGTGACGATCCAGCAGGTCGTTCTGGTGATCCAGTAGGTCATCTAGTTTCGTTTCCACTTTTTCGGTTATTTCGCCCAGTTCTCTCATCTCCCTGGTGAATTCCGTTGTGAGATCTGAAATATCGCCCTTTATCTGGGTGCACAGGGTTGTAAGCATTGTTTTAATCTCCTCCATAGGCAACATCATAGGAGCCGAGGTCGTCGATGCCGTATCATCCCCGTCGATGGCTTCCTCCTCTTCCACTTCACTGTGGCCGCCATCTTGGATATCGACACTGGTAAGTTTAAGTTGCTTCTTAGGTGCTAGAAATTTCAGCAATTTCTCCTGCTTGCGGGAGTGACGATGTTGGGACATCTTGCCAAGCGGTTTCGATTGGAGAGAAGGGTAAATTGTAGTCTGCACGCATTAGTTCTCTGTCGGCCATTCGGGAGCTCCCCTAATACACGTCCAGGATCGGCCCCTGTCCAGGCAAGGCCCCTATAAAATATATTTTTATTTGTTTTTATTAACATAAACTTGCTATAATATGTGTCACAGACTTATTACATTGCTCTGTTTATTCTATTATACAGCTATACATTGTATATAAAGTCATAGCATTCAGAAAGAGAAAACCGTGAATAACTGGCGCCTCCAGAAGAAGGCAAGCAAGCCAAAACTCTTTGACATCACTATGGAAATGGAGGAGGAGGATCCAAAACTTTGAGCATAACAGCTTCTAGCAGAGACTCTCCATGTTTTATGTGTGAAATCCTTCTTGCTTGTACTCAGCGTAAACTGATCCCTAAATGTAAGCAGATACTATATTGCCAATTAAAACAATGTTTGTACCTGACCATGCTGCTTCTTTCCCTCCATGTTTGCTGTTTTGAAAATCATTATTATACTCCATAATCATTTTGAAAATTCAAGATCAACATTACCTGGCACCCTGTTGTCCTTGCTGTTCTTTCCTCGGTAAAAATACTCTGTGCCCAGTTATTGAAGGCTCAGAAAATTGAGTTTTTTTCTTTGGGGAACACATTCATATAATTGCACAAAACATACGCACCATATATTCAAGTTAATTATTGCTATATATTTTTATATATATATATCACTTGCACACCCTCTATTTTTCTTTGATAATAAATTCAAAGTACTCCTTTACAGTCATGCATTTCTTTAAAAAAAGTTAAGTTGGTGTTTTGTGTAAATGTGTTAAAAACTATATATATATAGTGTTTAAAACTATATAAAATTGATATTCATTTGATTCATGAGATGTTTTATCCCATATTATTGAAATTATAGAACAAAATAATATTTGGTTTTAAATATTGTTATTAGACAAAATACTACAACAGTAATCAGAATTATTGCAGCTTTATGCTAGTCAAAGATAGCAATCTATTTACTAAACACTCCATTTTTCAGTTTTGTTAAATTCCAATTCATTGAAATCAATGTCAACTAAAATTGGTAATCAAAACTTACATCCTGGAAACCTCATAATGCAGTAATCAAAATGATAAATCTATTTCATTAAAATAGTATCTAAACTTGTTTTATAAACCAATTAAGTTTTCTCGTAATGTAGGTAATAACAAAATATGGAGCAATTTGTTTGTGTCAAAGATTGATACCTAGTTGTAATAAAATCTATAAAATATTTGCATATCATCCATTTATTATAGCTTAACTACTTTAAGTAATGTTTTGCTATAAACGTTTTCTAAACAATGCAATTTATTTGTCTTTCATTTATATCTCACTTATCTGTGAAGAGAGGTATGCAAAACAAGGACTGTGAAGAGTGTAGAATTACCATAAGAAGGAGTACGGTGGGGGAATAGATGATAAATATAAAGCACGAGAGAAGGATTGGAATAATTGTAACATTTTCATGTAAAATCATTTGCCATGAAGCTTAAGGAGCCACTAAACTTTCCCTTTTCACTTGTGCTTTAAATATAGAAGCCCAAGTGAAATGTCAATAAGCCATAATACTAGGATAAATTGTCATATACGTTTTAAGGTACAAGCCAACTTCTCATCTGACCAGAAGCTGACATGATTCAGAAACAGCTAATATGTCACTGAATGTCACTCTTTTTTCATATGCTATCAAGAAAGTCTTTTTCTGTACTAAAACTAGCAGACAGCAACCACTGGAGCTGACAGACCTCAGTGAGACACAAGGGCAGAGCTGAAAGTAAACCCATAAGTAGAACAAAGTGTGCACTTCACTCGCCAAGTAGTGAATGAATAAAGTGCTTTAATGCTTTCAAAAAATCCAAACAAACAGGGTAAGGTACAATCCACGGATGATAAAGTGAAAAGGGAAGGCCACCTAACGCGTTTCGCATGTCACCACGCTTAGTCATAGCTGAAAGTAAACCCATGTGAATCTAAGGCAAATGTCAGTTTTCCTCTGAACAGGTGGCATCAGATTTTTAACTTTTGCTTCTATAAGTAAAGCTAAACTAAAATAATTTCTCTATGTTCACTTTCATTTTATTTGAAACATTAAGGAAACACAAGAATGGTGTTGGGAGGTATGATATAAATATTGGGAAAGGCCACAACATCAAATGTAGAAATCAGTCCTTTCCAACTCATGCTGAAAGTTCTCCATAAATGTAAGACATACACATTTCCTGATTTGTTTTTCTCTGTCTATAACATAATGAATAAGCCATGTAGAACCACAACCACATGCTGCTAGGCAGTTATTTCTTAGAATTGGGTGCTTAATGACAGACAGTTATATATATATGAAACTCATCGCCACTTTAGATAACCTACAATTATGTGCAGCTTTATTAAAAGTGCATGAAGGGAGAAAAGCAGCGGTGGTGAGGGCTTACTAATTATTCCTCCCTGCTTCTCTCCCTTCAGTCTTGGACAAGCTATTTTTTCTCTTATTATCGGTTGCTTCTAGGGTTGCCACCAGGCTGTTTTTTGTACCGGCATAGCTGGTATTTCACCTCTTGGAGCCGGTGCCGGAACAACTGTAATACCGGCCATTCTAAGGACGGTATTATTTTCAGCAGTGGAGCGGAGAGAAGGCAGACTATGCGTTTGCATAGTCTGCATGGTCCAGATGGTGGCTGCACCTGCAGCTCGCATGTCCTGTTGGTCTCAGGATCTCCAGACGAGCACAGCACGAGGGGGAATGTCTGTGCTTCCTGCACAGACTGCTAGCTCCACCCCCTCGCACATAGCGCTGTAATGTCAGAGAGCTGGGACTCACGGCTTTTTGGATAAAGAGATGACCAGTGCCTGGCTGTTGAAGTAGCGTCCCCCTTCCAGTGCAATAAGGTAAACAGGGAAGGGGGACACATTGAATTATGCACCCTTTCCCTCCCCCAAAAAAATAAAAAAAACGACTGCCTTGGAACTAGGATTTTCTTTTGTCTGTCTATGTTACTGTATGTCTCTTTATGTTACTGTCTCTGTCTGTCAGTATGTCTATGTTAGTGTGTGTCTCTTTATGTTACTGTCTCTGTCTGTCAGTATGTCTATGTTAGTGTGTGTCTCTTTATGTTACTGTCTCTGTATGTCAGTATGTCTGTGTGACTGTCTGTAAGTATGTCTGTGACTGTATCTGTCTGTCGGTATGTCTATGTGACTGTCTCTGAGCATGTCTATGTGACCGTCTCTGTCTGTCAGGATGTCTATGTGAATATCTTTGGCTATGTCTATGTCACTGTCTACGTCTGTCAGTATGTCTATGTGAATGTCTCTGTCTGTCAGTATGTCTATGTGACTGTCTCTGTCTGTCAGTATGTGTATGTGACTGCCTCTGGGTATGTCTATGTGACTGTCTCTGTCAGTATTTCTATGTCTTTGTGTGTGAATGTGTGTGAAATAGCATGTGTATGTTCTCACTGACATGATATACACATATTATATATGTATGTGTGCACGCTAGTGTATATATATACACATTTAGTTATATATTTCACACTGGCATGAGATATATATATATATATATATATATATATATATATATATATATATATATATATATATATAATTTTGTCAGTGAGAAATATATGCAGAATAAGTATTAAGCTCCAGGCACCTGGTACCTGTACCAAGGAACAAGAAGCTTAATCTGGGAAATTGAGAGGATCTGCCCCTTAGTGGCTCCACCCTTTATAGCCACACCCCTGTGTGGCTCCACCCACCGCTGTGGCCGGTATTTTTTTGGGGAAAAGGTGGCAACCCTAGTTGCTTCTTGACAGAGTTTGATGCTTATAAAGTAGTTTAATTGTAGATACCTGGTGGTTAAAGGTATGCATATAACTGGCCAAGTGTCCACACAACAGTGGAATTTACATACATAATGGGAATCAAACCTAAATACAGTTATAAAAACTACAAACGTAATAATTACAAAATGAGTACATTTGCACACACAGTATTCATTATGATATTTCCTAAATTCACCTAATCCCAGCACCCATGAAATTAACAAAATAGGGTGAGAATTTGGGGTGGATATCATCAATTGATTCTGAGTATAAGGAGAAAAGAAACTCTTTTGACTAATATTACAATTCCAATGAGAACCATGATCACCTTTTGCTAACAAGGTAATGATAATAAGAGGTGTTTCTAATTTTTAAAGGGTCGCTCCTGCCACCAAATATAGTCCAGTCCTTCCAGAAGCATTAATACTGTGATGCTTGTTATTTCACCTAGAAATCCTATTATTTGGTTGAAGATTTAATGCTACTCAATTACTTTTGTCAGCTAAAATCAATCCAGTATTTAAATACCAGCTGTAATATGGAAAAAAGTACTGTGATTGGTTGGAGAGAATCTAGCTCTCTCAGGAATTGGTAGTTATCTCTTCATATAATGGTTAATTTTTATTCTGCAAGCATGAGTTATTCTTTGCAAATTTTCTTTTTGCTGTGTCAGGGAGAGTGTTGAGTTTTTATACATTTGGATGTGTTATATTTTATTAGGGAGTGGATTCTGCTAAGACTGCTTATCTGTTATGCTTTCAGTTGTGGAGAAGTGGAGAGAATGGTATTTACTCCCAAGCACTGTAAAGATTAGGTTTCGCACCTTTTCTACAAAAAATTACCGCCCCTGCTACTGTCTCCATAGAATGAACATTAGCCTCAAGCCAACTTTTTTACTGGCCTGCCAGTAAAATACTGGCCAGGTCGCAATCCTAGCAAAGATTGATATTCATGTAATATAACATCCTCCCACTCTGGGAAGGCCAGCCAGTTTCAAAGTACAATTTACAGAGCTGGGGGGTGGTGCTTCAATTACCAGTATCTGTAGAAGATGCCTTTGAAGCTCTTTTTATTACTACACTATATTTCAAACTGTAAAATACACTGTAAAGGGTACTGTTAAATTTAATGTACACAAAGCATAGGATTGTAGGTGGTAATATTATTGGAGGTATGATGTAAAATTTGATGACTAAAAAAAAAATGTATTATAAGTTACCCTGAATTTCACTAGCATTTTGTATCTGTGCTAATAATAGAATTATTATATTGGTTTCTGTCTATTGAATCAATTCAAAACACAGAAAAATCTCCTACTACAAATTAAACAAGAGAAAAGAGAAAAACTCATCTCATTTTGTAACCTTATTTTGATTAATTTTGTTGCTGTGACAAATGTAATCACCATATCAACTTTGACGACTCACCAGCCATTAAGCCATAAGTCTGAGTAGAATATTCCTCTTGAAGACAGAGAGGGCAGATCTTCACACAAAAGAGAAGTGCTGAAAAGGAACTCTACATATTTGACTACAAAAAACAAGAGAACATTGAGAAAGAGGGTGAGAGAGGGAAAAACATTATGCTAGAGGAACTTTACCCTGCTTGATCCAGGACAACAGCATGGCAAGGTAAATATTAATATTTGTTTACAAACTTACAGAACCTGAAATAAGATGGCTAACATAACATATTATAGTTAACTCGTTAATGCCCAAACAGTGAATGGTGCTTTGATCCTTAAGCAAAATAATCAGTAGCCAGAGACACTGAGGCAGAGAGCCTATTTGTGATGTCACTGAAGCATGCCCAGAAGATCATGCATGGCACTTTTTTGGAAAATGTAGCTGATGCTCACTTTCAGCTTGAGCTACATTTAACCTTTGAGAGTAAGACCACACAAAGTGGCCTCATCTGGCAAGTTGTATCTTGCTACAGAGACCTGAGAGATCTGAAAAATAGCTCATTACAATGACCACCTCTCTCTCTCTCTCTCTCTCTCTCTCTCTCTCTCTCTCTCTCTCTCTCTCTCTCTCTCTCTCTCTCTCTCTCTCTCTCTCTTCTCTCTCTCTCTATATATATTATGCAGTCCCTCTTGATAACAGTTCTCAGTAGGGACTGACACATCAATACACAAGTTGACAGCAATAAAATAATCAATAGGTCCTAAAACTCATGAGTTCACTTTTCTGGATATCATGTACAGCATATTGTATATATTATACATTTTCTTATTTTGTTATGAAGACAAGAAGGATTTTATACAGTAGGAGGAAACTCAATGAAGTCTTCTACATGCACTTACTACAAGCTTGAAAAATGTTACTTAATAGTGGACAAGCTTAGTAATATATTTCAAGTTAACATCCATTCCAACAGCATGTTTAGAAATAGAAGGTGCCGTATCTATAAATGTCAATATGTCATAATAAGAATTTCACTGAAATGACTTACATGTCAGTTCAAATAGTTACTCTCTTTGATGAGTGCTATCATTATTCTAAGGCAGAGTGGGGGTAATATAAGCCTGTGAATTTTACAAAATAAAAAATAATATATGAGAATTTTATGGTTGCTTGAATAATTTAGGTACAGAGGTTAACATTTTGTGTGTGTTTAATTTAACAAAGCTAGGCTATGGAAGGTTTCTTATTTTCAATATGCAGACATTGATATTTTAAATAAACCAGTGCACACTTAAATATGCTAACTAAAATAGTGATATATAAGCATAGTGTATAGCAACACTTGAAAAATAGGTCTAATCTTGGAAATCATAGGGAGCTTTTCACTATTATCCCGGAATGATTCGGAACACATTGGGGACACATCAGGAACCAAATTATGAGCTACCCAGTATGCCCCAGTGTTACTACAAATATGTTCATATTACAGAAAACATAGCCTCATACATACCAATAGCTTTAGAAACCAAATGCAGCCAAAAAATGGTAAAAACACACCAAATTAAAGTGGTAACCTCAAAAGCCCATTTATATCTGATGGGTGATTTGGATACTGAAAAAATAGCAAATATCCAAAATCCTACTGAAAAACAAACAAAACACCCATACGTAACAGGCCAGATTCATAAAGTATAAGCGAAATCAACTCAAACCAAATCTCTATAGAGGAATGTTTGCATTTAATGAGCAGTTGTCCAGACTGCAATTTGAAAGCTGGATTTGCACACTGCCGGCAGCATAAAAATAAAATAATGGCAAGCCAGGGACCAGGACAGGAGTGGGACCAGGACAGTGGTAGTGGGTGATGTGGGAAATCAAGGCGTATGGGATACCAGCAGAGTTTCTCAGTGGAGAATAACACATAATTTGTAAAATAAACTGTGCCAACATTACAACTGGGTAAAAGGACAGCAGCAAAGAGAACGGTGAAGCTGAAGAACACATTCTCGCAGTAGATTGTGGATGCTGTTAACGCAGTTGGTGAGAATAACAGGTCAAAGGAGGTGGTGAAGAAATGGTAAATAGATTTAAAATACTCATACACCATAGGCAGCATGTTATATCACTCACAGGGAATGTGCTTACATATGTTAAAATGGCTGCCACACATGGAGAAGCTGCAAGGGTTTGTGTAAAAACCTGTAGCTGTGCAGAGCATGATGGCTGGGGTGGTTATGGGTAAACAGCACATTGCATCAATTAACATTTATAAATGAATGCTGCATGTAGCTAAGGGTCATCCGAGTTGCAGTACAAAGTTTCACTCTATATCAGTGCCTGTGTATCAGTAGAACTACAGCTGTGTTAACACTTGTGCATAGGTGTCTCTATACATATATATACATAAATATGTGTATGCATACATTTGCAGATCGACAAAGTATGTGTGTAAATGTGATACCATGTACAGATGATTAATGACAGTGTACCAATAACAATGTTCCACTGTAGTATTTCAGGTAATCGGACATTAAGCAGCAGGTGAAGAGGAAGCTCTCCATGGCAGCTGAAACTGCCAGAGAAACGGGTGGCTGTCGTACTGAGCCAGCTGTCCTGCTGGATTTCGAGCAGGAGCTACTGTAAGTCATGGGGCCTGAGACATTCACAGGGGTTGAGGGAACAACTATCTTGCCTAGTTGTAAGTATAGAACAACCATTGATATTTCATATATTTCAACTGATATGTGTTAACACTGTTCCCTCACTTTATTCATAGCATCTGACGTTATGACCCCAGTTTCATCTGATGGTGATATCCCATAGCCTGCAGAGGACACAGAAGATCTTCCAATTCCTCATTGGACTTTATCATGTCAGACAACTCAGTTGGTCTTGGTGTCAGGGACCGCTTTGCTTGCCGTGGTAAGTCAAACATACTAACATGTGCATGTATGTGCATGCCACCTGTAGTAGAAACGTGTGAAATGGATAGGGCTTCATTTATGATAGGGGGAATTACATGGAATTGTGAATGTAGATGCAAAGTTATGGCTAGAATAGCTGACTTGAAACATTCTCAATATTAGCAGCTCTACAGATTAATTACAATGGCCTGTACATGGGAATTCCAAAATAAGGATCATGTATTTGATGGTGTCCCAGTGATAGAAATGTGTGTTCAGCATGGGCTTATGTTATGTAACTACTAACTGATTCTGTAAATAGCTATAACAAGTGCAAAATTAGATTGATATAAGGTGTTCATTAGTATTAGAAATGTCAATTGTCAGAGGTATTGAACAGTAATCTCGAGACTGATACAGATAAATAAAGCAGAAGGATAACAAGATGGATGCAAGCAACCTCCATTATTTAAAAGTTTTTGGACATCCAAAACACATCTAATTCATAAATTTAATAAGAACATCCCTAGCACTTGTTGGCGGTGTAAAGAAGCAGAAGGCACACTATACCATATGTGGTGGCAATGCAAAAAAGTTAATGAAACTGTAACAATGTTATTTAAAATTATTAAAACTATCTTACAAATTGAGATGGAACTTAAACCCAATATATTCCTCTTTCATATAGGAATACCAAAATGCTAAAGAAAATCAAAAAAACTTAATAATACAACTTTGCATTGCATGTAAAATCATAATAGCCAGGAACTGGAAAGGAACAGGAAGGATCCATTGGGCTGAAATTTGTTATCAAATAAATTATCAGGAGAAGAGGGATATTACAGTTTTTGGACATCCTTCTGGGTGTTTAAATCTCATTCTGTGTCCCTGAGGATAAAATAAACTCTTCCACATTCTTAACTCTGTTATCTGAAATCAAATATTTTACTGATAAGTTCATAGTATCACAGGAACAGATAAGGTGGCCATTGTTAGTGGAAGGTTTATGACTCTAAGCCACATCTCATTGTATTTCTGCAGACACAGCTGTGTCTATATACATACAAGAGGAGAAGGGGGGCTTCTCTTCAACTTTCTAGCTCACCCAAATTGGCAGAAACTGACAGACACAGACACACTGAGATTATTTGGATTTTAGATGTGAAGAATCTAATAAGGGTTATTATAAGCACAACTAGTTGATTCTAATCGCTCATTAAAATATATAATTATATCACACCTTCACTAATAAATATGTAAAGTATAATTAATCCTACATATTAATTAGAATATTGTTTTTATTGTTTTATTAGTGTGATATACATTGTATTATAAGTTTTTATCTAATGTGCAATGATAAGAATAAGAATATTGATAGTTTACTCTAATTTGAAATTGTATTAACACTAAGGATCGCCTTTTGGAACGTGGGTACCCCATCTCATCTTTAAGAAAAGCTTTTAAAAGAGCTCTCCATAGAAATAGGGACTCCCTCATTCAAAATAAATCGATCACAGAAGTTTCAAATAATAAAACCTCCAGAATACGCAAAAAGAACAATTTTAATAAAACAACAGCACCATATTTCATTACCAATTACAGCAGACAATTCTCTAAGATACGTAATATCATACAAAAGAGACTTCCCATTCTCATTAATGATGCAAGAAGGTTGCAATATCATTGCAAGAAAAAGCCCCTCCTTCCCTCCAATCAACTATCCCCTAGTTTCTTTGACAGTGGGAGAATATCTAATACAACCAACTGGTTACAGACGCTGGGGACCTACAGATGCGGACACAACCAATGTATCTGCTGCAATGCAGTGCAAATTGGTAGCACCTTTAGGTCCTCAGTGTCACAAAGGATATATCATAAAAGACAATACATCAACTGCAATACAAAAAATGTTATATACCTCTTGACATGCAATTCATGCTCCAAACAATATGTAGGAAAAACGTCTAGAAAATTAAAATGTAGGATACGAGAACATATATCTTCAATAACTTGTGACAAACCACTAAGCACACCAATTTGCATGCATTTTCTGTCATGTAATAATTCAGATGCATCCCAATGCAAAGTACAGGGTCTCGTAAAAAACATTATATCTATGAGAGGTGGCAAAATAGCTAATATTTTAGCCCATTTGGAAGTTAAATGGAGTTTTTATCTTAACACCAGAAAACCAAACGGACTTAATTCAGAATTCGATGTTTCACACTATGTATGAATCTTTCAATATTTGATTTCTATATTGGATCATCTTGCATATTAGTTTGGGCATCTGTTTTTATACATTAATGTATACTTCTCGGAGAGGCACTCTTTAGATTTTTCTGATGTTGTCGGTCATATAGTGCTTTAGGAATATATATTTTTCCTTCTTTTTTTATTCGCTTACTATATTCTTATAGTGCTCAGGGATGCGACCAGTTAATGAGGGTTGCACTTATCACTGTCTACACGTGTAATGATTCATCTCACATACAAGTCGGTATTTATATATACTTATATATTTTTATTTTGGTTTATTTTGCACACCACTATGTATTTAATTAGGTTTTGGTGCATTTCTCCACACTTTTGAATTATTATGTAATTTTGTTCATATTTTTTCAGACTTATTGTTATATATATATATTTTTTTTCATATTGTTAAACTAAGTTCCTCTTGCCCTAAGGGAAACATGTGTGTTTCATCTCTACCTTGATCATTTAACCTATTAAAAGGGAGGAGTTCTTTAAGTATATCCTATTTAAACCCCCCACACACATGTTTTCCTTAAGCTTATGATTACGTGCCTCGTAGCACGAAAAGTGTCAAACATGGGCATCTAGTCCTTCTACTTGTCATATTGTTTTCCCTGTGCACACTTCCAGCATTTTTTGGTGCTATTTTGCTTTTATCGAATTGAATATAAATAAAAATACTTTTTTATGATCACCTCATAAAGTGTTCGTGTTCAGCTTCTTCCCCTTGGATCTTCTATGACTACAGTCTTTTACTTCTGAAGCTCCGACACTATATCGAGGTATTTGAGACATTTATACTTACATCCCTATACGCTGCCCGTAGCAGTGAGAATCACCTCTTCAGTCTTTCATTTGAGGCTTTTAATAGCACATGTTCATTATAACAATAGACATCTCCAAACACATAGTATTGAGCTAAATCCCAGGAGTAGCTCCCATCACTCAATTCTACAATGGAAGGAGTCTCAACTGCAAACCAACCTCTGCCAGTAATGTATAAATGTGGTAATTTTTTTCTAGCATAATCTCATTTTTTATGGATGTAATTAGCATATATATTTGGGTAAATTAAACTTAAATCCCACCATTTCTGGGATCTATATGTTTTAGCCTGGTGTTTCTCTGTCATCCTTTCTGCAGAAGGAAGCCTGAGGAATATCCTTTAGATATTACCAAGAACCATAAGTTCTTATAGTCTAACTATTTACCCAAATATGTAATATCTAATCTCCAGAAATTATCTAAGATTCTCATTCTTAAAGTCTAAGCTAGAATACATACAATGTCATTTACCGGGCAGATTAAGAAATAGCCACCTTGAGTAGTTTTATGTTTTAGTAATATTACCTTACCTAAGCAGAGTATATGCTGGTAATTTGTAGGTAATTATGGTGTACTTTACCTAACAATTATAACTAATAATCATTAACAATGTAGGTTGTATCTAAATAAAATGCATGGCCATATTGTGGTCAGAAATGTAACTGCATATTAACTTATACTACATGCATGTTGATCCAGGTACAGAGCTGCATAATTCATGTTTTATGTTATTCATGTCTGTTATAAGTCATGCATGTGAATTATGATTAACATCTATTGATATTGTATTTTGTTGTTATGCTATTTTGCTTATAGTTTTATCTTTATTTTATTTTCAATAAATTAATTACTATTTAACTAATAATTGTTGCATTGTATTTACTTTTGTAGAAACGTCATCCAAACTCTCTATATACATAACAAATTCTTTACATGGGTATTTTTGGTTGGACCCATAGATATGAATCATCAATTTTCATGTTTTTTTAATGATTCATAATAAATAACTCATATTCATATTTTTATGGTTATTAATATCCGACACAATGTACCATAGTTCAGGATTCACATGACCATGTATTTGAACTTGTAGAGAATATACTGTCTACATTATGTATTGCAATGCATCATCCTCTTTTCCTGCAGACACATCTGTGTTAGCACTTATTACCCCATCGGTACAGATCAGCTGAGCACATCAGTAGCCCCTCCACAATCTGCTGCCGATGCTCCAATGACAGTGTCTGAAACTGCTGTTCATGGTCTGGTTGCTGAAACCCATCATGATATCAGCCATATCTGCCTGCAGCTGATTATAATGGTGGGAAGCCAAGAGCACTTTCATGCCGTGTTGATAGAGAAGAATTTTATGTAGTCAGTTAGGTGAGGTAGTTGTGGAAACTGATGAGACTGATGTACCAACAAGAGTGTGAGGTTAGAGCTGAACACCACAGATGTCTTTTTGCAATACAAGCTAAATTCGCTAATTTAGCTAAATTCGAATTGCAGTGTGCTGGCTTCATGCATACACTGCTCCTGCACCAACTCCCACATATAACATCCCTCTATCGGCAAAAGGTAGTTATAAGTCAGTCTGGTGAGGAGTAAGATGATACAAAAATGACTGGATGGTTGTCCGGTACATTATACTCCCAGTAATCAGATGATGATAAATAAATCACACTGTTTCATCTTGATTATACTCATACGCTCTGCAAACTACCGCTCACTGCCCTCTCACTGTCCCCACCCTGTCCTGGGCTTATTTATTATTATTTTTAAAAATCATATATCTAATGAAAGAAATTAGTGTTTGAAACTAATTCTTATTTGAACTTATCTTATTGTGTCCGTTTTGTTATTCAGGTAAATCCACACTTTCACAGTTCATGGCCCTCTTTTATTTCCACAGTGTTGAATCATTCTGTATGGGTACCCCTTCCCTTTATTTGTGGTTACACATTGTTGTCTGTGCTATACATGTTTTTTCTACATGTATTTTTTACTGTGTTTTTGACATGGCTATAATTCCATATATATGCAAATAACATATTTTTTTTTACAATATCATAATGATGGATATTTGTATGTGAATTGATGTTAGAGCATATGTCATTTAGGTATGTCCATGTACCCAAAAGCAATTTAAAATATTTTGTAGTGAATTCTCCTTCTTAGATCAGAATTCTGCCCATCTTACTTATTTACAGCATGTTCAGATTTGACGGAGTACATTGGGTAACCAAAAATTAATGTATTTCTTTGAAAAAATGTCCCAATCTAAGACCCTTCAATCCTTCAGTTTCCAAGTGGTTTGAACTGCCAATTAGGGCTATTTAGTAGCCGCATTTTGGCAATTTGTTAAATTCGATTAAAGTGTCTGACCCAAAACCAATTCAGGACAAATGATAGTATATTAAGTCAACCCTTTAAAGTGAAGGTGAGTTTAAGTAAACCTTTCTTAAATTTTTAAAGATTTAACTATGCTCTTTTTGGCAGGGAAAACTCAACAGTGTTGTCCATGTTCAAAGAATAATCGTTCATTTTAACGCATCTATTTCCCTTTCATAGCTCCCTTGAATTATTAGCAACCCCCAAATCTTAAAATGCAAATACAATATTTTTTGCAGTCCTCCTCTAATGTTATTTTGCTATTGTTAGTACTAGAAAAATAATCTGTTGAAGTAGAAAATAATATATTATTTATAAAATATGTACCATATAATACAGCTGTAATTTAACTATATGTAATCATACATTTGTTTTTATTGTTACATAAGTATAAATATTTCTAAAAATAATGCATTTTAATTTTGATGCTACACAGGTTTTTTATTTTTGCAGCTCAAACAGCATGTAAATGCCTCTTTAATTTAAGAAAACAAAGCAGATACTGTTTTTCAGTTCTGCAGAGTTCCTGGCCTTCCTTGCCCTGTCACTTGCGAAACTGATTATTACATGCCCTAAACCTTGTGTCTTTCCTGACTGACATATTAGCTTCCTTATCCTATTTGTGGAACACTTTATCCTCAGGCAGTATGCAACAAAAATTTACATTTTCCTAGTGAGTGAAGGGGTAATTCCATCTGTCGCTAATAATTATTTTCTGCTGTCACTCAAAAAGGATTCTATAGCATTAACTGTGACAGTGTCTCTTCATTCATAATTCTGGTTATAGAAATGTCAGGTTTTGTAGAATTCACTGCAAGAATAAAATGTGTACTTGTATTTTTTTGTCTTGAGAACAAGTGGGTAGTGGCTTTAATGTACATTTCATCTTCCTAATAATGGCAGACAATACCAGATGGCACAAGTGAGATCCAGATATTTAAGATGCGTAATTGTGTCTACAGATTCACAGTTCAAAGCTGTACAGAGAAACAGAAGAAAAATCGTGTTTTTTCTATAGGGTTTTTGTTGGATGATTGAAGCCCTTGTCCTTTCTGCAGCAAGATTCTGTTATCACCAAGGTAACTCCCAGGTTCACACAGTCACGCAGAGTAATGGTTCTTTTTGACAGAAATATTCTATAGGTGGCCTGACTTGCCAGTGCGGTATGGGTATATATGGACACCAGGAACTCTTCAATATCTTTACCCTTAAAAAAAACTAGGGCAGAGTAAAGGGAACAAGGGTTAACTATTTAAGAGGGCTTAAAGGTAAACAGGTTATGCAATAGAGCAGCAGAGAATGCTATCAGAGTGTTTGGTTGTGTAGGGAGAGGTATTAGTAGAACAAGGAAAGTGCTCATGCCATTGTAGAGAGCACTGGTGAGACCTCACTTGGATTATTGTACGCAGTACTGGAGACTGTATCTCCTGAAGGATATGGATCATTTGGAGAAAGTTCAGAGAAGGTCCACTGTCCAAAGGGTCATGGATTGAAGCAACCTACCAGGTATTAAAAGTTCTTAATCTGTACAACGTGGAACAAACAGGTGATAGAGGGAATATGATACAAACATTTAACACATAAAGGTAATCAAAGCGGCAAAGGAGGAGGGCATATGAAAAGGAAAAAGTCTACCACAACAAGAGGACACAGTCATAAAATAGAGGGGCAAAAATGTAAGAGTAACAACAAGATGTATTACTTTAATAAGATTGTAGTGGGTGCATGTCAAAGCCTACCAGCAGAAGTGGAGGAATGTAAACATGCATGGGATAGGCATAGGGCTATCCTAGACATTAGAGAAGACCAGCGACCATTAAATCAGAATTTAAAAAATGTAAACTTTTTTGGGTGGACTGGAGTAGTTCCAGCAAACTCAGAGTAGGGATTTTGCTTATCGCTGTCTCTATATAGACTGCTGATAACTGGGAACTGAACAGGAACACAAAATAAATAGAAAAATGTGCACTATATGTACACCTGAAACCATATAAAAACATAAAATGTCAGCAGATAAGAACCATATATATATCCATGTAAAAAAATATTGACTGGAAAGGACCTCTGCCCTTCTGAAACCCTAGACACTGCTAAACAAAGGCTCACAGCACTGGCTACCATACTAAGGAGATACACTAGAGAAGTAGAGGGGCCAGAAAGATAATGCCCTGTTCTCCAAAGACCCATTCAAGGTGTCCTCCCAACTTCAGTGCAACAAAAGTAATAGGAACAAACAGAGGTAGTGCCAGCTGAAGTCATCCGGAAGGTAGACAGCATTAATCCATAGTTGGTTTATAAAAAGTAACTTTATTAAATCAAAAAAAGAATAATAAAACCATCGAGCAGGAGTGATGACGTAGGACGCTGACGTGGGCGGAGCGTCCTGTGGTGCGAGTCAGAGGCTCGAGGAAAGTTGAATGGCGTTGACTTTTGCCTGAGGAATATTTTCTATTAAGGATAACACAGACCCCGGCTCAAGGTGACTCCACAGAGCGACTGAATTCGAGAATCTCGCAACCCCGAGATACTACCGGAAGCGGCGGTTTCCGGGGGAGATGGGAAGGGAATAACAGTAAACCTCGTGGATGTGAGTAAACCTCGTGGATCGGGAGATCTAACGGAGCTGGGGAGTCCCGGTGATTGGTCCCCCTCTGATTACTATAGTTGGAGTGAGGAAACGACCAGGTGCCTCAGGGGGACAAGCCTGTACCAGTGTATCCTAAACGGACAGACTACTAAACGGAGTCCAGTGTTGGTAAATGCTGGAAATTTTCATCTGAACTGGACCCCAGAGAGACTCAAGAACAAACAGACATAACTTCCGTAGGAGTGAAGGAAGCAGCCAGATCTCTGACATTGATAAGTATCTCTACATTTTATTCTATGTGTTCTTATATGGTTTGACTTATAGAAATAGCGGTCTTGCTATATGGTCCTCATTTGTTGCATAGTGTATACGGTCAGCCTTTCTGGTGAATGAGGGATTGCTAAGAGCTTATGCTCTGGAACCCCCATTAATACATACACTCGCAGATAGATCCTTCATTCATTGGAACCTAACTACAGAAATGAACAACTTCAATAAACTTGATAATCTCCGGTGAACAAAATAATGATGGTGAATAAACGGGGGGCAGACCAAAAAATTCCTCCAAAGAAAGACACGGAGAGAGAAAAAAAAAATACTGTAACTAAGAGGGATGGCAAGATTGATTCAATTTTTTCCCCGCAAACAGGGAAAAGTCCCAAAGAACTTGATAAATCGTCCAGTATTATTAATGATATGGAAGCCTCCGAATGTGAGACGACTAGACTAGGAATGGATAGCTCCGGAGAGGGGGAAACACAAATGATAACCCAGGATTATCTTCATCAGTGCCTAAACTCACAGATGGAACAAATAAAACAAGAGCTCAATAACTTTCTATCCATCTTTAGGACTGAAATGTCTCTAGTTAAGGAGAGAGTCTCTAAAATAGAAGAGAAAATTGAACTCAATGAGTTAAAACAAAAAGATAACTCGGAAGAACTAAGTCAAATAAATAAAAAGCTTGAAACCTTGGAATTAAAATCTAATGATATGGAGGACAGAGCCCGTCGCAAAAATATTCGCGTAAGAGGTATCCCAGAGTCTATAACAAGAGAGAAAATGACAACATACTTAATAGATCTATTTAAACAGTTGGATATGCAAATTGGCGGGCTCACCCCATCGGGGCAAAGGTAGAATAATGGATCTATAGGTGATGACGGGAAAGTAAGGAGGATGTAAATGTATTATTTATGCAGAGTTTTTTTTTTTTTTTGTTCTCCCATCCTTCATAAGCCGGTGGATTCCAATATGGAGGTCTGTCACTCTGCAGGAATAATTTCTCATTCACCTGTTAGGTAATTACTAGGTTAGTGGAGGTGCCACTCACATAATTGGTATAATATATTAGAATAGAAGAAGGCTTACTCTATTGACACAAAATCATTATCTAAATATACTATAATAGGGAACAACACTTCACATAGGACTGAAACCAGGCTGTACACTGATAACAACATCGGGAAAGATTGTAAGCACCATTTATAGTATGGTGATGGATTAAGGCCTCAAGAAATGAATTAAAATTAGTATAGAGACTTAGCACAGTTGAGGTACTGAAAGATTTCATATAGAATCACGAAGATAAGACCCACAATGGGATATTAATGAATTGGTGGAAATAAGGAATATGAGTGGTTAAATACGTGGAATAAGAATTGACTACTCGATAGATCAGAGGGCACTATCACTTTGGCACATTATATTGGATCTCTACACACAAATTATGCTCTATACATTTTTGCATAGGGGATAGCATGGATTAAGGGGGAATCTAATAAGCAACGCTCACCTATAGTAAAATTGGCAATATGTTTAGGCACGAGCACAGACATTGAAGTTATGTCTAAGATCTATAAGAATCTAATTTAGAATAAAGTAATGAACACATTAGGGTCACTGAGAGGGTTTTTTTTTTTTTTCTCTTTTTTCCCCACTCAATAAGATATGGAGATTTTATGCACACTAGATAAATAACGGATTTAGATGTATAAGAAGGCGACCCGCAAAATATGTAAATATGACAAGATAGACCTAGTCCCGTTCCCGAAGACCCCTACGGGCCACCATTAAGATATATCAACGCTACTGAGAAGATAGGAAAAGGAATAAGGAATGTAAATAAGGTAAAATGATAAAAGTAAGAAAATAAGCAGAAATAAATAAAATAGCATAAAATGCATTAAAATATAAAATCAGGTAAAAGATAAGCCAACGATAGATAACTACAATACCTCTTGCTCGCCCACACGCTAGAACTCTTCATTTTGGGATAAGTGAAGGGTAAAGAGATGGGGAACTTATGTGGGAAAATGTCCCACATTGGAAATTGTTTTATGTTTTTAATGTTTTTTGTAACTTATGTATGTTTGTGTGACGTGACGATTGGACCCCCCCAGACAGGATATGGTACTAAGGATAATGTGATAACTGATAAGTATATAATAACAAGGAGCGAACCTATACTTTAGGTAGATGTGTAGCCTGAAAATAATGTCCCTGAATTCCCAGGGTCTAAATCTCCCCCATAAAAGGATAACATTAATGAATTTTATGAGCCAGAATAAGATCACAGTTGGGATGCTACAGGAGACACACTGGAAACATGATTTTGCAAATAAATTAGCATGGAAGAAATATCCACATAAGGTGTTCTCATCCCTACCTGAACAAAAAAAAAGAGGAGTAGCTATCATAGTGTCTAGCGACGTCAAATTTGAATTGCTGTATGAACAAAAGGATAATGAAGGTAGATTCGTATTTCTAGTCTGTAAAATAGAAGATGTTATTTATTCACTCCTGAATATTTATGCCCCGAATAAGGGACAAATACATTTCCTGAATTCGGTTATGAGGAAATGTTTGGAATATGTACAGGGACATTTTGTCCTTGCGGGAGATTTCAATTGTATTATTGATCCTATGCTGGATAAGCTGGTTCCTAAAGGAGTTGTCCTAGATAAATCAATATATGGATTAGCTAGGGACATGAAAGAATTTATGGGAAAACATAAGATCTATGATCTTTGGAGAACATTGAACCCCGATAGTAAGGAATACACTTTTTTTTCTAAACCATTTAAGTCATATTCTAGACTAGATATGATTTTTGGTATGAACAAGACTGTACACTTATGTAAAAAAACTAGAATACAAGAAATATCTTGGTCCGACCATAACCCAGTAATAATCGAATTAATGAACCAAAAAATTAGGGAAAGCAAAACTTGGAGGCTAAATAATGAGCTGTTAGCAGATGAGGAGTTCCTTGAGGAACTTAAAAAGAACACTGAGATTTTTTTCAAGGAAAATATGACTGGAGATGTCTCCATTGAATCAGTATGGTGCACATATAAATGTGTGGCGAGGGGTTGGGCGATAAGTAGATCAGCACATTTAAGGAAAAATGCCTCCAAAAACCTACCTGAATTATATATTGAACTGGAGAATATAAAAAGATATTATAGAAACAAGACAGAGCAGGAATATATTAATAGTATATCTCAGATCAAGGATAAAATCAATGGGTTACTAATGAAACGGGCAGCACACATCCTAACTAAACAAAAACAAAGATGGTACTATATGGGCAATAAAACCGACAGACTACTTACTGCCAATTACATAGGAATAATGCCACGAATAGGATACACAAGATAATAAACAATGGGGATATCGCTATATCGCCTGCTCAAATCGGCGAGCAGTTCAGAAATTTCTATAAGAAATTATATTCCATAAATAATGAAGGGAATTATAGGGCCTTAATAAAAAACTATTTGGATGACATACCCCTTAAGAAAATTTTCGATCTCCAAAGGGAAGCCCTTGAACAACCGATAGAAACTGAGGAAGTAAGGAAGGCTATTCTACATTTAAAAAATAATAAAGCACCAGGACCTGATGGTTTCTCAGGGAGGTTCTATAAGGAATTGGCTACATCTCTAATAATACATTTAACAGATATATTTAACTCTATTAAGGAAAGAAGATCCCTTCCACAGGAAATGCTTCAAGCTTTCATAATACCTATATTGAAGCCAAATAAGGATGCAACAAGAATAGGAAACTATCGACCAATCTCATTAATAAATATAGATAGCAAAATATATTCAGCCATACTTGCAGAACGATTGAAGTTGTGTCTACCTGGTGTTGTGCACACGGATCAAACAGGTTTTATGCAGGGTAGGGATCCGGCGGACAACGCCAGGAGGAACTGTGATATAATCGAATACGCTAATAGATCCAGGAGGCCCATGCTGGCACTGTCTTTAGATGCCGAAAAGGCCTTCGACAGGGTCAGCTGGGTCTTCCTGGAGGAGACCATGGTTAAGATGGGTCTTGGACCTGGTGTAATAAATGCAATAATGGCTCTATATACAAACCCGACCGCAAAGGTGGTAGGGCAGGGAATTGAATCTGATTGGTTAACCATACACAATGGAACAAGGCAAGGGTGCCCTTTAGCACCTATGTTGTACATTATGTCTCTCGAGCCCCTGGCCGAAAAAATTAGGAATAATAAAGAGATCAGGGGAATAAATATAAATACAGATAATAGAGAATATAAGCTCTCACTATATGCAGACGACATCCTGCTAACACTGACTAATCCTGAGGTTTCACTGGTTACTTTACTGAGAGAAATAACAGACTATGGTAGCGTTTCTAATTATAAATTAAACATCGGTAAATCCCAAGCAGTCTGCGTAGCAATGACCCAAAATGCAAAAGAGAAATTAAAGGAGGAGTATGTCTTTAAATGGTCGGATAATATAATTGAATACCTGGGCCTAGAGATACCTGCAGGAGGCCAAAATATACTCGAATTAAACTGTAGAAATTTGATGGGGTCCACACTGGGCACTCTGAGGAAGTGGAGTCAACTACCCATTTCATGGATGGGAAGAATTAATATTATAAAAGACTACATCCTCCCTAGATGGCTATACTTCCTCAGGATGCTTCCAGGGAAACTTAATAACGAATTGATTAAACATATTCAAAATAGTTTTATGGAATTTATATGGAGAGGCAATAAACCCAGGATTAACAGGGCCACGCTCTTCAGGGATAAACGTTGGGGAGGCATGGGCATTCCCAACCTCAAGACCCTGTGGGAAGCAAGTATGCTGATGCATATAAATAAAATACAATGGACTAAATCTAAAACCCTGGATTGGTATAAGATAGAGACAGAATTGACTGGGGGGATACCATTAGAACAACTTTTATGGGTTAAGAAGGAAGGGTATAACGATCTAAAAATGGACATTGAGGGATCTCCACTGGGAGATATCTTAGAGCTATGGCAAGGACTGAAGAAAAGATGGGGTATAGAAGGGAAGATCATTAGTACAGCACCCATGGAAGTATTAGAAAGGAATATCCAAGATATTGAAATAGGCAGTTGGGTAAGAAAAGGGATAAACACGATACAACAACTATATCATATGGGGAAACTCAGAAACTTCTCAGAATTAAGAATAATGATCTAATGCCAAAGGATCTATTTAAGTATTTAAGGATTGGACATTATCTAAATAAAGAATTACTTAAGGACTCGGATGGGAAAGATATGGGAGGAGAGCTAATGGAGCTATTTAATGGGAAAAAAAGAACTCGGGCCTTAAAACAATGTTTAGAATTCTTGAAAAAAACAAATAATCTCACCCCACTAAATGCATGGATAAAATGGGATAGAGATCTGAATGGTAGTAACGACCAAGATGTCTGGATAAGGGCATGGAATGAAGTCAGGAAGCATGTCCACTGTTTGAACCTTCAAGAAGTTTACTTTAAATTGGTCCATAGATGGTATAGGATCCCAATTATAATGAATAAGATAGATCTCGCAAACTCACAAACATGTTGGAGATGTGGAAAAAATCGTGGCACTTGGTCCCACATGTGGTGGGACTGTCACATGATAAATTACACCTGGGTAAAGGTATTTAAGAAATGATCTGATATAATTGGTATTAAGATTGCTCCTTGCCCTCAGAGAGCACTAAACCATTTAAATTGGGGAGGAATTGCTAAAAGACACCATGGGATCATTAACCAGATGTTACTGGCAATGAAAATATTAATAGCCAGGAAATGGAACCATCAGGATAAAATAGACTGGCTACACCTTGAGAGACAGATAAACCTGCAAAGGGATATGGAAAGAGGTTTTCATTTAGCCTCTGGAACTATGAAGAAGTTTAATAATATATGGCATAAGTGGAATTCTTTGCTAGAAATTGGGTATTAGCTTCTTGGTTGCTCCACATTGATAAGATGAAGGAGGGGTAACGTTGTCACGTCACATATGTTAGTTCATGTTGCGTGTATCCTGAGAACTGATTGATAGAATTTTTTATTTCTCTATGAGAGCCAATGTTGCAATAGCAAACCTTTCTTGGGATGTGTCAGTCTTGTTATTTATTGTACGTATTGTATTTTTGTAATAAAGGTAAAAAAAAAAAAACATTGAGCAGGGAGACAGGAACAAAACAGATACGACACACGCTTGATGCGTTTCACACCAACTGGCGCTTTGTCAAAAGCAGTTTGAAGTATTGGGGCAAAGGGAGCACAGTGTGAATGATGTGGTGAATGTGTGGTATGGAATGAGGTTCAATGGGGGGGGGGATGAGGGGAGGGGGGAGGGTAGAGGATGGGAGTATGTTGGAGAGTCATGTCTATCAATCTAATGTCAATTAATTCCAAGGGCCTCAACACTATATATAAAAGGGGATGCCTATATAACACACTGCAGGAGAAAAAAATTGACATTGGCTTTATCCAGGAAACACACTGGGTCGACAATATGAACAGACCCTGGAGATTTTTAAAATACCCAGTAGTGGGACAGTCAAACCTACAGGGAAATAAAAAGAAAAGGGGCGTGGCCATAGTAGTGTCCAACAAGATAAAATATGAACAAGTATTTTCTGAATCAGACAAAAATGGGAGATATATAATATTGATAGCTAAAATAAATGATATCCTCTATACTTTAGTAAATCTATACGCCCCAAACCAAAGCTCGGGTACATTTTTAGAGAAACTTATGAACAGAATAGAAGAGTTGCAAACTGGTTTTCTGATTATTGCAGGGGACTTTAATTGCCTAGCGGACAGTAAAAAAGAAGTAGCAGTCAAAAGAATACAAATTTATCTCCCACACTACAAAAACTTTTACATAAGCATCAGCTTTATGACTGTTGGAGAGTGAATCATCCAGAAGACCGTGATTATACATTTTACTCACAGGTGCACCAATCATATTCTAGGATTGATTATTTCATAACTAGAGCCGACTTATTGGAAAAAATATCGTATACGAAAATAGGAGGAATAACATGGTCCGACCATGCGCCTATCTTCTTAACAGTTAAAAACAACTCTGAATATAAAATTAGAGACAGATGGTGCTTGAACGAAAATCTTTTAAAATCAAAAGACAATGAAAAATATTTAGCAACACAAATAAAAGCATTCTTGGAGATCAACGATAATAAGGAGGTGTCCGATGCTACTTTGTGGTGTACGTTAAAATGTTATATACGGGGACTATTGATAAAAATTGGAGCGAATGAAAAAAAGAAAAGAGGGGAACCAATAAATAAGTTGCATATAAAGTTGGCCATTTTGGAAAGACAGCACAAGGAATCCTTGGACGCATCCTTATTATCTCAAATCGTTAAGGTTAGAGGACAAATAAAAGAAAAACTGTTTGAAAATATCAATAAAACTATAACACGTTTAAAACAAAGATGGTATCATGGTGCAAACCGCACTGGAAAACTTCTGACCAGTAAACTTAAAAATAAACAAAGCTGCGAAATAATAAAAAAATTAGTAATTAAAAATAAACAGTTGCTTTCTCCTAGACAAATTAGTAAGGCATTTGAAAACTACTATAGTGCTCTCTATAACCTAGAAGAAATTAAACACTCCCCAACAGAAATCTTTGCTTTTTTGGAAACACTGAATTTGCCAAATATTACACAAGCACAACGGATAGCCCTCAATAGTCCAATTAACATCAATGAGGTCAGGAATAATATTGAATCACTTAAGGGAGGAAAGGCCCCTGGGCCAGATGGCTTTTCAGCCCTGTACTATCTCAAATTTCAAGAACTGCTGGCCCCAATCCTCCTTAGGTTATTTACACAAATATCAAATAAAGATATCTTCCCAGAGGAGCTCCTCCAGGCCTCGATTATCCCGATCCCAAAACCCTATAAGGATCCGACATCGCTGGCAAACTATAGGCCGATCTCCTTAATTAACTTGGACATAAAAATCTATTCAAAGATATTTGCGGAGAGGTTAAAGCCTGTGATGCCGGACCTGATTCATAAAGACCAGAATGGCTTTGTCATAGGGAGGGGAACCGTTGATAACACCAGACGTCTCTTTAATATAATCTATCACATAAACTTGCAAAAGAAACCTAACGCCCTGATGGCCCTCGATGCCGAAAAGGCCTTTGACCGAGTCAACTGGCGTTATTTAGAGATGGTGCTGAGGGCCTTCGGCATCGAGGGGCTCTTCGGGGATGGTACAATGGCCCTCTACTCCTGTCCAACAGCTAGGGTTTCCGGACATATGATACATTCCCAGTGGTTTGGAATAAAGAATGGAACGAGGCAGGGTTGCCCCCTGGCCCCTATGCTGTACACACTGGCGATGGAGCCATTGGCTTCCATGATAAGAAAATCAAAAGACATTCAAGGGGTCACTATTAACACAATAGACAATAAAATTGTTCTCTATGCAGATGATGTACTGCTAACCCTGACCAATCCAATAAATACCATTCCAAATATAATAACCTTGATTGAAGAATTCAGTAAGTATTCTAACTACAAATTAAATTTCGATAAAACCCAAATATTGTTGGCTTACATCAATATCAATGATCAGGCAAATATTAAAACTAGGTTTGGTTTCAATTGCACACAAAAGCACATAGATTATCTAGGGATTAAGCTCACACTAAAGTTGGAAGATACGATAAAACTAAATTTTGAATCTAAACTTAGAGAAATTAAGGAGAAATTAACTGAGTGGAAAAGGTTTGAGATATCCTGGTTGGGTAAAATTGAAACAGTGAATGCGTATGTTATTCCTAAAATATCATACCTATTTAGGAACATACCACTTAGAGTTGATCCTGACATCTTAAACAATATACATAAACTACTAGTGAATTTTGTATGGCAGAATAAGAAACCTAGAGTTAATTTAAAATTAATGCAACGTGATAATAAATCAGGCGGTATATCTTTTTCTAACATACATTTTGTTTATAACACTTCCATGATTGCGCATACCCTAGCTTGGGACAATTCCTCAAACATAGTCCCACGATGGCTGGAAATTGAAAGATTAGATACAGGACAGATCGAGCCTTTCGATCTGCTCTGGAGCCAGAGATTGAGGGATAGGAGATGTCTTTTTAAAAATCCAATATTGAATCATCTTTGCACCATCATAGCAGACCTAAAGAAAAGTATCTCTGGAGGATCAAATCAAATCCCCTTGGACACCCCAATTGAGGTCTTGCAATTTGATATAGGAAATATTGATTTAAAAAATTGGAAATTGAAGAATATTAAAAGTCTAACCAACCTAGCACCCCAAGGCGAAATGCATTCCTTTGATACATTGCAGGCTAATTGGAATCTCCCACCAAGGGAAATTTTCAACTATTTGAGAGTGAAACACTATCTCTCTGGGAAAATATCACTTGAGAGGGGACCATTAGAGGAATTAATAGCGAAACATTTAAAGAAAAAAATAGTGTCAAGTGTATCCCATTTTTTGTCTAATCTACAGTCACCTGAGAGGGCAACTCCATGGATTAAATGGGAGAATGATCTAGGAGTATGCCTTACTTATAATGACTGGGCGCATGCAATATCACTGTTGCTAAAAAATGTACATAGTATAAATCTTAGGGAACTACAGTTTAAAATCAATACAAGGTGGTACATAGTTCCAACTAGATTACATAGGATAAACTCAGACTTAACCTCTATATGCTGGAGGTGTGACAGAGAAACAGGTTCACTGTCTCATATATGGTGGCATTGCTCATACCTAAAACCTACCATTCTGAAGCTTCAAGATCTATTGAGTAGCTTGATGGGCCTTAACATTAGTCTTGGAGCAGAATCCTTTCTTTTTAACATCCAGCTGACTGGAAATAAGTATCAGAGAATACTCACCTTGCATATACTGCTAACGAGCAAAATATGCATAGCTAGACAATGGAAAAAGAAAGGAGGTATCCAATGGTCAGAGGTTAAGCAGCAAATAGACTTCCAGTACAAAATGGAGGTAGCTTTTTACCAAAAGTTAGACCAATTAGACAAATTCCATCAAATTTGGGCACCTTGGAAAATATATAACAACTATTAGACGGACTGACTCCCTCATCCAAAGCCCCCTTGCTCTCTTTATCCCCCTGAACGGAATGAATGAGGATTGGTTGAGAGATTGAGACAAAATAGGAATAGAAATTAATCATAGAAAAGACTTGATTACATTGAACTCAACTCGATTTGTATGTTTTAGTCTAATTGCTTCATGGAAGTAAATTGGGAATTCTACCAATTTGTGTATGTCTATCACATTATAATAAAGAAAAGGATTAAATATTAAAAGGAAAGGAAAAAAAGAAAGGAAAAAAGAACAATAGGGCAGAACATGGATAGAAATTATGGAAATAACAATTTGGTAATAAATAAAATGGCCAAAGGATGCAATTAAAAATAAATTGATTGAACTTTCAATCAAGAGGAACCTAAGAAACAATAATTGTCTGATGGCTAAAAAAAAAAAAAAAAAGCAGTTTGAAGTATCATGGTACAACACACAATATATATACATAAATACACAATTAACCCCTTGACGACAAAGAACGTGCCAGGCACGTCCTGGGAGAAACTCCCTTAACGACAAAGGACGTGCCTGGCACATCCTGCATTGAATGAAGCGGTTTTCGCATGCTGCTCCGTCAATATGGCTAAGTCCTCTGCCGGTCTGAGCTTCGGAAGTGAAAGTAACTTCACTTCCATCGCTCTGAATATGCTACTTGACTACCCCTAGTGGTAGTTTAGTAGCATTGCAATGGGAAATATTTAAAATAAATATTTAATTAATTTAAAACAGGTTATTTATCTATATTAGCCTATAGGGTTAAAATTAAATATAATATTAAGGGATATAATAAGGATTAGAGTTGGGGTTAAATTTAGTGTTAGGGTTACATTTTGGGTTCGGGTTAGGGTCAAAAGATCAATATAGGAAAAAAACTCTGTCTCTGTATAGTTAAATGCCGACAGCCTATAAACCGAACGTTCGGTTTATAGGGTGTCGGCTTATGTAATACGTGTAATCGTATGGCTTTTCTATAAACCGAACGTTCGGTTTATAGAATAGCAATAGGATTACATGTATTCCATAAGCCGAAAGTCTATAAACCGAACGTTCGCTTTATAGATTTTCGGCTTATAGAAAACATGTAGTACTATTGCCTTTCTATGAACCGAACGTGAGCCCCATTCATAAGAATTTCTTATGAATGGGGCTCTCGTTCGGTTTATAGAAAGCCAATAGTATTACATTTATTCTATAAAACGAATGAAGAAAAATTAACGAAACGAAAATAATGAACGAATTTCGTCCGAAACGAATGCGGTAATGAACGAAATTCTTTTTAGACTAAATAAATAACATTTTCGTCCGAATGGACGAAAACGAAATGAAAATTTTAGTTTTGCACATGTCTACAGAGCACCATCCAACTACCATCAATAACCTGCCTCCTAAAACATGGATAGTCCTATCAGGCATCAGAGCTGTCAAGCTACAGGACCATTTGGGCCAGTACATGGGCACAGGTCAGAAAGGCATTGTGAACAACACCAGAGGCTCCAGACACCGGGAATAGATGTATTCCATAAGCCGACAGCCTATTAACCGAACGTTCGGTTTATAGGCTGTCGGCATTTAACTATACGGAGACAAAGTCTCCATTCATAATGAATGGAGACTCTGTATCCGTATAGTTAAATGCCCACAGCCTATAAACCGAACGTTCGGTTTATAGGCTGTCGGCATTTTACTACACGGAGACAAAGTCTCCATTCATAATTTTATGAATGGAGACTCTGTCTCTGTATAGCTAAATGCTGACAGCCTATAAACCGAACGTTCGGTTTATAGGCTGTCGGCATTTAACTATACGGAGACAAAGTCTCCATTCATAATTTTATGAATGGAGGCTCTGTCTCAGTGTAGTGAAATGCCGACAGCCTATAAACCGAACGTTCGGTTTATAGGCTGTCGGCATTTAACTATACGGAGACAAAGTCTCCATTCATAATGAATGGAGACTCTGTATCCGTATAGTTAAATGCCCACAGCCTATAAACCGAACGTTCGGTTTATAGGCTGTCGGCATTTTACTACACGGAGACAAAGTCTCCATTCATAATTTTATGAATGGAGACTCTGTCTCTGTATAGCTAAATGCTGACAGCCTATAAACCGAACGTTCGGTTTATAGGCTGTCGGCATTTAACTATACGGAGACAAAGTCTCCATTCATAATTTTATGAATGGAGACTCTGTCTCAGTGTAGTGAAATGCCGACAGCCTATAAACCGAACGTTCGGTTTATAGGCTGTCGGCATTTAACTATACGGAGACAAAGTCTCCATTCATAATGAATGGAGACTCTGTCTCTGTATAGTTAAATGCCGACAGCCTATAAACCGAACGTTCGGTTTATAGGCTGTCGGCTTATGTAATACATGTAATCGTATGGCTTTTCTATAAACCGAACGTTCGGTTTATAGAATAGCAATAGGATTACATGTATTCCATAAGCCGAAAGTCTATAAACCGAACGTTCGGTTTATAGACTTTCGGCTCATAGAAAACATGTAGTACTATTGCCTTTCTATGAACCGAACGAGAGCCCCATTCATAAGAATTTCTTATGAATGGGGCTCTCGTTCGGTTTATAGAAAGCCAATAGTATTACATTTATTCTATAAAACGAACGAAGAAAAATTAACGAAACGAAAATAATGAACGAATTTCGTCCGAAACGAATGCGGTAATGAACGAAATTCGTTTTAGACTAAATAAATAACATTTTCGTCCGAATGGACGAAAACGAAATGAAAATTTTAGTTTTGCACATGTCTACAGAGCACCATCCAACTACCATCAATAACCTGCCTCCTAAAACATGGATAGTCCTATCAGGCATCAGAGCTGTCAAGCTACAGGACCATTTGGGCCAGTACATGGGCACAGGTCAGAAAGGCATTGTGAACAACACCAGAGGCTCCAGACACCGGGAATAGATGTATTCCATAAGCCGACAGCCTATTAACCGAACGTTCGGTTTATAGGCTGTCGGCATTTAACTATACGGAGACAAAGTCTCCATTCATAATGAATGGAGACTCTGTATCCGTATAGTTAAATGCCCACAGCCTATAAACCGAACGTTCGGTTTATAGGCTGTCGGCATTTTACTACACGGAGACAAAGTCTCCATTCATAATTTTATGAATGGAGACTCTGTCTCTGTATAGCTAAATGCTGACAGCCTATAAACCGAACGTTCGGTTTATAGGCTGTCGGCATTTAACTATACGGAGACAAAGTCTCCATTCATAATGAATGGAGACTCTGTCTCTGTATAGTTAAATGCCGACAGCCTATAAACCGAACGTTCGGTTTATAGGCTGTCGGCTTATGTAATACATGTAATCGTATGGCTTTTCTATAAACCGAACGTTCGGTTTATAGAATAGCAATAGGATTACATGTATTCCATAAGCCGAAAGTCTATAAACCGAACGTTCGGTTTATAGACTTTCGGCTCATAGAAAACATGTAGTACTATTGCCTTTCTATGAACCGAACGAGAGCCCCATTCATAAGAATTTCTTATGAATGGGGCTCTCGTTCGGTTTATAGAAAGCCAATAGTATTACATTTATTCTATAAAACGAACGAATACAAATTAACGAAACGAAAATAATGAACGAATTTCGTCCGAAACGAATGCAGTAATGAACGAAATTTGTTTTAGACTAAATAAATAACATTTTCGTCCGAATGGACGAAAACGAAACGAAAATTTTAGTTTTGCACATGTCTACAGAGCACTATCCAACTACCATCAATAACCTGCCTCCTAAAACATGGATAGTCCTATCAGGCATCAGAGCTGTCAAGCTACAGGACCATTTGGGCCAGTACATGAGCACAGGTCAGAAAGGCATTGTGAACAACACCAGAGGCTCCAGACACCTGTTGCTCATAGATAGAACAGTCACCCAAGACTCCAGGTCTAAACAGATAAACCTGCGCCCATTCTGATTTGACTACAGGAAAGCTTATGACTCAATGCCACTAACATGGATCTATGAATGCCTGGTGTTATACAAAGTCAACAGGACACTACAGAGCTTCCTCAAAAACTAAATGGGGCTCTGGAAAACAAAACTGGAAGCCAACTTAAGACAGTTAGCACAAGTGACCATGACGTTTTGCTTATACCAAGGTGATGAACTGTCCCTGCTGCTGTTCTGCATAACCTTGAACCCCCACATCCAGTGAATCACAAGGTACTGCCTATGGATACAAGTTCAACCGTGGAACAACCATCAGCCATCTTCCCATAGTGCATCCTGGTGCCATGTGTTCTCCAGGTAAGTGATACACATTAGACATGTGCAAAACTAAAATTTTTGTTTCGTTCATTACTGCATTCGTTTCGGACGAAATTCGTTCATTATTTTCATTTCGTTTAGTTGTATTCGTTTGTTTAATAGAATACGTGTAATACGATTGGCTTTCTATAAACCGAACGAGAGCCCCATTCATAAAAATTTCGGTTCATAGAAAGGCACTAGTACTACATGTTTTCTATGAGCCGAAAGTCTATAAACCGAACGTTCGGTTTATAGACTTTCGGCTTATGGAATACATGTAATCCTATTGCTATTCTATAAACCGAACGTTCGGTTTATATAATAGCAATAGGATTACATGTATTCCATAAGCCAAAAGTCAATAAACCAAACGTTCGGTTTATAGACTTTCGGCTTATGGAATACATGTAATCCTATTGCTATTCTATAAACCGAATGTTCGGTTTATAGAATAGCAATAGGATTACATGTATTACATTAGCCGAGAGCCTATAAACCGAACGTTCGGTTTATAGGCTGTCGGCATTTCACTACACGGAGACAAAGTCTCCATTCATAAATTTATGAATGGAGACTCTGTCTCCGTGTAGTGAAATGCCGACAGCCTATAAACCGAACGTTCGGTTTATAGGCTGTCGGCTTATGTAATACATGTAATCCTATTGCTATTCTATAAACCGAACTTTCGGTTTATAGAATGCCAATAGACTTACATGCATTCCATAAACCGAAAGTCGTTCGGTTTATGGAATGTAAGTGTACTATGCTATTGTATTCTATAAACCGACTCTATTTCGGCTTATAGAATGCAATAGTACTACGAATGGACGAATGAACTAATGATTTTCGTTTATTAACCATTCGTTCATTCGGCTTTCGTTAGCTTAGCATTTTCGTTATTCGTTTTTCGGACGAATGGACGAAAATGCTATTTTGGGACGAAAATGCATCCGTCCGAAAACGAATGCACATGTCTAATACACATGCACCTGGCCATCCACTGTGTCCAGTTCTGATGCTCACGTGCACTTGTAGGCACTTTTGGTAATGCACAGTGATCAGTATGGGCACTGTGGCAAAAGCTGCAGTTTTGGAGATGATCTGACCCAGTCGTCTAGCCATCACAATTTGTCCCTTATCAAAGTTTCAACTTTGAGGAGAGCGTGTTCACTTTCTTCATAATATATCCCACCCACTGACACGCTGCATGATAATGAGATTATCAGTGTTATTCACTTATCCTGTCAGTGGTCATAATATTATGGCTGATAGGTGTAAGTATGAATATATATATATATATATATATATATATATATATATATATATATATATATAGTAGTGCATGCTACATAAATGCTACATACATTATCAGTTTTCCTTATATTTAACAGTTATACTTTTTAATATCGTGTGGTACTTATCCTGGCATTTTCTTATTATTCCATTCTGGAACATTGTGAAAAATGACATATGGTGATCAACTACTTTCACTTTATGAACTATATTGCTCTGTGATGCCAAAACACAAGAAACTCCATATGTTTTATGTTTGCAGTGTCAAACTGCTCCTGATGAGGAAGTGAAATATTTAACAAATCAACTCAACTTGTGAGTAAAGTTTCAAAACAAATAGAAAGTATAATTTTGTTTAACTCAATACCATGCATTCTGGCCCTTCAGCATAAATGTATTAAATGTATGGTCACAACACAAAAGGAAAGGAACATTTAATAACAGCCTTTTGTTACTGCTACATTTAAAAATCCAGAATCAGATTTATAACATAGCATGTTTTCTGGCATTCAAATGCAAATGTAAAAGCCAGGTGTTACAAAGATGTACGTGAATTTATTTCCGACTTAAGATGTTTGTTGATAGTATATAAGCTTTTTCAATAGTAAATAAAGCCTGTCACCAATTTGTGTGGTAATATATTTCATTGCTTATAGCTACTGGAATTTGCTGATAAAATATTACCAGGCATTGCTTATTGAAAGAATAATAATGCATACTTTTGCAATTTTTTTCCAGGGGTATTAATGCAATTATTTGATCTCAATTATGTAATTAATGCAGGTAAAAACAAATTAGTAAATAATGTTTGAGTGACCAATGCAAATCAAAGCAACAGGTACATATCATAAATTAGCAAATTACTGAACCCCAAACTCGTCCTGTCCAAACAAGACCAAAATCATATAAATAATCTCAATAGGGGAATCAATGTAAAAATGTTTTTTTTATTAAACATCATAATAAAACACACAAACAATTAATCATACATGTGTCACAATATGCAGCATATGAACAAAAAATCCAAACTGTGATCAAAAATAAACTGTATTAAATAAAATAGAGTCTTCCCCATGATGTTACCAAAAGAGAAATAGACAAAACGAGAGCTTTAATAAAACAGAAATTAATAGCTGGAGTCAACTATGCCATGATGAGTATGAAACAAAGGTGGTATATACAAGGTGATTGTGTAGATAAACTTATGTCATATCAAATTAAGAAACAAAACTTGCAAGGTAGAATTCATGAAATTGTCTCTCACAAAAAAGTATCTATGTCCCCAGATAAGATTGCTGCTGCGTTTAGAGAGTATTATGAGGAATTATATAACATTGAACCGTAGTATCATAATTGAGATCTAATACAAAAATATCTTTGTGGTCTAAACTTCCTGATGGTCTCGGATGAAGAGAGAGATGCCCTTGAATCTGTGATTACAGAAAGGGAGGTGGAAAGGGTTATCAAAAATTTTAAAATAAATTATGCTCCTGGCCTGGATGGATTTATTAATTCTTTTTTAAGAAATTGAGCCATTACTAACTCCTCAGCTGACCAAGACCTTTAATGAGATTAGTGAGAACAGGAATTTCCCTTATGAAATGCTATAAGCATTGATTAAACCAATCCCATAGCAAGGAAAGGCCATAACTAAGATGAGTAATTATAGACCTATCTCTTTAATAAATACTGATACCAAGATTTATTTAGCGGTTATTGCAGAGGGGCTTAAATAAATTGTTCCGAAGTTACTACATGGGGGCCTAATCGGGTTTATTAAAGGACGTCAATCAAATACCCATAAAATAATTGATTTATTGGGTTATGTGGAATGTCGAGATATTCCAAATGTGGTCCTCTCTCTTGATGCAGAGAAGGCCTTGACAGGATTGGCTGGCTTTTCCTGAAAGAGTCCCTGAGGGAATTTGGATTCAGGGGGAGCATTAAAAATGGCACACAACAGGGATGCCCATTAGCCCCAATCCTTTATATTTTGACCTTGGAGGCATTGACGATGAGAATAAGAGGGTGGAGGGATATATCAGGTATCCCGTTGGTAGAGAAAAATTTCAAATTAGGAATGTATGCCGAACATTTTTTACTTGACTTCTGATCTGAAATCCTCATTAAAGGGTATTTTGGAGGAGATTGAGATTTACTCCACACTAAGTAACTACAAGCTCAATATAGATAAATCATTGGCGATGGGGTGTTGGGTAGATATGATATTATTGGATCATTTAAACAAGAATATCTCTTCTGCTGGACAGAAGAAGGGATTAACTATCTTGGAATTAATATTCCTCCAAGTGTGGATGATATTATACAATTCATTTACACCCCACTGACGAACATATATCCTAGGGAGAGTGAATATTGTAAAATCATACATACTGCCTAGAATTCTTTATTTTTTTAGGATGATACCACTGCAGCCTGAGCCCAGCATGATGAAGGAAATGCAAGAAGTTTTAATGAATACATATGGCAAGGCAAGAAGCCGAGAATCTCCAAAAATACCCTTTGTAAATCCAGGAGGTTAGGAGGACTGGGCCTCCCGAATTTGGGGCAAAATCTGCATTCTAGCCGATTGACCCATGTTCACCAGATCAAGGTTACAGGCTTGAAACAATTAGACTGGTACTTTAAAGAAAGCCATATCCTAGAGATAGAAAGCCTAGAATTGGCTAAAGCAGAGGGAAGATTATAAACTTCTGAATAAAACTCCATCTAGGATATTGAAAAATATTATACCAGATTGGTTAGCTCGTAGAATAAAATAAAAAATGAAGGATTGTGTAATACTAACAACTCCTCTGTATGTAGTCGAAACTAAGGTTCAGGACTTGAGGTTTGGATACTGGGGGGATAGGGAAAACACTAGGATGGAAGTTATAAAAGAAGGAACAGAGAATAATAAAAAATAAAACAATCTACACATAAAAGTAAAAATTAAAAAGAGTCTGATCCTTGAAGGTACAGGACCAATCCATCTAACACAATAATTCATAAACCCATAAACAAAACATGAATGGCGAAAAATAAAAAAAAGTATTTCAAATCACTTTTATCAATATATACTGGGTGTACATCTGTCCAAATATGTCTTAAAATTTTATCATTTATATGTTGCACCCAGAAAAGAACACAAGAACAAAACAATGCATTGGTATACACCAACAAATCCTCAAATTCTGATATATAGAGATTTTCAGGGACATATTGGACCCCATTGCACTCCCTTGAATCTGGAAATAGAACCGACTGTCAAAAACAAAGTATCTCCTCAGAACCATATCTGAGACGACAGAAATTCTCAATACCGCACAGGAATGTCCAATGTAATAACTGCTCTTTCAATCGCAACAATACCACCACCAGTAGCATCTTAGTGGAAGCTTCTGTATCCAAAATCGGCTCTGCCTCCAGACTGTTCTGTGTGCCTCTCTACACTTCCTGTTCCTCACATCTATGGAACCTGGGCTCACGCCAATTATATTATTAATTTTAATTTCAAGGGCCTCCTTTCTGTGTTTCTCAAGTCTAGTCACTATTTCTGCCAATTTATGTTCACTCAGTCTTTATCCATCTATAATAGTTTAATTACCTGGATTTCACTAATATCCGCCTACAATTTAGACAGATCTTCCTGGATAAAGACAGCAAGAGTCAGAAACAGCACTCTCGAGACCAACTTTCTGTGAAGAAATTTTAATGTAAAATACTTACAGTTAAAGTCCACAGCAGTAAGCATGGTTAGTGAAAGTCAGATTAGCAGAAAAGCTTGAGCACACACAAAGGGCATGATAACAAAACTTAAAGGCATACACATTTAACTACAAGATAAGCTATATTTAACAAGTTGTATAAACACAAACACAAATAATAATCATAATCACTTGTTACTACATATCTGTTGCTTCACGGGATCCCCATTATATAATATATATACAGTATATAGCTGTCTATGTGCATTCATGTGTGTTTGTATAGGTGTGTTTGTATTGGTGCAATTAAAAAACAACATTTTATGAAAATACATATTTATTTTATTTATTCTCCTTTGCCTTATCTGGCTACATTGCTGTTGCTTGGCAACTAGTACAATCATTTTGTATGTTGAAGCAATATCCTTTTGAATGACTCTCAAATTCCATACTCTAATCTAATCACTTTCCGATGCAGTAACAACAGTGATGCAGGAGTGCTGTCTCTGGGAGGTCATAAATATTTATATACAATCTAGCAATGCGAGCTAGAAACTTTCAGCCTCACATTACCTGTGATAATGCTAGCATCAAAATAATGAAACTCCTGCATAGTGGGTTAGCACATAATATAATGCACAATATTTGAAAAAATTGTGCCATGTGTGAAGTTTTAGAGGATATGTCTATTTAAAATTGTATGTGTTAATTAAAATGTAAATATTGGTACTAAAAATAATTTTCACACTGATGCTTAATTTATTTAAAATGTAAACATGTTGTTGGTGCTGATTTACTGAAGTGTCTACTTGTCAATTTAATGCAGATTGCAGTGACTGCTGGCCATCCCATATCTATGGTAGCAGCAACATAGCTAAGCCTTTATAGCGTGTATTAGCCTATATATAGCAACCTGATCTCTAGGCATACAGCAGGTGCTCTACTTTAAAACTTTGAAATGTTAAATCATTAGAAATAGTAGTTATGCTTTCTAAAAATAAATTTCCGGATGATTACTCCAGAAGCTTTTGTTGGGCATATTTACACAGCAATAGGTTATACAGATACACACATACATTTATATACATACCCTTATCTTGAAGACATAGGAGTGGAGCTAGCCCTGCTGACTGCAGCATAACCAATAAAAGGTTATGGAGATCTCTTCTCTCAGCTATACCATGTGCAGCCAGGGCCACCATCATTAATGTCAGGGCCCCTTACTAGAAATAATTATGCAGCCCCCCCCCCCCCCCCCAATTTCTTCCTCTCGCTCCCCTACCTTCCCAAAAGTCTTATCCAGGTCTTTGTTTATCATGCCAATGATTTAAATATACCCCAGGACGTGTCCCATCACCTGTATTGCACATCCAGGATTTGCTGCTGCCCCCAGGACAAGCCCCATTACCCGCATTGCACATCCAAGACTTAATATGCCAGTTTTTCCATTAATATTCTACAGTTTGCCCATCAATATGCCACAGCCAGTTTGTACATGAGTATGCCACAGCTTGCCCATTAATATGCCACTGTTAGTTTACCCATGAATATGCCACAGCCAGTATGCCCATTAACATGTCACTGTTTTCCCATTAATATGCCACTGTTTCCCAATTAATGGGCCACTGATAATGTGTCCATTAATATGACCATAATATTTTGTCCATTAATATGCCACTGATAATTTTACCATTAATATGCAGGCCCCAGTTGCGGCCAGCAGGGGCCCAGGGGGCAGGTGATTAGGGCCTTCAGGAATGAAAAGGCCCATTTTGTATTTATTTTTTCAATTTATTTCTTTTATTTAAAGGGCTGGGTCCCGAGCGAACCCCCTGGGCCCGCCGCTCCTATGACTGGTGTATCAACACGTCAACCCCTGATGGTGGCCCTGTGTGCAGCTGCCTATTTTGTCCTGTCTTAAAGATTGCTGCGATATACATATTTCTCTAAGTTTGCATGTTTAATTTTCACATGCCTTACTTTCAGGCTGAATTTTGAGCGATGAAAAGGGACACACGTGTGCATTGGGAATCTGTATGCATATCTAATATATATGTGAGTCTTCTGATTGGCTCACAGAAATGCCAAGAGAAGTCATTTTGGTTGGATCAGCCCCTAACAGGAAGCAAAAGCAAAATTTACAGGACAAAATTATGAAAAGAAAAGTAATACATTAATTTATATATAGTTAGTATATATAAAGTCTGAACTCTAATACATATTTATATTTTTGGTTTGGTTTCTGTTTATAGTAGCTCTTCAGTTAGCAGTAACTATCATTCTTTTAAAATATCAACAATAATATAACACTAATTTATTTTGTAACTTTATTGTGTGTTTTTTAGTTTCTTTCAACTAGTCTATAATGGTAGAAATACTTTTATCTGTTTAATCTAGTATTTGACACTGCACATTACATCAGTATAGTGGTAAGCATTGAGCCTATTCATAAATTGTTTGACAAATACAAATGAATTCAAATTCTACATGTCAGGAAAGCTTGTGTTATTCAACTGTGAAATGCTAAATACTATAATGCTTAACATTTGTTAACAACTCTTTAGTCAAGTAAAATAGTGCATAAAGCAAATAGTCAATCTAGTGACACAAAACAATATTTGAAATGGTCATGTGACCAAAACAATGCATATGATTTACACTTGAAGTGATATTAACCTTGAAGCAGAACATGATTTTGCCATAATTCAGTAAAAAATAAAAAAAAATAAAAAGATATAAATAAAAAGGCAGTAAATTGTGTAGGATCAAATCTAACATTTGCCATGGACTAAAGATCCTCCCTCTGTGCCAAAAACTTCATGTCTCTGAGCATTCTTGTCACACACGGGACTTCTGTTATAAAGAGAAATGGAATAAAACGAAATAAAGATGAATGCAAATATTGTACTGTATATGTGATTTAATGCCATGAATGAAGGCAATTTAAATTTTATTGATTCCCTTGTTAAATTGATACATTCTTCCATTCTTTTTTCCTTTTCCTTTTTTTTTCCACTGTAATTTAATGAAGCATTAAAAAGCAGGGTAAGTCCATTTATAGCTATCTTACTGCTACCCACAGGGTGTCATAAATGCACAAACTGGATATAATTGAAGCACATATTAACTTACCTTCTGCTGTATAGAAAGAACATAAGCAGCCTGTTAATGTACATTGTGTTGAATCTCTTAACTTGGGGGTTGAGAATTAGCGTGCAAGAGTAATTTGGTAAGCACCTGGGAAAATTGCAAGCTTCATTTCCTGCAACGTAAAATATGATTAAAAACAGAAAATATTATTATCACAGGAGCCATTAAAAATGTGTAGACATCATTCTGTGAAGCTAAAATGGAAATTGGAAGTTGTGTACCAGTGTTAAAGTTCCTCCATGTTAATTGTTGTCTACTACAGTTCACTGAATGTGTAATTTAATTATTTGCTTTATCAAACAATGTTTTAAGTAATCCAGTTACAATTTGTGCATCTGCTACTGTTTGAGCTTTTACTACAAATAATATGCTCAGTGTAATGCAAACCAGCAGGTTCAGAGCATGGATATTGCATACAGTTAGTATAAAAACTCTATCAAATCATTCATAATACTCAAATATTATTTGTGTATTAGAAATTGTATTCTAATAGATACAGGATATGATAACAATATGTGAATTAAAAAGTCATATTTTGCTTTATTTGAATAATAATACAAATATTATTATGAAGTTCACAGTTAATACATATGCAAACAAAAACATACAAACTATATTACAAATTGTAGGTACCTTTGCGCTCAACTTCCTGGGGATGTTTTTGCAGATGAATAACTGCCAAAAGGCACTTGGGAATCTTAGAGACTGGCAGTTCCAAAGAAAATGCTTTTTTCTAAAATGTAACTTGGCTTCTCTTTCTTATGTAGCAGAACATTTAAACCCCTGAATTTGACATACAAGCTTCCCCATAACTATTGTTCATTTATTAATCTCTTCATTTATCATTAAGTTCTCTTCACCGTGACCCTATTGCTCCTCCCTGTCACTTGCTGATCTTGACAAAAGCCTGTGGTAAGGACTGAAGTCAATCCCATTTTGACCTGTAAATAAACACTTTGCTGCAGTTACAGACCCATGAGTGTCTCTGTTCAGTTGGATCTTCATGCTGTTTAGAGCAGAACCAGGGCATTATTGATCTGCTTTTAGCTGTAGGTGTTTGGTCTTCTAAAAGTTGTGTGAAAAATGCAGTGCTCTCTAAGGCACACTTTAATGGTAAACGTATTGTGGATGGATTTATCTTTTTTTTGTTACTGTTTTCAGTCAAAGAGTTTTGATTCAAGTCAATTTCTTTAGAAACTTAAAAGTAAAACAAAATGAATTATATCTTTCACATTTATGTTTGGAAAACAGTGTTACCTAGCATGAACTATAGACATGTCTAGGACTGCTTAACATTAGTCTCCTATACTGTGAAAATAGAGAATAAAAAATTATATACCCACTGTGTTTGGAGCATTGCATACAAATGCATAGCTTTAATACAGAATACAGATTAGTTTAAGAGAAAAAAAAGTTTTTAAAGTGTCTGTGGTATCTTTTCTCTATGGTATCACTTGATGGCTTGGCATACAAATGATTAATTTCTTATTAAAACAGCACAACATGATGCAAGGCCGGCATTAGGGGGTGACAGGTGATACACCTGTCACCATCACGGCCGGCCCAGGGGACCTGCTCAGGCCCCAGCCCATTAAAAAAATTAGAAAAAAAGGGACCGGCAGAGATACTGGCAGGGGAGATCAAAAGATCTTCCCTCACCAGCATCTCCGCATGATAAGGCAGCAAAGTGCCTGTGCAATGTGCACAGACATCCTTTATTGCTGCCTTTCTTGTGCTTTGCGTGCACTGAACCTCAGAGTGCCAGGGGTCACGTGACCTTCTGGTGCTAAAACCAGATCAGTTCTTTTGCACAGGTAAGTACTGGTGAAGGATGAGGAGGGTGGTAAATTGGCTGTGGAATATTAATGGGCAAAGAGTGGAATATTAATGTTTCTACTGGCTTTTGAATATTAATGGGAAAACATGCTGGGGAATATTAATGGGCATTCTAGCTGTGGCATATTATTGGGCATTCTAGCTGTGGCATATTATTGGGCATATAGTGGTATATTAATGGACAATCCAGCTAAGGCATACTAATAGGCATAGAGTGGCATATTAATGGGCATACTGGCTGTGGAAAATGAATGGGCAAAGAGTGACATGTTCATAGACAAAGAGTGGCATATTATTGGGTATACTGGCTGTGGCATTTTAATGGGTAAACTGGCTGTGGCATACTAATGGGCATAGAGTTGCATGTTGATGTACATACTTCCTATGGCATATTAATGGGCAAACAGTGGCATATTAATGGCTATACTGGCAGTGGCATGTTAATAAGCAAGGAGTGGCATGCTAATGGAAAATAGGCTGTGGCAAATTAATTGGAAAAGTGTGGCATATTAATGGGCATACTGGCTATGGCAAATTAATGGGAAACAGTGGCATATAAACGGGCAAACAGTGACACATTAATGAGAACACTGGCTTTGGCATATTAATATTAAAACAGTGGCACATTAATGGGCATACTAGCTGTATTCATGGAAAAACTGTCTCTGTTGAATATTTTTGGGCAAACTAAAAGTGGCATAGTAATGGGCAAGCTATGGCATACTAATGTAAAAGCTGGCTATGGCATATCAATAGGGAAACTGTGGCATATTAATGGAAAAACTGGCTGTGGCATATTAGTGTGGTAAGTCTTGGATGTGCAATGCGGGTAATGGGGGATGTCCTGGAGGGCAGCAGCAAATCCTGGGTGTGCAATGTGGGTGATGGGGCATGTCCGGGGATGCATTTAAACCATCGGCATGATATACAAAGATCTGGATAAAATGACTTTGGGAGGATAGGGGGGCAAGAGGGAAATATGGAGAGGAGCCCACACATTTGTTTCAGTAAGGGGCCCTGAAATTTCTCATGGCAGCCTTGACTTGATGTCATATACAGGAGACACCACAGACAGATTTAAACACATATTTCTGGTAATCTACAAATATGCTTGTAATTCTGCTGATATAATTAATTAATCATATTATATTCCCACAAATTAATAGTATAAACATTGATTTGGGGTGTGTAGGATGACCACATATTATTTCTGCCATTCAAGGGCACAGTATGTGTTATTTGAGAATCATGTAGATTTCAGATTTAATAATATATTTGCATTATAATATACATACAGTCACACATACAAATATACCTATATAAATGGATAAATAGATAGATTTAGATATACCTACATACGCATTGTTTGGGAATGAGGCTGTCCTTGGACTGTCCCGGGCTGTCTGGGACATGAGGTCACCCTAGGTGTGTGGTGACATTCTGTCATCCAACTAAATTGTGACTAGAGGTCATATGACCAAGATCATGTATATCTGTCAGGCTCCTTACTATAATCTATAGCCATATGTCAGGGATGGGCCCACAATGTTATTTGACTCTGAGCGATGCAGTAGCAATGCGCTGGAAATGGAGACACAGGACCTGGTGCTGGGCAACTGCAATATTCAGTGGTTTGAGACCCCAAGTTTATGCAGTCACGTTCACAGGCCCAGTGTAGCAGCCACTGAATCCAGTTAGGCCAAAGGAAAACTGAAGGAATCCTGCAAACATCCTGGAGTGAGCATAGAGTTTAACTAGAAAAGAAAGTAAAAAAGCACACAGTGCTTTCAATAAAAAGGAATAATTAAGATATATGTGTATGGTGTCAAAAATAACCCCTTCACCACAAAATAAACTAAACAAATATATAATAGAAACTAACCAGTAGTGTATGTACACAGACAAAAACTAAGGGAAGGAGGAGAGGGACACCGAAAAAAATGCAATGATAAATCTCCCAATCCTGTGGAGGGAAGGTCTCCACCTGACAATGTAAGCAGCTAGTCTTAAGCAACTGCAGCGATCTTCACCACTGCAAGAAAGAGACAAAATGATTTAAAAAAGAGAGTGTTCAAAAAAATAAACTTTAGAGACAATTGTATATAATATATAAAGTATAAATGTATTAAATATCACTGCACAGAATAGTAAGATGTATATACATATAAAACAAGGGAATAGTCCAGTGCCACTAAAGTATTAGTAGGAAGCTGGTCACATGGACAAAGCATACATAATAAATAAAATATCAAACATAAATAAATAAGAGTAACAAATATACAACATATAAAAATTGCATAAAAAAACAACACTCCACTATAACCACTATACACCCCACACTTCTGAAACGTGTTCTGTGGGGTGTATATTGTGATGTGAAGTGATAGGTCTGTCTCTCTTTTTTTCCTCACAATGCTTGTGAGAAGATATGGGTTAGGTTATCATGGTGAGTAAGATGCAACAATGGGTGAGATATGATGACTTTTTGGCAGCAGAAGATGGGCTCCTCCACCTTAGATAAGCATGAGCTTCGAAGGAGTAGGGGCAGAGCAGCCCCTGCCCCATTCTTATGCAAGTTATCTGTGTACAACCTGGAACACCTAATATATATTTAATTTGCCATTTCTTTGGACCTCTCACCATTACCTTCTGTAATATGAACTCTGACTGTATGATAAATTTGTTCATGCCTAACAACTACCGTATTTGCTCGATTATAAGACGAGGTTTTTTTCAGAAAAAAAAATCTGAAAACTACCCCTCGTCTTATAATCGAGGTCTTCTTATAATCTGACCTCAAATTGAGGTCAGATTATAAGACATGGATCCAGGTCCCCAGCAGAGCTGCAGGGGACCTGGATCCCCCTCTCTAGCAGCAGGGGATGTCTGCGCAACGAGCGCAGACTCCCCTGCTTCCGCCCGGCACGACCGCCGGGGCTTCTGTGAAGAAGCCGGGTACTTCCGCTTTCGTCACAGAAGTCCCGGCGAGCGTGCCGGGCGGCAGCAGGGGAGGTCTGCGCTCATCGCGCAGACTTCCTCTGCTGCCCCACTAGGCACCAGGGACAATCGGGCAGCTGTCCGTCATAATAGACTGCCGTGTCGGGCAGCATGGAGGATGTCTGCAAGTATCGTGCAGACATCCCCCGGCTGCCCCCACTAGCCACCAGGGATCAAGGTAAGGGGAAGGGAGGGGGGGGGCAGAGAGACAGGGGGAGGGAGGGGGACAGAGAGACAGAGGGGACAGAGAGACAGGGGGGAGGGAGTGAGGCAGAGACAGAGTCAAGGGGAGGGAGGGGGTTAAGAGACAGAGACAAGGGGAGGGAAGGGGTTAAGAGACAGAGACAAGGGGAGTGAGGGGGTTAAGAGACAGAGACAAGGGGAGGGAACGGGTTAAGAGACAGAGACAAGGGGAGTGAGGGGGTTAAGAGACAGAGACAAGGGGAGGGAAGGGGTTAAGAGACAGAGACAAGGGGAGGGAACGGGTTAAGAGACAGAGACAAGGGGAGTGAGGGGGTTAAGAGACAGAGACAAGGGGAGGGAAGGGGTTAAGAGACAGAGACAAGGGGAGTGAGGGGGTTAAGAGACAGACAAGGGGAGGGGGAGAGAGAGAAAAATGGGGGCAAGGGAAAGAGAAAGGCAGCATTGGCACATAAAAAGAAATAAAAACTAGAAATACATTTTTTGATATCATAATTTTTTATTAAAAAAGCAATTTACATATGAATATATACAAGTTAAACTTTTTTCCTATAGGGTAGTCTTATATTCAGGCTTTTAGTTTTTTTCCTAATGGAATATCCAAAGTTTGGGGGGTCGTCTTATAATCAGGGTCGTCTTATAATCGAGCAAATACGGTAGTTGAGATTGCTCCTACTAAAGTTTATTTGCACATTACTACATGTTCCATGGTGTTGTTATATTTTTGAGCAAGACATATTTTTCTAACTAAAATGCCACCGGTGGTTGTTTATATCACTTTTTTATTTTCTTCCTATTTGGCTTTTGTTTACACTTTGTACATTCAAACTTCCTAGTCCTACATATTATACAGAAGGATTTCTACGATATTTTCCTTTTTATTCATGTGATTCTTAAAGTATTAAAAAGATGTTGTGGAAATTTTGTGTACAGCCCCTTTCTTTGTTTTTTTTTAAAAATGTATAATCACTTTACTAATATTCATATTGATAACATAGGGAGCATTAAGCATTTTGGCTTCATGCAGCCAAAATTTTCACATGTTAACACTTTGATTGCTAAAGGAAACAAAAAAAGTGTTTAATTTAATTAAAATTGTATTTAATGTGCCAGGAGCATTTGACCTGCCTCTGGTACATGGGGTAAGGGGAGGTTGTTAAGTTTATTTTAGCAAATTGAGTTTGTGTGTGCCTAGTTTCAGGCCTCATTCAGTGCTGCCTCACACAAAATTCTCCCTTTCAACTGAACGCTGTTCTAAAAAGTCATGCAATTTTCTGCAATTCTCTCTTTTTTATGAATAAAGCCCTCACTGTACACTGTACTGAATTTTTAAAACATGCTATGTGAATTAGCAAAATTAGTGATGTCTTGGACAAAGATGATATTTATTTCCAGATTGGCAAAAGGCAATGAGTATATAAAATTAAATACAATCTTAAATAATCTCAACACAAAATAGGAGATTGTCGATCAAATTTAAAGTTTCAACACTTCATTTTCATGATTTAGACAACTGACTGACATATAACAGCATAGACTTTATGACAACTGACAACTCAAAATAGGTTCGTTGGACTGTTTTGTCCCCTAATAATGAAAATAATGCCAGTACAAATATTTTTTATTTAACTAAATTCTACAGTTGCATACAATATCTTTCTAAAATTAAACTGATTTAATATTGATATGTGTCGGTTCTTTTTGACAGTGACAGATTTAGTATGTCCTAAAATCTAACAAATTATTCCTTTAATAACATAATTTAATCCTTTAATGTATTTAAATGTATGCTGCCCATGTGCTTTTAACACTGATACAAAAACTGTAAGTAATCTATTTTAAGGAAAAAATATTAATGAAATGATGTCATGAAATTGCATAATTGTGGCCACCAATAAAAAAGTGTAGCATGATATGCTAATTTTGAACACAACCCCTCTCAATGTGTTGCAGAGATTTCCCACAAACTGGTGACAAACTTGAAGCACTTCTTAGCAGGGAAGTGATGTGACAACCTAACAGCTCAGTACAGATACAGCTTATGTGAAATGGACAGACTTCAAATCAGTGTTTTGACATGCTGAAGATATGAGAGGTTATCTACTACATTATCTAATGAAGATTTTCCTTCACTATTTATTTGGCTAAGATACGTCAGTTATTAGGTCTCTGTGTTTCCCTGTGTTTTAAGAGATGTTATTATTTATTAGTCCATGGTGCATAATTTTCATTGTCAGTTCTATTATTCTGGGATTGTGCCATGTGGACAAAGCAGAGCTTTCTTGGATTGTAACTGTCGCAAGATCACCTCTTGGGAAGTAGTTTGTGGTGTTCACCCTGACAAATATGGACCCGAAGGTTGAGCCCAGGGTACTGTTTGCCAGGGGCTTGTGCAGCACAAATACAACCTAGATATAACCAGGAATGGGTGATCGGGAAAACACAGAACCAGAGCAGGAACCGATGGTCTAGACAGGTGGAGTTCAAGCAAAGTCAATAACAAGGCGAGGGTCGAGATAGGTGGAGTTCAAGTGAAGTCACGACATAAATGGAGACAAACAAACAACTGAAACCCAAAATAGAGAGAAGACTCTTTGCACAGGCAACTAGAAAACATTTGGACCAGGTATATTATAGGAAGTAATTAGAATAGGCCAATCGAGGAGAGGGGCATGTTTACATAAATTAATCTTTAATTTTGGAGTCACTTCCGGACTCCAAAACATGGCCACTGCAACAACGCAAGATCTCCGGCGGTGCAAGGATGAGGACACCTAGAGACATACGGAGCGCCAGTAAGTGACATCCTCAAAGTGTCATGAACTGGACGTGACAAACCCACAATTTATGCATTGCCACATTATTATCATTTTTTAAGTGATATTTTTAATGGGAAGCTGAATGTGCTGGTTGTGTGCAAAGTGACATTTGTATCTTATGCTGCCATCTTGGAGTATTACTAGGTTTGACAAGTTATTAATTTACGCATACTGCAGGGTACACCTGTGATGCTGCCCAGATCTATACCTTATGTCCACTATAGCGTATTCCATTGGCTATTGTATTGCCTCCATTACCCACCTCCTAACAACACAAATGATGCTTGAAGAACAGTGAGGTTTCTGCAGGGTGTACTTGATCAAATCACTTCTTCCTTAACCTGGTAGCACTGCTTATCAGCACATAGGAATGGAAAACTAACAGCCTAACTCCGCCCTGGTATGCATCCTCCCAGAACTATGGCTGATCACATGCTGATTTATGCATAATATGTATGGCTCTTTTTTATACTTCTTGCACTTTACTACCTATGTATGCATTTAAATAAAGCAAGCTTGCTTATTAAATGAATCCCCACATATTATGTACTGGTTTTTTTAAGAACAGATAGGGTTTTCATTTCAGACCATTTTTTTAGACTTAACGTTTTGCGTACTGTATACATTTATTCTGCAACCCAGTAAATATATTTCCTGTCTCTCTGACACAAGATCAAAATGTGCCAGTGAGAGAGAGGAAGGATTTTGACAATCAGTTCACATGTCATTTAATGTATTTTTTTAATTTATTACATGTGATCCATGAGGTTGATCCGGATCTGCCTAACTGTTAGGGCAACCAAGATCAACTCACCCCCTCTATACCTCAAAATGTTGGTGTGGGGATGGCAATGGATTGTGATATGTCTCTAGCTATATCACAAATTTCACTGCAATAGCTGAGACAGCCTGTCTCAGCTATTAAAGGCTAAGATATACCCTTTTCTGTGTGTTTCAGAATTTCCTCTATCAGCGACAGCCTGAAATACACTGCACCTGATTTTCATAGGGTGAGGGGGTGTGATTGACATGTCAGTGATGATTACCACTGTCACTTCTTGTTTTTTGCTTTCCTGGATAGCTTCACTAGTGAAGCTGCAAGTTAAGCTTATAATAACGCAATTCACAGTGATTGCACCATTTTAAAGGTATATATATGTACAGGCATTGTCACCAATGCTATCCATAGGGAGCCTATACATGTATGGACATTGTCAAGAAGGAGTTAAAGGTTTGTCCCCTCTCATTGTCCCCACTCTCTTCCAAGGTCCATGGTATGTAAATGAAAAATGAATGTGTTTATTTGTGTATGTATTTGTATACATGTTTGTATTTGTATATATTTTCGTACGTGGGTGAAAATATATTTGTATAGATAGACTGATTTGAAGCATAGTGAGTAGTGAAGAGTGATATGAATATGTAAAAAAAAATGTCTTTGGTTGAAAGTTAAAGCCTGGAGGTTAAAGATGGCCTGATTTTTATTTCAATGCGTGTTTTGACCTTTTCAAGTTCTGCAACATGTGGTTTTCATCTGATGAAAACCTTTCACTTTTCCAGGTAAGGTTACAATATTGCAGAGAGCAATTCTGTGAAAAATATTAAAGACAATAAAAAAGAGAAATGTCTTTTTGTGGTATAGTGAACTTACATAATCACATGTCAGAATGGTAAACTAGTATTAATGCAAATGTTATTCATAGTCAGATGTTTTACATAATTTAAATGCATATTAACATTCCCTTTACAAGTTGTAAGCAAATATTTCAGTAGGTTGTAGTTCAGGGGCGTCCAACTTGTATTATATCTAACAGCAGGGTATGGCCCAATTTTTCCAATTCTGCTACATGGGCCTAAATTTTGAAAGTCTGATCTCATTTTCCTGCAAATCTCTCTTTGTTGAGTAGACCTTTAATAACTAGTTTATGTGGTTCTGTGGGATCTCATCCTTGATTAGGTAGTGGATTTCCTTTAAGTCAAATATGACTTTTACATAAAGTAAGGCAGCGCGCACAAGTTATATGTGGCATGTATAAAATGTGTGAGGTGACAACCCTAAGTACCGTATTTGCTCGATTATAAGACGAGGTTTTTTTCAGAGCAAATGCTCTGAAAAATCCCCCTCGTCTTATAATCGAGGTCTCTTATAATCTGACCTCAAATTGAGGTCAGATTATAAGACATGGATCCAGGTCCCCAGCAGAGCTGCAGGGGACCTGGATCCCCCTCTCTAGCAGCAGGGGAAGTCTGCGCAACGAGCGCAGACTCCCCTGCTTCCGCCCGGCACGACCGCCGGGGCTTCTGTGAAGAAGCCGGATACTTCCGCTTTCGTCACAGAAGTCCCGGCGAGCGTGCCGGGCGGCAGCAGGGGAGTCTGCGCTCGTCGCGCAGACATCCTCTGCTGCCCCACTAGCCACCAGGAAGAATCGGGCAGCTGGGGGATGTCTGCACTATACGTGCAGATATCCTCCATGCTGCCCGACACGGCAGACTATTATGACGGACAGCTGTCCGTCATAATAGACGAAGGGGTCGGGCAGCATGGAGGATGTCTGCAAGTATCGTGCAGACATCCCCCGGCTGCCCCCACTAGCCACCAGGGATCAAGGTAAGGGGAAGGGAGGGAGGGGGGGCAGAGAGACAGGGGGAGGGAGGGAGGGGGCAGAGAGACAGGGGGAAGGAGGGGGACAGAGAGACAGGGGGGAGGGAGGGGGGCAGAGACAGAGTCAAGGGGAGGGAGGGGGTTAAGAGACAGAGACAAGGGGAGGGAAGGGGTTAAGAGACAGACAAGGGGAGGGAAGGGGTTAAGAGACAGACAAGGGGAGGGAAGGGGTTAAGAGACAGAGACAAGGGGAGGGAAGGGGTTAAGAGACAGAGACAAGGGGAGTGAGGGGGTTAAGAGACAGGCAAGGGGAGGGGGGAGAGAGAGAAAAATGGGGGCAAGGGAAAGAGAAAGGCAGCATTGGCACATAAAAATAAATAAAAACTAGAAATAAATTTTTTTATATCATAATTTTTTATTAAAAAAGCAATTTACATGTGAATACATACAAGTTTAACTTTTTTCCTATAGGGTAGTCTTATATTCAGGCTTTTAGTTTTTTTCCTAAAGGAATATCCAAAGTTTGGGGGGTCGTCTTATAATCAGGGTCGTCTTATAATCGAGCAAATACGGTATTTCTCCCTAACTGTAAATACAAATATTTAATCTGTCCAATTACACATATTCATTTCTGAACATGTGGCACACTTCAGAAAACACATGGATGCCCCTATTACAGTTAAACAAAAACTTGTGCCATGTTCACAAAGAAATATACAACTTATGGAGAGAGTACATTTTAAGAAAATTGCATTTGCGTTAATTGCACATTTGTTAATTCGTTCAGATTTACATTGGGACGAATGGAGAAAGAGGTGATTTTCTTCTGAAAAATGAATTTGTCCAAAAACAAATGCCCAAGTCTAATATTTATGTTAACAATTTAAATTTTAATGATCTTTACGAAGTGCTTTAGACATAAAAACAACCTTTTATCCTATTCTTTACTGCATTTACCGATTATTTTGCAATTACATCAAATATTGCCAGTTTAGGAAATAAAGAGTAGATTTACTTGGTCTGCTATACAGTATGCTTTTTTTCTCTTTAATAAGACCTACCCTCAGCATGGTGGCGCTAACCTACTTGACTTTATATATACAATATATATAGAAACATTTAAATACATAAAGGGAATAAACACAGTAAAGGAAGAGAGTATATTTAAAAGGAGAAAAACTACCATAACTAGAGTACATAGTCTTAAATTAGAGGGGCAACGATTTAAAAGTAATATCAGGAAGTATTACTTTACTGAGAGGATAGTGGATGTATGGAATAGCCTTGCAGCAGAAGTGGTAGAGGTAAATACAGTCAATGATTTTAAGCATGCGTGGGATAGACACAAGGCTATCCTAGCTATAAGACCGGGAACGGGGGACTAATAAAAGTATTAAAAAAAATTGGGCAGACTAGATGGACCGAATGGTTCTTATCTGCCGACACATTCTATGTTTCTATATGATATAGTTTTCCAGTTCAGGCTAGTGTGTGTTAAGTCACCAGTTCACAAGCAAATCTGCCTGTTTCATTCAGAGATGTAGATATGAGGAAAAACTGCATCCTCACCTGAATAATATCACCATTTTACCTTCCCTACAGGGAGTGGCTGATGAACCTGCTGAGGTAAGGTACCAAGATCACCTTCTTCCAGTAGTTTAAGAGCCTGATCTCTACGTCAGTTGCCTGTTTGAATAAATTCCCATAACATGATGTAGAATTGTTTCCAATATCACTATTAAAAGCCCTCCATCATTGTCTATTAATAAGAAGATGTCTCCAGCAATATATATATGTCAAATAAAACTAATCTTAGAATCCCAGGCATCCATTAATGTATAGGTACCATACAGGCAGGAATATAAAGTTCTGATAAAGTATAATGTACAGAACCCACCACTTTGTCAAAGGAGTGAACCCAGCATATACTTGAGTGCTACAAAAACACTGCCACAGTGCAATCCCAGGATGATGAGTGTCATTCTGACCTGACACGAACACTTGATGATTGGCAAAATTCAGGAATTATTGTGAAAGTTAAAATATAGAATCTGTCATAGTCTTCCAATATGCTTACCATGTGCCTAATAGAATTTTCATTGATTTGGTTGTCAAAATAACAGAATCGTATGAATTATACATTGTAAATGTTTTAGCGCTATATGTTGACATCTTCCTAGAATGTGCTATTTGTTTCACCTTCCTCAACAAAATATATCTTAAAGGACAATTGCTAGCAAAAAAATAAAACCTTTTGTTTATTTGAAAGATTGCATGTAGTGTATACATTTTAACTAGAAATGCTTTAACCACTTCACGACAAAGGACGTGTCAGGCACGTCCTGCCGGGAACTCCGTTCCCGACAATGAACGTGCCTGGCACGTCCTGGGGTGAATCAAGTGGTCACGAAAACCGCTTTAATGGTGCTGGTCTATTGCCTCGATGTCGAGGCAATAGCCAGCACCGAAATTTATTTTCTGGGGCCCCCACGATCGCCCCACGGAGCGATCGTGGGAGCCATTCTGACGGAGCAGCATGCTCCGTCAATATGGCTATGCCCTCTGGGGGTCTGAGCTTCGGAAGTGAAAGTAACTTCACTTCAGTCGCTCTGAATATGCTACTTGACTGCCCCTAGTGGTAGTTAAGTAACATAGCAATGTAAAAATATAAAATTAAATATTTAATTAAATAAAAACTGGTTATATAGTTAAATTAGCCTATAGGGTTAAAATGAAATAATTTTTAGCATAAGGGATAGGGTTAAAATTAAATTTAAATTAAAATATATTAAGGGATAGCATAAGGGTTAGAGTTGGGGTTACATTTAGTGTTAAGGTTACATTTTGGGTTTGGGTTGGGGTCAAAAGGTCAATACAGGAAAAAAACAAAAAACACTATTTTTGGTTTTTGCCCCATAACTCGCAAAAAATACCGAACAATATGGAAACATGCATATTTCTGAACACCATTTAGAAACTATTTAGACGGGGTCTTTTTTAATGATTGTATTTGTCTAAATTATATTTTAGGTCAAAGTTAGAAAAAGTGGGTTTTTTGAAATTTTTCATCATATTTAATGATTTTTTTTGTAGTAAATTATAGGATATGATGAACATAATGGTATCTAATGAACGATATGACGATAAAAACAACATATAATTTGTGTGGGTACAGTATGTGAGAAAGAAGAAAATTGCAGCTAAACACAAACACCCCAGAAATGTCAAAACAGCCATTGTCACCAAGGGAAAGTCAAGGTGAAAATGTCTTGTGACTAAGGGGTTAATAAAATAAAACAAATAAAGTACATTATTGAACCCTGCCTACTTGTATAGGTCTATCAGGGGCAGACATTTTGGAACAGAAGAGGTCAGATATTCCTTTATCTGATTCATCTGATCCAAGATTCTAAACAACAGGTTTGCACCGTGATAGAGCTATACAAACCTACAGAGCTCGATAACGTATTTTATTGGTATTTTTTTCATTAAACCTGTTCTTATTTACACTTGATTTGATCTTTCTGTTAAACATAATATCATTTGTTTTCCATTAATGTGTTACATTTGCAATTCAGCTTTTTATTTTGACAAACCTTGGGTATATATATATATATAATTGATAAATCCTACATTTGTGTTTTTGTTGGATTATAACTTCTAAACCAGAATTCAAATCATGGTCAGAGAACCAAAAATGTGAAACTGAAAACTGACTTCCCCCAGGAAACATAGGTAAGTTCAGTAATGTATATGCTTCAACTTTTCAAAATGTGTTTTTACACAATTGTGTGACATGTTATACACGTTTTTAAAATGTAGAAATGTTTCAGCAGCTAATATCAATGTCCTTTTAACTGGAACATCAATAAATACATTTCTCACTATAAATAGGTATTTTATTTTCCACATTTCTAAAGGGATGTGTCAATTGTTAAGTAATTGTGCTTCACCACAAAATAAATAAATACAATTCTTTGAAAAAGAATTTACTAGACACGGCACATGAATGCTTATTTGTCACAGTAGGAAAGTTGTAATGACATAGTTGGATAAAACAGAAAATTGTACACTTACTGTTAGTAGCAAAGGAAGGGCAATATCAATCAATATCAAAGCCATTTAGAAAGCAGCTGTAGAAGAGAGATGCATCTTAATGTAGAGTTTATTATCTCTTTAGTTAGTACATTATACCACAAAGTTGTTTAAAATTACTTCTTTCTGAAGCTCATTAAGCATTCAGCAAAATATTATACACAGCTTAGGATACTCCATTTTAAAGGACTGCCTTCTTTTATCTAATACTCATATTATCTCATATCTTTGAAATGCAGAACAACCCTCAGAAATAGATTGTTATAAATTATATTATGTGTGTTATTGAATGAAGTCCCTAGGTGTCAATAAATTATTAGTATGTGACTGCTGCTGTTTGTTTACAGAAAATCCTGCATGTTGATTGTAGTGCTTGTATTGTAAGCAAACCATTTCAGTAATGACTTCAACTGTGAAGGCAAGGTAGGAAAAGTTATATATGCATAAACCAAAAATGTACTGACTTGAGGAATTCAGTAAAGAATTACCATTATTTTTACAGCAAGTAGTAGTGTTAGTGTCAGCAGTTTGCAGTACATTTTTTTAACATTCGCCACAACACTTAAGATGATTAGTCATCTGATCCTTGTGGACAAGTAAACCATATTATCCACTAATATTGATGCTTAGAATCATAAGAAAGTGTTATGTTTCATCATTAAAGTACTTTTTTTCTTGACTTTGAATATATGTATTTGTCAATACGTTTGAATTCGTTTTTTAACAGACTGTCTGGAAAATGAAAAAGCAGTCTGCAGGTATACAGTACACTGGGTATTTTCAGCTAAATCCTGCTATTGTCCCAAAGTGGGATTTTCCAGAAATAGAAAAAGAAGTGAGAGACCTCAAAACATTGATACCCATAAAGTACAAAGTACTAAATATATTGTTTTACAAAGACAAAGGTGTCCAGGAGATCATTTTACTTTTAGATGCTCTATGTTGATGGCTCTGGCTAATTTATTGTATGTTAATGGCAGTGACAGTTCAAAGAGTGTATGAAACAGATACACTGTGCAAGAGTAGGGTAAGAATAGGGTAAGAATAGACATGAGGATCTGCTCAATATAGTGGTATATATATATATAATTAGTGTTATCCCTTACCACTCTTCAGTATGGGGCAATGAAGGTATATGCCTTACTGTAAGGTCCTGGTATGCCACACATTGTTCCTTCTGGCATGGTTGCACTGACATTCAACAGGTGAGCACTCAGCATGAAGTCTATGCATATGTAGTTAGGCATGGCCTTTATTACTCAGAAGTCCCACACCAGGATCATGAAAGAGCATGGAAGTGCTATTCCTCCTAGGTGTTAATGGGACAACTACGATTCACTGACTACTACAGATTAACGGTTACCATCATGAACTATTTATAGACACCTCCTATATTTATATCACTTCCTGAGATCTGTATGCATGTCCAGAACAAACCTATGTCATTGGGCAACTTGTTCAGTGGAAAACTCAGGTACACATTTTAAGAAACGTAATCCAACAGTGTTAGGTCCTACTGGAAATGTAACTCCGAACATGGGGATTACTATAACCTGTCCCTATCCACTGTACTTTCATGAACCATCATATAATTCCCAAGTAAAAGGAAAACCATTCCTCTTCATTACTTACCTTGCCTTGTGTTTTGACCTTTAGCCTGATTCCTCATTCCTGAACTTTTGCTGCTAACCCTGACCTCTGCTTCCAGTTTTGACTAGGTTTTTGCCTTGCCCTTTTGTATCTCACCTTGACTTTGCTGTCCTCGTGCACCCATTTACTGTCACCACAGTTGTTCTCACCTCCAACTGCTTTGGGACAGTTTCTCCATTTGCACATGTGTACGGCTATACCTCCTGCTTCTAGACTCCATCATTCGGAGATCCTGTATTTAAAAGCATTATATTAACCAGTCTTTGCTACACACCAGTACTGCAACAGTAGTTTAACCTGATCATCTAGTATCCTGCGTGTAGCTTGTTCTCAGTTAGTATACTCTTCAGCTGCTGATGCTATGTTGACTGAGCTGCTTGGCATTTTGATTGGACCCTGACCATGGCTTGTTAATAATTTACGTGTGCATGTGAAGCTGACATAAACTTGTTACTCGTTTAGTTGTTTATTTATGCTGAATCTATTTTATTTTATATACTTGGCTGTGTATTATTGATATATTTAGCCATTTGGTTCAGATTTCAAATACTTATTTTTTAGGCCTCATTAATATTATCAATATTAACAAATGATTTTAAATACTGCTATTGATAATCCATTAGAATTGTTTTCGTTATGGTGATTTTAAATTATTTAAAAAGACTTGGGTATAATATAAGTTTATGTTCCTCATCTGAACATGTTTGGAAGAGCATAGGGGGAAAAAAAGTGTTTCAGTCAAAAAAAGGAAAAACTGCACCAGTGAAGAATTACATTTTATTTTACAAACCTAATACTAGATTTAAAAACAGAAATCCAGATGGCAGCAAATTTCAAGCTGGCAATGCCAGCAGCGGTTACAGTATTACTGTAAACGGAATTAGTATTGCTTGGCATTATTCAGTCTGCATTTTGAAACAGTTTTCTTGAAACATGCGAAATATCTTTTAGTGGTGGGTGAGCATATGTAAATATTATTATTTCAAATACATAATGCTTAACAATATTGAAATTATATTTGAAATTGATAGACTAAAAGAATAATACATTTGTAATTCCTTCCATACTCTATGCTTTATACTCCATGTCAAAATCAATAATTACATCCACTATGACCTTATTTCTTGCCTCAAAATCTGTATTTACAACTCCTAAATTGTTTTAATAATGCAATATAAATCATAGTTTATCACATCAATATTAATGTTAGATTTTAGACATTCTTGAAACAAAACATATGTACTTGACCTGTGTGTGGACAGTTTGCACTTTTTTCTACTGTTTATTTATATATCCCCTTGTATTAGCATGAGAATTTGTTCAGTATGACCATCTTTTTCAGTTGTCCTCAGTTTAATTTCATTATCTCTCTCTCTCTTCTTTCCTTTTTTTGTTCTCTTTTACACATCGGTATCTCCCGACACTGAATGCAGCCGAAATGCACCAAAACAAAGTGGTAGATTTGGTCATGCCCAAAGACTTCTATGGGGAGGGCTTCAGCTTATTTTGGGGACATTTCTGGATGATCTCGGCTATTGCAAAAAGAAAAATCGTCAAAAAACAGGAGGAACTTCTCCCCCTTCCCCAGCCTTTCAGGATTTCCCCAGTAATGCTTCACCAACAAGTGACAGGACACCCCCCTGTCATCTGAAGAAAGCTTGCATATGCCAGACATGCATGTAACTCGAGGCTGGGTATGCCACTTACCCCATGGTCGTGCCACCGGAAGGATTCAGGGCCTGAGGCCGCCGCATGGAAAAAGGACCCTCGGCACCTGGCAAGAGTGGGCCTCTAGGCCTGATATAAATGCATACTTATTAAGTAAATGAACTTAAATTATTTTTTTATTCTTAAAAATGCTTAAATTAATGTACATATTATAATATATAACATTATTATATTATAAGTGAATATACATACATTTTTGTCTTTAAAATATGTTTAACTTGATTCTTTTACACAGCTAAAATCTGAAGAATTGAAATGGACGAATGTTATCTATGTCAAAGCAATACGGACCATGTTCAAGAGTTAACAAGCATATTGGGTAGCCGAAAAACTATGATTTTCATTGCTTTAATGTCTTCATACACATTTTGTAGATCTGTGACATTCAGCTAGGTTGCTGATCAGAATCCATTTAAATAAACGCATATTTTATTTTATTTTTCACAGATTAACTGCATTTTTGTAAATTGATGTTATCATGTGTTTTGTATGAATATCTCAGATGTCACATGTTTTATATGGCTTGAGAAAGACCTCTAGTGGGTCAGAATGTCCCTACTATGGGATTAAACAACTCACTATTCAGTGCTAAGCATATCTTTCTTTATTCAGTTTCATTATAGTGGTGTTCGTAGACTGTGGACATCCCAATTCAGGGATATCATTCTATATCCCATAAAGGTAATTTCCACAGAGTGGTGGTGGAGTACTACAATATATGGAAATAATCTTTATGAGTTCTCTAATACACCTGGAATGTGCTTTGCAACAATTATAACCATGGATATGTTAGTATCCATTGGTTATTTGGGTGGTTTGTATAAAAACAAAATTACATTGCTAATACTTATGAGTTACTGGGCACTCTTACAGAAAATATTAAGCAGTAAAAGACATGGTGAACTGGTGTCATGGAAAAACACGGCTACATTCACTTGACTTAAACTAGGTTCCTCAGATCAATTCTGCAAGAGAGAATTCTGGGGCCTACACACCACATAACAGCCTGCTTGGAGTAGCCTTGAGGCTTGGGCTGATATATATTTCCAGTGGCTCTACATTTTAATGAATAAACAGAACCCTCTCAACTCTCCCTGGCTTTGCCCTCTATGCTATTTCTCTGCCTGTAGCCAGTCTACTTTTCAGTACACTTATGGGTTGCTCTAGCCCATGTGCTTGGAGCCTGGGAGACCTTGGTGAACAAAGCAAAATCTCCATTTGTATAAATAACTATAAGTGAGTTTGTTTGATTAGAACACACAAATATCCTTACCACTTACTGACCATTATACCCCCTTTATTATAATGCTGCCTAGGTATCATTAGCTCCTGGCAACTATCATTATTTATCCTTTACTTTATTGGCTATTAACTCTTCTGTCTGTCTTCCACCTTTTTTTTTCCGGCTTCCCTTTATTTTTAATCTTTTCAATGCCAGCAGTGTTCATTACACATCCTCTGGGAATCGGGGTTGGTCTTAGAACTAGGTAACAATAGAAAATGTAGCAGGTCACCACAGTGATCAAATGCAGTTTGGTGCTTGACCAAGACTCTCACCCTGATCCTCTATACAAATAAGATGCTCAGTAACCATCACACTGTGAATAAAGTGAATCTATTCCAGAAACAACCGTGCAACATTTCAACTGAGAATGAGGTCTTTATTGAGCTTGAAATGTTGCACTGTTTCTACTAGAATAATTCCACTTTATTCTCTGTGTGCTGGTTCCTGAGCATGTCTTATAATTAGGGTCATTAGAAGATTCAAGCAAATATTGTATTATTTACATTGTAGTATAACTGTACTCTATTATTTACATCATGGATTAATTGATATATATTTACAATATTGTTAGCTATGGTCTGCATATTTTGGGTATCTGTATATCTTTTAGCTTTATCTTTAGTGATAATTATAATGTCATCTTGTATCTTTTGCATGCTTACATACAAATGAATTTGTATATGAGTATACTGTTGCTTGAGATAGTACATTTCACAAAACTGTTAGTGGAAATAAATGATTTCTGAATTATTACTCAAAAATACATTTTTTAAAAATTGCTACAATGTATATAAATGCTACCATTTATATACCACAGTAAAAAGTTGCCTTCTTTTGATATTCTCTCTTGCAAATTTTCTGACATGTTACCTTGGATCAAATAAGGGTCTACTCTATATGTGCCGGACTTTGACCCCAAACTGAAACCTCAGATGTCTGGACTGATTGGGGACACATAAGGAACCTAACTGCGAGCTACCCAGTATACACCAATGTTCCCCCCAAACAGGTCCACAATTCGGACATCAAAGGCGATTCCACGCTGAGACCACCTGGTATATACCTGAACCAAAATGGTACCTCTGTCATCCCCATTACCTTCTATGATGATGATTGAGACTCCTTTCTGGAGGAATTATATTCTGAAAATATCATAAGTCCTCCCCACCCAAACAAAATGTTTAAAAAAAAAAAAAGAAATAGCCAGGGCGAGTAGACCGGCTTTCAGCTCTAGTCAATTAAATTTTAGACCAGCTCTCTGCCTCATTGCCCTTATCCCCCAAATGTGTATTAGGTTGGAGTTTAGAGTAAATTAAAATAAGTAGTAGTGGTATTAGTAGTGAATGTTCCTTTCATAATTACTTTTTAACATGCCATGTGTACCTTAAAATCAGTTATAATTTAAGGTCAGAATTTGCATCTTACACTTCATATCATTATTTTAGACGTCATGCATTTATATGTTTTATTGGGATGTGTTTTTATGTTTAGCTATACTTAAAGTCTAAGATAATAAAAGGTAAGTGTTAATTAATTTTGCATGCCAAAGAACTCCACATCACCTCCCATTCAGTGTTAATTAAGGAGCTTGTATTCTGTTTTCTATTGCGCAAATTGCTTATTTAAATGACTGAACAAAGGTTTTGAGGTAACTGCCAGTTGTAGCCCACCTAGATGAAAACAAGCATTCATTTGTCTCTGTTCTGACCAATAAAAATGCATTTGTTTGGCTCACATTCAACCAATTCAGCAAACCCCAAATCTCTGTGTGTGGCTCCTGAAATTACCAAGAAGGGTTCAGTAAAGGAATCTACTGACCAATTCTAGGAGCCATCAGCATAGAAACAGAAAGTTCATTCTGGATTTTTTTGTTAAAGGTGTTGTATATGCAGAGCTGTATTTAGCTTGAGGTAGACAAGGCAAGTGCCGCCATTCAGCCTGGCAGGTGGGGCTAAAAAACACTAGCCCTTTGAAAAAAAAAAGGCTTGACGGCACTGGCTGGGGAGATCAAAAGCTCTCCCCTCATCAGTCCCCTGCCAGTGAGCAGGCAGCATGGTGCACAGACAATCTACCATGCTGCCTGTCATTCTCCCTGGCACGAGGGTCACAAGACTAGCTGGCACTCAGCCTTCAGAGCACGCAAGGAGCATGAAAGGCAGCATAGTAGGTTGTCTGTGTGTCTGGGAAATACCATGCTGCCTCACACTAGACCAGGGAGCTGTGGGTGGTGGCTGGGGTAAGTCTTGGGTCTGCGATGCGCATGATGAGGCATGTCCTTGGGTGCTGAGACATGAAATGGGTGTGCATTGTGGGTGATGGATCATGTAATGGGTGTGCAGTGTGGGTCTTGAGGCATATCCTGGTCTGATGGGACATGTATTGAGTGAGCAATTAGAGTGCTGGGGCATGTAATGGGTGAGCAATGTGGATGATGGGGTATGTCCTGGGGTGATGGGGCATGTAATGGGTGTGCAATGTGAGTGATGGAGCATGTCCAGGGTTGATGTGGCATGTAATGGGTGTGCAATGTTGGTTATGGGGAATGTTCTGGGTTGATGTGGCATGTAATGGGTGTGCAATTTTGGTCATGGGGCTTATCCTGGGCTGATGGGAAATGTAATGAGTGTGCAATGTGGTTGCTGAGGCATGTAAGGAGTGTGCAATGTTGGTGCTGAGGTATGTAAGGAGAGTGAAATATGGATGATGGGGCATGCCTTGGTGTGATGGAGCATGTGATGGTTATTGGCCTAAGTCATGGGGCATATCCTTGGCTGATGAGACATGTAATGAGTGTGCAATGTGAGTACTGGGGCATGTAATGGGTGTGCAATACAGGTGATGGGGCATGTCCTGGGGTGATGCGAGTGATTGGGCATGTAATGACTGTGCAATGCGGGTGATGGGGCATGTGATGCGGCATGTAATGGGCATGTAATGGGTGTGCAATGTGGTTGGTGGGAAATGTCCTAGGGTGAGGGGGCATGTAATGGCTGTGCAATGTGGGACATGGAGCATATCCTTGGCTGATGGAATATGTAATGAGTGTGTAATGTGGGTGCTGTTGCATGTAAGGGGTGTGCAATGTGTGTGATGGGGCATGGCCTGGGGTGATGGGGTATGTAATGAGAGGTAGCCTCAAATGTCCTGTTATATCCTTTGGGAGGATTCGGACATTGAAAAAATAAATGTAAACTACTATTTTTTATTTTTCATTTTATTATGACAAATTACTAATTTTAATCCTTTATTCAACAAATTTTCTGAATTTTGGATCTATTCTCAGATCTGGTCTGAAATTGACCATATAGAAAAGACCATATAGAATCAACCTCAATATCTAAAGGTAGCCAAATGTTGATAGACAATTCACCTAACCACTTCAAGTGAATTGTCCCTCAAGGGACAAGTACAGCAAACAAAAATACAGCATTATGATTCACACAGACAAGTTAGATTTTGTTTGTAAAACATTTTTTTTTGTGAGAAAACAGGTTTGTTTTTGTCTAGTTTTTTATTTGATTTTCTCTGATTCTCTGGTGTTTTCTGTATTATTTTAATCTGTTTCACAGTCTCACAGATTTCAGGTGTATCAGTGTATACATGGAAAGTGGTGAGGGGAAGGCGCTTGGGACCCTGTATCCTGCATAACCTCTACCAAGTCACCTGTTACCATTTATCAGGTTTGCAACCTGAAAAAAAAAGACCTAAGATTTGTAAGGGGTGGCCAAAAGAACAAAGGACACACTGCAGTGGGAGTTGGACAACCAACACACAAAACTGGAGAAAACAGTACAGAGAAGAAATGAATGAACCCTCGCGATAGGATGACCTAAAGCACCAACACAAAATGAGGTGTATAAAAGGAAAAAAATACATACTTACAGAAAAGGATGATACAAAAAGTGAATAAATAAATTAATTATGATGTGAAGTGTCTGAAAACATAAAAATCTTATAGAATAATAAGCAGATAAATAGTGGAAAAAAAAGATGTAAAAATGCAGCAAGATAAATGGTAAAAAAGAAAGCTTGTAAAGAATGTAACTCGTTTGTGAGTAGCATTTTTTACACCTTTTTTTCAACATTTATCTACTTACTACACTATAAGATTGTTTATCTTTTCAGACGATTCACATCACAAGTAAGTTATTTATTCACTTTTCCTATCACCCTTTTCTGGAAGTATATATAGTTTTTCTTTTATACACATCATTTTGTATTGGTGTTATAGGTCATCATTTCATCCTTTGCGCAGGGGTTTATTCATTGCAACATGTAAATGCCAAATTGCAGACATTGAAGATGAGAATAGAGGATGAATTGCTGAGGGCAGGTTGTGAGCAGGACAGATCAGTGCAAAGCCGAGCAGTGAAAGCGAGCAGTAATTTTGAAAAAAATGCTCAAACCTATGCAATTATTTATTTATAGTAGTTTATTACTGTGAAGTAGACAGGGAATTGGCTTCATGTCAAGCTAGTGCTCAGACTGAACTAAGTTTTTGTTTGTAATTTATTTTCATGTTTTGCTTTGGAAACAAAACTGCCTGCTTATTAAGATTGATGCAATATCCAAAATAAACCTGCACAAACATTTAAGAACTCTGGTCTGTGTGGTACCCAAGTGGACCATCCAGGAGCAGTATCTACATAGTATCATAAGCATCTGTGACAAGAAAGAAATACGGAGGAAACATCAATGGGGGAAAACTAGTGTTACCTTTGTAAGAGAAGAATACTAATATAATAACAACTACACATGAACTAAACATAAGGTAGTTTTCATGAAAGCAGTTTGTTACAAGTTGTGGCTTACAGACACGTTATGATGACAGCAAAGCAGGATAGAAAACCTTGGCATGTGTATGCCAGCAAAATATAAGGCTACACTAATGGAGAATAATGAGTAAATATTGACACTGACATTGAGTTTGACAATCCCTTTGTTCTAAATGTCCAATTGTGCTGTCATGTGTCATTTTCAAAACTATCATTAGGATGAAATGTTAACAACAGTCAACTATAAATATTTATATTCCCAAAATAAACTGCAAACTTCAGGATATTACTTAGACCTATGATATTTCTAGACTACTGGAAAGCAAACTATACTGGAATGTATAGTAAAGAAGGTGACCATTATGGTAAACAATGAAAATCACATGGTATGTAGTGAGAGAATACTATTTCACGTATAGATATAATGCTTGTATAATTACTTGGTGACAATAAAAATAGAAAAATTAGCTACATATAAGATACACCCACAATGCTAGGACTTTGCAATGCTATAGTCTTCTTCTAAAGACACATTAAAAAATAAATGAACAGCGCTCCTATTAAAAACTACCAAAACATGCACCTAGTCTCAACTGAGTATACACTATAAAGTACTTTCATAGAGATACAAAAACACAGTGGACTATATAGAATATATTAGTAAAGTAAGAGTGATACAGGAGATAATGCATAACCGTAAAAAAAAAAATCTGAGAATCCGATTTACAGATTTTTTGCTGAAACACTAAAATCTGGACCTCTTAGTTTCATAAAGGAGACCTGATCCTAGTATCATAGCATATCCGTTGATCCAAGTATCAACAAGGAGACCAGATTAAGTTCTGGAAGTTTCAAAGACAGAGACACTAGTGGAAGGGGAAACTAATGATGTTTGGAATCATTAGATTCATCCTATATTATTATGTTTGGGTTATTCCAGCCACAATCATTTGTGAGCGGGTTTCTTATTTTTCCTATATTTCTAATTTTATTAATTATTACAGATTGATTTAAAGATGCCTTATGAAATTTTTAAAACAACAAATACCTAGTGCATGGTATCAAGGAGCACTTGCTGTTTGGCACAAGGAGGGCATTGATAAAGTTTTTATGTGAGTTATAGAAAATCTAGTACACTAACTTTCAGCATATGAGGCTTACGTTGTGTCATATAATGCACATATTGATTATTGCTTGCTGATGGTGGACCATTTGTTGAATCAGGCTGCTGAACGCAATCTATAGTTAACATAAAAGTATTTTAACAGTTACAGACACATAGATGACTGTTTCTCATGTCTGGTAAAGAGTTGAGATACTTAAACTGCATTAACTGATATTTACAGTGTTGGAATAAGTGCTTTTTTCCATTCCACTTGCTACTATGAGTACTTTGTGAGCACCTTTTGAATTAAAAGCATATGTACTAGAACAAAACTAAATGGATGTTATATTGTTATTCAGAAAAAAATATATGAAAAAAAACAAATACAAGTTTTATAAAAAAAAAAAAATATATATATGTTTTTAAAGTAGTCATAGAGACAACAAACATATGGGTTCAATTCCCGCTGGTCAAGCAAGGAGCAATTATACTCTCACCAACTCCTGACATTCATCTCATATTCACTCTGTGTATATTATTCCACACTGCACTTCATGAATCTGAATTCTACCACACCGAATGGAGGCGAAAAATTACAAATGACAGCAATTGCAGTCGAATGATAATCAAAGGACAACCAAATGGTAAATAAGTGAATAGAGTTAATTGAATTGAATGTGTAGTGAATCAGCTGTTTTTCTAATCATAATGTTGTGTAAAATGTGAAATATATGATAGCTAAAGCCAATAACACTGCACAATAGCCTTAAATGATCAGCTCACATGCAGATGGCTACCAATCTCTACTCAGGGTAATTGCAAGCTGTGCTCTGCTGCTGCTCTTAAAAGCATTTGTTCATCTTACTGGGATGGAGAAAACTAATGGTTATAGGCAAGAGGGCAAAGGGTCCACTGGGACCAAAGTGGCACATCATGTGATTAAGGAAGGAGCAGTCATGATTATAAAAGTCACCTTAGCCTTGTTTAACAAATAAAATCATAATCAAAACGTATTTATTTTACAATACTTACCTTAATAATGGTGCTCCATTAAAAATGTTTCCTGAGATTTGCTGCTCCTGATAAATATCTCAGATACATATAATTCTCCTAATCTATTCATTTGTTTTCAATTGTGCTAACACAATGTATAGATCATCTGTGACATTGTTTTTATTCTCTGCATTCATTATGTGAATGCAGTGATTTTAACCATGAGCTATGTATACTATATCTTTATACAGTTTTATTTATTTAAAAAAAAAAAAAAATCAATAGAGATGTCTATTGAGGAGCAATAAATCCTTAGGTGTTTGGTGTGTCAAATGTCTCTTGTATTAAAGCCATGTTAAATGGATTTGGGGGGAATATTTACTCAAATTACCTTGACTTGTTTTAGCTGAGTGTGAATGTGTTATTCATCTCAGTTAATCAAACATATAGCCAAATGTTGTGCAGTGAACATCAAAATGGAAGCTTGCTTTGTCATTTGGCCAATCTGCACTGCCAGTCATAGTGAATCCCTCCCCTGCCCCCTCATATGTGTGGCAATTTTGGACTAATGTCCTAATTAGTGAATTCAGGCTGAATGATTCCTTGACTGTATTACCTGTACCACCAGTTACTATTATTCCCATGAGAGATAGGAGGTCCTCCCACTCATCTTTCTAATTCTGCCAAGATGCCAGATTCCCTTAAAGAGGTGAAATACATAAGTATGGATGGGTACTAGTGTAAATCAAGTTAAGGATGAAATTTAGATACTGACAGTCCACTTTAAGGCAAATTTTTCAGGACACATAATACCTGAAGAACTGGTTTGCTGCTTAAACTATGTAAAATAAACATTCAAACAGAACATCTGAGAAAATTAGTATCTTGCTCACACAAATAGCATCAGCCAGGTTATATGCAAATACTTTAATATTTATGCCTGTAAGATCCTTTTACATATTTCTTACAGTGAAGCACTTTCAGAAGTGTCAATGTGTACTTTAATAAGTAATGCCAAGAATGTGTCTGGATAATACTAAATTGATGCCATTACTATTACAGCAAAATAGCACCAATGGCTACTTAATCCCTTTTACACTCATGCTGAGTCTATGCATGCACTTCTGTGTAAAATGGGATTATTTTAGGGGAACATAATTGTAGGCCACGTATTATTTCATTAAAACACACATTTTCATTGGGATAAAATAATTTCAACTTAGAGTAAAAAAACAAATAAAAATATGAAATATAATGCATTTTATCGTAGACTAGGAGCCAGTGGGTCAGGTGTGGTCTTCGTGAGTTTCTGTATAGTCCCTATTCTGGCTAAAAAAAAAGACTTCCAACTTTGTAAGAGCAAAATGTTGCTCTTACAATTAATATGTATTAATCCAGTGAATGAACAAAAACCACAGAAGTTCTCACATAGTGATTATTGTAAAATGTCATATAGATACGCACATGTGTAGTGTCTCATGTGTAAAGACTTAGATAATTACACCCTTTTATGCAAGATCACAAATGTAAAAACATTTTTTTAGTATTGATGGTGTTTATTCAGTCACCAATGAATTGTGGTAACCTTGCAACCCGACTCATACTAAAACAACCAAGACAATTAACTTGCAGGGGGCTATTCACTAAAAGGTGAGTTGAGGTGTATTGCAGCAGAGTTGAGGTGAGATGAACATTTCATCTCACCAGTTTAGCAATACACTGTGCAGGTACAAACCTGGCAAGTTTGCTTAGCAGAGAAAAATGGAAAACTTTCTATGTTTGTCACTGCACAGTTTATAATTAAATTTACCTGCAACTCACCTTTCACTGGATAGCTCCATCAGTCTTGTTTTCTTTTACAGTTCGACCCTACATAACATAAAACTCCCAAGTAAAATTATTTTGTTGTAGAAGTAATTAATTATTCTGCAAATTATCCCAAAAATACTTCAGTACCGGCCTGCTGTTTCTAAGAAATGCAAAAATAGTGGAAATGTTTAACATCATATTTGTTGCTTTATATTAAATCTACACTACAGAAATAATTATCATATTCATATTAATTTGTCATATACACAAAAGTAGATGCTTAATTTAAAGTAATTTACATTAGAAGCTTCAACGATGAACAGGTATAATTAATTAGTGATCCAAGTTAAACACAAGAGTACACATGTTCAAACCTACTGTTTGCCAAGATCATGCTTTACAGTTTATACTGGAAATATCATATAAACCTTCACATATTTTTATGAAAATTCTTTGGTGTTCCGCTCAATTTTTAAAAAGGCAAAGATGCACCTATCTCTAAGCAGGATGTTGAGACACATAGACCGACAATCTTCATGGCAGAGGCGTTGCTAGGTTTCCAAAAGATCTGGGGCTATAGCCCATGAGACTTTTTTAGTTTTTTAAATGGAACCATACGGGCACTTACCAATATATGCTCACCGCTCTGAGCTTCATGCCAGTTTTGTAATTTAGGAGCCTTCACAGGGCCGGTCCTTTAATGGGGCAGCTGCCGCAGGCAGCACCCTGGCAGGGGCGGCACTTTGCTGCTCTATGCAGCAGTCTTTTTTTTTTCTTGTGTCCAGGGGAGCTTGATTCAAGGATCTCAGCCAATCAGGTGAGACTTCTTAACTCTCCTGATCGGCTGAGAGTTCCGAAGCCTCCCATGATTAACTAAGACCTCCTTCACACTGAGCTCAAAGCAAAGAGATGCCTGCAGCAGGTAAGTTAAAAACCTGACAGTGTGTGAATGAGTGTGTGTATGTCAGTGTGAGTATGTGCATGTCAGTGTGAGTGTGTGCATGTCAGTGTGAGTGTGTGCATGTCAGTGAGAGTGAGAGTGTGTGCATGTCAGTATGAGTGAGTGTGTGGATGTCAGTGTGAGTATGTGCATGTCAGTGTGAGTATGTGCATGTCAGTGAGAGTGTGTGCATGTCAGTGAGAGTGTGTGCATGTCAGTGTGAGTGAGAGTGTGTGTATGTCAGTGTGAGTGTGTGTATGTCAGTATGAGTGAGAGTGTGTGCATGTCAGTGTGAGTGTGTGCATGTCAGTGTGAGAGTGTGTGCATGTCAGTGTGAGCGAGAGTGTGTGTCAGTGTGAGCGAGAGTGTGTGTCAGTGTGAGCGAGAGTGTGTGCATGTCAGTGTGAGCGAGAGTGTGTGCATGTCAGTGTGAGCGAGAGTGTGTGTCAGTGTGAGCGAGAGTGTGTGTGTCAGTGTGAGCGAGAGTGTGTGTATGTCAGTGTGAGCAAGAGTGTGTGTATGTCAGTGTGAGCAAGAGTGTGTGTATGACAGGGTGAGCGAGAGTGTGTGTATGTCAGTGTGAGCGAGAGTGTGTGTATGTCAGTGTGAACGAGAGTGTGTGCATGTCAGAGTGAGAGAGAGTGTGTGCATGTCAGAGTGAGAGAGAGTGTGTGCATGTCAGTGTGAGCGACAGTGTGTGTATGTCAGTGTGAGCGACAGTGTGTGTATGTCAGTGTGAGCGACAGTGTGTGTATGTCAGTGTGAGCAACAGTGTGTGTATGTCAGTGTGAGCAACAGTGTGTGTATGTCAGTGTGAGTGTGTTGTGTGTGTATGTATGTAACTGGCTGTGTGTGTGTGTGTGTGTGTATATGTATGTAACTGGCTGTGTATGTGTTGTGTGTGTGTGTATCTTTGTAACTGTCTGTGTGTGCATGTAACTGGCTGTGTATGTGTTGTGTGTGTATGTATGTAACTGTCTGTGTGTGTTGTGTGTGTATGTAACTGGCTGTGTATGTGTTGTGTGTGTATGTAACTGGCTGTGTATGTGTTGTGTGTGTATGCATGTAACTGGCTGTGTATGTGTTGTATGTGAATATGTATGTAACTGGCTGTGCATGTGACGTGTGGGACACATTAAGGAATTATTTTTTTATTTAAAAAAAAAAGAAAACTTGCTGACTGGTGTGTGTGTGTGTAACTGGCTGTGTATGTGACTGACTGGATGTCTGTGAGGTGTGTGCATGTGATTGTCTCTGTGTATGTATGCTTTTCTGATGTGCCATTGTCTGGCTCCTAAATTTTTTTGCTAGCTCCTAAAACTAAATATAATTTGTCAAGCCCTGATATAAACATAAATCCTTCCTATGCTGTTTGGCAGTCCTGTAATTAAACATGTCACACATACACATAACACACATGTGTGACGTTATTTATTACAGGACTGCTAAACAGGATAGGAATGATTTATGAATATATATATATATATATATATATATAGTATAAATCATTATGCATATATAGCATAAATCACTTATTTACATCCACCTTTGTGTATTTAAGCTATATATTGTTGGTTTGAGATTCCTTATTACAGGACTGCCAAACAGCATAGGAAGGATTTATGTTATATATATATATATATATACACACATATGTAACATGAATCATTCCTATGCTGTTTGGCAGTCCTGTAATAAGGAACCTCAAACCAACAATATATAGCTTAAATACACAAAGGTGGATGTAAATAAGTGACCCCAACCTTCCCTTCTCTCCACCATACCCAGAGCTTACCTGAATGGGAATAGACCTGTTCTGCATCTCCCACAAGGTGACAGCCTGCAAGGATTCCTTCAGAGCTGCTTCACTGTCCCACGTGGAGCTTCCTTCACATCCCTGTCATGATGCTGTGTAAAAGCCCTGCACTGATAGGATGCTCAGTGATGTGTCAGCCAATCAGTGCAGGGCTTTCACACACAGTAATAATGCTGTGTAAAAGCCCTGCACTGATTGGCTGACACATCACTCAGCCTCCTATCAGTGTAGGGCTTTCACACACTGTCTGTGTGATGTCAGGGGGCGGAGCTACACGGAGCTGCAGAGACTCGGGGCTTTGATCATTACATTCGGGGCTTCAGCCCCCTTAGCCCACCCCTAGCGACGCCTCTGCTTCATGGTAATAAGAGATATGCTCTAAAATGAGGACATAGCATAATATGTCCCTGCCATTAAGAGCTAATAATCTGAAACATAATTTAATATGTTATCGTAGGAATGCAGACTACCACAATCATGGTACATTATATAATTACTGCTAGACTTTCACTGGATTTAAGTAAGATATGTATTTCCTATGCCCAACAGTGTACAATAACATGGACATCTGTTGAGCATTTAGCTGCAACCTAGACTCATAAAATTTTAATTATCAGAGTATTTAAGACCGAACAGCCATCAACATATTTTTCATAAAGGAAGTCATGCACTGCTGTCAGTTGTATTTATTACACTATGGAACATTTTAATATAATAATGCAGATGTCTTCATTCTATAAGCCCCAATGGTACTTAAATCTAGAATCTTATTACTTTTGCCTTTGGCCAAACAATCAAATAAACCTGCTAAATTCTTATTCTTATTCAGCAGACCAATTTTTCACATTTTATTATTACATTTCAATGTTAGAATTATATATTTATAACTATGGAAATTCCACTAGGTAATCTGAACTCTTTCATCTTCTTAAACATATTTATTAGCAGAGTATACATTTTTTGACTGGAAATTTTGTTGAGTTCTAGTAACTGGACACATGCATACAGGCTTGGCATTTGTAATTTTATATTACTGTACCTAGACTGGCTTAGTGTTCATTAGTATTTTGATCCTACTGCTTAATTAACTTCTCACATATCCCCCGGGCCATCTAAAACTTAATTATCAGATTTTCTGGATTCTTTTTAGAACTTTGTTGATTGTATTGCCAAGTTGTACTCTCCAATAAATCTCCAGTAAATTGTATACCTCCTGTCTGTTTGATCCCTAACATCCCACTAAACTAAACACAGAATCAGGCTTATCAAATTCTTATGTAACAGAATATCATATACTATACTATATATATATATATATATATATATATATATATATATATATATATATATAAAAAGCAGGCCCTTATTACAAAAATAAATAAATAATAAAAAATATATTAATTAATTTATAAATTATGAAAATGTATAAATATATGTATGTTATATATATATTGTAATATATAATTTAATATAATGAGATATAATAAATTATTAAATAATAATACATGTAAAATAATATAATAAAAAACAAAAGTTTTTAAATACATGTTATTATATATATTCCCATATTCCAAATCCCATTTATGTTGTGCTAGGACTTACCATCAGTCTTCTGGGTGCTGCCATGCCTTCCAACTTTGCGTACAATCCAACCACAATACTTGACATACAGGGCACCAGCTGACACCAGGAAAAATGCTTTAGTAGTCCTTAAGGTGCTGTTACCAAAAATATAGATTTATTAATGGTCCTTAGATCTGTAAAAGCAACATTGGGCAAATGACAGATGAAAAGACAAAATAGGCATTACACTTAACTCGTTTCGCACAGAACATGCTTACATAATCACTCTTTGGTAGTGTCACCAAAAATATAACTTATTTTCTATTTTCAAATCAGCAACTGAGATAAAAATCTTCTGATTCCATAGATGAAGAGGTCCAAAGTTCCACTGGCATTAATATCAGCACCTAAACTGTGTGGCAGAAGCTCCATGGAATGTGTTTGCATGGGAGAGCAGCTGCATGCAAGTCTCACATCACCAAGTACAATGCCATGTGTTTGATCAAGTGGTGTAAAGCACACTGCCACTGTTTGGCAGTCTTACCCAGTTTTGTTTGGCGGATGCCAGAAGAACGTTTCCTGCCTGACTGCATTGTGCCAACTGTAAAGTTTGGTGGAGGAGGGATAATGGTATGGGGCTATACTTCAGGGGTTGAGCTAGGCCCTTTGAAAGGAGATCTTAGTGCTTCAGCATACCAAGAGATTTTGGACAATGCTATTCTTCCAATTTTGTGGGAACAGTTTGGGGAAGGCCCTTTTATATTCCATCATGACTGTGCCCAGTGCACAAAGTAAGGTTCATAAAGACATGGTTGGATGAGGTTGGTGTGGAAGAACTTGACTGGCTGCACAGAGCCCTAATCTCAATCGCATTTAAGATTGTGAACGAATCCTTCTCGTCCAACATCAGTACCTGACCTCACAAGTGCCCCACTGGATGAATGAGCAAAAATATCCACAGAAACACTCCAAAATCTTGTGGAAAGACTTCCCAGGAGAGTGGAAGCTGTTACTGCTGCAACGTTGAGGACAAATTACATATTCATGTCTATGTATTTACAATGCAATGTCTTAAAATTCCCCATTGGTGTAGGGAAGAAGAGCACCAAAAGCAGGAACAACATGCTGAGAAAAGCTAGGTGGAGGAGCATCTGGCCCATTTTAAAAAACTGGGTGGTTAGGCATGCTTTGTTTGTTTGTAAGTGTGACTCTGTGTGTGTGTGTGTATAAATGCAACTGTGTGTGTGTGTGTGTGTGTGTTAGTGTGACCCTGTGTGTGTGTGTGTATAAGTGTGACTTTGTCTATGTGTAAGTGTACATGTGTGAATGCATGTGAATTTTAGATATATATATATATATAAAAAAAAAATATATATATATATATATAAATATATATATATATATATATATATATATATATATATATACACACACACACACGCCATAACATTATGTCCATTGACAGGTGGCAAGACAGGGGAGGCAGTAAGTAACCGGGGATCCTGCCATTTATGTGGATGTTACTTTTACATGTACCACCTAACTAAGCATTGTTTCCGATCATGTACACCTTTTCATGTAAATGGTATTCCCTGATGGCATTGACCTCTTTCAGCAGTTTAATGTACCCTGCCAAAAAAGAAAAAATGGTTTAGGAATGGTTTGAGGAACGCAATAAAGAGTTCAAGGTGTTGACTTGGCCTCCAAATTCCCCAGATCTCCATCCAATTCAGCATCTGTGGGATGTGCTGGACAAACTAGTCCAATCCATGGAGGGCCCACCTCGCTGCTCACAGGACTTGGACAAGGATCTGCTGCTAACGTCATGGTGCCAGATACCACAGCACACCATCAGAGGTCTAGTGGAGTCCATGCCTCGACGAGTAAGGACTGTTTTGGCATAAAGCTGGAACCTACAACATTTTAGGCATTTGATTATAAATTAATAGCTGATAGATTTTATATGTGTTCTAACATTGAGGGGATCCAGAAGAAAGAGAAGCCTAGGCATTTTGTGGTTGTAGGGGGCACTTAATAATAGCACAGAAAGGGTAATATGTGGCTAAGATTACGGTTTGTTGTCTCCCAGGTGCCTAGGCTCGGCATGTTGCAGACAGAGTGGATCGCATATTGGGAGAGGCTTGAAAGGATCCAGCTGTTTTGGTGCATTGAAATGTATTAACTGGGATTAACTTTTTTCAGGTAAAAGTATAGAAGAAAAATGGCCATGTTTAAAACTGCTGGAAGGTGCTACAGTATATAGAGAAGATATAAAAGTAATCCACTGTAGCTTAACAGAAAGGTAAGAGACACCTTAAAAAGTTTTTAACCTTTTTTAAGAAATAATAAATAATTGTAAAATACATGGAAAATACAAGAATTTGTAAAAAAAAAAGTTCAAATTAGTTAAAATGGATACTGAAATTATTACAAGAGAAATCAAAATAATTCCCAAATCATTTTTCAGGTATATTAACAGTAAATGGAAGAATACAGAAATTGTATTAAAACTTAAAACTAAAGAAGGCAAGCAGTTACAGAAGATGACAGCAGATGTACTCATTTATCATACAAGGAAACAGTGTCATGGATTTCAAAAAATAGGAGACCATACGGCCTTCATAATTATGGCTGACACAGGACAAAATACGGGAGTGATTAAATATAGTAAAGGTCAACAAACCTCTTGGACCAGATGGGATTCATCCTCGAGTACTTAGGAAACATCATTCAGTATTCAACAAACCTTTATATTTCCTTTGTAAAGATTCAGTTTTGACTGGAAATGTTCCATTGGATTGGAGAAAAGCAAATGTGATGCCTTAGTTCAAAAAGAGATCCTGTTCAGAACCGGGGAAACTATCGATTGGTAAGCCTAACATCATTATGAGGAAAACTGTTTGAAGGATGGGTAAGAGATGCATGCAGGACTTTGTTTCAGGTAACAATATTATTACACATGGGGAACATAGATTTCTGAGTAATAGATCATTTGAATATAGTAGTGCAGTGGATGTAATATACCTAGATTTTGCAAAGTAGTAGATTTTTACGAGTAGTGTTGAGCGAACCCGAACCGCAGTGTTCTGGTTCGTACCGAACATTACGGTTTTTGGACCCCGGACCTGAACACGGACATTTCACTGTATGTTCGGGTTGGAGTTCGGGGTTCGGCAATTTAATGGCGCGTTTTGAAAGGCTGCAGGGTAGCTAATCAACAAGCGTTTGACTTGTTTGCCCTTAGAAGCCATCACAGCCATGCCTACTAATGGCATGGCTGTGATTGGCCAGTGCAGCATAAGACAAGGTTTTTTTCAGAGCAAATACCCCTCGTCTTACATTCGAGGTCGTCTTATAATCTGACCTCAAATCGAGGTCAGACTATAAGACTGGGATCCAGGTTCCCCGCAGAGCTGCTCATCGCGCAGACTTCCTCCGCTGCCCCGCTAGCCACCATAATAGACGGAGGTGTCGGGCAGACATCCCCCAGCTGCCCCCACTAGCCACCAGGGAAAGAAACAAGGTGAGGGGGAGGGAGGAGGGGAGAGACACATAGAGACAGGGAGAAGGGGGGGAGACACACACAGACAAGGGGAAGGAGGGGGGGAGGGGGGAGACACACATAGACAAGGGGAGGGATGGGGAGACACACACAGACAAGGGGAGGGAGGGAGGGGGAGACACACACAGACAAGGGGAGGGAGGGAGGGAGGGGGGAGACACATATCGACAAGGGAAGGGAGGGGGGAGACACACACAGACAAGGGGAGGGAGGGAGGGGGGAGACACACATCGACAAGGGGAGGGAGGGGGAGACACACAGACAAGGGGAGGGAGGTGGTAGACACAGACAAGGGGAGGGAGGGGGAAGAGAGAAAAGGGGAGGGGGGATAGAGAGAGACAAGGGGGGATAGAGAGAGACAAGGGGGGATAGAGAGAGACAAGGGGAGGGGGGAAGAGACGAGGGAGGTGGAGAGAGAGAGAGAAGTTTGGGGGGAGGGAGAGAGAGACAACGCTGGGGGGGAGAGAGACAGCTGGGGGAGGGGGAGAGAGGCCACATTGGCACATAAAAGTAAATAAAAACAAGAAATGCATTTGTATAATATCCAGTGCCACAGAGAGTGCAGTGCACTTGCAGCTGCATGTGTGCCAGGCACATGACTTTAATCCTGTTCTGTTAGCTCAGTGGGCAACATCTAGGCATTTTTAAATACTGCAATTTGTTGGTATTAAATATTACATTTCCGTCCTGCACTTCATATCTGAGAGTCAAATAGAACAAAAAAACAAAAAAAAATACAAATAAAAAACAGTGTTGGCTACCTCCTCCTCCTCCAGCGCCGCTTCCACCTACACCGCCACGTTCACCACCTCCTCAACCTATGGGTCACTTAGTATAAACTGAAAGAGAAGAGCCTACACTCCAACCCTCTCTCAAATGGATAATTCTGTTGATCCTCCTGGCAGCCATGCTTTAGATTTAGATTTATGTTCTTCCAAAGCTAAAATCAAAGATTCCATCTAGTGCTATTATATGGCTCAGCTGTATTTGTAATTTGTATGTATTTTATGTTATTTTAAGTTATTTCCCTGTCCACATTTGCTTGCAGGGCACTTGTCCTACTCTTACCCACATTTTACTTCCTTTTGCCCTCTAGCCCTTTACATGACTTTTTTAGAGGCATTTTAGTGGCTAAAAGTTTGTGTCCCCATTGACTTCAATGGGGTTCGAGTTCGGGGTCAAGTTCGGGGTCAAGCACTGACCCGGAAATTTTTTCGAAGTTCAGTTGAACCTGCCGAACCCGAACATCCAGGTGTCCGCTCAACTCTGTTACTGAGTAAACTAAACCATAATGGATTGGAAACAAATATTTGTTTGAATAGGGAGCTGGTAAAAGACAGATTACAGAGGTTGGTTGTAAATGGCACATTTTCCAGCTGAACAAAATTCTTATGGTTGTGCCCCAAGGTTCTGTGTTTGGCCCAATTCTTTTTAATTTATTTATCAATGAATGAATGGAAGAAGGTACTAAAAGCAAAATCTCAATTTTTACAGATGACACAAAATTATGGAAGGTAATACAGTAATGAGAGATTGGGAAGATAACTGGCATATGTATTTCAATATAGATACATCATGCACTTTGGTAAGAAAAAACTAATTGCTAAATATATTCTAAATGGTTGTTTGTTTTGTAAATCCTATATGGAAAAGAATGTGGGTGTTCGTGTTGACAGTGGAGTGTCAGCAGTGCACAATCCCAGTTAGCTGTTGCTAAGGCAAGTAATCTGCTGTCGTCTTGTATTTAAAGAGGAAAAGGTCTAAGAGATGAGTACATACTTTTGCCTCTTTATATATCATTGGTAAGACCTTATCTAGAATAGTGCTTCTTAAACCTGTCCTCGAGGACTCCCAGCAGTCCATGATTTATGGATTACCCAGTTGTGTTTAAATAAGAATATGTATAACACCTGGTGTGGTTCCTCTTGCAAAAATTATTTGTTGGATCTTATTTGACAATTTTTCTGCTTTTTCTAAAATCATATTTCCCTTATCACCTTTGTAATTTTTAACTTGGTGGTGATGATCATAGGGGGAGAAAATTTCAGTATTTGTATTATCACAACTAATTAATTTATATTAGCAACAGAATTCACATGATTATCACTTTTTAGAGTTTGTACACATTTTTATCATAATAATTCAAACCAAAAAATTATTTTCGATAGTTGTTAAAAATGTTGGTTGTTTGACTCCCCTTTCTCAAAAAACACACTCAACGTGTCCAATAAACTTTTAAAACTTTTATCAGCACTTGTACAAGTTCAGAAAATGAGATTCAATTACTAAAGATAACAATTTGATTCATCATCCAAACTGTGTAAGTTGTCTGTAGCACATTTTTTAAATTTCCTAGTCTGATGACAAGGATGCTGATGGTTTAGTGTATTTTACTTCTGGTAATGTTTTAACGAACAAAGGTGTTCATAACGGCAGTAATTAGCATTTTACCAAAATACAAAGGGAATAATAATTACTTGTGTTCGCTTAGAAAGTATGTCTGTTTTTTGCATTTTCTTTTACCTCAGATGCCAAAATGTTAAAACCTAGTCCATTATGACATATGTATTAAATGAATGTATTTACTTTCAAAAATATATATTCTTAATAAGAAATTAAAGTTCTCAGTTGAACACTTAGAGAGAACTAAATAAACAGGGACCTGTGAAATGTATCAAAAGAGTTGCAAACATTTTAATGACTTAAAGTTAACCTCGTGCTGGTTAACACATTCTCTCTTCTTTTATTGTTGTGCTTTCTTTTTTAATCAATGTTTTATATGAACTTAGCAAAGTCCACATTCCAAACAATATCTCACAAATATTGTATAGCTAATAGCACTCAAACAACACATAAGTAGCTATTCACTACAATTAGTTGCAGGTGACTTGAGTTGAGATGACCATGTCGTCAGTGTTGGAGCTGATTTGACCAAGTATAAAGTCAGGGGATGTAATGTCAAGATCAAAGTTTATTAGTGGTTTGATATTGGTTATTTTTACTGATTTCCAAAATAATTGGACCTGTGGATAAAACCAGAGATTGTGAAGCAAATCACAGAATCTCACATGAAATGCTTATTTGAAATGTAATCGACCAGCATCCGAGCTACAGATTAACATATATTTGCCTATATTTGGGGGAATATAACATTTGTGAAGCAATTTGTAAATCATCTCATGAAAATAAGAGGAAGTAATATTTTTTAGTCACTTGTTGAAATTAAATTAAATGTCATGAAATGCTAAATGGGGAACATTGTTTAAATACTCCTCCTTTTAATCTACAGTAATTACTACTTTGAATTATTTGCTTATAAATTATTGATGGAGAGGGATGGCATCTGATAACTAAAAATAAATGCTATTTCATTGTCTGTAAACTGCTATTTTATAGTTCTCAAAATAAATCCAAATATGACCGTTTGGGCTATCATAAATGTATTATAATGTTGGAAAAGGAATGATCGAACAATCTACCTGATAAATCAAATGACACATCAAACGAATGCTTTTCTGCATCTGCCCCTTGAAAACAAGGATTATTGAGATAAAGAAGAAATAGAGACTGGTATTTATTTTGTGATAGACGGAACATCATCATCTGCCATGAATTTATAGTCTTACATATTAATGGGTTTCATAGAAACATAGAAATATTGAATGTGTTGGCAGATAAGAACCATTCAGCCCATCTAGTCTGCCCAATTTTCTAAATACTTTGATTAGTCCCTGGCCTTATCTTTTATCTAGGATAGCCTTTTGTCACTTCATGCCACTTATGCCACACATGCTTAAACTCCTTCACTATGTTAACCTCCATCAATTCACTGGAAGGCTATTCCATGCATCCATTACCCTAATACCAGTCACCAAACCACAAGTTGAGGTCCTTAATATGCATTTTGAATGTTATACACAGCCAGAACTTCAGAGAATGACAGTGTGGACACAACCTACCATGTATCATTGACAAAAATACGAAAAAATTCGTTCACCTCTCAAATATTATTGCAAGTCATTTGTTCCTAGATGAACAAGTACATACAATTCACTTGCTTAACATCATTTAAAATGCATCTACTTAGCATCTCAGCTTAATTGAGTGATTGACTTGAACCATCCAACTAAACCATTCAACTAAAGATCCTATGACAGCATTAAAATTAAGATTCCATTCTGAAGATATGATAATAATAAGCATAGGATGTATCTGTATATCCATCATCACCTTTAAATATCATAGGGAATATGGCTGTCCCACCAGGTATGGAGAGTGGGTTTCTAGTTAATGATTCCTATGTGAACCAATTGTAACTCCAAAAGTTGAAATAGATGGAACAATTTCTAAGTTGGAAACTTTGAGAGACAAAAATAATAAACTAAGTGAATTTTTAAGATATATAAATGTTACATTTTCTGACCAAAATTACAAATAAACAAATGAATTTAGCTTTGTTGAATACCTATAGCAGAGAAACCTACTAGTAAATAATACATCAGAAGGGGGCCTCTCCTCTTCTGTAAATAGAAGGGAGGAAGACATCCAAATGAAATTGTCTAACAAACAGTGTATTTCCATATTTGAGAAAACAGTGGAGTGCTCAAGTAATAATAGCACTCAGGAATGTTCATATATCTTATGACTAGATGGTATGGAGTATCTGTTTATGGGCATAGGATGTTTCCCTGAAATAATGATCTAAATATCTAAAAAAAATTATGTCTCCTGTCACTGCGATGAGTAGATACAGGAAGACATCTCACAAAGCACTAAGTCAGGGGTCACCAACCTTTTTGAAACTGAGAGCTACTTCATGGGTACTGAGTCATACGAAGGGCTATCAGTTTGATAAGCTCTTCTGAAATAACAAATTTGCTCAGCTTGCCTTTAGTTATACATTATTAATAATACTCATCTATGTGAAGACACTAATCACGTAAATGATTTCTCACAATAATTAGCAACAATGACAATAAGGAGGGAAACATATCACTTACATCACTACAGTTCATAGGAAAAATGCAACGTGGGAGACTTTTTGCTGGCTAGCAGAATTGAGATTTTGCCTCTCAGTATGCCAGGATTATGCCAATTAATATGCAAGAATTTTGCCCCTCAATATGCCAGGATTTTCCCACTTTCCTCCCACTTTCCCCAGTCAGTACTTAGCTCCTTGCTGCTGTCTCCCGGTGCAGGTCCATGGCTGTGAGGGAAGCATTGTGCGCTCCCCTCCAGCCGCGCGGATCAGTAAAGTTTGTTTTAAAAAAAAACTTTATTGAAGCCACGCGGCTGGAGGGAGCATACAACACTTACCTCACAGCCATGGACTGGCTTTTAACAGAGATTTTTTTTTTTTTACCTGGCGTGACCTGGGCCCGCCAGGCCCGGGATGCCAGTATCGCCCCCTGATGGCGGGCCTGCTTCCTGCGGGCAACTCATATGGTCCTTGTGGGCGACCTGGTGCCCGCGGGCAACATGTCAGTGACCCCTGCACTAAGGTGTTAAATTCACTTTTTTTACTCCTGTAGTGTCCATATGGTGTGATCTTGTAGGAGCCTTCCTCTTTGAGTATTAAATATGATCTGGAGCTAACAGAGAATTGGATTAAACTGAGTAAAGAAAGAAAGTAAAAGAACCGTTCATTACTAGATATGCTTTGTCACATCCTACAGATACAAATTTATCAAGTATGTGCACTGATGTATAAAGGTTACATATTCTGAAATCAAGGACAAATTCAAAATGTAATAGTTTAAACAAATAACCAATGTGTACTGAGTATTTCTTCACATGAATACAACTTTAAACAATCATTCAAATAAATACAACAAACATCATAGTGTTTAATACAGATTTTTGTTTGCCATCTCTTAAAAAGATAATATTTATATTTGAATCATAATTCTGTCAGTGTTACTTGCAAACACTGTTTACCTATGAAAAATAAAAAAAGTGAAGTCTATTCATAAGCCGATGACTGATGTATGCTACAGTTTGAAGAGAGACATAGTTTCCCCATGCTGAGTGTTTTGGAGTGTTTCTGTAAGAATGTTTGCCCATTCATCCAGTAGAGTATTTGTGAGTTCAGGTTCATCCCAAATGTGTTCAATGAGGTTAAGATCAGGGATCTGTGAGGACCAGTCAAGTTAGTCCACATCAAATGCATCCAACCATGTATTTATGGACCTTGCTTTGTATGCGGGGGCACAGTCATGCTGGAAGAAAAGAGCTTTGCCCAAACTGTTCCCACACTGTTCGCATTTTGGACAAATCATAGCATTGTCCAAAATGTCTTGGTATGCTGAAGAATTAAGATTTCCCTTCACTTGGTATGCTGAATAATTAAGGTTTCACTTCACTGGAAGTGAAGGACAGCCCCATACCATTATCCCTCTTCAACCAAACTTTATAGTTAGCCCAATGCAGTCAGGCAGATAACGTTATCTCTTCATCTACCAAACTCATTTTTGTATTTTTGGTTGATTAATCCCAATGGAAGTTTGGAACTATTCAGCTATGGGATCAGCAGAGCATCTGTGACTATTACGGATTATGCACCTCCGCACTAGGCGTTGTCTTCCGCTTTGTGGCCAAATTGCAGCATTTTTTAAACACTTCCATTTCCCAATATTACCACTTATAGTTGACCGTGGAATATCTAGCAGGGATGAAATTTCAAAAACTGACTTATTGCAAAAATATCTTTAAAATTACCCATTTTTTTCACAAATGTTTGTAAATGCATTGACAGGTGCTTGATTTTGCACACCTGTGGCAATGGGTCTAATTGAAACACCTGAACTAGAAAATTAAGAGGTGTGCCCCAATATGTTTCTCACAGAAATACTCCATCATCTTGTGAAAAGCCTTCCCAGAAGAGTGGTAGCTGTTATAGCTGAAAAGGGGGGACCAACCACATATTAATGTCTATTCATTTAGAATGCAATGTCATAAAAGTCCCTGTTGGTGTAATGGTCAATTGTTCCAATCCTCTTATATATTTACTATATCTTGTGCCTTATCTTTACATATATGTTGATCATAATTGTGTGTAATTTTGATAACTAATTTGTATAATGTATTTATATATAATTTTTAGAAGCAGGAAAAATGAGCAAGCATAAAGATCTGAGTGACTTTGACAAGAGCAAATTTGTGATAGCTAGACAACTGTGTCAGAACATCTCCAAAACTGCAGCTTTTGTGGGGTGTTCCTGGTCTGCAGAGGTCAGTACCGATCAAAAGTGGTTCAAGGAAGGAAAAGCGGTGAACCAGTGACAGTGTCATTGGTAGCCAAGGCTCACTGATGTATGTCTGGCCCGTATGGTACAATCCAACAGATGAGTACTGTAGCTCAAATTGGTTAAAAATGTAATGTTGGTTCTTATAGAAAGGTGTCAGTTTTTCGGACTTTGTTGTGTATGGGGCTGCGTAGCTGCAGACCAGTCAGAGTGCCTCGACTGATCCCTGTCCACTGCAATGGGCAGTTGAGCATAAGAACTGGGCCACAGAGTCTGACCTATGAAACACTCACCGTGCAACTTACAGGACTTAAAGGGTCTGCTGCTAACGTCTTGCTGCCAAATACAACAGCATGCTTTCAGAGTACCTGCTGCAATGGATCAGGGCTGTTTTGGCGTTAAAAGGGCATCTTCACAATATTTGGCAGGTGGTCATAATGTTAAGACTAATATATATATATACCTATTAGTCTTCACATAACTGTTTGATTAAAGGTTACATTTGTATATTTATTTATACTAATTTATTTGTATTTCCTTTTTACAGAAATGTTTAGCAACTTATATTATTCATTGAAAAAATAGCTATAAGTTTTAATAGAATATCTGCTCTCCAATTGTTTTTTTTTTTTTATTATACTAGTTTTATTAATTTTGTGGATGGAGCTGGAGGGGGGGGGGGGGGGGTGTTGATACCAGGTATGACCAAATTCTTGAAAACTCCTGAGGTTAAAAAAACGCCAGAGGTTAAATTTCACTAGCGGGTTCTGCTTTTGTCAGATACTTTTTATAATAGGTAAGAAATTGAAAGACATTGTGTAACATTTCTTTTAATTTTCCTATAATTTTATTTGTAGTTATTTGTGATTTCTATTATATGTGTATAACATAAAACATAGACTATGTTGGCAGATTAGAACCATGCGGCCTCCCTAGTGGGCCCTTGGCAAAGTCTTTAGCAGTTGGCCCCCTCAACCCAATTTTTCTAAAGTCGCAATATAAAAAACTGTACGGAACAGTAAACTTTTTAATAATATATGCAATTATTTTAATATCACATTCTACTATTTTTACATGTAATCAAAATGTTATTGAAAAATTTATTGTTTTTATTCCCTTTTTCTGCACTCACATTATACCTAAAGGATGTAACACAACACCATACAGTATCCACTGCACTTGCCATGCACTTATATTGTACCCACAGCAGTTGACTTGCACTCATAGTGCACCCACATGATGTGGCATGCCACAGTATACAATTTGCCAACAGAACATACCACAGTACCACTTTGCCTCAAATAACTAGCCCTGCAGAACATTCCAGAGTGTCACTTTTTCCCCATAGTACATGTTATTTTGCCCCACTTTGCCAATTAAAATTAGCCACAGTCATGTACCAATTAACATGCACCAATAAGTTTGCCTTTAACATATGCAACAGCCAGTTTGACCATTAAAATATGCTACAGTTTGCCATTAACATATGCACACAATCAGTTTGTCATTAACATATGTAACAGCCAGTTTGCCCATTAAAATATGCCACAATTTGTCCATTAAAATGAGGCACTATTAGTCCATTACAATATTAAAATGTGGCACTGTCTGTCCATTAATATGCCACTGTTTGTTTGCCCATTAATATGCCACAGCTAATTTGCCCATTAATATGTGTGAAGAGAGGTATACTGGATGGAGACCAAGATGCAGGATTACACAGTTCATATATATATATATATATATATATATATATATATATATATATATAAACAATAGTATGAATGGAAAAACGTAGGGCTCCCACCTGGTTACAATCCACACCGACAGGGGTTAAAATGCCGGTATCTGTCGCATTTGTAATCCACAGTGAAAAGGGTTGAATGCAGGAACTGATCACATTTAAAATCCACGGTTGCAAGGGTTAAATGCAGGAACAGGACACCGATACAATCCATAGCAGTAAAGTATAATCCACACTTGCAAGGGTTAAATGCAGGAACCGGACACCGATACAATCCACAGCAGTAAAGTATAATCCACACTGTCAAGGGTAAATGGAGATGAATGAGAGTAGCCAATTGTCAGGGGTATCAGACAATCTGCAGTACGATAAACAGTCCAGGATCAGGGGTATCAGAGAGACAGCAAAACGTAAGACAAGCCAGGGTCAGGTTACCAGAAAATCAGCACAATGATGAACAGTCCAGGTACAAGGGGCACAGGCAGGTAGAAGGGTGGTGAGAAATCCAAGGTCAGCAACAAAAATCAGTAGAAAAATGCTAGGCTTCCGAAATACACGAGAATCACCAAGCACTGCTTGTTTGGTGATTCTGACTTTTAAATCTTCCCGCGCCTCGGGGGTATGCGTCGCGCGTGATGTCATCGGACGTGCGCCTCAATGAAGAAACCAAAAGTGAAGGTGTGAATGCACTAGCAAGCGTGTGAGACAGATCCTGGCTGGAAGGTAAGAGAGTAAACACAGGAGAGCTGCTGCGGGGAACGTCCTGACAGTTCCCCCTCCCAAAGCGAGACCTCCGGGCTCGCCACCCGCCAGGACGATCAGGATAGCGATAATGAAAAGCACGAACCAAATCATAGGCGTGAACAAGTCTAGCAGGCTCGAAGAAGAGTATTACGGAGTAAGGCATACGTCCGGGTGATATTACGAATATAAACAGAGGCAGAGGGAACGGTGCTAGAGATGGGAGCCCCAGGAAGCATGGAGGGGTGAAAGCCATAGTTGATGAGGAACGGTGACTTTCCAGTCGAGTTGTGGATGTGGTTATTATAAGCAAATTCTGCTAACGGTAAATACTTGCTCCAGTCGTCTTGAAGGTGTGTGGTGAAGCAGCGCAAGTATTGCTCAAGTGTCTGATTGGTTCGTTCTGTCTGACCATTACTTTGGGGGTGAAATGCCGTAGTGAGAGAACGATGGATATGTAATTCATCACAGAAGGCCTTCCAGAAATGGGATGTAAATTGAGTTCCCAGGTCCGACACTATGTTTTCAGGTAGACCATGCAATTTAAAAACCTCTCTTATGAAGAGATCAGCAGTCTCAGTAGCCGAAGGTAGGTGTGTGCAAGGAACGAAGTGTGCCATCTTGGTAAAGCGATCCACAGTGACCATCAGTGTATTGTATCATTGAGATAGGGGTATATCCGTAATGAAGCCCATGGACAATGGTTGAAGAAGCCCCGAGGGTTTATGGTGACTCTCCTTAGCACGGGCGCAAGTATCACAGGAAGCGACAAATCTCATAACCTCTTCTTGTAGGTTAGGCCACCAAAAAGTTCTGGCAATGAGGTCTTTGGTCTGTCAGACACCACCGTGCCCTGCTGTAGGGGAATCATGACAGAATTGTAGGACCTGTAAATTAACCTCAGGGGGAACATAAACTTTGTCTTGGTAAAAATAAAGACCTTGTCGGTGCGTCAATTGCTCAGGATGGGGTACATTAGGAGTTGAGGGATGGTTGCGAAGGGCATCCCAAAATAGATTGTGTGGCATTTAAGAAATGTTCTGATTGGAGTATGGTACTTGACCTCTCACCTTGGACCTCATCGGATTCGGACATAAGTGCTAGAGCATCAGCTTTCAGATTACGGGATCCTGGACGATAAGTGATATGGAGTCAGAAGCGTGTGAAGAAGAGTGCCCATCTAGCTTGTCTAGGTTGTAACCTCCTAGCAGTACGTAGATACTCTAGGTTCTTGTGGTCATTAAAGACGGTTATTGGAAAAAGGGCACCCTCCAATAGATGTCGTCATTCCTCCAACGCGAGTTTTATTGCCAGTAGTTCCCTCTTGCCTACATTGTAATTCGTTTCTGCAGGTGATAGTGTTTTGGAAAAGAAGGCAACGGGATGTAATTGTTCATCCTCCTTGTGTCTTTGGAAAAGAATCGCCCCAACTGCTGAATCAGATGCGTCCACCTCTAATGTAAAGGCTCTGGTTGGATCTGGAAGTATTAAAATCGGAGCTGTGGTAAAACGAACTTTCAAGGAATTGAAGGCCTCTTGTGCTGTATCATTCCAGCAATATGATCAGTTCTTAGAAGTCAAGGCGGTAATAGGTTGTATGACCTTAGAAAAGTTTCTGATGAACTTCCTACAGAAATTAGCAAAACCCACGAACCGCTGTACACTTTTCTTGTTAGTGGGTGTAGGCCAATCTTGTATAGCAGTGATCTTCTTAGGGTCCATCTGAATGTTGTTTGGAGATAAGATAAAACCCAGGAATTCTACTGATCTTGTCTCAAACTTACATTTCTCTAGTTTGGCGTATAGCTGATGTTGTCTCAGACGGGTGAGGACCGTTCGTACATGATCTCTGTGTGTCTCTAATGATGGGGAATAGATGAGAATATCATCGAGGTAGATGATAACAAATTGGTCCAGGATGTCACGAAAAACATCATTAACGAAATGTTGAAAGGTGGCAGGTGCGTTGCAAAGTCCGAATGGCATAACCTTGTATTCAAAGTGTCCGTAACGTCTGAAGGACGTCTTCCATTCATCACCATTCCTGATTCGTACCAGGTTATATGCACCTCGAAGATCGATCTTAGTGAAGAATTGCGCTGTACGCAGATGGTACAATAATTCCAAAATAAGGTGTAGCGGTTAATGATTCTTTGTAGTAATATTATTAAGTTCTCTGTAATCTATACATGGTCGTAATCCACCATCCTTCTTTTTGACAAAGAAAATACCCACCCCCGCAGGCGAGTGGATGGTCTTATAAAACCTTTGGCTAGGTTATCCTCTATATAGTCTTTTAATGCGGTGAGTTTAGGTTCTGCGAGAGGGTAGATTCTTCCAAAAGGAATATGTGCTCCGGGAAGAAGATCAATAGGACAGTCATAATCCCGGTTAGGAGGGAGTGAGTCTGCCTTTCTCTTCTCAAAAACGTCTTGGAATTGAGAGTAGACTGTAGGCAGAATATGGTTCCGAAGTCAGACACTTGTTGGCACAGTGGTTAGAAGTAAATGCCAGCGTACCAGATCCCCAATTGATAACGGGATTATGTAAACGAAGCCATGGAAGCCCCAATATGATAGAGAAGATTGGTGCTGGTACAATGTCGAATTTAATCAGTACTCGATGTCCTTCGCCAATCGCCATGACCAGGGGGATGGTTTCATGTGTAATGGGACCTGTAATATACTCCTCTACCTTGTCTCAGAGCACAAATGGCGCTAGTAGCTGAGGTTACTCTGAAAGGGTCTTCGCATGAAGAGTACAAGGCTTGTCGGAAGGACCCCCAGGTGTCAAGGACTGGACTGTTGGTGTGAAGGAGATGATGAGCCCATAGTTGGGGTTCTTCTAAGAGGAGGGAAATTACAGTATGTATCTTCACGTAGTCAGAGGCATAAGTACGTGGACGAAGATTAAATAGGATTTGACAAGAAGTGATGAAAGTACGATACTTCTTTCTATCGCCTGTGAACTTCTCTGGCAAAACTACTTGCGGTTCAAGTGCGGCGGCCCCTTCCAGTAAAATAGGAGCTGGGGGAGGTGCATGAGCCGCCACTGCTGGTTCAGGGGCATTGCCCGGTTGATTTTGTAGATGTTGTACCTGTTGTTGTAGGTGTGCTTGCCCTGTCTGTAGGTCTTGCACTGACTGGTTGAGGGTAACTAATTGCTGAGTGAGGGCAGCAATAGAGTCTGTAAGTCCCACGGCCTCCATGATGAAAAGAGGGCTTGGTGATTATGTGAGGAGAGGTATACTGGATGGAGACTAAGATGCAGGATTACACAATTCATATATATATATATATATATATATATATATATATATATATATATATATATATAAACAATAGTATGAATGGAAAAAACGTAGGGCTCCCACCTGGTTACAATCCACACCGACAGGGGTTAAAATGCCGGAATCTGTCGCATTTGTAATCAACAGTGAAAAGGGTTGAATGCATATGTGTCATCACAATGAAAAAGAATATAGTATTTCAATAAGAAAAGATTCTAAAAACAGAAGTAAATGAAACAGCACATACATATACCTTGTAGCAGACAAAACCCGTCCGGGAAAGAAATGGAGAGAAAATATGCAACCCGTTTCATATAAACCTTTCTCAATCAAAAATAAAGCGTCTCCTCCAAATGTCTGTACAGACATCAAAATATCAAGGTATATATATGTGCTGTTTCATTTACTTCTATTTTTAGAATCTTTTATTATTAAAATTCTATATTCTTTTTCGTTGTGATGATCCATATGCGCTTCCTTTGGCAATTAAGACATTATTCTAGTTGTTAATGCGCTGTTCCTTTGACATATGTGTATGAACAAATTGATTATTTTTCTAACTATATATTAAAATTATTTGTATTTTCTGACACTTTTTTGTGTTTGTTCATTATTTACATTTTTTATTTTTTGAGCGCTGTCCATTTTTCCATTTCAAGTACTTATCTTGCTGCTGCTCGCTCTTCTGTCTCCTCCACAGTTTTCATACTCAAATTATAGCATATTAAAATATAATACAAAATAAATAGGATAAAACAAAGTAATACAGAACAAAAACGTAAACAAGTTAATATACGTTAACCCCTTCCCGTCCTTATGACGAGTTAACTCGTCATAAGAGCCGCAGCGTTAGCGACCTTATGACGAGTTAACTCGTCATGCAGTCTAGCCGGCGGTGCGCTCCGTGGGCACCGCCAGCTAGTCTGCAACGGGTCCAGGACTAAGCCTCGCACCCGAGGCAAAGCTCCTGGACCCGATCGGTCAGTTTCCGGGCATGTGATCGCGGTGATTTAGTCATCACCGCGATAACATGCAAATTAGATGGCAAAGTCAGTGTGTTCACACACTGACTTTGCCTCTAATTCACTCCCTGTGCTTCACATTCTTATAGTGAAGCACAGAGAGTGACCTGTAAGTAAAAATAAATTAATTATACACACATAGGTTAAAAAAAAAAAAAAAAAAATTAACCCTTTCATTGCTGATCACAGTTTTTAACTGTGATCAGTTTCCTTCCACTTTATGGCCCTCATTTAGTTTTTTTTTTAACAGATTTTTTTATTTTTACAATTTATAAAGTTTTTTTGAATAAATAAAGGTAATTTTAATATATTTATTTAATAAAATTTAACCCCTGCATGCCTGTTGCATGATTTTTACTGATCTGACATCGCACTCTTCAGAGTTTTTTTCTGTCTTTTTTGTTATGGGGGGTTTGGGAACCAATATTTTTCTTTTTTATTAGTTAGTTAATTAGGGGGGATAAGTGGGTTAGTGTTGCACTAGTTATGTAGCTTATTATTGGGAAAATAATGGGGAAAAACTTTTTTTTCCTCAAAAATTTCCTCTTTTATATGTATTTTTTAATACTAAAATGTAAATCATTTTTATGTATAGGGTATCAAAAGAAAGCTCTAACTGTCCTCTAAAAAACAACATATAACTTGTATGGGTACGTTAAATGAGAGAGAGGAAATTTATGTTTCAAAAACCGCGTATTAAAAATTGAAAAACGCTCTGGTCCTTGGCCCAGGAAAATCCCTGGTCCTTAAAGGGTTAAAAGACCATATTATTAAAAGCTTATAATATGGATACAATAAAGAGCTCACAAACCAAGAGTATTTAGATAGATAGATAGATAGATAGATAGATAGATAGATAGATAGATAGATATTGATATATTGATCTATCTATTAATATTTAGTTTATATTGGGCTATATTTTTCATAATCTTGATATTTTGATAAAATAAAGTAACATTATATTGTGTTGAGTGTGCTGCTCTTTTTGTATATGGATTGGTGGATAGAGTGTCAGAGTTATGGCGCATGTGTGGTTGTGCTGTCACTTAAACTGTCTGTCCATGCACACAACTGCAGCTCTGCAGTATCCATCCTGCTGTGTCTTTGGACTGCAGGATAGCAGTCCCAAATTGGTACTATCCCAGTTAAAGCAGAATAGCTGGAGGTTATGACTACTTTTCTAATATGCTTGCTAATGCAACAGTGAATGTTCCTTGCCTTGAATTGCTGAAAGTAACTTGATAGATGGAAAGATAAATGCAAATGTAGTCAAAAATGACAACATCATGATAATAAAAATTTAATGATAGCACCTGTTGTCAGTTGTTACAGATGATAAATAAATACATTTAGAGGAACGTGAACAGAAACATCATATATGTGCAAGTGTACTAAACTTTCATTGTTGCTTCCTGATATGTCTCCACTGTGGGAAAATCTGAAGGTACTGCTGGATGATGTCATGTGCATTTCTAATGTGTGCCACGAAGGAGCAGGCAATATAGATTTTTGAACTTGAAGTACAGATCTCCTGCTTCTATCACTAGACCACAAGGAAAAGTTGAGGTTACAAAGATGCCTTAATTTATGTCACTGTAGGTATTTTTCTTGGCACAGTCTGTGTCTTTATAGGTGACCAGAACCTGTGGAGATGAGAATCTACTTAATTTGTTTTGTATTTAATAGAACCACAACAAACCAATACAAGTTTATACAATGTATTGTTCACCACTCAGTTTATTGAAGGGTTAATTCGTTCTGCACCCTTTACAAATGGGTATTCAGAAATATTGAATTTAAGAATTTTCCATTGAGAGTTGCCATAATTAGCTCTAATCAGTAAGAAGTCATCCCCTGTAAAACCAGCTGACTCACTTGACACTGAAAGAGAAATGTAACACATTTATTCTGACTCAAATGTATTTATTTGCATAATAAATCTTGAGTCACTGTAAATGTTGATACATGACTAATTCATTCTTCATGTTTAAAAAAGATTTTTTTTGAATGTGGCACAGCAACAAATAAAACAATAAAAAGTTAATTTACATATAATACTAAATTTACATCTAGTAAATGTTTAACAGATCTCAAGAAAGTGCAACTTCAGTTTGGTTATACAATCTTGTGAAGATGCATGCTGGCAGTTATGCATCTTATACTTTATGGGAAATGTAAACCATCCACTCTTTTCTTCTAGTTGCTCAAGGCTTTCAAGCTGGACTTATGGCATATTCAGGAATATACCGTATTTATCAGCGTATAACACGCACTTTTTCTCCCTGAAAATATGGGGGAAATGGTGTGTGCGTGTTATACGCCGAAAAAAAAACGTGGCATAACGAGCATACTAAGGGGCAATATCCTGGCATATTGGGTGCAATATCATGGCATATTAAATGGCATATTGGGGGCAATATCCTGGCATAATAAATGGCATATTGGGGGCAATATCCTGCATATTAAATGGCATATTGGGGCAATATCTGGCATATTAAAATGGCATATTGGTGGCAATATCCTGCATATTAAATGGCATATTGGGGGCAATATCCTGCATATTAAATGGCATATTGGGGCAATATCTGGCATATTAAAATGGCATATTAGGGGCAATATCCTGCATATTAAATGGCATATTGGGGGCAATATCCTGCATATTAAATGGCATATTGGGGGCAATATCCTGGCATATTAAAATGGCCTATTGGGCTTCAAAGTTCTTAATTTAAGTTCTTAAGTTTTTTTTCCTGAAATTTCCTTCTTAAAATTAGGTGCGTGTTATAAGCCGGCGCGTGTTATACGCCGATAAATACGGTATATATATATATAGTAACATAGTAATTTAGGTTGAAAAAAGACACAAGTCCACAAGTTCAACCTTTCTACCTATCATTCCAGCTTTTGATCCAAAAGAATGCAAAAACCGTTATGGAAGGTATTTCGAATTTTTCCTGCTAAGGGGAAAAAATTTTAAGTCTCTCTTCATAGATCCTACAATCACCTTATTCATTTTGTAGCTCTCCTTTGCACTTTTTCTCGTTCCATCATATCCTTTTTAAGGACTGGTGCCCAGAATTGTACTGCATATTCAAGGTAGGTCTCGCCATTGCTTTGTAAAGAGGCAAGATGATATTCTCCTCCCGTGAATCTATACCTCATTTTATACATGACAATATCGTATTGGCTATTGCAGCTGCTGACTGGAATTAAGCACTGTTACCAAGTCTGTTATCTACAATTATTCCTAAATCCTTTTCATTAGCAGTTTTTCCAAGGTAAATAACATTTAAAGTATATGTTGCTTTGTTATTATTTTTCCCATAATGCATAACTTTACATTTGTCTATATTGAACCTCATTTCCCACTTAATTGCCCAGTCCCCACGCTGTCCAAATCTTCCTGTAAAGAACAAACATCAAGATTAGTCTGTATTACCTTACCTAATTTAGTGTCATCAGCAAACACTGAGACATGGTTGTCGGCACAACATGGGAGATCATTAATAAACAAATTAAAAAGAAGAGGGCTTAAAACAGACCCCTGCGGTACTCTGCTCAATACCCTGGTCCAATTTGAGGATTTTCCATTTACAACAACGCTCTGCATTCTATCTTTTAGCCAATTTTCAATCCAAAAATACATACATTTGCCCCCCAAACTATTTCTCTCAATTTGTAGAGTAACCTTATGTGTGGAACTGCATCACATGCTTTAGCAAAGTCCAAATAGATCACATCAACTGCCACACTTAGATCTATATTTTTACTGACTTCTTCATAGAATGTTTGTTTGACAAGACCTGTCTTTCACAAAACCATGTTGACTTTTACTAATTATATTCTGATTCAAGATGTATTCTTGAGTATATACCTTTAGCAATACTTCAAATCATTTCCACGCTACAGATGTCAAGCTCACTGGCCTATAATTACCTGGCAGAGATTTTGATTCAAATATTGGAATGACATCCGCCTTTTTCCAGTCTTTTGACACTATACCTGAACTGAAGGAATCCCTAAAGATCATAAATAGTGGTCTGGCCACAATGATGCTTAACTCTCTAAGGACACTTAGGTGTATACCAATTGGCTCTGGAACCTTTTCTATCTTAACAGAGTTTAATTTCTTAAGCACTTTTTCCTGTGTCAATTCCATGTTTGTGGTGACTGTCACGTAACTTCTGGTAGCAGGGGCTCATCCATCGGTTCTTCCTCAGTATAAACAGAATTTTAAAAAGTATTTAAAATGTCTAAAATGTAAAAAGGAGAGAGACAGCGCTACAAAATAATGTAGGATTGCAAATAATTGAATATGAATGTATTTAAATAAACACACAATTGGAAGGTATAAAAAATATATAGATTTAATAAATATGTAATAAAAATGTATAATAGAACAGACACAAAAACCACCTGAATGGATAGGTGGACACACAGAATACAAGTAAATCACAATAACCAATATAAATATGTTACTGACAGAAACAAATAAGACTAAAAAATAACACAAAATCAAAGTAATAACAATAATGGATAGATAATACACACCATTAAAGGAGAGCCGTTTGAGACAATGCTAGACTCAGGGCAATGAATCTGGAGCGAAAAGGAAGCCTGGCCAGGTCTTTCGCAGAAAAAAGGGACGCCAAACAGGGACGCGTTTCGAAAACTTCTTCAGCCTTTGGCGTCCAGCATGTCTCAAAACGGATCTTCAAATGTTTAAATAGACCGCCTCTGATTTCAGACAGCGGTGGAACCCGGAAATGTGACGTAATCGCGTCCTAGCGTTGCAACGCCAGCGTCGTCTCCATTGCAACGCATCGAGACCACACAGAGCCGGCATAGTGTGGCATCGATCAATGCAGGGAGAGGGCGCTCGCGTTAATATACATAAAAAAACAAAGAAAAAACTTTAATCAAGATGAATATAATAAAGAATAAAAATGGAAGGGCAGTTTAAATAATCTGAACATACAATTGACGTCTGGGTATTCACTTGTTGCCGCAGCAATACACTATCATGTATTCAAAAAGTATCAGTACAATATCCAAAATGTTGATTCCAAAATGCTCCTCCAAAAAACGGCATATGGAAAATACATGTCATATATAACGTTTATACAGATAAAAAAGAAAAAGAGTTTACGCAGATACATACAAAACAGCATGAGGAGAAACACAATATAAAAGCATATAGAGATCGAATCCCACAATAGTAATCATCCATAGTCAAAAGGGGCATGTAGGTATACAAAAACATATAAATACATGTAAATATACACCGTATAGGATGAAACACTGTCACTTGATGTAATACCTGGATCTAATCTAGGAATGGCACAAGGTCAAAATTGTCATTAAGACCCTTGGGGACCAAAGTGTTTAGAGTAAGGATCCAAAAGGTCTCTCTTTTACAAAGGGTCTTAAGTCTGTCTCCCTTACGTGGGCCCAATACAACATGTTCTATTGCCATTGCCTTTAATTGTTTGTCATTTCGCTGATGTACATCTAGGAAGTGTTTAGACAAAATATGTTTTTCAAAACCTCTTCTAATATTATACCTATGTTCCGAAAGGCGTTTTTTAAAAGTTCTACTAGTCCTACCTATGTATTGGAGGCCACAAGGGCACTCCAACACATAGATAACGAACTTTGTATTGCAGGATATATGTCTCCTGATGGGATGCTTAACACCTGTGGCATTATCTGTAAAAAAGTTTGATTTTCTGGGACAGACCGAACAGTGGTCACAAATGCCACAACGGTACCACCCTTTTATGATGGACAGGAAATTATGTTTTTTAGATTTTTTTACAAATTTGTCAGATATATCTGTCAGAATATTCTTAATATTGGTATTCCGTCTACAGATGATCATTCCTTTATCTGGCAGCGTGGGGGCAAAAATAGGATCTCCCTTTAGAATATGCCAATGTCGGTTAAGAATTTCTTTTATCTTGCCAGTTTTATCTGAAAAGGTAGTAATAAGGCTGGAACCAAAGGTGTTTGAAAGTGAATTGTTGCTACCAAAATCATTATGACATGGCCTGTGGTTTTCTACAATAGGACAGCCATTAAGAGATGCAATTCTAAACTTCTTGTTATTCTTTTTGGAGTTCTTACTACCATTCAAAAATAGGGTTCTATCTTTTGATCTAATGTCATTCATAGTGTCATCAACCAATTTTTTACTGTACCCTTTTGCGGTCAATCTATTCTTTATTTCAATTGCTTGCTGTTCAAAATCTTCCTGTCTAGAACAGTTCTTTTTCATGCGAATTAGTTCACCTTTGGGTATATTATTAAGCCATCTCCTATCGTGATAGCTCTTGGAATTGAGGTAAGTATTTTTATCCACTGTCTTAAAATATGTCGTAGTTACAAAACTATTACTTTCATCAGTGGATATTGTTAAGTCCAAAAAATGTATACTGGTTTGACTGTGTTCATAGGAGAAAATCAAACCAAAAGAATTGGCATTGAGTTCCCCCATGAACACATCCAATGCCTCCACAGTACCACGCCACAGAAGAAAAATATCATCTATATAACGTTGGTACAGCAAGAGATTGGCACTGCGATGGGGTCCAAAAATAACCTCCTCCTCCCAGCTACCCAAAAAAAGATTGGCATAACTGGGGGCGAAACGGGTCCCCATCGCAGTGCCACAAGTCTGTAAATAAAAATCACCATCAAACAGAAAGTAGTTAGACTCGAGGATAAACAGCATGCATTGTCTCAAAAATTGTCTCTGTTCTATGCTTAGGTATTCCCTATAGTTTAACATCTTCATCACCCCATCAATGCCATCACTGTGTTGTATTGTAGTATATAATGCCTGTATATCTGCTGTTACCATATACATATTAGGCTGCCACTCGATATCAGTCAATACATTCATGAGGGCTAGACCATCCTTTAAATAGGAGGGCATAGTGGGGACAAGGACTTGGAGAAAAAGGTCTACATAAAGTGACAAATTTGAGGTTAAGGACCCCACCCCTGAAATGATGGGACGTCCAGGGGGATCTTTTAATTTTTTATGAATCTTTGGCAGATGGTAGAACATAGGAATTCTAGGGGCACGCACCATCAGACCCTGATATTCCGATTTGGAAATAATTCCAGCTTCTTTAGCTGAGCCAAGGAGTATTCCTAGGGAACGGACAAAAGTATTGGTGGGATCTACAAACAGCTTTCTATAAAAGTTTTTATCGGACAGTAGTCTTAAAGCCTCTCTCTGATAATCCACTGTATCCTGAAGGACCACTCCTCCTTCCTTATCTGCCCCTCTAATTACAAGGCTATTATTATCACTAAGTGTTTTTAGGGCTACTTTTTCGTGAGGTGTCAAGTTGTTTTTTTGGCAATGTGTATCTAATTGCCACAGTTCACTCTCTACTAGAGTCTTAAATACCTCCAAATAGTTGCCCCTACTCCCCACTGGGTTAAACTTAGAGGGGGCACGGACATTGGTATACACAGACATTTTTGGGAGTTCAATGTTATTATCATCTAACAGGCTGTTGAGAGTACCTATATTCAGAAGATCTTCTATACATATGGGTCTATTGATGTCCCATATTTTTACTGGAAATGTATCAGAGTTGGTTTTTGCGGTCCCACTGTCTTGAAAACTTTTTGTCAGAAAAAACCTTTTTACGGTCATTTTTCTAATGAACTTGTTAAAGTCAATAATCAAGTCAACCTTGCTAAGGTTTCTGCATGGTGCAAATTTTAAACCTTTTAGCAACAAGGTTACCTGACTGACAGTTAAAATGTGTTGTGACAAATTATAAATACCTAAAGATTCAAGGTCATTTACTGTACAATTCTTGATCTTTTTGTTAAATTTCTTAATGTCGACACTTATTTAAAATGTCTGCTTTCTTTCTGTCCTCACTAACCAAATTTCCCATTTGGGATAACAAGGTTTCCAACATTTTCCCTCTTTAGCTTTTTTTACATTGATATACTTATAAAAAAAAATGTGGGGTTAGTTTTATTCTCCTTAGCAATGCTTTTCTCGTTTTCCAATTTAGCCATTTCAATTGCCTTTTTGCAGGCTTTGTTGGCATCTTTGTACTCTATAAATGATAATGCTGATCCCTTGCTTGTATAATGTTTGAATGCCATTTTCTTGTTTTGTATTTCCTTATCCACAACACCGGTAAGCCACATTGGTTTTGATTTGGGTCTTTTGCATTTGTTTCCCAAATATATATATTGGGATGTGTACTTTTGTAATGTGTGCTTAAAGGAATTCCACTTGTCTTCTGTGTGAAAACAATCCTTCCCAGTCTAAATGTTCAATCTATGCCCTTTTAGAAGTTGGCCCTTCTAAAATTAAGTGTTTTGGTGGAACCCATTTAATACATGCATTTAAAAAAAAGAGTTACATTAAATACAGCAATGTTCCATGTAGATATAAAAGTCTCTTAACGTGCACTGTGTCTGCACCAACAAGTTCTCCTCACACAACGTGTTTCTTCTTCTTGAGGCTTTTTCAAGTGTCCCCTTTATTCTTCATAATCTTCTTTTACTAGCACATCCTTCCCTCTACTTCCGGGTATTGCCCTCAGTGGCGTCCACTGAGGCTTCAGTGCCCGAAACTGTTGTTCATTGTCACTGTGGTACGTTTACTTCAGAGAGAGCTCCTCTTCAGACTTCAATCTATTGTTTAAAATTGTATAAACTCATCCCCTCTGCTCCACAGTCTCCGTTGCCATGGCGGATTAGCTCAGACATATGGATCACGCCTATCCCCGCAGAAGAAAATGGGTTGTATCAGTGAAATTGAGAAAAAACATACATTTACTTAGTATTACAAAAAAAATCATCATATACAGAGTTATAAAAAGGTTATAAAAAGGCTGCAGTATATTGGTATCCCCTACAAGAAATTAAACAGATCACATTTAACCCCTTGAGTGCCGGTTTTTGCAACTCATAAACCCATTTAATTTCAAATTTGCCCAGATTTTTCATGGAATACCCCCTCTCCAATGTTACTTAACTTTTGGCCATAGCCAAAAACACTAACTCTTTAGGGTTACTTTTGTGGGTCAAAAAGTGTTTGGGTTCGATGTGGGTTAAAGTTTTTTCTTGATATTATTGCAGTGTTCCCCTATTTGGGTTTTCAATTGTCAATTTTTCTTTAAAAAAAAGAACTCCAATTTAACCTCTCTATAGAGTATTGGGACATGATTGTTGTTGAACTTGTTACCTATAAATGCTCCTTATCCTCCAACAATGAAGAATTTACAAACTCTGCTTTACAAACACCATGTGGACATCTGCTGCAATACAGATAGAAACAAAACTCCTCATGCATACAATTGGTAGCCACATACAACCCTGCTCTTAAAGAAAAACCAAATATGACCAAGGCTCTACCAGTGTTAATTTCGTCGACACAAAATTTTCGTCATATTTTTGGTCAACTGCATGTTGTCAGTGACTAAAAATAAACCATACATTTTTTTTTTAAATTAATAGGACTAAAACTGATTAAAATCCATTGCAATGTTCATCAACTGACGAAAATGTTGGGGAGGGACTATTGCATTTATGTATTTGGACTGGTTATGGTCTGCAGCTGGATTGGCAGAAATGCAGGGTCCCTGTATCTGTCTACCACCTGGAACAATGACCTGCAAACTACAGAGGAAGAAGATACCCCTCCATCTGATTCAATGGGTACTGCTTCCCCTCGAATCTCCCTAGTGAGTTAACTCCACACTATGTAACAGCCTCATCAGACCTGTTCTACTTGAGATTTAGTCGACAAAACAATTCAACTGACTAAAATTCGACTAAACTAAAATGCCATCTTAGTCAAAAGATTATGACTAAAACTAAATCAAAATATACCATCACAATTAACACTGGGCTCTACAGCCTATAACTATCAGAAGATGAGGTATTAAAATAGATTTCCCCTGAACCTCCCATCTTTGCCTTCAAACAACCACCTAATTTAAAACAAATTCTGGTTAATAAAAAATTAAATACTTAAGCAACAAACACAGATATAGGAGCCAAGCCTCTCTGTAAACTCTGCCAATAAATCTATTCAAATAGCATGGACACTTACAACAACAAGACATAGAACATTCAATGATTATACTCCTGCACATCAAACAATATTGTATACATAATACAAAGCACCAAGTGTGAAATAGGATGTTACAGTAGTGAAACCTGCAAGCAATTGAATGAAAGGATGAATCTGCACAAATATTCCATCAACCACCATGAAAAAAATACTGTTGCCCCTTCCAAAAACACCCAAGAAAGAAAGACAAAATAATAAATTTTGTGATTGCAAAAGCAAAGGACTTAAAGTACATTTGAGTTTCTTAGTACATTATCAAAGCTTCCTATAACTTGTACTTGTTATCTAGTCTTTTTGTATTTCACCATGTGAAATTTACATGCTCCCCCATGCCCTCCCCTTCTTCCCACTCTCCCCTATCTTGTAGTCTATATCTAATATATACAAAACTAAGCACACCAAAGGTTAATTTCAAAAGTGAAGAATCACATATTTTAATAACAACATAGTGAGCAGATTGACATCAACCACATATGTATCTGGGGGAAATGCCCACCCTTTATCATTGTGTACAATTCCAAACCCCTACAGGAACGCAAGTTACCGTCTAGAATGTCGGCCATGGATCATAGTGGTAAGCCCCGCCCACCAGTGACTAAGACACTGCTACGTGGAAATACAATCTAGGCATCCATAGTATCCTGTGGAGTCAAAGGAACAGTGTGCGCATAAGTCCACCCCCCATAAAAAGACTAGAAATAGATACTCATGGGTATTAACTAGTCCAAGTTTTTTGTTTAACCCTTTACAGGCCACCGTGTCTAATAAATACAACGATCTCACCTCTCTTTGCAGCAACATGCATTTTCTGTCTCTCCCCAGGGTAATGGTGGTCCATGATCTAGTATCTGTTATCTCAACTGGGAAAGGTTATGTTTAAATTACCTAAAGTGTCTTGCAACAGAGGTGTCAACTTTAACAAATATTTATATGTTTGCCTGTCCTTGGATAGTGACAATATTTACCCTTTATCATACCATTGCAATGTTTGCATGGGTAAGTGCCAAAAAGAATTTTAGAAAGAAATATTTTATTGGTTCTGGCTTTTGTTTCTGCTCCACAATTGGTTTATTCTGGTATAAATAGCATACTTCATTGTCAGACTGTAGGATCCGCCAATTTTTAAGCACTATATCTCTAACCTGCTGACAGCAACCCAGGAAAATACACCATTTATATACTGTAATTACTCTCACACCTATTATTTTGTGGATTTGAATGTTTTTGCTTCCATAAGATGGGCTAATTAATATGTCACTTTGGGACATCACTGAGTTGACAGAAAATAGAGTGGGTTACTTTGTTTATTCCCAACAACCAGATACACTTTTATAGACAGCAACTCCTAGTACACTAAATTTTTCACAGGAAATTTATACTTAAATACTGACCAGACTTGAAGGGTTAACTAAAAAGGAAAACCGATTATTTGCTTCATAAGACTACACTTTTTTGAAAAGCTGAGATCAAAAAGAATATCAAGCGGCTTGAGAGTTAACCTCCATCCCAATCTCTATAAGGATTATCAAAACCACATATTGAGATGGTATACATAACAAACAGTGATTGCTACTTTTTATACCACTCTTGATACTTTGCAGTGAGTTTTTATACATAACCCCCAAAGTGCTTAAAAATTGTAGGATCCTACAGTGTAACGATGTAGTATGCTGTTAAAAAAGAAACGCGCATAAGAGGGCAGAACTAACAAAATATTTATTTGTAAAATCTTACCTATGCCTCAGTTGCAAGAAATGCAATGGATAATAAAGGGTGAGTTTTGTCACCATCCCATAACAGAAGAACCTATTTTATGCATACCTGACAGATTACGCTGTCTTAAATGTCCCTGTGGTCTGGCCTATCTTGGTAAAACCAGCAAAATGCCTTAAAGACCAAATATATCAACAGAAGACTCTGTTGATATAACTCCCTCTGTTGGAGGGAACATATTCCTTCCCAATTGGGATATCAGCAGGGCCGGGCTGGGCCGGGGGGCAGGGTGGCAATTGCCCCCCAGGCCGCCCTAAGCTATGAAAAACACGGCCGCTGGGCCAGTGTTTAAAAAAAAAAAAAAAAAACGCACTTGCAGGCAGAGACTGAGAAGGGATCGGAAGATCCCCTCTCACCTCCGCTCTGCCTGCAAAGCTGCACGGGGAGCCGAACAGGCAGCACAGAGAAACCTCCGTGCTGCCTGTTCGGCACCCTGTGCAGTCTGGCACGGAAGTGCCGACAGTCACGTGATCGGCGCTCTGAGGTCAAACGCGCGCCGATCACGTGACCTGTCGGCACAACCGCCGGGAGGCCGAACAGGCAGCATGGAGGGACCATGCTGCCTGCCACCAGGGAAGTCCTCCTGCCACTAGCCACCAGGGAAGTCCTGCCACTAGCCACCAGGGAAGTCCTGCCACTAGCCACCAGGGAAGTCCTGCCACTAGCCACCAGGGAAAAAGGTAAGGGGGGGGGGGTGGGCAAAAAACACTGGCATATTATTGGACAAATTGGCTGGGGCATATTACATGGCAAATAAGACTGGCATATTATTGGGAAAATTGGCTGGGGCATATTACATGGCAAATAAGACTGGCATATTATTGGGCAAATTGGCTGGGGCATATTACATGGCAAATAAGACTGGCATATTATTGGGCAAATTGGCTGGGGAATATTACATGGCAAATAAGACTGGCATATTATTGGGCAAATTGGCTGGGGAATATTAAATGGCAGAATAACACTGGCATATTATTGGACAAATCGTCTGGGGAATATTAAATGGCAGAATAAGACTGGCATATTATTGGGCAAAATGGCTGGGGAATATTAAATGGCAATTAACACTGGCATATTGGGCAAATTAGCAGGGGCATATTAAATTGCAGATAACCTTGGAATATTATTGGGCAAATTTACTGAGTCATATTAAATTGCAGAATAACACTGGCATATTATGGGACAATTTGGCTGGGGAATATTAATGGCAAATAATATTGGAAATGTGTATGTAATGGGGTGATGGAGGCATGTAAATGTGGTGATGGGGCATGTCCTGGTGTGCAACGTGGGTTATGGGTCATGTCGTAGGTGTGCAACGTGGGTAGGGGGGGTGCCCAAATTTTGGGATATTGGGTGTCTAAATCCTGGCATATTGAGGGACATAATCCTGGCATATTGAGGGGGAAATCCTGGCATATTGAGGGGGCATCATCTTGGCATATTGAGGGGAAAATCCTGGCATATTGGGTTTCTAAATCCTGGCATATTGAGGGGCATAATCCTGGCATATTGAGGGGCATAATCCTGGCATATTGAGGGGCATAATCCTGGCATATTTAGGGGGAAATCCTGGCATATTGAGGGGGCATCATCTTGGCATATTGAGGAGAAAATCCTGGCATATTGAGGGGCATAATCCTGGCATATTGAGGGGCATAATCCTGGCATATTGAGGGGCATAATCCTGGCATACTGAGGGGCATAATCCTGGCATTTTGTAAGGGAAAATTCTAGCATATTAAATGGCAAATCCTGGCATATTGTGGGGGAAAATCCTGGCAATATTCGTTATAAAACAAGGAAAAGATGGCCGTGGATGGGGAGGTGATTCGATGATGCAATGGGCCACTTGACTGGATTTGCCCCCAGGCCTAAGGCTGCCAGCCCTCCCCTGCCGACAGGTCATGTGATCGGCGCGCGTCTGACGTCAGAGCGCCGATCACGTGACTGTCGGCACTTCCGTGTCAGACTGCACAGGGAGCCGAACAGGCAGCACGGAGGTTTCTCTGTGCTGCCTGTTCGGCTCCCCGTGCAGCTTTGCAGGCAGAGCGGAGGTGAGAGGGGATCTTCCGATCCCTTCTCAGTCTCTGCCTGCAAGCGCGTTTTTTTTTTTTTTTTTTAAACACTGGCCCAGCGGCCGTGTTTTACATAGCTTAGGGTGGCCTGGGGGGCAATTGCCACCCTGCCCCCCGGCCCAGCCCGCCCCTGCCTGTCGGCACAACCGCCGGGAGGCCGAACAGGCAGCATGGAGGGACCATGCTGCCTGCCACCAGGGAAGTCCTCCTGCCACTAGCCACCAGGGAAGTCCTGCCACTAGCCACCAGGGATGTCCTGCCACTAGCCACCAGGGAAGTCCTGCCACTAGCCACCAGGGAAAAAGGTAAGGGGGGGGGGGCAAAAAACACTGGCATATTATTGGACAAATTGGCTGGGGCATATTACATGGCAAATAAGACTGGCATATTATTGGGCAAATTGGCTGGGGCATATTACATGGCAAATAAGACTGGCATATTATTGGGCAAATTGGCTGGGGAATATTACATGGCAAATAAGACTGGCATATTATTGGGCAAATTGGCTGGGGAATATTACATGGCAAATAAGACTGGCATATTATTGGGCAAATTGGCTGGGGAATATTCAATGGCAGAATAACACTGGCATATTATTGGACAAATCGTCTGGGGAATATTAAATGGCAGAATAAGACTGGCATATTATTGGGCAAAATGGCTGGGGAATATTAAATGGCAATTAACACTGGCATATTGGGCAAATTAGCAGGGGCATATTAAATTGCAGATAACCTTGGAATATTATTGGGCAAATTTACTGAGTCATATTAAATTGTAGAATAACACTGGCATATTATGGGACAAATTGGCTGGGGAATATTAATGGCAAATAATATTGGAAATGTGTATGTAATGGGGTGATGGAGGCATGTAAATGTGGTGATGGGGCATGTCCTGGTGTGCAACGTGGGTTATGGGTCATGTCGTAGGTGTGCAACGTGGGTAGGGGGGGTGCCCAAATTTTCGGATATTGGGTGTCTAAATCCTGGCATATTGAGGGACATAATCCTGGCATATTGAGGGGGAAATCCTGGCATATTGAGGGGGCATCATCTTGGCATATTGAGAGGAAAATCCTGGCATATTGGGTGTCTAAATCCTGGCATATTGAGGGGCATAATCCTGGCATATTGAGGGGCATAATCCTGGCATATTGAGGGGCATAATCCTGGCATATTTAGGGGGAAATCCTGGCATATTGAGGGGGCATCATCTTGGCATATTGAGGAGAAAATCCTGGCATATTGAGGGGCATAATCCTGGCCTATTGAGGGGCATAATCCTGGCATATTGAGGGGCATAATCCTGGCATACTGAGGGGCATAATCCTGGCATTTTGTAAGGGAAAATTCTAGCATATTAAATGGCAAATCCTGGCATATTGTGGGGGAAAATCCTGGCAATATTCGTTATAAAACAAGGAAAAGATGGCCGTGGATGGGGAGGCGATTCGATGATGCAATGGGCCACTTGACTGGATTTGCCCCCCAGGCCTAAGGCTGCCAGCCCTCCCCTGGATATCAGATACTAGATCATGTACCACCATTACTCGGTGTGGGGAGGAGGGGGGCTCATCCAGGAATGCATGTTACTACAAAGGGAAGTATTTATTAGACACAGTATTTATTAGACCTAATAAGTTACTGCCAAGATCCATGATGGTTGATTTTACAAGGTAAGGTTAGTTGTGTTCCTGTTGGGCTTAGGGATTATACATGGTGATAACAGATGGGTGTTGCACCCCGAAACATCTGGTGTTGATGTCAATCTACTTACTATGTTGTAATTAAAGTAGGTGATTCTTCACTTTGCAATTAACCTTGGTGCACTTGATTTTGTATATACTGGATATGTCTGTCACTGTGGAGAGGGAGAAGTCATGGCATTTGCCTACAGCAGCCCAGGACAATATACCTTTTCTTGTACTTGTGTCAGTGCTCTCACATCTATTTTTTATATGTTTGATATCTATGCTACTCAACCCTGACTATTTATCACCCTTGTAAATTTCTGGATTATTTGCCCTGTTGTTTTAACCTGTCAGCAAAAAAATAAGTTATATTAAATTGGAAGATGGCATCAAGTGTAGGTATTTTAAATAGAAAGGCTCCCTAAGAGAGCTATGCAGAGAAAATAGTTCTCAATAAACCAGGGGTGGGGAATGTTCGGCCCGTGGGCCATTTAGGGCCTGCAAAATCATTTCGACCAGCCCGGCAGTGGCGCTGCTGAACTTTTTTTTTCCACTTGATAATGGTAAGACACCCCGAAAGCTTGTGGTTTCAAAATACTGTTAGTCCAATAAAACGTTATTACAAGATTCTGCAACACTCTGTTATTTTTCATTTATAAAAAGTGTTCCATGGGAGAGTATTATGGATTTTTGTGTTGTGGATATGCCATTAGTTCATCAATGACCATGACCGATATGTCGGACACTAAATAGTAATACAGATTATGGTAAATAAATCACACTGTAGGCATTATATAAATATTTTTGTACATGAACATTTCATTCTAAGATTGCATAATTTATTTATTTGCTAAGCTTAAACAAGAATATGATCTATGGATCCATGATAGAGCCAAATGAAAACGGAAGGTGTTGTTTAAGTCTCTTAGGCTAACATTAACTCTCAGTATAAGATAAAGTAGTTCACAACACTGTATAAAATGAGCCAAAGAATTTATTGAAAGCCATGGAACGATATTTGAAAGAACATTTACATAATTTATAACAAATGGAACAGAAGTAACTCTTTACACATTCATGCAAAATTAAACAAATCCGTGCATTATCCGAAGATATTTGGCAGACTGTCACTGCCAGCATTTTGTCCCCATGACATAAAATGATTAGAAGGAAGAACAATAAAGTGTCCAAGTTACCTCAGGAATGGATCATTACAAAATACCCTAGTATTATAGTTTCCAACAAATGATAATCCAAAATTGTGATTTTAATTTATCTTACTAATGAAATTATTTGACCATATATATATATATATATATATATATATATATATATATATATACATATATATACATAATTATCTTATTATTTTTTATTAATCCGTTTATGTGGTTGTCAGTATAGGCTATTTTATTCTTTCCATGTTTGCAATGTGTTGAATTATATATTAACACATTCTCTAATGAACGTTGTCACATAGTATTCGTATTGTACTAAATTATAAATTATACATTGCAAATATCTTGTACATTTTTTATTTTATGGGAATAGCGGCCAAGTATGTGTTAAGGTGCTGTTCCACATAACATGACTTCGTACACACCGATCAGCCATTACATTATGACCACCTGCCCAATATGTATATGTCCCATTTTAAGACTTTAGTCTTATTCTTTGACACATCCATAGCTAGGAATTGCGTGTGTTTGTAAAACAATTTACAGCATCCAAAGCTAATATATATACATTATTCAACACAGTTCTCTGAAAAGTGTCCATTGGTTACAAGTATAAATGTCTAATTCAACTCTAATTGATAGAGACATGCAGAAAAGAAGTAAAAAAAAAATATACCATATGTAAAAACCACACCATGGGTCATATATCAAATGGTAGCTCAAAACTATACCAGCTAATGTCAATTTAGCTTATACATTCTGTAATAGGAGATCTGAACTGGAGCCATGTTTGGTTCTGCAAGTTAGTTACAACTAACACTGAATGCAACTATATTTCAGGTCAAACCACAAGTTACTGCTTGATGCACTTATTATGTATCAAATGACTTCAGGGAATATTGTTTCCATGAAAGGGTGTACATGGTACAATGCTTAGGTAGGTGGTACATGTCAAAGTAGCATCCACATGAATGGCAGGACCCAAGGTTTCCAAGCAGAAGATTGCCCATAGCATCACACTGCCCCTGCCAGCTTGCCACTTGTCAGTGGTCATAATGTTATGGCTGATCAGTGTAAGTGCTACATCATGTGAACGGAAGCCAAATAAACAGAGCTAGCATTTTATTTTGTTTGCTCAGTTTCCTATAAGAAAATAATAAAAAGACACAGAAAGTTCCTGGGGTCCTGCCATTTACCCAAAGTCCTCCTTTGGAGAAATGTTCTTTATTCATAACCTTCATTGTATGATAAAAATAACATTCCTAATCTCAATCATATAAATGTGCAAAGCAAGTGATAAATACCACATCTGTCAGCTTTGTTTATATATTCCTTATGCAACTTAAATGTGACAATTTGCAACATGAAAAAGTAATTGGATCAATGAGACATGATGACAACTTGATTACTTGCAACAAAATTTATACATATATATATATATATATATATATATATATATATATATATATATAGTCATGTGAGTGTTACATTGTAAATTATGGAAAATAAAAATGCTGGTGCGCTAAGCTAGTCACAGGTTCAAATAATATAAATGTATAAAATAAAGCTTACCAAACAGGTGTGAGCATGCTGCAAAAAAACTAAAAAAAAAACTGACTGTGTTTCTTACCAGATTAAAGTTGGCAACAAATATAAAACCATAATATCATTTATATTATTAGGCTTCATTTTATACATTTATATTATTTGAGCCTGTTACTAGCTTAGCACACCAACATTTTTCCTTTCCCTGCTTACACATAATTGAGGTTGTTGGTTCCTCATTGTCTGGTTGCAGCTTGCAACCAGACAAGGTTGTTAATTGGTAGGAGGTCAAATTGCACAGATTAAAAAGGCTTAATTATGCTTTGGCCAATTTATATAACCAAAACGTCTCATTTATATTATGTTTATATATTTGTTGCCAAATTTATAAGGGTGAGAAGCGCAGACAGTTTCTGAATACATTGTGAATTATACATTTTATAGTTGGTTTTGTATACTGTTTTCATTTTTAGAGGGTTAGTATTACTATAAATAAAAACATGGTGTTTTAACTGCTTTGCAACACTGGATGTGTCGGGCATGTTCACTCAGCAACTCTGGGACATCTTGTGGTGGAATGAGTGTTGTTAGAGATCAGTGACAGTGTTCCTGCAATACTGCAATGTTGAGGCTTTAAGCAACACTGAAATTTATACTCCAATATGGTGCTGCCCTCTAAGAGCTTCAGAAGTAATGAGTTATCAACAGGCATCAACATTACAGAACAAAATGATGGTAGGGTTAGCATAAAGATTAGGGTTAGAGTTACAATAGGGTAAGGTTTTGTGTAAGGGTTAGAGTTAGGGTTAGAATTTTGGTCAAAAGGTTAATGTAGGAGAAAATGATTGGTAAAAAAAAAAAAAGCTACTTTTGGTTATTGCCCTATAACTTACACCTTATGTGTAAAAGATTTTTCAGGTCAAAGTTAGAAAAAGTGTTTGTTTTTTTTCAATGTTTTCCTTATATTTTATATTTTTTTGTCTTGAATTATATAAAGGATTAGTATTCATATAAAAAAATCTAGTGATTTAACTGCTTTGGACCATTTGGATGTGTCAGGCATGTCAACAACTCCACTGCCAACACAAGATGTGCCTGGGACATCCTGCAGTGGCATCAGTGATCGCTAACACCTCTCTGGCAGTGTTCCTGCAATGTCTCAATGTTGAGGTATTAAGCAACATTGACAATTATTGCACAGTTTTCAAACTGGATGTAAGTTTAATTGTTTCATACATCTTGAATTATAACCAAGACATCCCAGGAGAAAAAGACTATAGGTTCTCCACATTGCCAAACAACCCAAAAAATACTAAATAGGGAATATATGGGCAATAACTGGGAGGATGGGATGGTTTATCGCTGAACTATCTGCGCTTACACTGCTGTGGTGAAACAGCAGAGCTGTCATACACTTGAAAGACAAACTGACGTCCCTGGACTTTCAGCGGTGAAATGGCAGTGATGAACTGTCCTAGACCCATAACTGGTGATATAATTGTGAACACAAAAAACATAATACAAAAAAATGGCTTTACGGTTTCCTTGACATTTAAAATATTTATTAAGATTAAAAAAGGCTTTACATGAAATAACACTTATTCTTCCTGTACACACAACTTTTTTCATTTATTTAAATTATGTATATTACTGGTCTCTTCTCTTCTCTTCTTGTTCAAGTTAGTGGAATAATTACCTTTATTTTATGTAATTGTTTAGTTGTCTCATTTCTTATACCTATTAGTCATCCTTTCAATGCCATAGAATTTCCAAACATTGTATTTTTTCTGACCATTCATTTATAGTCATTATTCAATTCTGGCCGAATAGTTTGCCAACATAAATTGCAAGCTGTGACCATAGCTTCAGTTTATTCCAATAATACTTCTGGCAAAATAGTTTGGCAAAACCTAGCATCTTTTTTCGGCGCTGTTCCAAGAATATGACTGTAACTTTAGTTTATTGCAATAATCTGGCTTTGATCTCAGTACAGTAGAAAATCTTTGTGATTAGGTAAGATGGGTGATTCACAATGTGTGGACTAACACTCTGAAGGAACTGTGTGATGCTATCAAATCAACATGAACAAAATCCATAAAAATGTTTCTAATACTTTTTTGAATTACTATAAATATATTAAGTGAACAACACTAAAGTAAAATAAAAACAAAATTGTTAGGAAAATAGAAACAAGATTTAATATATAGATAAAATATACATACAAGGAATATAGATTAAAAAAAAAAGACAAAGCAAAATACACTATACTGTGTTAGATTACAAAAAAGAAAAAATATGAATGAACATTCAGTTGACCAGTGTCTATATAAGAAAGCACTTTCACTTGATTCAGGTACATAAAAAAAAGTCAACAAAAAATGATTCTGAGCTACCCAGGTGGTACACACTGGATCAGAATGTATGACCTCCGTCCTCACCCGGTCTCCGGTGCCTCCCGCCAGTGCTTGACTCACACTCAACAATGAACAATGAAAGGTATGCGGTAAAAACGGCACTCCTGGAGCCAATTTAAAGGTGAAAAAAAGCTATTTTTATTCCATAAGATCGTGATAAATCCACAACGGTAGTGCAGGTAAAAGAAAAGAAATAGCTTGAAGCGTTTCGCGCTCCAGGTGCTTAATCATAAGCTGAATTGTGAATTGTGTGGTTTTTTTCACAATTCAGCTTTTGATTAAGCGCCTGGAGCTCGAAACGCGTCAAGCTATTTCTTTTCTCATACCTGCACTACCGTTGTGCATTTTTCACGATCTTATGGAATAAAATAAACTATTTTTCACCTTTAAATTGGCTCCAGGAGTGCTGTTTTTCCCACATACCTTTCATTGTTCATAAAAAAAGTCAGTCAGATAAAACTGACTTTAACTACATTTAAAAAATATTGTATACCAATATAATGAACACTCAGTTATAACCTATGGAGAGAGGATTTAAAATTACCACGGCCGCAATAATAAATACCTTTATGGCAACGTAACATATTGCCCTGGGTTGACCCAAACAAACACAACACGTTTCAGCACTTCTGTACACTGCCTTTTCCAAGTAGGCCCGAATAATGAGTACACATGTTGCATCCCTGGATGCATATTAAGTAGCCATATGCTAATTAGAGGACCACACCAAATAGAGGTGGACCGACATGGATCATCGCACGTACATCACCCCCTTTTTCTGCATAGCCAGCATAGAAGCCAAACAGAGGGTGCACACGAAGCGGAAAATGAAGGGACTGATTAAGTGATATTTTACCCAAATCTTTATAGTATTTTTGATGACAGGTAAGCTAAATCAGAATAGTTAGCAACAAGTGAAAGAGCCATATTATGCTCGTGTGTCTCTGTTTTTAAATCTAGCCCCATGAAACATATTTGTGTTCCATTTTTTAAAATTACATTTAGGTATTTTCTATTATATCATTTAGCGCTGTACACTGTTTATTTGTTTTTGTTGAATTACTACCATGGCAAATGTAGGCTATCCTAGAGACATAAAGGGCCCTTAGACAGTTATATCTAAGAAAATGGCCATTGAGTGTAGATTGTGTTTTTGATTAACTGTGCTTCCAATTAACATTACTGCACCACTATCTGCATCAAATGTACAGATTAATAGATATACTTGTTTAAAGATTCCTTCTGCCCTGTCAAAGATTTTTGTCAACTCTTGATTTAAGGGTTTGTGATATAATGGTTTGTGTATTTGCCATGATTATGGCAAATACACAAACCATTATAATACGCTGATGTCACCATTTTGGGGTACGTAAAATCTGTTGCCATCATATTTGTGACTTTTTTGCCTTTGTATGACAGTACTTTTAATGTCATGTGTAAAGTGCAATGAATTAAAATCATTTTGCACTTGCACATGACATGAAAAGTACTGTCTCTAACGATGGTCCTCCAGAAAAGTAAGAGGCCTTATCCCTTGACTCTAATATTTATCATTAGACTGCAAAATAAGTGGAGGTAAAACACGGTCTATTTTAAGGAAAAATTCTCACTGCACTCCCAAGATCACAGCTAGGACTCTGTCCCTTTCCTGTTCCACCTCATCCTGTTATGTCCCTTACTTATTTCCCCTTTTCCTCTTTCATTCCCTCCTGCTCCTCCTCTTTCTTTTTCATCCCTTCCTATACTGCCCCTTCTTGCTCTGCTGCTTTGTCTCTTCCTGTTCTGGCCCTATTGACTCCACTGATGGGTCTATTTAAAGGGAAAGTTCTCACTATATCAAAACTACATTTTTTTCACCAATCAAAAATATGGAGAGCAAACCATCCATTATGCTATTATTGAGTTGTGTATTAAATAAAATTGTATAATTATTAAATTAAATGTAATTGTATAAATTAATAAATCAAAATTACAATCAAACCATATTGTTTTTAGTCCTAAAGGTCATAAAATATTCATCACTGCAGTAAAAGTACATTAATAATAAATGTTATTTTATTAATAAAACTGTTATTTAATTTATAAAACTGTGGCAATGGTGTTCTCAAATAGGTACAGTTTGGAGGAATATCCAAAGTGCACATATTGTGGGCTTATTAATTAACAAATTAGAGCATAGATGATGATAGAATAGCAAGACAAATTTTGAAGTAGCAAAGCTTGTGAACATTTCAAAACCAACTGTAATTAAACTTGGCTATTTTTGCTTTATTTTAAAATTATCTTTCAATTCACATGATACTGACCCAAATTCTATGGCTCCCATTACAAAAACGCATTATGCTTGCAACTGATCTTTATTGCACCCATTAAGGAAACCATAAGAAAACACTGGAAACGCATGTTAATTACTGCATAACCAATGATCCTATGTGGAGTGCTAATCATTAACGGGTACGTTAATGTGAAATGTTTCCCAGTTACCGCCAGGTAGACCAAACCATAACTGAGACGATGGCGTTAAAAAAGGATTCACACACATGATAAAGTTAAACCAAACATGTCACACATGCGCAAAATGAACCAGTCACACATATTTAACCCATAGCAATGCTGGATCAAATTTGAAACACAGTTCAAACAGTGTTAAACAAACCAAAATATAGAATAGAAACATAGAAAATAATGCCAGAAAATAATAACCATTCAACACATTGAGTCTGCCCATAATAATTTATAAGAAATTGATTTTTAAAATATAAACAACCTTTATCAAAATAATATAATTAAAAGATATCCCACGTTATAAAATGTCAAATATGCACTTTTTCCGATAAGCAATATTTATACTTATATTTTCTTGATTTTCTTTAAAATATTTTTTCACTTGTATGTTCCTTGAAGAGTCAGTGGAGATTTGCTATGAATGATTGACTATAAATGCTCCTTAATGGTATTTCTGCTTGATCCTGCACCTTCTCTTTCTAACTTTATCCTGAGTCCTGATCCAAGTCCTTCTCTTTCTATCTCCTATTCTTTCAGAAGTTCTCCTGCTCCTTATTATCTTGACCTGCTCCTTCTCCTCCTTGCTCCTTCTCTTTATGACTTTTCCTGCCCTGTCTTTTTCTGATGTTCTCTAGTGTCCTGCTCCAGTGCTTCTATTTCTGACTTTCTACAGCTCTTTCAGAGTGTATCCTGCTCCGTATTATCCTGCTGTTTCTCCTTCTTTGTCCTGCTTTTTCATGCTTGTTCTCTGTATGACTACTTCTTTCTCCTGCTCCTTTGCATATCTTGCTCCAATGCGGTTTCTGACTTTCTTTCTCTTGCTCCTTCTCCTACCTTGTTCCATTGCCCTTTATGATATTCTTGCTAACTCTGATCCTTCACTTTATGACTATACTTTATCCAGTTCTCCTGCTTCTTCCTCTATCATGCTCCATTGCCCTTTCTCTAAATTGTTTTACCTGTTCTGACCCTGTTTGTTTTACTTGCTCAATTCTCCCCTTCCCCCTCCTCCCATTGCTGCTGCTGCCGCTCTAAGGATTTTCCATGCATTGATAGTGTGCAGGAGTTCTTTATATGTGGCCTGTGAGAGTGAAGCTCTTTCTTACACTGTGTCCATACACATCCTCAGTAGGCAGTCCTGTTTAATTTTAACCATTTAAATAATACACAGCAGCATCTAATAATTTTTTTTTTTTTGATTTTCCACTGTACTAGCTGCTCGTGCCTATAATTCAAATTCCTATTCTATGTAATTTCCCTTCAGTTGTTCTGATTTCTGAAAAATGCTTTGTCCCTATAAATGTGCCATCTAATGGGTGTTAATCCAGTTACTGATCAAATTATTACTGTGTATTGGAAAGAAAGTCATCAGATAAATGAATGATCATGAGCTCAGATTTATGTGTTTAAGTTTTTTTCCTACTACAATTTCCTAGTGTATTTTTCAAGGGTATACTGGGGCCAGATCGGGACTTCTAGCTCAATTGTGGAATTTTAATAAAAATAACGTAAATATTAAATTGAAATATTAGAAGAATCAGTGGAATGGTTGTAGCATGTACTGAATGACTGACTTATTCTCAGACCAGAGGTTATCACCAATATATTGTAAATGGAACTCCCTTGAGTTGCCAAGATGGAGGAAATAATGGTTTAGAGGTCCAGAGCCTAATTACAATGAAGACAAGCAACAACATATAACCTGTTGTAGTTTATCCTTGACTACATTTGTGGTAGGTGAATGCTTGGATTGACAATACCCAAAACAAAAATCCATTCTACCACTGATACTAATTGTATCTGAATTGAATTAACTGCTTCCAACACTCTCAGCTATAACCATATCAGCAGCTGATAAATTATTTTATAATCGATACAATTAAGCTAAAGGTAATTATATTTGTTGGAAAACTCATACTAAGTAACTTCTGTAAAAAAAATAAATGCTGCTCACTCCTTTTTTATATACTGGCACTTTGCCTTGTTGATGGAGAGTATCCGCAACCTTTCACACAATACATGTGTTTCTTTGTACAACTTGGAAGCACGGTAACAGAGAACATTGAACTAATAATTTCTATATGCAGTTGACGTTTTACATTAACATATGTGTTGAAAGCATCACTATTTGCTAATAGCGTGTGCATTACATTTGTAGACATATGCAAGTCATCCGTTTAACTGGTAAGAAAAAAATTGTATTGTTATTATTTATTGCCATTGATGCTTTGGCTTTTATGAATTTTGATGGTGTAAAGTGTCTGTTATTTATACATCAATGGCATTCTTTCACGTCTATAATTACAGAGGTTTTTTTTATAATAAAGGCTTAAAATAGAGAAGTCTTGTATTAATTAATAAAATGAATAATACAATTCCTTTCCTTATATGTTAAAGCATTATATCATTATTCTGAGCTACATTAAAGCTCCAAAAAGAATAACATTATTTATGAGGGAAAAAAATATAATAATATATAAAATAAAGCAATGTTTATTCAAGATATTTTAGCAATTAGAATTTTCATTTATATGTGTAAGCATCAATGTCAAGTAATGCATAAATTTTCACCACATAATATATGCATTTACCACCTTAATGCATATTTTAATTACTTTTATTACACTTATTTTACATGGCTTAATTTTGAGGAAAAAGTCAGCAAAGCATATGTTCACTTTTTATTTTGTGGACCAGGTAATCACGCTTGATTTAGTCTATTGTACTTCAAAGTTTTGCATATATTTTTTAAGCTGAACAAAAAGTCAGAGCATTCTTGAGCATATGTACACCTCCCAGACTAGTCAGCATATTTGCATTTACGCCAACACTCTGGGGCAGTGGGAAAAAAGGGCAGTCATGTGATCTCATGCCATGTGTGACTCTGTCTGGACTTAATTTTTTCTCATTTGAACTATATATGTCTTAAAGACAGTCCAATGCACTGTGCATAGGCACCAGCAGTAGTGTATTTCCTCCTATGCCGACTAGGCAGCAGACTGAAGTAGGAGATAACAGATTGTTTTTTTTATTTTTATTTAAATACTTTATTTTCAAATGTCAAAAAATTCATATTGCTAAAAAATCAGCTCTTAAATTCGACTTATCTTACAAAACAATACACAACATAGTAACATAGGTTGAAAAAAGACACAAGTCCATCAAGTTCAACCCTTCTACCTATCATTACAGCTTTTGATCCAAAAGAAGGCAAAAAACCCCTAAGGAAGCTATTTCGAATTTTGCCTCCTGGGGGAAAAAATTCCTTCTTGACTCCAAGAGGCAATCAGATTTCTCCTTGGATCAATAAGCTCTTTTATTAATGCTTATTCTATTATTAATAGCCCTGTATGTTCTGCTTTCCTAAAAAAACATCCAAACCATTTTTAAATGCATCTATTTTGTTTGCTAGCACTACCTCTCTTGGCAGTGAGTTCCATAACTTTATTGTCCTAACCGTAAAGAATCCCTTCCTTTGCTGTCTATGAAATCTTTGCTCTTCCAGTCTGAGGGGGTGACCTCTTGTTCTTTGTACCTTTCTGTTAATGAACAGGTCACTGGAGAGCTCTTTATATTGGCCCTGCAAATATTTATATAATGTTATCATATCCCCTCTGAGACGCCTTTTTTCTAACGTATATAAATTCAATTTTTTAAGTCTCTCTTCATAACTAAGATCCTCCAAACCCCTTATTACTTTTGTAGCTCTCCTTTGCACTTTTTCTAGTTCCTTAATATCCTTTTTAAGGACTGGTGCCCAGAACTGTACTGCATATTCAAGGTGAGGTCTTACCATTGATTTGTAAAGAGGCAATATGATATCCTCCTCCCGTGAATCTATACCTCGTTTTATACATGCCAATATCTTATTGGCCCTTGCAGCTGCTGACTGGCATTGGGCACTGTTGCCAAGTTTGTTGTCTATAATTATTCCTAAATCCTTTTCATTAGTAGTTTTTCCCAGGGAAAAACCATTTAACGTATATGTTGCTTTGTTATTATTTTTCCCATAATGCATAACTTTACATTTGTCTATATTGAACCTCATTTGCCACTTTACTGCCCAGTCCCCCACTCTGTCCAAATCTTCCTGTAAAGAAAAAACATCAAGATTAGTCTTTATTGCCTTACCTAATTTAGTGTCGTCCGCAAACACGGAGACATGGCTCTCAGCACAATGTGGCAGATCATTAATAAACAAATTAAAAAGAAGAGGGCCCAAAACAGACCCCTGAGGTACTCCGCTTAATACCCTTGTCCAATTTGAGAATTTAAATTGATATATAATTAATCCTTAATTATAAGATATCCCTATAAAGACAAAAAGAAAAAAAATTAAATAACAAACACTTATTGTGCTGAGACAAAGAAGGGGCACATGCTTGCTCCCCCCTATGTCCCCATGAGTCTTTCCAGGGTTTTCTCTAGTTGGCTAATCCAAGAGAACCCGTAACCATTTCCTTTAGTGATACTACTTCCATTTTACATTGTGAACTGCCCAGTGGCGTAGCGTGGGTTGTCAGCACCCGGGGCAAGGCAAGTAATTTGCGCCCCCTAACCCGTGGATTTTAGCACTCGAGTCTCTTCTACTAGATTAGTTAAAGAAACCCTTACCCCCCAAGCACATGTATTGTTTGTTATGAAAATACTTATGTAATTAAAGTAAAATGCATCTAAATACAAGTTTATTTTCCAACACTTTATTGAGTGCGAACATGCATTACACACATTCTCCACATTTTCAGCAGGTCTATGAATACAAATATACACATGTAGTAACCTAGCATGGGCCATGCTATTATATGTCATCTCACAACCATCGTAAACGACAAAAAATATCAAAAACTAAACATCAAAATGGAACCATACCCTGGAGATGATCCAAGACTTGGCTAGATGGAGCCAACTTCCTCAATCCTGTACCTCTAATGTTACCCCCCCCCCCCCCCACACACACACACACATATGCCATAATTGTTGTGCCATTCAGATGCCAGTAATATTGTAACTTTCGGATGCCAGTAATATTGTGCCAGTCAGAGCCCAGTAATATTGTGCCAGTCAGAGCCTAGTAATATTGTGCCAGTCAGATGCCTGCAATATTGTGCCAGTCAGATGCCTGCAATATTGTGCCAGTCAGAGCCCAGTAATAATGTGCCAGTCAGATACCAATAATATTGTGCCAATCAGATACCAGGAATATTGTGCCTGTCAGAGCCCAGGAATATTGTGCCTGTCAGAGCCCAGGAATATTGTGCCTGTCAGAGCCCAGGAATATTGTGCCTGTCAGATACCCAGTAATATTGTGCCAATCAGATACCCAGTAATATAGTGCCAATCAGATGCCAAGTAATATAGTGCCAATCAGATGCCCAGTAATATTGTGCCAATCAGATACCCAGTAATATTGTGCCAATCAGATACCCAGTAATATAGTGCCAATCAGATACCCAGTAATATAGTGACAATCAGATACCCAGTAATATAGTGACAATCAGATACCCAGTAATATAGTGCCAATCAGATACCCAGTAATATTGTGCCAATCAGATACCCAGTAATATAGTGCCAATCAGATACCCAGTAATATTGTGCCAATCAGATGCCCAGTAATATTGTGCCAATCAGATGCCCAGTAATATAGTGCCAATCAGATACCCAGTAATATAGTGCCAATCAGATACCAGGAATATTGTGCCAGCCAGCCCCCCCCCCCCCCCCGTACTTACATGAAGCTGCTCCGTGTCCCCCGCCGGATGTCTCCTCCGTGCAGTCTTCCCTCTTGCACGGAGGAGGGAAACAGAAACCGGATGTGACGCGACGTCACATCCGGCGGCAGTTTTTTTTTTTTTTTTTTCGGCCGTCGCATCCATCGGATGCGGCTTGCCGGAAAAAAGCGTTCACAAGCGCAATGCGCTGTGAACGCGGCAGCAGGGGCTGGGGGCCCACGGGACAGCTGCCTTGGGGCCCCCCAGGAGTAAATGGGCCCAGGGCAGCTGCCCCGTTTGCCCCGCGTTAAAGACGCCCTGGCGGCCGCATAGGGCTAGTGCGCCCCCCCAGATATTGCGCCCGGTGCGGCCGGCCCCCCCTGCACCCCCCACGCTACGCCACTGGAACTGCCTGCCCCTTAACCTCTGCTCATTCAATTCCTAGCTATTAGCAATTTTGCGGCCATCATAATGTGAGTTATCATAATTTCCTTTTCTCTATTCATGCTAGGCCAATCCAGATGGAGCAACAGAGACAGCAGATTGTTAATGTTACATCCCTCTAACTATCCAGGTTGCCCCTACTAGATCATCAGGGAGCATTCTGGTGCTGTGCATAGGAATGTGGGGGTAATATAGTGCAGTAAAAAGAAGGCATGTGGAAGAGCAAATGCTACAGTGGAAATGGATGTGTGACCTAATACTAACCCTAATACTAACCCTAAAGCCTAATACTAACCCCTGATACCACTAATACTAACACTAACCCCTGTTACTAACACTAACCCCTAATACTAACACTAACCCCTAATACTAACACTAACCACTAACATAATCCGAACCCCTAATACTAATATTACTAACCTTGTATGTGATGAAGTCTCCTGCGATGACCTCTAGCGGGATTAACTGGCCATCATGGCAAATGGTTGCAGTGAAGTGGCTGCATTAAAGTAGCCGTGATGAACCATCCCCAAAATAGACACCTAAACCATTTTTCCTGTATCTTGCGTCTTCATTATTTCTGGAATTTCTTGATTCTTTCTTTGATAAGATGTTTACCTCCTGTCCCTGGTAAAGCCTTGATTAACATTCCTTAGGCAACTCCCATTGATTAAATATTAGGCAGTGATTTGTATAGTCAAAAGTCTCTCATGTATATTTTCAATACATGGTTCTATGTATAAAATTGTTCCTGCACACAAAGTAGTGCATGTTAAATTGTTAAATTAAGACGCATATATACATATCCCAAGTGATAATCATAAATCCTTTTTTTTTCTGGGCAAATTCTGCATTCGTTCTTTCCCGTAGGATTGCTGGTTATAGTCTTTTCCCTGCCAGAAGTGATTTGTATACGAATCACTCTGTTTAAACAAGAAATAAAGGTTTCTTCTAAACCCACTACTGAAGGGTTTAATCAATAAAGAGAGAATTGCAGGGTATTAAGGTGGGAATTTCAAAATGTAGGCCAATGTAGCCATACTGGAATCATTATCCAATGCAGCTGAATGGGAGAATATTCCAAACTCAGCTACTTCAGTTTTAAATTCCCTGCAATTCTTCATTCATTGAGTAGACCCAAAAATCTATTAATGTATAAGCAGATGAGTGCCAAGGAGTTGTGTTTTTTTTTTTGTGGGTCCTGCCACTGCATTCATGTTTGAGTGATTTTTCTTATTTTTTTGTAGAAGGAATAATAGGAGTTATGATAGCTGCGTCATACGAAAAATGGCTACATAATATCCATTTAAACAATTGTGCTAAAATTCCATGTGTTTCTCTAAAAATGTAGGCTCCATAGTTTTACCCTTCCATTATTTATACATAGCCACGTACTTTCAATTAGTTATATTTAGCACACAGAAATATGAAGAGCAATTTATAATATGAGCTTGGCTATTTTCTTTAATATGTAAGACTTTAGCTCCAGAAACTTTGATTTGAAAGTCAGCAGTTTTTGATTTAATAAAAATATCCTTTATGTTATTTTATTCTTCACTCACACAGAATTAATGTCTTAAAAAAAAAACACTTCCTCGAATGCTTGATGTGTGTTCAGTAATTTCCCAAACACAGACTGTTGTTCTTCCCTGTGGAAATAATGGCAGTATTGGGAACTAAGTTGAATACTTTAATAAATCCTGTAGAGATATGCCTTGGGTTTCTGTTTACATTAAGATAAATGTATGGTGTTCTCAAAAAAGAATTGTACACACTTTTTTTTCTGACTTTTATAGTTCAATTAAATATGTCTGAGGATATATGTTGCAGGAAAACAAATGTTAAACGTGAAAATTAGATTATCAATTCAGACCTATGACTCCTCTGTGAATCCATTAAATTACATTTGTGAAGTTAATACAAACCATTAAGAAAGTTCCAGAGGTATCGGCAAGGATATTCTGCAACTATTCTCCTTTTTTGATCTCCATGGTTATTTGATCATATGCTCTATTATCGGAAAACTCAAAAATGAAACATTACAACTCCAATTTGATAACATTTAAACTGTATGTGTGCCACTTTCTGAAAGGCAAACAACTACATATAGTAGGAGCAATACACGAAATGCGTAAGGAGTGCCTGCTTTTTCCCCATACTCTGTGTTGCCTTAATTTTTTATCGGATTCACAATAAAACGATTTATATTTTGATTGGAATGTGGAGTGCCCATCTCTTTCTTTGTTCATACATTTAATAGGAGCACTCCTTTAGCATAGTAATGAGGTGTAATAAAAAGTACACTTTGCATTACTGTGCTGCACGAACATTCTTATTATAAATACAGAAAGGGAATTTAGTCTTTATTAAAGCACAGCAATTCAGTTTTAAATTAATATCCCAAAAAGCTGGATAGAAGGCTTTATCAATGACATCCGGAAAGATAATGAATTGTAGAATATAAACTACAAAATCACCAAAAGAGATTATCAGTGACTTAAATTTACAAAATATAGTATATTGAGAGTAGTATATTAAATTTAGGGCTACCCATTAACTAACCAATGTTTTTTTTCCATTTACCCATTAACATTTTTTAAGAGCTATGACATCAGATGTACTGTGGACTAGAGTACAGTCTGCTAAACGGAGTCCCTTTTGTTTTCAGGATACTAAATATTTTAAATTAGAGATAAGAGCATAGTTTCTACAGTTCAGTTTTTGAGTCCAATAACTGTTCCAGTTTCCAGTATAAGAAGATAATTGTGTGGAATATTGTCAAATTTTTAGTTATCTGTAAGAATTGTCAATTTGGGAATGAGCTCACTTTTTAGTTAATAGAGCTTAATGTTAAAAGTATTCTTCAAAGTGTCATTTGTTCATGATTAATGACTAACAGCAAAGCACTAACATCCAATAAAGGATCCTTTAACAATGTTGTAACCAAAGTATTCTAAATGTCAGCAAACCAGTGTTAAACTGTGTCAGAGAAAGGGGAATACTTAAAAAGCATAAAGATTATTATATTGTTCCGGCAAAAACCAAATATCAAAAATGTTTGACATTTTCATTCTTTTATTTGTTATGATGAGTTATCCTGTAAAAGACATTAAACTAAAGAAAAATTCAAAATTAAAGACAATCTATGGTGAAAGTTCTCCAATTCAAAAATATATTACTTTACATTTTCTATCATGCTACCACTTGACTATCTTTATGGAAGCAGATTTTATTTTGACATTTTTATCTGTAAACAACTATTACAAAAAGAACCACTGTGAAAGGGAATGTGTGTGAAATACAATGTAATGTACCATTAAGGGTTTCTAATAGCTTTTGCATGTAATATCTTTAAGTAGTGATAACATATTGACTTTTCAATTGAACATGCTAAGTATAGCATATATTTTTTTTCTGTTTTCTTGATAATTGTTGTTTTGAAGCATGAACCAGATGAGATGAACATTTCGTAGTTTTCATAATCTAGAGATGTATCATTTGGAAAAAATACCCAATAGACTTTTATATTTAACACAAGGATTATTTTAAGATTTATATCTAAATACACTGTTATAATATGTTGTAAATCTGTCTGCTACTATAAGTAAGTAAGTTCCGGTACAGGAATAGGAAGTATTGGAATACAGTGAACACCCTAATCCTAGATGTTATTAACTTTCCCCCTTGCTTCCATCGATTCTTGTATGGTCATAAAACTTGTGCCGATCCTTGACATTCGTTTTAGGTAATATAGCAAACTGGAAGGTGAAGTTTGATAAGGAAGTCTTGATCACATGTCGAAAACATGAATGCATCCCTCATAAAATGTGGTACTTAATTCATGCACATAAAGCAGAATGTATGTCTTATCATCAATTATCAACAAACATTTACATTGAATATTTTATTTCACATAACCTCTCCTTGATTTTAAAATTGTGAAATTGCTGTCATTGTGTATGATGTCACTTTACTAAAAAATGCCAAAACTGTAACCAAAGAGTAGATTAAAAGAAAATGAAAAGGATTCTGTATAATGATTGTAAATAGAGGTCCTGGCCCAGTTGGGAAAAAACAAGTCAACAGAAAGAAATGTAAAAAATAAAAAATTATGATATGAAAATTGCTTGTTTATAGAGAAGGAAATAGTATGTTTTGGTTCTTTTGCAAACATGGATCTTGTGGTAATTTATTATGGTAAAAGAGGTATCACTGATGACTGCTACTTTAAAGGAAGTATTGGATTACAATGGTGATCAGCCAAGTGATTGTAATGCAGTTCAGGAATTCAGCAGGTAAGTCTGCAATTAGGACAGGCTTAGGAGTAGCACAATACTCGTCAAGATCCAAAGGACAATACGGGTAACAAAGGTTCAAAAATGACAAGACAAACTGAGATAGTATGCTGCTAGAAGACACAATAGCTTTCATGCATCGCAGTAAAAGAGGTACATCACCACTAACAGTGTGTATTTTCCAGTGAACAATGTCCAGACAATTGATAGAAAGGGATACAATTCAGCAGGGTAAAGATTGTAGTCAACTATTCAGAAAGAATTTCAGATATGTTCCTAAACAAAGTTATTAAGCATAGTGCAACATTTCTATAGCACAAGTTGAGTATCAAAGTAAACTCAGGAAGTAAGGTTCTTTCATACATGTATGGTGCACATTAGTACTGAATTCCATTTTTACGTGTTTCGCTAACAGTGCTGTATCTTACACATATATTTTGCCATGGGAGTGTAGAAACTTTTGGTAAGGCCAGCCTACATTTTGCATGGACTGAAATTAATTCATAAATATTTTAATAATTTATCTTATTGTAGGTATGTTGGACAATAATTTAAAACGAGAGCAACAATCTACTCAACATTTCATTTAAGACTGGTTTCTGACAATCTTTATACCATATTTACAGCTTGCAATCATTTAAAAAATTACTGAATTAATATATTCCCATGATGGGTATTTGTACATGCACTTTGAAGTCACGGTGTAAGGCAAGGCAGAGCAGTGGATGCCTGGAATAGCCTTCCCGAAGAGGTGATGATGGTTAATACAGTGGAGGGATTTAAACATGCATGACATAGGCATAGGGCTATCCTAGATATTATATAAGGCCAGTGACAAATACATTGGAATAAAAAAAAATTGGGGGCGGACAGGGTGCGCCAAATGGTCCTTATCGGCTGACACATTATTATGTTCCTTTGTCATGGGACAGCATGCCTTCCATTTCAACAGATCCGGCAAACTAGTCGCTGTGTGCAGGGGAATCACATGTGGTATAAACTGTCTATACTTCTCTCTCATGTCTTACTTATCAGCAAAGGGAATGTTTGTGGGTCAATGCAATCAGCTGCTGGGGGCTCAGGATTCCAACTCCATATTCCATCTTTCAGTCAGTCAAAAGAACACCAGTGAGAGAGCAGGAGAAAAGAACATCTACATCACGGGAGGCACAATGTTTCAAGAAGAGGCCTGTTAAGACTCTGGCCATAAGAACAGTTGCAGCTCTTTATTCTTATGAATTGAGATGCGGAAACACTTATTGTACATGAGTCCAGTGGAATGACTGAAATCTTACAATTTTACTGTACTGCCTGCTAACTCGAAGCAAATGTGTAAATGTGGGCTAGGATAATATTCCTTTACATGGAATAGGCCATGAAAACATTAGTAGCATTGATATTAATACCACCTCTACTGCCATGCACCTTCTAAATTTGTTCCATCACTGGTTTCTAGAGATGGGATTATTGATGTGGTTGTTTATTATTATTGTTGAACTTACTGATATGCCATATACGTGAACAGATCCATTAAACAGATGTAAACTTGAATAACTACTTTGGAAAACAAGGTATAACATTGGTAAAATAAGTTTTTAAAAAATGCAAATCAGGTACTAACCAATAAATGGTACTACTGGTGCAAAGCACCTTTTAAAGAGACCCATGGCATACTCAGTTCTGTGTAATAGATAAAATCAGAATTATTTCTGTGCTTAGAAGTTGGGCCTAATGCATCAGATGAGATGCAAGGACTGGCCAAAAGTTGTCAACCCTCCCCTGTGCATACCCCACTCCCTGTTGTGCCCTGTATACTGCTTTTCAGTACAACATCACTCTGAAGTCACTTCCCTACATTGCTCTTCCTCAGACTGATGATAGAATTCAGATAACTTATCATGGGGACTGTGGTCCACAAACAAAAGTGTACAAACACTATGATTCTTAGCCAGACATTTGAAAATAGACCAACCAAAGGTTGGCTGTGGCACTAGAGTAGCTGTAGACTACATTCCCCGTGATGCTCAACCAGGTATCTAGCTGTTTGAATATCATAGGACTGTTGCCTACAACAATTGGGCTGCTTGTCAAAGGTTTTCTATTACTGTTCAAGATTAACAGCAATCCCGAAAAAACCATGTTTCTTTAGTTTGCTAGAAGTGCCTTTGAGACTCCTTTATGCCACCTGAAGAACTTGTTATGTTTTTAGATGATATTGTCTCTCAAGGTTTATTTTACAAACATTTATAATTTGTTTTAAACCCTAATGGTGGGGTTGATAGCTATTAACTACAAATCAAATTGCAAGCTCTTTTAGACTGATGGATCACAATCAAATGGCCAAACAGACTTGACATTCTTAAAATCTATCCAGAAATGTTTCCACTTGGCAAATGTAATGCATTGTATCCTAACATTATTATGAAATGTATTCTATGTACTACCTTAATGCCTTTTGAAGCTTGGTTGAAGCCACCAAATCACACATATTTTAAATCTAATGCCCACCAGCATGGACTACACAGTAAAAACAAAAAACTGCTATACTGTACACCTTTACTGATGTCACTATACCACTACTGCCCAGTGATTCAAGTGTGGAATCAAATTAATTTAATTAATAATTAACATTTTCACCTGAAATGATCACATAGGTAAAACATTTGATTTAACAGAGGTACATTTTTTGTTTTAACAGAGGTTCCCTAATCTAAAAATCTAAATTTAAATAAGAGATACAAATCTAGCTAAGATTTATTTTACATCATACTACGAATCAAGGATTGGAGATAATAATGAAATAGTATCAATGAATGTGAATGGAAAAAGATCATAAATGGTGGATGAATTCAGGATTATTAATGTTCGTTTAATATATGTTATAACAGTTAAGATATATCTGTGCTCATCCAGCTGTTATACATCTTTCAGCAAAGTTACATATTGTAGTATAGTCTTTGACAAATAATATAAGATCTATGTAATTGGTGAAATAGGCTTGTTTTAAAAGCATTATTCAAATGCTTTAAAACAAGTTTTCTTGCTAATGACACTAAACACTCACATTATATACGATTGTAGAACTCTGGAAATATATTAAATCATTAACAAATGTTACTCTATGAATAAAACTCCTGCATCTATGACCATATACAGTTTTATAGTTGCCGCAACTATTCACATTTTAGTAAATAGACCTCTATTTGTGGCATAGTTTTCTAGAAAATGTGGGATCCTTTCATTAAAAAGTGAACGGTAAAAATCAGACATCAATAGCTGAGTTGGTAAGATAGGCAACTTGGAAAATGTTCCTAACTCAATTATTAATACATGAGTTTTGCAGTTCTCTTGCAGTCCATTCGTCAGTTGAGTGAATAGACCATAGACCATAGCTGCGTTACTCAAACGTCATACAATGTAGCTTAATTACAAGGTTATATAGTAAATATTTGTGAAAGGTGAACAATGCTTTTTAGCTAGATTATAAATCATCAAGAGTAACACTCAATAACCAACAATGTGTCACAAAATGGATTCAGATAGGACACTTTAGCCGAATTTCATAAATCTCCAAATGCGGCCACTCAATATCCTTGAATTCGGGGTCCGACACATTGGAAGAATTCGAAATGAGACAATTTTGCTATAAAATGCTTACAATTTTGGTTACCAAATATGCGTTGATCACCCCTGAACATGCTCAAAAATTCGCCCATTTCAATTCTATAGATTTTAACTGGAGAATTAAATTTAAAAAAAGGGTAGAAAAAATGAAAGTAAACATATTATAAACACGAAAATATTTATATACAATTATGTTATATATTATAATATTATATTTACTTTTATACAAGCATTATGAAATTTTACCAAAAATATTATGTTATGTTCATTTACTTAATTTTTATGTACTTAATTAATGGATCATGTTTTATTTTTTAATGATTTTTATTTTATTGCACTTCAGGTGATTTTAGGATGACTTCACATTTACTTTTATGGGAGGACTTTGGCTATATTCATAAGAGCCATGGTCTATGGGCAGGACCGAGGCTACCACTTTGTTTCGGTGCATTCTTGCTGATATCAGCTTGTAATTGGCCATGATGTCCAAATTGCGGACATATTCGAAGGCACATCTGGGTTACCTGGGAAGCTCGACATTTGGGGACTAATGTGCCACCCAGAGTTACCACCCAGCTAGCATTTTACTGGCACCCAAGCCTTCAGGCCAAGGTTAAGTCTGTGGAGGAAATAGCATGTAGGGTATTTTTTGGAATAAAGGTGGCAATACCGAACAGAAAGAAATCCATTTAATATTTTATATTTATGTCACTGTTAAAACAGTGCTGCATAACTGGCACTATATAAATAAATATTAATGTAATGTAACTATCTAATTACAATTGTATACGTTATGCAAAACAATGATGTTTATAGCTAGAGATACTATGGAAATGCTCTGATCATAAAACAACTATTCGTGCACAAAGGAAAAAGGTGCAGAAAACTAATTTGGGGATTTTTTATGTTTTTTTTTTTTTTTTACATTTGGTCATATGTGTCTTCTATTGTTTGTTTAAAACATAAAAGTATATATGTGTTAAATTATGCTGAGCTTAATAGTTAGTCCTGTAAAATGGGTTCCTTTTCTCTTCACATTCCAATGTTTTCAAACATGCATTGTTGCCAATTAATGTGACCTTTGCATAGCACTGCAGAAAATGCAGAATCTCTGAAAATCCATTTATAGTAACAATGATGGCTTACAAGTAAATCAATAAACTGCATTAACAGTAGCTATATACATCTTAATTTTAGCTTAGAGAATTGATGGAGAGAGAGAGAGAGAGAGAGAGAGAGAGAGAGAGAGAGAGATATTTTGGAGGCGGATGACAACATTAGAAAAGTGCATAACATAATTATGTATTTGATGTATGAAATAAGATATCATGGGGTGTTAAACTAATGTGATATTTAGATTTTATAATTATAAATATGACATTGTGAGTGCTGTGTGGCCCAACAGTGATATCATTGAAAGACTACAAACCATTTCGGTAACATATAAATTCATGCTTTCTATAATGACTTTTATGGAATGAAGAAATAAACTCAAAACACAAAATGTTTATGTGCATGTGGGGTGAAGGGGTTTCAGCAATTTATTCTACTTAAACATTATACTAAAATGATTACAATTAAACAATATTTAAAAAATCCATGTCACTTTAACACCTAATTAACCTTAATTTCATGTTAAGCAGAAAACATTTTTCTATCATGTAGATGTGGGCATTCTTTTGGCATCAAATTAATTTAACGTGAAACAAATGAAACTTTTAACCCTTAACAGGAAAATGCCTTAATCTTCAAACTAAAGTGTTACTCTCATATGCAATGATGCAGAACACCATAACACCAAGAAAAGCAATATCTCTATTTATATTAAATATTTCATAAAAAATATATTTTTTAAAATAAACAATATATTTTCCCCACCATTGTTTCCATTTTGTATATCAAATATAATTCTGAAGATATTTAGCGGATAGCTCACATCCAAAGTCATTATTATCAGACTAAATGTGTAATTTTAGTATTTTTTTTATGTCTTCAGCACACATTCCTATGGAATATACAAGGGGTAACAAAACAGCAACACATCCATCACATGCACAAGAGTGAAGCAGAGATTGTAAACAGCTCAGAAAATATTATAGAAAGGACACTAGAGTAAGTCATAAGAATAAATTGCACTATATACAGGAAATAAAAACTGTAGTGCCCCAGATGGAAAGCTGGTGTAAAACTAGGACAAACAAGTGCATTAAATTTACTCAAGGTGAAGTGTCAAAACAGAAGTAAAACTGCAATATACTTCAGCAATAAGTGGCACACAATATTTATTGATGGCTAAGCAAAGTTGCATTACTCTATGGTAAAAAAAAAAATATTGCTACATTCAGATTGACACCACAATATTATGACCCCCCCCCCCCACCCCGCCCCCACCCCCCTCTTCTGGTAGCAACATAGGATTATGTAATTACATATTCTGTACAATTAAGTAGCTAATAAGGAGCACTGCTGTTTGTAAACTAAAAGCAGTTGAAGCAGCAATAAGCACAGATAAGCAATATCAAAAATATATACGGGTTTATTCATTGAACAATGAATTGTGGTGAATTGACAACTAAGTTGCAAGACCTTGACTAAAATAGTCAAATTGGAAAAAATAGGTAAAATTGTGAATTTATTTCAACTGTGTAGGCCTAGGTTTTCCAATTCAGTTGTAAATGTATTGCAATTCACTGTTTACAGAATAAAAAATATTTTTTTTTTCCCATAGGTCCACAAATCTACTTTGCTTTGATACAAACTCTCAAATGTGTGTCTGTCAACAACAGCTCTATGGCAAGAGAAAAATGAAATTCTAGCAAGTATGTACAGACAAGACACAAATATAATTTAATAAATATGGCACAAACCTGTATGACTTTGTCAGATAAGCATATAAGATTTTTTGAAAAGAAGTGTCAATTTACTTAATTTGAGCATTGAAGAAAAATTAGTCATTATTTTACCTACTGATAAATATTGCACAAGAGCTAAAAGACAAACCTGTACAGGGACTGGAGTACTTAAAAACACTGGCATTGTGTTTTGCACCATACTCCCCTTTTTTTAAATGGCTGCTCTGTGCCTTCAATAGATTTCACTTCCAATTCTAAAGAAGTGGTTTATATCATAGTTCTTATTCAGCTTACAACATGGCACAATTAAGATTGTATTATCAATCATAAAATCTATACAATTAAATATGCAAGAGGTTTTTTAGATTGGACTTACATATTGCTTTAAATTTGGCCTGACCTCTTCAGTTTGACAACAAAGCAGAAGCAGCATTGACTTGTATTATACATATTGAGTAATGGGCATTTATAGATCTGAGTTACTGCTTTTATTTTTATAAGGGATATGACTGTAAATAATATGAATATATAAATATGTGTATTAAAATGTCCTGCAAAGTAGCCTGTATAAAGTAGCTGTACTACACACACTGATGATTACCAAAGTATTATAGCTAAGTACTGAAATATATATATAAGACATATTTATTTTAATTATTTGGAGCCTGTAAAGCAACTATATCTTAAGACAAATATTGCCCTTACTAATAATGTTGTCAGGTCAGGTTAATGCTTGATTGGAACCATGTGATGCAAAGAAAGGGCAGTGATAGGTTCAATGCATTTGTTGCTATGGTAGCATAAAAAAATATTATGAATTCAAAACAATTGTGGAACTATATTGACAAAGTGGATTATTTTGCTCTGCTAAAGCACCCCATCATATTTTGTCAAAAGGAAACAGTATTTTAAAATGCCATATTATCCTGAACTGTGTACTGTTGTTATTAGTCATGGGTAAGATTTAAAGCAAATGTACATCCTCATTGTTCTGTAAGATTGCTGAGTTACTTTTATAGTCTGCACTGCAGATGAATTAATAAAGATACTTTTATTATTATTGTTATAGTTAAAGATTTTGTAAAATCTTTAAAGTTTTATTAGGTAATATCTCCCTCTTCTGGAAAGTTCAAAAGGTTCTGGATATTGAAAATTACTCCACTCCATGACCTATTTAACCCGACTAGCAAACAGTATAGAGAAGAATCCTTGTTTCTAATAATATTAATTGATGTATTTCAACTTAAGTGTGCCAGAGACATGTGCAGAGCATTTCAAGTGATTTTGTATTCTGCTGGCACACAAGGTGTTAAAGACCAAGCGGCAATATAAACACATAAAGAAAACTCAAGGAAGTGATAACAAAGAAATGCAATTGATTATTCCAGTTCAATTAGACTGTGGAGGTAAAATGATACTCTGCATTCAATTGTAAGATTATTTATTTAAATGGAAAATAACGAAGCGTCTCAACTGCCACATAACCATTAACGAATTGCCAAGCAAATGAATATATGCAATAGGCATTACTTCTAAAAAGCAATTCTGATAAAAGTTGTATAAGGGAGGTAAAGTATAATAACAATCAGTATGTTTTCAGGGTGATTGTTCCACTTGGAACGTTGCCTCAGAATAGTTCTTAAAACATACCCCTCATTGTAGTTATCTTTAACATGGTCCCCCTTTACACCCCTACTCCCGAGAATATGGTATGGTCCATCCCTGAACTTCAAGGCAAATGGCTGTGTGCATTAACGCGAACATTTAAAAAAAAAAAAAAAAAAAGACAGTTGGTCATTTAGAAGCTTTACTTTGATTTACAGCTAAGTTCTTTATCGTATTGGTCAACCTAATGTACATTTCCAGCACCCTTAAAGAAAATATCAAATACACGAACAACACAAAACTCCAATCGTGCAAAATTTGCTTCTCTGTATAAAGCACTTCTTGACACAGTCATGTCCAGAAATCCAGAAAATATACATTACTGAGACTGAAGCCATTCGTTTCTTAAGGCTATACAAACACTAAAGAAAGCATTGCGAGAACACTTATTCAGGATTTTGATTCTTCCGTTTGTGATTCTTGACATCAACTGTGTGGTCCGAGTATTTGTCTCAGAACAACAACAAAAATAGTCAATGATCCCAACAATAAATTCCGATATTGACTTTACAATCACAGGTACAAATTGCTCAGGTCGATAATTTCATTTATCCTAAAGATCACTGTCGTCTAAAACTAATTAGAGGCTCAGTTTCCCAAGGAAATGTCGATATCAAAGTAAATATTTTACCTAGAAGATAATTCATTGTTCTACAGAGATCTGGGAGGGATGTTGGATATAATGTCTTGGCCTGCCATGTTAATGGCAACATTGACAGCTGAATCCTTGCGGGGCTTCCAAAACTCGACCTTCCAAACTCCTCTTTATAGTGGAAAAACTAAAAAGCCAGAAAAGGTTGAATATTTCCACCCTCCCATTAGGTTTCCCCGTTCCAGTCTGAGGTGGACTTTATCTGATCTTTCCATGTGGAGAAGAACTCCATTGCTGGCAGCTTCTCTGGTGACATCCTGATCTCCAGCAAAGGCAGAAATCACCGGGTAGTTATTTTGCATTAGACTTACCTGTAAAAATAATAATAATGTAATAATCAGTATCAATGTTCCTATTGCTGCAGTCTCATAATAAATATATTTTGGCAAGATACCAGATTAACTAATATCACCATATATCTGTGTCAATAAGACATTTTAAAATAATACTCAGCTCTTAACATATTACACAATTTTATGTATGGCACATCTGAATCACTGATATGGTGCATCTATTCTTTGGCACTCCAGCGATGTTGGACTACAGTTCCCATCATTCTCATGATGCTCAGCCAACCAGCAGAGCATCATGGAACCTGTAGTGCACAAACAGTTGGAGTACTAATCATCAACCCTCCGCAATCTATACTCACCTGGATAGTCTGTCTGTTGTACACTTTTACCACGTGGAAACTGAAGCTGTATATTCCTTTTCTTGGGGCTACGAATGCACTGGATGCAAGGTCAAAATGGTTTCCAACATTTACTAACACCTACAAAAATAAATAAACATATAAAAATAAGCCCCACCGTAGCTTTACAATACAGCTCTGTGAACTAGCAATATATTGATGAGTTAAAAAAAAAAAAAAATATATGGTGTCCATCTGATACAAGTTATTGTTTTGGTACTGTGCGTGTAATCCAGTTCACACTGGGATTACATTTATTAGTTTTTTTAGTAGGAGAGGCAGGTTATAATGTATACTGTATACCTCTAAAAAAAAAAAAAAAACTTAGGAATTGACTCTAATCCACTTAACAGCTAATAATAATAATAATAATCAATCGCACTGCATTTTTTAACCACTTTACTAGGCAATCTACTAACAGTGCTCCTTCAGTTGTGTAACAAATACTGTAAAAGGCAATGGACCAAAGTCAGTAGTCAGGTCATTCACATTGACAAATATGTAGTGGATGATGAATACTGTGTTAGGACAGGATGCATTACCTCTCACACTCAGCGGATAAGTACAGAATCACTGAGACTTAGTATATTATGTGTATGGCACGTATGAATTAGATTGTGTATGTATCATGTATGAATTATGTAAATGAACCGTGTACCAGGTATGGGCATAACATCTACTATATTGTATGTCATTTTATATTAATATAAATATATACTGGCATGATATATATATATATATATATATATATATATATATATATATATATATATATATATATATATATATATATATATATATATATATATATATATCTGTGTGTGCATCTATGTCTGTTTGTCTATCTATCTATCTATCTACCATTCATTTGTTAATTTGTTAGTGTGATCATGTCCAACTATTTTGAGGTTTCAGAATTTTCCCTCTAAATTACATAGTTAAGTTATTAATTGACTATCAAACAAATCCATGCATGTATCCTGCTTTGAATGACCCAAACGTAACTAATGCATAATCAGTGTAAGTCACTGTGGGCTATCTCAGTAAATGATACAAAAATGCACTGTTATCAATCATTTCAGAAAAGTCTTAATATTTATGAAATTATTTTTTTTCCAAAACCACTTACAGGGAAACACATATCTAACAGTAAAGTATTATATGATAACCAGATATTATTAGACATCATAATATTATTGCATGAACAGCACATCTAAATACTAGTTACTCGAAGGCTGCAGAAGTATAGTCTTGGTACCATGCAATATGCCCAGGATATTTGGCCATTGCTGTACAATCTGTCAGGTATATTGCTTGCATTTTGGCTGCAGCACCTTTATGCCAAATATATATTTATATTAATGATTCTGTGGACATTCTCGGGATTTGGGACATTAGGCTGGCTTTTAGTACAAAAGCTTTGGTATGCATTATTCATATTGAAGGTGCGTGTGACCTTATACTAACTGTATAAACTTTGTTCATTAACCTATGTTATTTTTTTTTTTTAATAACGATTAATGAAAGACAAGAAAAATGTAAATACTTTTGAAGCTATGCAATTATTTACATATACATAAAATAATATTACTTTTTAAAATCGCACAATAAGTGGAGCAATATAAAATGAGGAAAGCGACCTGTTAACACCCAGTTGGCTAAACTGGCTATAAAGCAGCTAATGAAGGTCTGTCATCACATGGGAATTAACATGATTGCTTTAAATCCATATACATATGGTGCTCTCTTTTTTTTACCTCCAACACTATTAATCCAAACATTCTTTGGCAATGTGCTTCTATCAAATTACTGATTTAATTCCTGTGAATGGATATTGACACAAACATATACCAATGTATACTAGACAAGCCAAGGTCTCAAGTTACAAGTATCAATCCCGTTCTGATTTTAACTATTGTGACGATTACTTGACATTTTAAATTGAATCTTTCTTGATAGGCAGATTGACATAATAATATATGACAAATCATAATGTTCTTCCATCCTAGTCCTATATATTCCCATTAAGCATTTCCTGTCAATGCACGAGTAAGCAGTAGTGTATCAATGCTGTGACATAGGGCAATTTTACCGAATGCTTCTCAATTAAACATAGTACTGGACAAAAATATCAAAAAGAGGTAAAAAAAAAAAAAAAAACATGTGAAATGAACATTAGCATACTGAGATAATATACCAATGACGTTCAACCTTTGCCACTCCAACTGTTATGGGATACTGTCCCTACAATGCTCGGCAATCTAAAGAGTTGCTGCTCGCTTAGCATCATGGGAATCATAGTCCATAACCGATGGAGTGTCAGCCATTCGCCACCGTATTTCTCTACTATACAAGTGAATCAGTTATATACCTGATCGAAATAGATAGTCATGGTACGATTGCTCATCTCAGAGGGTTCATGATTGGTGCTCCTAATAGCTGAAAATGCCACTTTAGCACTGCCAGAGCGCACTGAGATACCCAAAGACGAGGTGATAGCTCCGTCAGAAGATGGATTAGAATCACAGACCACCAGGCACTTTCCTTCCAGTACGATAGGTTCTGTGTCATTCTGAGCACTCGCTCTAGGTGGCGCAAACATCAGCACCATGGACAGCGCCACTTTAGCAACTCTCAGGAAGGTCCAGCTCTGTTCCCATTTCAGGGTCTTCAGCCCAGCACCAGCTCTCTCTCCTGCACCATTCTTCCCTAGACTCATCCTGCTAAAGCAATCAGGAAGCAAGTAGCTGGAAGTCCTGACTCCAGCAGATGGACTTGCACAGCCTCTTCCTTCAAACGTGTGTGAAAACTGCAGTCAACAGAGTTTTCAGTTGATTTGTTGAATTGAACCTTTAAACAAAAACAACTATATAATATAAGAAATCCTTTATTTACAGCCTACTTGGTATATGGCAGTGACTATTTACATTTGACACCCCGTAGTTTTGTGTACTACATTTCTCAAGATGCTGGTTGAGCCTCATGGGAATCGTAGTCCAAAACATATAAAATGCAATAGGACAACCATTGCTGCTAAATGGAACTACTTTAAATGAGTTAACCCACTGTCATCATTCTTGTATTATAATTCACCTTCTAACAAAGCTATGTTGCTGACGCTTTGACGGTGGCAATACACTAATACACTTCCTCTACAATGCCCTAGGATAGTTTAGTTTTATTCTTACTAGTGTCCAGCAGGTGAAAATCACGACCAGTCAAGTATTCTGCATTTACACCCAGTTTTATGGAGAATTCAGGGTCAAAGTGCTAAATGGAGCAATCACCATGGAAACCAAGGTATAGTTCCTGCCAATATCTCTACAATTTAGCACATCACACAGAATATCTCCATATACATAACCCTCATTGTATCCTATCAAGTATGTATACAAACTGCTTGCAATTCTGAGTTCACTATTATTACCTAAAAGGTTAAAGCTATTATATTATTTTGTATGTCATTTAACGTTCAATATATATATTTATATATATATATATATATATATATATATATATATATATATATATATAGAACGTTTACATGACATACAAAATAATATACATTAGTCCTGATTCCAAAATATCACTTTCAATACCAGCCATTATGACTAAATAAAACGACACACTCATGCCATGTCCCCCTCTGTCATTAGTAAAGCGCTGCTGCTTTCAATCAAGGTTATTTCCACGACATATAAACTTTTGTAAAACCTTGCACTTCTCACCAGCTCTCAAGGCCACTTAGATGATCCTAAATTCATTTCCTAACAGCAGAGACCCGTTAATAAGCCAAAAGAATAATTCCCTGAAAAAAACCTACAGCAAACCATTCCTCTATGTTCTGAACAATCACTTAATCTTTAAAGGAATCTAACTAAAAGCTTTTTGATTTTTAAAAATAAAGTTCAGAGACAGCGCAGCTAATATCTCAGGCTTGCTTCAGCTAAATAAATACATGTTCCCTAGACCACTAACATTTTCTGTATAAAAGTACAATAGAATGTTACCTGGACGATCCATTTTGCTACTACATAAGAGGATGGTTTCCCAGTTGCTTGTGAAGTTGTATTGCTTGGACAAAATGAACAGGGATTGTGCTGGCAAAAACACAGTAAAACAGGAGTCTCCTAATTCTCCCCCGCCCATTGCCAATATTCTCTTTCCCCCTCCTCTCTCTCCTCTCTCGCTCTATGCTTTCTTTCCTTATCTCTTTTCCTCCCTCTTCTGACTTATTATACACAAATCTGTCCTTTTTATTTCTCCCACTCTTTCTTTCCTTTTTCAGTTTTTACCCCTCTTTTTTTTATTCCCTGTCTTTTCTTTCACACAGTCATGCACACTAATCATTTGTATTATGCCACGCTTTGGCAGAGCAGCTGTTGGGAACTACCTTTCCCAATATGCTCAGAAACAATATCTGAGCATCATGAGAAGTGTTGTCCCCAACTGCTTGTCTGCCAAAGATTAGGAATCAGGGATCTATGAAACGACTATGGTCATGCTATTTTTAGAGTTTAAAATAACACATAATTTTATTTTAAATGCTTAACCCTTAGCGTGCATAGAGCTTGTGCTGTGCGGTGCTAACTCTGTGACACTGGTTAATTCCAGAATATCACATATTAGACACAAGCTGCTTTTCATGGAATGATGTTTAAAATTATTCATCCTCGGCACTGTAACTTTAATTAATTAATTGAAACGACTGAACAACTGATGCTATGATAACTTAATTGTTAAACTACATTTCTTTTTGAGGAAGCTTTTTAAAAGGCTTGGAATGTACTGGCTAACTCCGATCTCATAAGCACCATTCTTCATTGTTCGCCTTGGCAAATTACTCATTTATCAGGACTATTGCGCCTTCTGTTACATCCCCAATTAAAGCCATGTTAGGATTAGACGATCCAAGTATAGGTTGGTGGCGCCACCTAGTGAAAACAATCAGAAAGTAACAAATAACCTTTCTTTATTCTTGATTCGAAAGAACCAAAATCTCTCATAAGGTATTTCCCTAGTGCTTTTGTAGACCAGGTCTGCTTAGCAAAGACAACACTGGCATAATGATGCATGTAGTCGTCGTCTCTGAAGTCAGTTATTAATGTCTATGCGTTTCACCTTCCACAGATTGGTGTGTCAAAGGCCAGGTTTAATTGGGTTAAAGTCGATCTGTAATATCGTTTATGTGTGTGCACTATGTATGTATTATATAATAAATAGGTTGTACTTCACCCTGTTTGTGATCTTTCCATTGATCACCTGTTTTATATTTTGGTAATATTTAGAAAAAATAAAAGTAATATTCTTTTAACAACACTCTGAATCCTGATCTTTATTTACTATTTTCTAGTGGGTTTTTTTTTATTGCAAAATCAGTACATTTGTTTCTTTATTAACTGTGCACTTTGTCATTTGGTTAATGCATAGTATAGGGAGATATCATATCACTCTGTTTAACAAGTGAAATCTATACCTACAATTCTGTATCTGTTCTTAAAATATATTTCACCCTGTCAGTGCCACAGCACTTAAAACACAATGAATTGTGTTCCTTCCACTTCTGTCTCTATAAAGGTTGGATTTTATGCGGTGTCTATGTGTAGCACATGAGATTTTTTGCCTTATACTGCAGTTCTGACATACAATCTGTGTAATCACGTCAGACAAAATGACACTAGGTTTGGTGGACAAGGTACATGTACATTGCTTTCCTGATTATGGTTTCCTTTTTTATGCATTATATTGTCTGCAAATACTCAATAGAAGGGAAAAATAAGTTACAGAATGTGACAATATCACAGACACAGGCGTATGTATGTATATATTCCTTCCTGATGACATTCCTGTCTCAAAAGGGACACTTTGATAAAGAACGCATTGGAAACATTTACTATAAATCTGACAAACTCATGCATAGCTGGATGAGATGTCAGCTTGGTTACATTACGTTATGTACCTGTATGATGATATTTCAAAGGCCTCTTGACGATTGGTTATCATGGAAACATCCTACAGGATTCCCAAGGGGATTTTTGATGTGATCACATAGACATGTTTCATGGATGAATAATGCCTAACTCGGCATCAATTTGCATGGATTAATGGTTTCCAAAGAAAATATCCTGCAAATGTATGAGTCTCTTCGACAAAAAACTAGAACTTCACAATGATATTCCATTGTGTATTTTTAAATAAGGTTGATGCGGATTTTTTTTCCCCTATTGTGAGCAATCACTCTTGTACTGCAGGGTTGTTAATATGGAGGGGTACCTATTATACAAATACCATGGGATTGTCTCTTTTCACATACACCAACACAAATGCCAGCTAAAACTATTATGTGCTTAATAAACCAGCTCCAGATAGCAGAAAGCAGGTTTAGTAGCATCTATTATCATATAAACAGGGAAAACATTTATTTCACATACAACTTTGCACAATTTCTGGGTTTCAATAAAAGTTGCATGAGATACTCTGCATATTTTATGGAATATTGCCTATTTGTTCATTGATCGGCTTCCTAACAGGATATTAATTCTCATGCAAGGTTTCTAAATTGATTGCTGTCAGGAAGACCTTACTATATCATTATCGATCACATTTATCCCTTGTTCACATGCATAAGTGCATTTATATGCCAGATACATAATGATATATGGAATGATTTTGTTTTGTAGGACAATGAGAGATATTTTGGGCAGCTTCATCTTCCTGTTGTTCATTTGTTACTATTTCTGTTTTTATAGCAAAGCAGATCGTTTGTCACATGTTAAAGTTGCAGAGATAGTCATCTCCCATGTATAGTGAAATTAAGTTATTTAATTATGCACATACACTAAAGCATTAATTTGTGCAATTAGTTTCGACCACTTACAATTATGATTTTGTAAATAAGTGTAATTTTTTTTATTTTTTGAAAAAAAAAAGTCTCCGTTTGGATCAGTGAACAGCCAGCAAAAACAATGTTTCACTATGATGAGCAAATTAAATTCAGAGTGCAGAAATCAGGAATCAATAACAAAATCAGAAAAAAAATACCGGTATTTACCGTGTCTATCTTTTCAACTTAAATTAATACCTGATTTTTGCAATTCTTTTGTCAGTTCACTGCTTTGTGAACAGTACCCAACAGAAGAATTAAAGGGACTGTCTGGTGCCCCAAATGCATCTTACAAATATTCTTGCATATTAATGTGTTATCAAAGTAGTTTAAAAGGCATGGTTTACATTTTGCATTGCTTAAAATCCAAAATACTTACAGCTAGATGAAATTGTGAAATTAAAGCAGTTTGCAAGAAACCAGGACTGCCCACACTAGCTGAGTAAAAGTCTATTTCCTTTTTTTCTTTGCTGTAGGAAGCAATGAGAATAATTTCATTTAAATAAATGGAATTTCATGTCTCTCTAGTGATGTCATCAGACAATGTGTTGCACTGTTAAGAGATCCTACTGTGTACAAGAGCATGTCTTTTACAGTTCACACAATGTATTCTATTACAGCAGCACAGGAAGTGACTAAATTAAACTATGTTTTAGATGCTCAGTGTCTATATAATCAGTGCTGCCTCACCTGCAGTAAACATGCAGAGTAATCACTGGGGGAAGGCTTTATGAAGAATGCCTGCATCAAATCACACTGGGGGAAAAAAATCCTGTGCACTATACACACAGTAATCTTCATCTTGCACCAAAGTGAATTTGGGGACTATACTGTCCCTTTAAGAGAGGCTGTCCCTTTAAGAGACATATTTTTGTTCATATTCTTATACTATTGGTGCTGCCTATCCACTAATGCCTAAGATCACCAACAAAGAAGCTTTTTAAGATTGGCAGGAACATGTGATTTTTAGAGGCTTAGTTGTAACTAGGTGCATAAGGTTAAATACATCATGCAAAGAATGTGCCAGGATATATGCCTGCTTGCTAGGGTCAGAGTACTAATCCTTTCCCTATGAGATAAATAATGCTTGTTTGCTGTGGCCATCTTCTGTTGAAGCAGTTCTTCTTTTTATATTTCTGTTGATGATGAAGTCCACGCAAAATTCAGAGTGGGGTCACAGATTGCTGAGGTACATGGTGCATAAATGTCACCAATGCTCTACTGATTCCATAGCTGAAGAGTTCCAAACTGCCACTGGCATTGTTATAAGCATAAAAACTGTGTGGTGAGAGTTTAATGGAATGGGATTCCATGGCCAAGCAGCTGCATTCAATTTTCACATCACAAAGTATAATGCCAAGTGCTAGATAAAGTGGTGTAAAGCATGCCAGCACTGGACTCTGGACCAGTGGAATTAGGTTCTGTACAGTGCTGAATTATTCTTCACTGTTTGGCAATAGGATATCTGAGAATTTTACTTGCCGGCACAGAGCCCTGACTTCAGCCCCATAATACACCTTTGGGATGAACCGAAACAGAAATTGTGAGCCAGGCCTTCTCGATCATCATAAGTGCCTGACCTCAAATACTCTGCTAGATAAATGGGCAATCCCCACAGAAAAACTCCAAAATCTGTGGAAAGCCAGAAGGGTGGAAGCTGTTATAGCTGCAAAGGGGGGACCAACTTCATATTAATGCCTATGTATTTTTAAAAGTTCCTTTTGGTGTAATGGTGAGTTGTCCTAATACCTTTGTCCATATAGTGTATATGTATATTGCACACACTGTATTTGAAGTTGTAATTGTGGCAAATCCCAGATAAGTGATATTTTACAGTAGATTTGGTTTTACACATTTCAAAACCCGTGGCTGGTGTCACATTAGTTCAAGCGTGTGCTTAAAGTTATTTTATATGTAGAACCTTTGTTCATTATTGGTTAAGTAACAATAAAGATGACACCTAAAACATAATTTTTTGGTGCCTGCTACAAAAAAAAAGTTGGAAATATAGGTGAATTCGATTTTTCTTTAAATTTTAGTATTAATACCTGCGTTTTGCTTTTTCAGTTCAGGTTTATTGAACAGCTCACATGGATATCTAACACAAAAACAATAAAAAAAATAAAACAACATTGAGGAGAAAAGTACATATTTTATGTACCATTTCATAGAAACTCTTAAAACTTTATTCAGACACATATTGCCTCATTAGTTTTCACTGACTGACAACTCCTCACTCACAGGAAGCATATTAGACTAACCATCAGGTCAATCAATCAAAGCAATTTTACTGGTAATTAACTCATAAATGTCTATTCACTGAAAAATGGAACTGCTAAAATAAAGCCCCAAATTATCCAACTTTCCAGTTAAGCTACAAGTGCTTTATTCTTGCTACTGCCTTGTCTGTAAGTTGACTTATCCACAGGGATATATCTTCAAAGAGACATTGGTGATATGACTATTTCACAGCAAACAGTCAGATAAGCAGTGTGCAAGAAATAAAAATATCTAAACAAAAACAATTTCTAATGAATATCAGTCAGTTATGACATCAAATTTGACATCAGCATTACTTCCACCACTATTGTACAATAATTTAGATTATGCTTACAGTTGAATAAAACAACAGATATCATGGTAAAAACATTCTGCATGAACTAATTGTTCCAATCTTCTTTTATATGTCCAGATTGAATATTTTGCTTGGAGTACTTAATGTTACAGTAGAAAACATAGAAATCTTAGGATGACTAAGATTAACCTATGTTAAAAAATAAATGCTGCTAACCATATCTTTTTACAAGGCATTGTGGGGAGATGCCTACCAGTTGTTTTGACTACATTAAGTTAAGAACTCACTTCTGAGGGGCACTGTCAATGGGTATTCGAGACCTTAATATTAAAAAATGGATTTCAGCAGGTGCGACTGAGATCTCAAACTTAATCCATGACAATAGACTAGCCTCTTTTGATTTCCTGCAGAACGCCTTCGGGCTACATAACTCGGAATACTTTACTTATCTCCGCATAAAAAAACTTTTTACTATCTAATGCACTGGTGGACTGTACTCCTTTGGATACATTCCTCCAACAACTTAGCAGAACTAATAATATCTCGAAACTACAGTCGATATATGAGAGTACCCTGTCACAAGATAAACTTACCTCAGTGAATCAATGGGAATCGGATCTGGGCAGGATATTTCCGAATGGCACATGGAACAGCACTTTTCAGAATACTAGAAGTGCTGTCCACGGGGTCAATTTACAAGAACTATTTTATAAGACACTCTATAGATGGCATCTTGTCCCTACCCGGATTGCTAAATTCTCTCCTGATGCCTCAAACCTGTGCTGGAGGTGTGGCGGAGAGGAGGGCTCCCAATTCCATATCTGGTGAGCCTGTGGACAGCTGGCACCGATTAGGGATAAGGTTGCCAAATTAATAAATCTTATCCAACAAAGAGACATCCCGCTATCCCCCCAAACGTTTCTTTTCCACTTCAATCTGGGTAAGAGTAAATCTCCAAAACAAATCTTGTCTATTATAATAATGATGGTGATTAAACTCCTGCTGGCACGCCGGTGGAAGAAACAAGAAATACCAACTTGGCCGGAGGTTGAGAACCAAATCGAGTTTCACCTTCAGGCCGAAGGGGCATTTTACACACTAGAAGACTCAAGAATTAAGTATGGACAGATGTGGGAGATGTGGGCGAGAGCGAAGGCTCTAGTTGGGAGTTGACACAATCAAGTGGGGGTATCCAACGAGGGGGATGGGGAAGATGTCGATCTGCGCAGACGGAATTATTATTATTTATTTTTTTTCTTTCTTTCTCTCTTCCCTTTCTCTACTTCTTCCTTTCTTCCCCTCCTCCTTGGTGGTACACCGCACATATATGAATGGATGGCATGTAGCGTGCACCGTCTGCATTTTATGTCTTCGTGATTCTCAACATTTCTGCATTAACGGGGCGTTAAACCCCCCAACAACACACAATGCTTGTTTGTTTTTTGTATATATGTGTAATGATAAATGGAAAATGTAATAAAGATTATAAAAAAGAAAGTTAAGCACTCACTTGTGTGTCCCTTACAATACTTTGTCTTTCGTCCAGCAATCTACTTCTCAACTATTTCTTACAGTAATATCAGTAAAAAAAAAAACCTCTTTTGTGGAGAAAAAATTGGCTTGAGTTGAAAAGTATCCAACGTAAAGGTAATGTCAAAAAGGGAAATATTTTTGACATAAAAGAGCTAGAGTGATCTAGGGCATGTAACAAAACAAGCCTTTAAGCAGCATTGTTACATGCAAACAGATATAAATGTTGGAAATATAACTCTCTCATCAGAAAAAAAAAAAACACGGCAGTAAATGATCATTCATTGTTTTTGCTTATTATTACAACACCTATATGTGTGATTGAGAAAGCATAGTTAAGTATCTTCAATAAAGACCAAAAAAGGGAACATCAAAATTCTTCTCAATTCTTCTCAAATCTCTGAGTTAATATATTTTATTGTATGTATGGCTGTCATGTCTGTGCAAAAAGGCCTTCAATCAAACTGATTTAATTTTTTAAATTTATCAGTGACACTAATTCAGGTTGGAGGGTATTGTCCCTTCGGACAATGGAATGCTGGAATAGTCTGGAAGCATGTGTATGATATGTACTTTCAATCTTGTGCTTTTTATTTTTTAGTCTCAAAGGCATTTTATATTTAACCTACCATGTGGTTAATTTGGATTCAATTCATTCACTATAACCTCTCTATCTGCTTCATAGTACAGAGCCAGCAACTCTTATTTCTAACAATCCTACAAGAAAACTACAAGCTGTTCTTAAGTGGCCCCATAAGAAAAAAATAATTATCTCACAAGCCTTATTATTGTACAATAATATCAATATGCAAATAATCTCACATGTTACATTTCCTTGAAAAAGAACCCAAACCCATATTTACCAGAATCCTTTTTATCATGACAATAATGCAAGGAAAAGTATGATAGTAGCCATAATGCTACATTCTACAGTCTATGTCATTTTCCAACTGAAATAAATCCTAGAAATATTTAAATCTGAGAAATTCCAGCTTGAGCCTAAAAATCTAACTGATACGATGATGGTATAGTATACATCAAAGCAAGGTATAAATGTGTGCTTTTAATATAGATATATTGATATACACTAATAAGCCATAACATTATGACCACATGGCTAATATTGTGTACGTCACGTTTTGATGCAAAACAGCCCTGACCCCTCTAGGCATGGATTCCATTAGACCTCTGAAGGTGTGCTGTGATATCTGGCACAAGATTTTATCAGCAGGTCCTTTAAGTTTTGAGGCGAGGAATCCATGGATCAGACTTGTTTGTCCAAAACATCCCACAGACGGATTGGATTGAGATCTGGGAGATTTGGAGGCCAAGTCAACACCTTGAACTCGTCATTGTGTTCCTCAAACCATTCCTGAAAATTTTTTGGCTTTGGAGCAGGGCGCAATATCCTGCTTAGAGGGGCAAATGCCATCAGGGAATACCGTTTTCCATGAAAGGATATACTTTGTCTGCAACAATGCTTAGGTTGGTGGTACGTGTAAAAGGATTCCTAGCAGAAAGCCAAACATCACACTCCCCCTGTTGGCTTGCTACCTGTTTATCATGTTATGTCTAATTGGTATATATATATGTGTGTGTGTGTGTGTGTATGTGTGTGTCTGTGTGTAATAGGCAAAAGGCTATCCTAGATATAATACAGGGTCAGGAACTAATGAAAAGTTTCATTTGTAAAAGTCATCAATGCTCTGCTGATTTCATAGCTGAAAAGTTCTAAACTTCCATTGGCATATCACAAAAACTGTACTGGATCTTCATGGAATGTGTTTTCGTGGCCGAGCAGCTGCATGTAAGCCTCACATTCAAGTATGATGCCATGCGTCACTGGACTCTGGAGCAGTGGAAATGTGTTTCGTTGAGTCATCACTGTTTGGCAGTATGTAGGGCGATTCTGTGTTTAGCTCATGCCAGAAGAACGTGACCTGCCTCACTGCATTGTGCCAACTGTAAAGTTTGGTAGAGGAGGGATAATGGTATGGGCCTGTTTTTCAGGAGTTGGCCTAAGGCCCTTACTCCAGTGAAGGCAAATCCTAATGCTTCTGTATACCAATGCATGTTTGGACAATGCTTTGATCAAAGGCAGCATGTACGAGGATAAGTATGGAATGCATTGGATTGCTTCATATGATTGTGATTATTGATTTTTGTTCTATAAAATTCTGCATTCTTTGAAACCTGACCTTAACTCAATTAACACAATTTGTTTTTAGACTTTCATCTAATTTATTAATAGCAGGGATTGTTCATTGTGTTGTCTTGACTACTTCTCTACTGGCTATTCAAGCTTATTTACAGATGTTTGTTGATGCAAGTATACAGTGGATATAAAAAATCTACACACCCCTGTTAAAATGTCAGGTTTCTGTGCTGTAAAAAAATGAGACAAAGATAAATCATTTTAGAACTTTTTCCACCTTTAATGTGACCTATAAACTGTACAACTCAATTGAAAAACAAACTGAAATCTTTTAGATAGAGGGAAGAAAAAATATAAAAATAAAATAATGTGGTTGCATAAGTGTGCACACCCTCTTATAACTGGGGACGTAGCTGTGTTCATAATTAAGCAATCACATTCCAAATCATGGTAAATAGGAATCAGCATACACCTGCCATCATTTAAAGTGCCTCGGATTAACCCCAAATAAAGTTCAGCTGCTCTAGTTGGTCTTTCCTGAAATTTTCTTAGTTGCATCCCACAGCAAAAGCCATGGTCCACAGAGAGCTTCCAAAGCATCAGAGGGATCTCATTCTTAAAAGGTATCAGTCAGGAGAAGGGTACAAAAGAATTTCCAAGGCATTAGATATACCATGGAACACAGTGAAGACAGTCATCATCAAGTGGAGAAAATATGGCACAACAGTGACATTACCAAGAACTCCCTCCAAAATTGATGAAAAGACGAGAAGAAAACTGGTCTAGGAGGCTACCAAGAGGCCTACAGCAACATTAAAGGAGCTGCAGGAATATCTGGCAAGCACTGGCTGTGTGGTACATGTGACAACAATCTCCCGTATTCTTCATATGTCTGGGCTATGGGGTAGAGTGGCAAGATGAAAGCCTTTTCTTATGAAGAAAAACATCCAAGCCAGGCTGCATTTTGCAAAAACACATCTGAAGTCTCCCAAAAGTATGTGGGAAAAGGTGTTATGGCCTGATGAAACCAAGGTTGAACTTTTTGTCCAGAATTCCAAAAGATATGTTTGGCGCAAAAACAACACTGCACATCACCTAAAGAACACCATACCCACAGTGAAGCATGGTGGTGGCAGCATCATGCTTTGGGGCTGTTTTTCTTCAGCTGGAACTGGGGCCTTAGTTAAGATAGAGGAAATTAGGCACAGTTCCAAATACCAGTCAATATTGGCACAAAACCTTCAGGCTTCTGCTAGAAAGCTGAACATGAAGAGGAACTTCATCTTTCAGCATGACAAAGACCCAAAGCATACATCCAAATCAACAAAGGAATGGCTTCACCAGAAGAAGATTAAAGTTTTGGAATGGCCCAGCCAGAGCCCAGACCTGAATCCGATTGAAAATCTGTGGGGTGATCTGAAGAGGGCTGTGCACAGGAGATGACCTCGCAATCTGACAGATTTGGAGTGTTTTTGCAAACAAAGTATTAGTTTAAGGGTGTGCGCACTTATGCAACCACATTATTTTATTTTTATATTTTTTCTTCCCTCTACCTAAAAGATTTCAGTTTGTTTTTCAATTGAGTTTTACAGTTTATAGGTCACATTAAAGGTGGAAAAAGTTCTGAAATGATTTCTCTTTGTCTCATTTTTTTACAGCACAGAAACCTGACATTTTAACAGGGGTGTGTAGACTTTTTATATCCACTGTATGTTATATATATTATAAAGTTACAAGATAACGTTCGTGGTATAGAAAAGCTGACAGGTGCAAAAATTATTTTAAGCTTTTTTAAACCTATGAAAAAAGAAAGTTGGAGATCCATGTTCAACACATGGGTTTCCAACATCCAGATCACTAACTATCTGTAGAACTCAGCTTGTGCTCTGCTGCCACACTTTAAAGAGAGGAACACTAAATTTAAATGTGAGTCAGGCAGAAGACAACATTTGAATGGCATCCTTAATGCAGTGAATATAACAATGGCACTCCAGATGTTTCACATGTATACATATCATGATTCAGCCTTGAGGCAAAAGTAACGTACATTTTTTAACTAGTTTTAAGTTAAAATGTAATTATTTTGATTGACAGTATTCCATATTTCTTCCATACATTTTGCAGTAGCTCTTGGCATTTGTGTAGATCAAAAATAGTTATCATGAAAGCAAAGGTTGAAAAACTACAGTTTAAAGCTTCAATGCTAGCAATAATTCTCAGCATTATTTCTCTCTGACATTACGTCCGTTCAATCGAAGGCTCAATTAAAGTCAATGAGGACTTTTGTCATAAGCTGATTTCAGTGTAAATGTGTCACCAATTCAGATTTTAATACATTTTGAAATTAACTTACTCAGTGCCATCCATGAACTCTTGAGGTACAAAGTTCCTATTGCTTGTTGAAGCCACCACTTTAACTTCAATTAATTTAAGTTTTAAGATGAACTCTAGCAATGAGTACAGGGAAGACGTGCGCCTAAGAAAGGAAAGGAAAGAGTGAAGAAAAAGGAGGGAGGAAAAGCAGCTGTAATCACCAAAAATAGAGCCTTTCCCGTTGCTCTGTAACAGGACATAGGAATGAAGTAGAAAATGGTAAAAGCGCTTGAAAGAAGAGAAGGGGATAATATGGTTAAGATGAAAGGTAAGTAATAAATGGGCCATTTAATACAATAAAATATGCAAAACAACCATAGTAAAAAAAAAAAAAAAAAAATCACTAATACAATAACTAGAATTGAACTAATACACAAAATCAGTGAAGCCCTGATACAGCAAAGGAGCCCTGACATGTTATGCCGTCAGGTTTCCTCAGAGGGTCCCACGCACGCAGGGAACCGACTACTGTTGGTAGCAGGAAAAAAGAAAAACAAGGAAATTAATGGAGATAGAACTTTTGCTTCTGCAAGCTGAACAGGCTTCCTGTAGAAGGACTGAGTGTGACTATCTGCTGAATTAAGTTGTTGGGCATAGGTGGCCCTATTTCTCCAGTTCTTTGTAGCACCTTGGGGTCACTGATGGCTGGGAGTAGGATTGTTTGGAGCCCACATACACAGTCACATACACACACATCAGATTATAAAGTTACATAAACACAGACAATCACATAGATACATCCATATACAGTCACACACACATAGTCTCATACACACAATTTTGTTTTTAACAAAAACAAAGAAACAAATTTGTCATATGATCTTAGTTGTAAATTGTATTTCAATCTATATCTCTGTTTCCTTTCTTTCTATTTTCCTTTTTATCTTTTTGCGATTGGTCTTTCCCTTCTTTCTTCTATCCTTTCCCGTGAATATCTACTCTCTTATCCTTCTCCTTCACCATTTAACTCCCTAGAATCTTTGTATTGCCTTGATTCCTTTTCTTCTATTTTCATCTTTCCTCTTATTTCAATTAATTTTAAAATTGGTTATGGTCAAAGATATTAATCCATTTAGTCCAATATTTAACTCCTTTATCGGTCCATTTATTTTGCATATAAATTCCCTTTTCCATTTTCCATTGATATAATATTTGGGAGCAAATTTTTGTCCATAATATCGGTATCGGAGATTTACAGTTTCTGGCAATTTCCATTTTAGTTGCTGTTAATATATGGTATATAATTTTATGTTTATGGCCCATTTCTGGGAAGGTTAAATGGAGGAGAGCCCTAGCAGGTGTTAAACTCCATTCTGTGCCAAATTTGTTTGAAATGCGATTTAAAATATCTAGCCATATTTTATTTATCTCCGGACATTTCCACCATATATGGAGGAAATCTCCTCTTTGTCTATTACATCTCCAGCAGGTGTCCTCAGTGCCGGGGTACATCGCGTTAATACGTGTGGGTACCAGATACCATCTATTGGCAAGTTTGTATTGTACTTCATTGAGGTTTAGGCAATGAATTGCCTTTTATGCAAATCACCCATATTTAGTGGTTCATATCTTTTTTCATTGTTCCCCTTTCTGGCATGGTTTATTACTGAGCTAATATCCCAAAGTGCTTAATACACAAAATCATAGCCTCTACAACATGCAAGAAAGGATGCTCTAGTTAGCCAAGAGCAAATATTATCTGCTCCCCTAGTAGATCAAAAGGACAACTCCTTTGGATGTCTATGCTGGCTATTCACTATAAGGTGAGATGAAAATGTCATCTCACCAGTTTAGCTATACATTGTGCTGGGACAAACCTGAAGAGTTTGCTTAGTGTCACCTCATCTTATCACCTCATCACCTCATCATAGTAAGCCAATCAGATGTCTTCTTAACTTCAAATGAAAAGTCCACACTACAAGGTGGGGATTTCATTAGCATCTGTTTGGCCAGCCCCGGTGAATATTGGGGAACGAGGGGGGTGGCACATAATGAGCACAATAACGCTGACATACTAATGGCAAAATACTGCCATATATTTATTGGCAAAATACTGGCATATATTAAATGGCAAAATACTGGCATATATTAAATGGCAAAATAAAACTGGCATATTATTTGGCAAAATACTGGCATACATTAAATGGCAAAATACTGGCATATATTAACTGCCAAAATACTGGCATATATTAAATGGCAATATATTGGCATATATTAAATGGCAAAATACTGGCATATATTAAATGGCAAAATATTGGCATATATTAAATGGCAAAATAAAACTGGCATATTTTTGGGAAAATTGGCTGTGGCTTATTTATGGCAAAATAATACTGGCATGTTATTGGGAAAATTGGCTGTGGCTTATTAATGGCAAAATAATACTGGCATATTATTGGGCAAATTGGCTGTGGCATATAACGAGCACAATAACGCTGACATACTAATGGTAAAATACTGGCATATATTTAATGGAAAAAAAAATAGCATATTAAATGGCAAAAAACTTGCATACATTTAATGGCAAAATGCTGGCATATATTAAATGGAAAAATACTGGCATATATTAAATGGCACAATACTGGCATATATTAAATGGCAAAATAATGGCATATATTAAATGGCAAAATAATGGCATATATTAAATGGCAAAACACTAGCATATATTAAATGGCAAAATATTGGCATATATTAAATGGCAAAATAATACTTGCATATTATTGGGTAAATTGGTTGTGGCTTATTTATGGCAAAATAATACTGGCATATTATTGGGGAAATTGTCTGTGGCTTATTTATGACAAAATAATACTGGCATGTTATTGGGCAAATTTGCTGTGGCATATTAATTGGCAAAGTAATACTGTCATTCTATTGGGCAAATTGTCTGTGGCTTATTAATCACAAAATAATACTGGCATATTATTGGGCAAATTTTCTGTGGCATATTAATGGCAAAATAATACTGGCATATTATTGGGCAAATTGGCTATGGCATATAATGAGCACAATAACGCTGACATACTAATGGTAAAATATTGGCATATATTTAATTGAAAAATACTGGCATATTAAATGTCAAAATATTTGCATACATTTAATGGCAAAATGCTGGCATATATTAAATGGCAAAATACTGGCATATATTAAATGGCAAAATACTGGCATATATTTAATGGCAAAATACTGGCGAACATTAAATGGAAAAATAATGTCATATATTAAATGTCAAAATACTAGCATATATTAAATGGCAAAATATTGGCATATATTAAGTGGCAAGATAATACTTGCATATTACTGGGTAAATTGGTTGTGGCTTATTTATCTCAAAATAATACTGGCATATTATTGGGCAAATTGGCTGTGGCTTATTAATTGCAAAATAATACTGGTATATTATTGGGCAAATTGGCTGCGGTATATTTATGGGCCAGCTTACACTGGCATATCAATGGGAAAACTTTTGCTTATTTTATTTGGCAAAGTGATGCTGCGTGGCATGGCCTGTGGGGGGAAATAATATGTACTATGGTGAAAGTGACACTGGCTTGTTCTGCAGGGGCAGGTCTGTTGGACACTGTGCCATGCCAAATCATGTAGGTGCAACATGAGTGCAAGCCAAGTGCTGTGGGTGCAATATACGTGCATGGCAAGTGCTGTGGGTACAGCATGGTGCTGTGTTAAGTCCTTTAGGTACAAACTGGGTGCATAGGGAGGGAATAAAAACAAAGAATGCAATTTTTCAATAACATTTTTATTACATATGAAAATAGTTGAATATAATATTAAAAAGTTCAAATAAGTATAAATGCAACTTGTTAGAGAGAGAGAGATGCCTGTGTGTATAGATATTTATTGTTTTAGAATTGCACAATTATCACCTCGCGGGGCTCCTGTGTGTCGCATATTTATTGGGCCCCCATGTGTGACATAATTAAGGGGCTCTTTCGTGTGGCATGATTATGGGGTGCTTGTGTGTGGCATAGTTAATGGGCCATATGACTGACAAAACTAAGGAATCTGTTTGGCATGGTTTTGGAGGAAATCCAGGGGGTGACACCATGAGTTACCACACAGGGTGACACCAACCCTAGTGATGCCTCTGTTTTGGTCATTAAGGATAAAAGCACCAAAGGTATGCTTGTCATTAAGGGGCTAACAAGTTTTGGTATGGGATTTCTGTTTTAGTCAGCAATTAGATAAGCAATGTATAATGTAAAGTATAGTAAAAGAAACAGATCTGTCTTTTAGTTTTTTCTTCCATTCAGCTGAAACAATGCATATAATATATAAAATAACTGTTATTGTTGATTTAGCAATAGTCCTGCCCATCTGCAAAGCCCTCCTTCTTTTTTTCTTTTTTATTATGCAAATAGAAAAAGTTACATCATGAATATATACCTATGACACATAAAAAATAATCACATAAAGTTGATTACCAGAGTTCAAAATGCATTATACATAAAACGAGATAATATCACAATAAAAATCAGTTATATTCAAGCCATTACATCTGCACAACTTTACCTAGACATTACATAGAAACATCAGCGGGTCCTGAATAAGGGGGGATCAGGGGGGAGGAGGCATAACTCCCACGGTTCTATCCCATGAGCAATGCACACCCAAGTCCACTTTTTATCCAAGGGACATTCTAGATCATATAACCGTGCCTGGTCCAGTAATTTATCCCTTTATCTCTACTCCTTCTCCTCAAAATTGGTCCTTTTCAAAAATATATGCCCATTTTTTCCAATATAGATGGCCCTGATTATTATCCTTTAAATATGAGCTTTTCCCTTTCTCCATCTGTCATTGGTACATTATCTGGATCAGAATAATAGGCCAGAAAGGAACATTCGCTGACTTCCTTCTTATATTAAACCAAGAGTAATGGCTAATGACAGCACTTTCTCACAGCAAAGTATGAAAACTACTGTTGATAAAGCCAACCATCTCCCGTGTACTCCCCTTTTATTTCAGTGTAAAAGTAAAAACTGAAAACTGTAATTTGTTTTAATGTTAAAAGAAGTTAATTTCACATATTGTCTTGAAAATAAGTCATATCCCTATTTTAACAATTTAACTTAGGGGAAAAGCCATAAGTGGAACCTATAATCTGGACAATTCAGGATGGTCAGGTGGTGAAAAAAAAAAATCTCCATTGGTTCAGCTCAACAAACTATCAGGGCACGAACAAGTAATTGGCTGCAGTTTCATTCCTGGGGAGGCCACATTACAAGATAAATCAACTCAAGTGCTCTGCTTAATCTGCTCAGTCTTTTCATGCACTGGAGGGAAAAAAATGAGGCCCATAATTAGGTATAATAGAAATATATACAACATAAAGAAAATAAACTAGGTGGAACTGGCCCTCCATTTAAATTACAATTGACTAACATTTATTGGACTCATAATTCAATGAAATTAAACTCATTGACCTATCGAACTTGTCATAGATGACTTTGGAAATTAGATGAGATAGATGACTTTGAAAAATATTTTTTAGTGAAACCTAGTAAGCGCAATAGGTAATTCTGCATATCTCATTGCTAAATTTGACCCTTGCCAGTTTTTTTGATTAGACAAATACATAGATGTTAGATAGATAGAGATAGATAGATAGATAGACAGACAGACAGAGAGACACAACCACATCCGCACATCTATATTAAAAAATACCTTACTCTTGTGAATAGAGAAGATAAATGTTACATGCAGGTATTGATGCATTAACACTAACATAATATAAAAAATAGAAATTTATCATGCTTTTAAAATCCACATTATATAAATAATAGTACTGCATTTCACATTTTTACTATGATACTGCTTGATATTTACCAAGGTTATGTCTTGTTTACATGAAGATCTTATTTCTAAAGAAATCAATGGTCTGAGAATAGTGACTTGAAAATAAAAAAAAAGAAAAAGTTAGCTCTGAAAGCAATTTGAAAGGGCAGCCATGGTCTAACTAATATATTTGACTTTCTGGAGAATAATATACAGAAAGATGGCAATCAGATGTATTTGACATTATAATGTTCAGATTTTTAAAGGGCATTTTACAAGGAGCAAAAGATAAAAGCCATTTTAGAAGTTGAGGCTCTTGGGGTTAGAATGAAAATAACAAAGTGAATAGGAAAAGAGATCGAGAGGTAAACAGGGAAGGAGCAAAGTTTCTGGAAAACGGTGTATTTTGTGAAACACTGTTACTACATTTGTATACATTTCTGTGAGAGTGAGGAAAAGCATAAAGAAGACCAAACCTAGTTTTCTCAATAATGGCTTCAATGTTTGAAAAGTTGAAATCACACCTGTAAAACATTTGAATAAAAAGCTTTCCTTTTTATACGCTCCCTTTTTATACATTTTGGTGGAGATTCAACACAACTTTTCAAGCATTTTTTAACTCCCGGTTTTATACATGGGCCTTGGGACTGACACATGTTGAGTTATATGTTTGCACCATACTTGTATGTCTTTTTTACACATAGAAACATAGAATGTGTTGCCAGATAAGAATCATTTGGCCCCTGTAGTCTACCAATTTGCTAAATACTTTTATTAGTCCCTGGCCTTATCTTATATCTAGGATAGCATTGTACCTTTCCCATGCATAAACTCCATTATTTCATATGCAAGAAAATTTTGCAGGGCATAAGTAATACATAACATATGTAGCAGAATAGCATATGGTTGTTTATTAGATATAATACTATAGTATCATGCCATTGTACAGAGCACTGGTGAGACCTCACTTGGAGTATTGTACGCAGTACTGGAGACCATATCTCCAGAAGGATATTTATCCTTTGGAGAGAGTTCAGAGAAGGGCTACTAAACTGGTTCATGAGTTGAAGGATAAAACTTACCAGGAAAGATTAAAGCATCTTAACATGTATAGCTTGGAGGAAAGACATAACAGGGGGGATATGATAGAAACATTTAAATACATAAAGGGAATCAACACAGTAAAGGAAGAGAGTATATTTAAAAGAAGAAAAACTACCACAACTAGAGGACATAGTCTTAAATTAGAGGGGCAACGATTTAAAAGTAATATCAGGAAGTATTACTTTACTGAGAGGGTAGTGGATGTATGGAATAGCCTGCCAGCAGAAGTGGTAGAGGTAAACACAGTCAAGGATTTTAAGCATGCGTGGGATAGACACAAGGCTATCCTAGCTATAGGACCGGGAACGGGGGACTAATAAAAGTACTAAAAAAAAAAAAAATTGGGCAGACTAGATGGACCGAATGGTTCTTATCTGCCGACACATTCTATGTTTCTATGTTTCTATGTTTCTAGTGATATATTACAATCAAACAGAAACATCTATTAACAACATAAAATAAAAAATTCCATTAACAGGTTTTATTGTCCTAACTTTATACATTGTGTAAATTATAATAAAATAGTTTATTCAGTGAGAAATCACAGTAGGGAAACATCATCTTTGTGGTGCCTCTACCACCTTAAAGTCACTGAAGAATAATGGACAGCTGTTAAATGCTCCACTCCATTGATACATGTCAGACATGTGCTTGAATACAAACTCGTTTATTAATCAACATAAATAAAAGGTGATGGTAAGAACTGCCTTAATTCAGCATACTTCATAGGTATATAAGATCATGTGTTGCTGATTTGATCAATATGTATTCACAGTACATCGAAATATCAGCTCACATAACTATGGGCTTTATTCATGTAACATTGAACTTGTAAGGGAAATTCCTGTTAATTTACAAAACAAGATATTCATGCACCACCATAATGCACCCAAATTGCTAATTACTCATATAAAGAATTGACCCATATTGACTTGAAATGCACTGAAACCGAGCCTCAAACGTACCCTTTTACATTATAGAATTGACTGAACGTCAATAAAAGTAGGGCCTAGTTAAATAGATAATTAATACAATATTAATTAATATATAAATGATCAAAATTTATAAATACAAGTATGCTTTATTTATATAAAAATATATATGTATATATATATATATATATATATATATATATATATGTATACATATATATATATATATATTAAAATAACATAAATCATATTATCTAATACTATATAGTGTTAAATAATAATAAAAATACAATATTATAATAACAATTAAAGGATATATATATAATTGAATAAAATCTGCATTACAAATTCATACAATAATTTAAAAAGAACATAAATACATATATATACACACACATATGATTATTTATACAAAAATACATTGAATAAAAGAGAGATAGTACAAGAAAAATCCCACTAACTCATTAAAAACATAAACTCTATTCAAAAAGTTTTTAAAATGGTACAATGGTACAATTCCAACCAGTTGTGGTGGAGGGCTAGAGCATAAATCTCAGAGCAGGTATTTTTACATTATCTCAGAGCAGGTATTTTTACCAGTCAAAGCTATTTTTTGCAGGGCACATCAATTCAATGAAATAGATACAGCTCTACTTATACTTAACTATGACACCTATACACATCATGCGCTCACATATATAAATGTGCCCTTTAATTTCCACAGTGGAGAATGGTACATTGCAAACCAATGTTGGCATCCTCACTTTGGAAATTAAATAGTACTCTTATACATGTTACATGATGGTTGGAGGGTAAACATGTCCTAGTAGCTTTTGATGATGATCAATATTCAGTGATATGATCCCACCCAATAACTGACATGATATCACTGGTATTTTTATTCCACAAGAGCTGTTGGTGTGTGAAATAATTTATGTTACTAAATTTTTAACATAAAATGTTACAAAATGTTCCTAAATTTCCTGAGGCAACTAATTGGCGGATCAGATTAATGTGTGCTTTAATTTGGGAAATCAACAGGTTGGTTGATTGATTGATTGATTGATTGACTGATTCCACCATTCAGGCTAAAATCATATATTTTGAAAAAAATATTGTAGTCATACATTTTATTTAAAAATATTCTATTATGCCTATATTTAGCAATTCCTTTGCTAATTTACCACTTTACAATATTTTTGTATTTGTTTAATGTTTTTGGCCCAAGTTAGCTCAATTCTACAATCCATATTTGAAGAATCATAATTCTTGAAATGAGCAAAATAATGAGTGAATACAATTTATATATCTGGATCTCCCTCCGACGTTTATAAGACTACCAAATACTAGAACAAACTTCTTTTTGTAAAAAGACCACATACCTACCTGCCTTCCCACCATAAGTTTTTTTTATTTTCACAAAATCATGGGGAGATAACAGGTATTATAAAGGTTTTAAGGTTTTTATGGTGTTAATAGTTTACAAGAATGTACATATACAGAAATGTTTATGCACTATACCACTGGAATATATCCTGTGCAAGATATTTTCTAATGCAACAATTTACAATAAAAATAAAGAAAGAAAAAAAAAGAGATAAAAATATAAAATCACGGAATAGCAGTACAAAAAAGTAGCTTCAGTCGTTTTGCCTCCCATTACTCCCATCAGAAGATTCGGACCTGGTGTTTTTTTTCAGGTGCCGAATTTGACTTAGTCTTAAAATGAAAGTTGACATCCAAAATTGAATTTTAGTGAATAGACCCATAAGTGAACGACCACCATAAACAATATTAGTGTCCTACCACAGGATTGAATAGTATTAATGCTAAAGATTAAATCTCTGTCGCTTCTTTGGCCTCTTAGTGATTTGATAATTAATTAATTAACCTCTCATTAGCTGAACTCATATTTTGAAAAACATTTGTCTGCTAGGTTATCATTTTCAGAATAAGAAATTCTATGAAGGTGATAGGGAATTTTTTTATAATAAAATGTCGAAAACTAGAGCTGCGGTGACACATTTTCAATAAAAAAAGTTTGTTAGAAGCTTCTTAATAAAGATACTTATGGCAGCACTGCCATTCTAAAAACACTTGTGCTTAAGGCCAACATACAAAGTTGCCTGACATGGTGTAAGGAGCACAAAATCATATAAATTCAGAGATATGGTCTGGTGTGTCAACATTCACTCTATTTCCTATGTATAGATACATTTATCAGTAGAGAAAGCCAAATGATACTTTCATTCAATATCTGCTGTCAACTCTTAAATATGGTGGGGCATCCTTATTGTTATGGTTAGCAATCTCATGTGAGTCATTAGGTCAAATGATTACTCTACATGGTTGGATCATGACCAAGGTATATGAGGCAATTTTACAGGAGCAGGTGTACCCTAATGATATTCTATTGTTTATTCAAGGATAATAATGTTGCTAAATAATTTCAAGGGTAATTTTCATAAACAATAGGACAAAGATAGCTAACTTCTATGGTCTTCTTAATCACCAGTTATGAATACCATTGACCTTTTATGAGAAGTTCTAAAGGCAGTGTAACCATGCATCCTCATGGCTCATCCAGGCTGTATCCAGGCATATCTATATCCCCCTTGCTATGCTTTCTTGTTTTTTTATTTATGCTTATTCCTGTCCTGCCTTGAATTCCTGCCTTGCCTTGTATTCCAGCCCTGCCATGGATCCTGTTATGTTTTCCTTTCTGACTGTCTTTATGTCTTGTTCTAGGTTTTCTCTGATTCCCTCTGCCTTGTCAGTTTACTTCTATTTAAACCACATGTGTTTCTGTTCAGTCCTTAGTAGTGCAAGCAATTTTTACAGGGATGTTGGACCATATTCATAGCAATATTTTTCACAAATGGCTGCTTGTAAATCTCTACTGTAAATGCTTGCAAAATGTCTTGGCCTCAAGAAGAGCTAGAGATGGCAAAGCACTACAATTAACCTTAATGTCATGTTTATGGAGCCAATCCTGTCCAATCATGGACAGGTGGAATGGAGCATTATGCTGCTGGAAACAACCATTATACTGCTGTGACATTATGCATCTGAACTGCAATGTCGCTGGGAGCAGTGGGCAGTACTAGCTCTGGGTGTTAAACACACACAGACCATAGATAGTGCTGCTCGAGGTCTTGCACACATTGATCATTTAGAGCATCTGAAATAAGATGCTCTGAATGATCAGTGTGCGTGAGGAGCGCGAGCAGCACTATCTAAGCTCTGTGTGTGTTTAACACACAGAGCTAGTATTGCCCGGTGCTCCCAGCGATGCACGAAGCTAAAAAAAAATGAAAGGGGGCAGTAGAGGGGGGAGAACAGACATGGGAGTGAGGGGAGACAGACATGAGAGATGGGAGGGGGACAGATATGGGGGGGCAGAAAACAGACATCAGAGTGGACAGACATGGGGGAAGACAACAGACATGGGAGTGAGGTGTAAGAAAGACATGGGTGCTGAGAGGAGAGACAACAGACATGGGAAGGGAGAGAGAGACATACAGGGGGACACATTAAGAAATGTACTTTTTCTTTAACAAGAAACAAAAAAATGGTGGTCTGTGTGAGACTGTCTCTGTGTGTGTGACTGTCTGTGTGTAAATGTGTGCACAAGTCTAGCTGTTATAAGTAGGCGAGGGTAAGGTAATGCACAAGGGGCGGTGCCAATGGGCGTCAAAATGAGGGTTTGACTAGGGTGGCAAAAATCCTTGGACCAGCCATGTTTAAGCAATTAGTTTATTAAATGTCCATAAAATATACTTTTGGTAGGGCATAGTAAGGCAACAATTGCCTTTTTTCTTCTTAACAAGTGTTTTGACTTTGAGTAGTACAACCTGGCCTATTCTTTAGTAAAACATATAAAACTAAAATAATTAGCAATGATCTGTGAATTACTAAGTTTCATCTAGAAAATATTTCAGAACAGGGAACTGATTCTTTGTTCTTCTAATTAACCAAACTTATATAAAAAGTTAGATATGATTAGACCTTGCAAAGAAAATCAACTCATATGCACTTTCTTCTCTAAGGGAACAACATATGAAGTCTCTAGATAGAACATTAAAACCATTTCCATTGTCCATTGTCTATCAGCTCTAGCTGTGTGGGTGGCCCATACTGCTCTTGTTATTCAGTATCAGGGAAAGCTTGTGTAGTTGGACCGTGACAAAGCATTATTTCCTGCCGACTATAAATGTTCACATGCAGGTTCCGCATAATGTTTTGTATCCATGTGCATTTCTATTAATACAGTCACTGTAGATGATTCATGGGGTTAGTCTTCAATTTGTAACTGTATGTTATCCTACTGAGTAGAACTTAGCTTCCATGTAAATCAGTGTAGCCTTCTATATCACCCAAGCATATATATATAATTAACATGTGCCAGCTTTTAAAAACACTTACGAGCAAATTAATATGTATTTTCCAATATAGCCAATGTGTGTATTTTATTCATCATTTTTCTGCATTAAAGCTCTGTCTGGAACCAGATCAAGCATCACATTCTGTTTCACATTCTGCTATTTGGCAGTAAATATGTTTAAACACTCCCCTCCTAAAGAGTAGCTTGGATTTTGCTTGTTGACAAGTCACGCTTTTTTTTTTTTTTTTTTTTTACAGAAATACCGGTATTATTCTTTAGTATGAATGTCATGTTTCATTATATCTAATGCTTATCATTTGTGCGTAACTAATTTAACTATATTCTATCTTAGATCACTGCATATGATAATATATTATAATAAATAAAGCGTGAAACAAATAATATATGTATAATAATTTGTCTAAATTGGTTGTAGTAATTCAACTATTTACTTAAGTTCTACCAGTAGAATTTAGATAACAAAAAATCCCTGTAGGGAAAAAACCCAAGCTCATACGAACAGGGCTTCAGCTGGGAGTGTTACCTGGCCTGCAAACTTCACGGTGCTGCAGCTCCACCCTCCAACAGTGTGCACACAAATTGAAATATAAAAGGAAAAAAAACTTGCACTCCGGTTCATGGGTAAATCAAAATATTAATATATTGGACACCAGTGCAAATGGGGAATGATAGAGTGACAGCGTTTTAAGTCAAAGGATTCTTAATCATAAGTGCAACTTGACAGTGAACTAACATGATAATTAAACAATACTAAACCAATCAACATAAAGGTTGAGAGTCAAATCGAACCGTCAAATACTGTGCTTACAGCACACTTTGAAAAATTCGAATAGTTTTGGGTGGTAAATAGTACATTTTCGTCTTGCGGTGCACTTCATATCTGAGAGTCAAATAGAACAGTCCAATACTGTGCTTACAGCGCACTTTGAAAAATTCTAATTGTTTTGGGTGCTAAATAGTACATTTATGTCTTGCGGTGCATTTTTTGCAGTCCAATAAACAAAAAAACAAAAAAAATACAAATAAAAATTGTTGATTATTGGTGGTTACATTGTCGTCTGACATAAACCATCTGTTACTTTGGTGGGTGACCGCAAAGAATGAGGAAAGCATCAAATAAGGGACGTGGTGCTGCTGGTGTTGATGGAGCTCCTGTTGCAAGTAGGGGATGTGGTCGATCTGTGCCAGCTACACACACAAGTGAAACACCTTCCTCAGGTGCTAGTACGCGACAGAACCTTCAGCGTTATTTGGTAGGCCCGAATGCCGCTCTTAGAATGGTGAGGCCAGAACAAGTACAGGCGATAGTAGATTGGGTGTCTGACAGTGCCTCCAGTTCCTTCACATTGTCTCCCACCCGGTCCCCTGCTGAAAGCTCAGAGTTGACACCTGCAGCCCCTTGCAAATCAGCCAAGCAGTCTGAGCCACAAGTCATGCAGCAGTCTCTTTTGCTTTTTGATGACTTTGCTGGTCTGTCACCTCACCCCCTTGCAAATCAGCCAAGCAGTCTGAGCCACAAGTCATGCAGCAGTCTCTTTTGCTTTTTGATGACTCTGCTGGTGGGGTCATTAAACCTAGCCTTGACCCAGAAGTGTAAGAGATTGAGTGCACTGATGCACAACCACTTATGTGTCAGGATGTGGACATGCGAGGACCACCGCAGCACGTCTCTGATGATGACGAAACACAGGTGCCAACTGCTGTGGCTTTCGGCAGTGTGCAGACCGGCAAGGAGGGCAGGGTTGAGGAGTGGGTGGAAGATGATGTGGAGGATGATGAGGTCCTAGACCTCACATGGAATCAAGGTCATGCGAGTGACTTGTCCAGTTTGGAGGAAGAGGCGGTGGTCGCAAAGAGGCACCAGCGCAACATAAGAGGGAGCAGGGTGCAAAACCGTAGCGGCCGTCCCCTACACAGTACGCCTGCTACTGCCCACTGCACCCAGGGGCTGAGCACACCAAAGCCAGCTCCAAGGAGTTCCCTGGCGTGGCAGTTCTTTAGACAATGTGCTGACAACAAGACACGGGTGGTTTGCAAACTGTGCAATCAGAACCTGAAGCGAGGCATAAACATGCTAAACCTGAGCGCAACCTGCATGACCAGGCATCTACATGCAAAGCACGAGCTGCATTGGAGTAAGCATCTCAAAACCCAAGAAAGGTCTCAGGCTCCTCCTGCTTCCTCTTCTGCTGCTGTCTTGGCCTCTTCCTCCAGCTCTGGAGTCACAGTGGCACCTGCCACTGAGCAAATAGAGGAAGTGGCAGCAATTCCACAACGTCCGCCACCGTCCCCAAGCATCTCCACACTGTCCCATGGAAGCGTTCAGCTGTCCATCTCCCAAACACTGGAGAGAAAGAGGAAGTATGGCCCTACCCACCCGCGAACACTGGCAAATTCCTGGCCTTTGAAATGCTGTCATTCCGTGTTGGAGATGGACAGTTTTAAAAACCTGATGGCGGTGGCTGTCCCACAGTATGTGGTTCCCAGCCGCCACTACTTTTCCCAGCGAGCCATCCCTTCCCTGCACAAGCAATTGGCGAACAAAAACAGGTGTGCACTGCGCAACGCCATCTGTGGCAAGGTCCACACATAACCACAGATACGTGGACCAGTAAGCACGGGCAGGGACGCTATATCTCCCTAACTGCACACTGGGCAAATGAAGTGTCGGCTGGGCCTGAGGCAGATAGCAGTTTGGCGCATGTCCTTCCGCCACCGAGGATTGCAGGGCATTTCTCTTTGCCTCCTGTTGCCTCCTCCTTCTACTCAGCTTCTTCCTTCTCCTCTACCACCTCCTCTACCACCTCCTCATCCGGTCAGCGTAACACCTTCACCACCAACTTCAGCACAGCAAGGGGGAAACGACAGCAGGCTCTTTTAAAACTCATATGTTTGGGGGAAAAACCCCACAGCGCGCAGGAGCTGTGGACGGACATGGAACAACAGATCAATGAGTGGTTGTTGCCACTGAGCCTCAAGCCCGGCCTGGTGGTGTTCGATAATGGGCGAAATCTCGTAGCAGCTCTGGGCCTAGCCGGTTTGATGCACATCCCTTGCCTGGCGCATGTGCTGAATTTGGTGGTGCAAAAATTCCTGAAAAACTACCCAGATATATCAGAGCTGCTGCAGAAAGTGAGGGCCGTCTGTGCGTACTTTAGGCGTTCTGACCCTGCTGCTGCTCGCCTGTCTGCTCTGCAGCGTAACTTAGGCCTTCCCGCTCACCGCCTCATATGTGACGTGCCCACAAGGTGGAACTCCACCTTACACATGCTGGAGAGATTGTGCGAGCAGCAGCAGGCGATAGTGGAGTATCAGCTGCAGCACGCATGGGTCAGTCGCTCTGCGAAACAGCTCCATGCGAGACCTTTGTGCTATTTTGCACTGTTTCGAGTACTCCACCAACATGGCCAGTGCCAATGACGCCGTTCTCAGCCTTACTATCCCGCTTGTATGTCTCCTTGAAAAAACGCTTAGGGCGATGATGGAAGAGGATGTGGCACAGGAGGAAGAGGAGGAGGAAGAAGAGGGGTCATTTCCACGGTTATCAGGCCAGTCATTGACAAGTGGCTTGGAGGGTGGGTTCCTGCACCAGCTTAGGCCAGGTACACAACTGTCAAGCCAGGGCACAGTTTTGGAGGAGGATGAGGATGATGATGAGGTGGAGGAACCATGTTCACAGCAGGGTGGCACCCAACGCAGCTCGTGTGCATCACTGGAGCGTGGCTGGGGGGATACGGAGGGCACAGATGATACACCTCCCACAGAGAACAGCTTGTCCTTGCCTCTGGGCAGCTTGGCACACATGAGCAACTACATGCTGCAGTGCCTGCGCAACGATTGCCGAGTTGCCCACCTTCTAAATTGGGCTGATTACTGGGTGGCCACCCTGCTGGATCCCCGTTACAAGAACAACGTGCCGTCCTTAATTTCTTCACTGGAGCATGATCGTAAGATGCCCGACTACAAGCGCACGCTGGTAGATGCGCTGCTGAGGGCATTACAAAATGACACCGGGGGCTCAATGGAAGCACAAGACTAAGGCAGAAGAAGAGGTCGCCAATGCAGCTGGGGCACCGCCAGCACCTCAGAAGGCAGGGTTAGCATGGCCGAAATGTGGAAAAGATTTTTCAGCACGCCACAAGTAGCAGCACCACCATCTGATATGCAACGTGTTGGCAGGAGGCAGCATTTCAGCAACATGGTGGAACAGTACGTGTGCACAGGCCTACATGTACTGACAGATGGGTCTGCCCCATTCAACTTCTGGGTCTCCAAATTGGGCACATGGCCTGAGCTTGCCCTTTATGCCTTGGAGGTGCTGGCCTGCCCTGTAGCCAGTGTATTGTCTGAACGTGTGTTAAGCATGGCAGGGGGCGTTATCACAGACAAGCGCAGCCGCCTGTCCACAGCCAACGTGGACAAGCTCACGTTTATTAAGATGAACCAGGCATGGATCCCACCAGACTTCTCTGTACCTTGTGCAGAATAGACATTTATACCGGCCTCACCCAGTCATTGTTATACTTAAGTGCACTTTGTTTTCTGTTGTTATGTGTCCCAATATTTGGGGGGCTACCCCAATTTAAAAAACCAAAAACAAATAAAAAACTGTGTTGGCTACATCCTCCTCCTCCTCCTCCAGCGCCGCTTCCACCTATACTGCCACGGTCACCGCCTCCTCAAACTATGGGTCACTTAGTATAAACTGAAAGAGAATACCCTGCACTCCAACCCTCTCTCAAATGGATAATTCTGTTGATCCTCCTGGCAGCCATGCTTTAGAATTAGATTTATGTTCTTCCAAAGCTAAAATCAAAGATTCCATCTAGTGCTATTTTATGGCTCAGCTGTATTTGTAATTTGTATGTATTTTATGTTATTTTAAGTTATTTCCCTATCCACATTTGCTTGCAGGGCACTTGTCCTACTCTTACCCACATTTTACTTAATTTTGCAGCCCTCTAGCCCTTTCCAGAACTTTTTTAGAGGCATTTTAGTGGCCAAAAGTTTGTGTCCCCATTGACTTCAATGGGGTTCGGGTTCGGGGTCAAGTTCGGGGTCAAGTTCGAGCACGGACCCGGACATTTTTTCGAAGTTCGGCCGAACCCGAACATCCAGGTGTCCGCTCAACTCTAATAAGCATAACATTTACAATTGACTATCAAGTTCCTAAAGATTGTTAATAGATTGTTATAGGTGATAATACAAGTCTGTAACATAAAGAAGGCAGTGTGAGAAAATTTGCAAAATAGGGGTGTCGTGTGAAACGATAGATGTAAACACATACACATATATTTATATACACATACATAAAATGTAAAAATAATAATAATAAAAATGATAATAAATACAAATGCTAATAATAAGAAAAATAAATATAAACATAAAAAAAAAACAATTATGATATAATGTGTATAAAATGTTAAAGTGAATGTTCACATGTATGACTACTGTGTAACTACTGTGTAAAGGAATAAAAAACTAAACAGAATAACTATAATGTGTGTGTATACAGGTTGTGTAATGATATAAGACCATTCATAAACATGTTACCAAGCATTTGCATATACAATATTAATTTGTGTATCAAATATTCAAGTATTGTGGCTATAATAATCAAGGCATAGAATGTTATGTAGATGGTATGATAAATCAAAAGAGGGAAAAATATATTAAGTAGTCAAAATCCCCCAAAAACTTTCCCATATTAAAAATAATAGGTAGTGTCATAAAGAAGTGGCTGACTATATCTGCCAAGTGTTCACAAACTCTACATTTTAATTCACGAGCCATACAGCCAACATATTGGTGGCCAAATTTTTCACATTTTATTAAATATACCACTGAGGAAATACAGCAATTGGATTTTTTTTTATTTTAAATTATTTGTTTTGAGATATAATACTGTCCCTTCTTTTAACAGTGACAAGTTTTACAGACATTGTGTCCACACGTTTAGGTACCCCTTACCCTTGACCAGTTCCCTTCAGCAGAGAATTGACTTGGGAATAGAATCCTTTAGGGTCTGAGCCTTACTCGAAACGCATTGTTTGTCACTCCCCATTTGCACGGTTGAGCAATAAATTATTATTTTGATTTACTGATGGACCGGAGTGCCACCTTTTTTTTTCTTTTGGATTTCAATTAGAATTTAAATAACCAAAGAATTTATGTATATAATAACACCGTTATATTTACTGATAGACGAAGTGACACATTTTCTGTACTAAAATTTCACTATCTACATTTTCATAGGTAGAAGGTAAACAAGTCAAGCTAGAAACACAACATGAAAATATATAGAAATAAATGTATCAATCCCAGCAAAGAAATGCAACAAATGAGCATGCAGGGCTGAAATGGAGGACAGCTAAGTCATTATGTTTAAAGAAACTATCCTTGTGTTCTACTCATGTAAATAGAACCATCAGACCTGGGGAAGTTCATTGGCATGTATTTCAATAAGTACAACTGCAAGATCTGTCAGCAGACCCTTTACTTTTAACATTTCCAAAATGTTTGCACAAAAATGTGGTATGAGGCTATGCCAAAGAGCAAGTAAATTTGAGCTTTCATTATGGGTGTATTAAACGGACCACTTCTCAATGGTTCTCAACCATTTGGACAGTATTAGAATTGAAATATGTAACAGAGATGTCTTCTTAGCTTTACTCTTGCCAAATCTATAATTACAGACTGCATTATATGAATACTGGAATTGATTTCTATTCAGAAAGTGTCTGCTGTTGTACATGTGTAAGTTTGTGCGCGTGCCGTTTAGTCTCATTAACTTATTAATGAGAACTATAATATGAAGTACCTATTGTGTCAATATCATTTCATTTGTTTGTACATAGCAATTCAGTCCTGGTTTTTTTTTTTTTTTTTTTTTTTCGATTTGCTGTGGTCAATAGCATTGCTGTGTTTAAATCTTATTCAGTACAATTGGTTACGACCTATGGTTGGGAAAGACCTACATAATAAATAATCTTGACAGATTAGCAATCTGACAAGCTAGGGCATAGTATTCTTCTAGTCTATCATAGATGACATGTTAAATCACAGATCATCACAGATCACAGAGCTACTGTAATGTATGAACCAGTTCTATGACTAAAAACTTTTTAGCCCCAATAGTCCCAAAATTTGAGCAAAGAGACCAAATATATATATGGTAGAACTAAATCATACGGCCACACAGATTTAGCACTCTTAAATTTCTTTCATCATTTAGTAATAAATGTAATTGAGTACGCAGATGTACTCAAGGACATTGGTTTAGCCTTAAAGGGTCTATTCAATGTGCACCAATACATTCTAAAATGGATTAGGATCGGGCATATTAACCGAATCACATAAATCTCTGAAAATGCAGTTACTCAGTATACCGCATCTAAAAGCCTTTGCACGTGAAACACATGAGGCAAAGCATTTAGTCTTAAGAACCTTTGCCATTTCTCGCTTATTTTTGTATTATGTGTCTTTACTAATACTGGTCCCCGAGAAATGAATTGTAAAAATGCTGGCATAGACTGTCATTCATGTCTAATGGTTAATGATGCCATTAATGGGTTAATAAACTTTTGTAGTACCTGGATATAATAATAGAGTTTAACATAGAAATAGGGTGACCTTACTTATTAGTCAGTCATAATGAAAAATGTGACATAAACTCAATCTAACATAAATATTTACAACCTCGTCTAAGATAAGAAAAGATACACCTTTGCTAAAACAGTTTATCATGAAATACAGGTATAAATGAAGGATTGGTGCTGTCCTGCAGGATATAAGAGACATAAATTTCTAATGTTTGCTTCCACCATGCCTGTCACAGCAGTCAGAGTAAATATTTACTGAAGTATTGCCTTCCAGCACCTTTAGCTTATATCAACTACTGGATCACCGCTAATTGCTTTATCCTGCCTAGCCATGTTACCCACATTCTATTAAGTAGAATTGCTTTCAATCTTGAGTCATTATACAGCAGACTTATCATATATGGACCCTGAGTCAGTGTCAGCTGTTAACCGTAAAACTGTGTTAAGTGGTAAATGCCCACATAAACAGTTCTCCTTATAATACTGAAAGAGTTAACCCTATATTTAAAAAAAAAAAAGCTGTTGGAGGGGCCTGCTCCTATGACTCTTTCCCACTCACTAAAAATGTTACTTTGCAATGATGGTGTTACTATAATGCTATGTTACTATGTTACTATGATCACCGCGATTCTCCCAAGTGGTGATTGCGGGCACCATGTTGGAGAGCAGTTTGTTCCTGCAATTACACTGCCTTTTATCAAGCAAGAGCACCGGAAGGGATCATAAATAACCTATATCACTCTGTTGCTTGACTTCCCCTAAAGGCAGTCAGCAACATTGCATTTAAAAAAAATAGGTTTAGTGTTCTACTTAGGGTTACGTATAGATTAGGGTTCTAATTAAGGTTAGTGCTAGGCTTAGGGTTAGTGTTAGGGTTACAGTTAGGGTGATGATTAGGGTCAAAAGGTCGCTGTGGGAGAAAATGGGTAGGAAACAAAAAAAGCAACGTTTGGTCACTGCTTTATAACTTGCAAAAAAAAAAAAAGACAGAGTCTTTTTTTTTTAAAGTGAAAAGACAGGTTTGATCCTGGAGTCGAAGCAAAAACCACAGGACAACGATTTGCAATAGAAAAGGATCTTTTTTCTTTAACATTTGTAATTGCGTAAAAGATTTTTCAGGTCAAAGTTAGAAAATTGTTTTTTTTAATGCTGTTCTCGTCCTCTTGGCTCTATTTCGTGTTAGTGTACTGCTTGTTCGGCGCACACCTATCACTCATGGGCAGGACATTCCCTTGACTTTTAACCGAAAAATGTTTTACAAAATTACAAACCCTAATACAAAAACCCTTCTAAATAAATTGTAATATTTGTACTGAGTTTAGAAATATCCATTGTTTAAATGTTTTTTTGCAATTTATAAATCAATAACTGAAAGTAGCATTTTTTTCCTAACCATTTTTTCCTGTAGTGACCTTTTGTTCCCAACCCTATTCATCACCCTAACCCAGCACTGGCTCTACCCTCACTGTAACCTAACCCTAACCCTAGATCTAAAGTTAACATAGCACATTTTTAGTGTAATGTTGCTGACTGCCTCTAGAAGCAGTCTAGCAACACCAATCGAGTGATGGAAGTGAACCAATCATATCCAAAGTTTTGTCTCACAACATATTAGCCTTCCAAAATGGTGCACTCAGACATGGATGAGTCCTGTTTGACCAAGGCACTTCAGTCATGGCTAGTGAAGCCACTGAAAATACATCTGATTGCTGTGACAGCCAAGAGTTTTCAAGCAAGTTAGAAAAAGATTTTTCATATTTTTATAGTAAATTATATGATGTGACCAATATAATGGTATCTAAAGAAAGCTCTTCATATCCCAAAAAATGTATGAGTACAGTAAATGAGAAGGAGGAAAATTACAGCTAAACACAAATACCACAGAAATGTCTAAACAGCTATTGCCATGATGGATACAACATTTCCAAAATAGTCTGGTCATGAAAATAGGCTTGTAATGTTTTTCTTTCCTTAATTTGCCCCCCTTTATTTTGCCTTATATCACTTACCATTGCACCAACAGCACCAGACTGCACACACACAAATTAATGCAGAACTACTGTAGGGTCTAGGACAGTTCAGTATGGCTGCTTCACCGCTTCAGTGCTGCAGTTTGAACTCTGAACTGTCATTCATTGAACTTACATTGCAGCAATGTAAGCACTGACAGTTCAGCTTACAAACATACACCCCCCCTAATAAATCAACCCCTCTAAAATGAACCCTGATCCCCATACTTACCCCCAACCCAAAACTAATACTAACACTACCCCCGAACCCTAATACTAAGATTAACCCCTGAACCCTAATAATAACTTTAACCCTAATACTAATGCTACCCTCCTTGAACCCTAATACTAATACCTATCTCCCAAACCTAATACTGAATTTAACCCCTATTAAACATTAATAATACTCACCTTCAGCGATTCCGCAATGAACTGTTCCACGATGAAAGATCCGGCGATGATCTCTCACGCAATGAAGCGGCTGCGTTCATGCAGCCGCGATGAACCATCCTATCCCCCTACCAAATTTATACAGGAGAAAAATTTATAATGAAAACAGACCCTTGATAAAGGTTGTAAAGCTAATAGCAAAAACATGAGTGGAATATTGGTGTCCAAGCAGAGGTAAGCTATCAGGGTTCAACACTGACCTTCTGACTCATGCATTTAAAAGTCATTATTTATGTGCTTATATTCCTCCTGCCTCCTCTAGAGGTCTCCCTACCTTACTTTGCTTGTATTCCTTCCCCTCTGTTTGGTGTCAGGTGGGCTCGTTACCTTTTGCTCACACCCAGGTTAAATAGCTGCAGTTTCTGGCAAACAGAGCTTTTGCATTGAAGTTGGTGCCTGATTTCTGAGAGCTGCTGCTTCTGTTCCTGATACTCTTCTTAAAGCCCATTTGTATTGTGACCTTGTCCAGGAACTGGGAATCTGACCCTGAGTGGCTCAACCATCTCAGTATATGATTTTCAGCATCTCGTGAGACCCTCTGAGTACATCAAGATCTCTTCAGCTAAGTTGCTCCTGTTTAGTCACCCTCTCCAGGGTGTACCTGTTTAGTCACCCTCTCCAGGGTGTACCTGTTTAGTCACCCTCTCCAGGGTGTACCTGTTTAGTCACCCTCTCCAGGGTGTACCTGCTTAGTCACCCTCTCCAGGGTGTACCTGCTTAGTCACCCTCTCCAGGGTGTACCTGCTTAGTCACCCTCTCCAGGGTGTACCTGCTTAGTCACCCTCTCCAGGGTGTTCCTGCTTAGTCACCCTCTCCAGGGTGTTCCTGCTTAGTCACCCTCTCCAGGGTGTTCCTGCTTAGTCACCCTCTCCAGGGTGTTCCTGCTTAGTCACCCTCTCCAGGGTGTTCCTGCTTAGTCACCCTCTCCAGGGTGTTCCTGCTTAGTCACCCTCTCCAGGGTGTTCCTGCTTAGTCACCCTCTCCAGGGTGTTCCTGCTTAGTCACCCTCTCCAGGGTGTACCTGTTTAGTCACCCTCTCCAGGGTGTACCTGTTTAGTCACCCTCTCCAGGGTGTACCTGTTTAGTCACCCTCTCCAGGGTGTACCTGCTTAGTCACCCTCTCCAGGGTGTACCTGCTTAGTCACCCTCTCCAGGGTGTTCCTGCTTAGTCACCCTCTCCAGGGTGTTCCTGCTTAGTCACCCTCTCCAGGGTGTTCCTGCTTAGTCACCCTCTCCAGGGTGTTCCTGCTTAGTCACCCTCTCCAGGGTGTTCCTGCTTAGTCACCCTCTCCAGGGTGTTCCTGCTTAGTCACCCTCTCCAGGGTGTTCCTGCTTAGTCACCCTCTCCAGGGTGTTCCTGCTTAGTCACCCTCTCCAGGGTGTTCCTGCTTAGTCACCCTTCTCAGGCCTCACCATTACCTAAGGCCTCACCCCTACCTTTGCTTTGTCTACAGTCCCTGCTATAGCTCTTTGTTCTTACTGCAGTTCCTACTCATACCCTAGCTCTGTTTCTTTATCTGTTCTCCCTTTGCACTATATTTAACATGCAACCAGACACCTCCACTATTCCTGCGCTTAAACTCCTTCCTGACCTGGTAAAGGCCCTGACATAAGCCTTCATGCACATTGTTTCATTTTTCACAAAGTTCATTCTGTATTGATTGTAATTGCTGTACTGTAAACTTATTTGCTGCATTTTGGCCATTTTCTTACTCTTCCCTAATGAATAAACAATATTCAGTCCTAAAAATCTGGAGAACTAAAACCCCAAAACATTTGAGCATTTAAAGAGAATGGAAATGGAGGTAAGTATATGTCACAAAGTGAATCCTGACAGCCTGAATGACTGGGGCTCCTGGAGGGCCCTGATGGGTACCAGCAACACTCTTCTTTCAATACAGTTGGACTTCAAACACAGGATGCTCAGGACAGGCTCACTCAGGATATCAGCGTGGATGTGTATCCTGGGAGTTTGAAGCAATTGTCCTAGTGTGTTCCCCAGGTTGAGATTATATCCTGTCCTGCAAACTCTAGTCTCTCAGAAGGTGTGTAGAAATGTACTTATATGTCAGTGTTTAAATGTGTACTTACCTAATCAAAAAGGTTACTGTCCTGTGAGACATCTATTGTCTCTTGTAGTCAGAATGTCTGTATCTTAAGGTGCCATGTTTAATTAGGTTATGTCTTACTGTATGTAATTACCTGTTTTTAAATTAGTTGTTTAATTGTTTGAGGCTCACCTGTGCCACCCTCCTAGTTGATGTCCTATTTGTCTGTATATAAGTCTGTGCTTTTTCACAAATAAAGGTTCATTCTTGCTGTACCTAACTGCTAGTAGTCCTGCCTACTATTTGAAAACAAAAAGCAAGGTCCCAGGAAAGACTTGGAGGGGGAATGCTGAGCTATAATCATGGCTAAGGAGGTGATTTCCTACTTAAAATAACCGTGTATAATTTGAGAGGGTGCACTATAAAGAGAAAAGGTTAATATGTAAAAAAAAATAAAAAAAAGTCATTTTTAATGTATGATTTCAGCTTTAACTACTGTTGTGTAATACTTAACACAATATAAACTAAATCCACAAAAAACATAAGCCCCAGCTTACAATTCATTCATGATTCTAATTGCATTGTTCATCCAGTTAAACATCCACAAAACGTTGCCCTTGGGAATTGTATCAAATAATTGTCTGACTTGCAGCTTTTATTATTTTAAATCAATTAAGCAACACTATTGTGTGCATTTCTCCTGAAGCTAGAAATATATTGGTTTGTTATAACAATTTCAGCTGCAAATTTCTTTGAAGCTTGGTACTGGACAAACATTAATAAATTGACATTTGTGTTCTATTTTTAAAATTTGTATGCACATTTTTTCATTATTTGATGTTTTTGATTTGGAATTAGCAGACCACCACAGAATTGTTCAAACTTTAAATACCTGTTTTCACCCTAACACCTCCCGACCTCAAGGATCACAATGCAGTTTGGTTGAGGTATGAACCTGGTATCTGCTGGGTGATCCCAGCCATTAAAAGTCAGCTTTTTCTTGGATGATGTTGCTGACAGAGATATGCAGGTCCCAATCTGTCTGTGTGGTGCATGGTAAATGAATGGACATCAGGAACTATTGCATTCTTTAGTCTTATTTGGCAAAATTATTCACCAGATGTCTGACTAGAGGAAGCCTTCAACATATTACTGAAGACATACATCTAAAGTTTCCTCCTGGATATCATTTTACTTGCAGGTTGGTACAAAATTGGCTTGAGGACAATGTTGAGTCTATGGAGACAGTAGCAGGGCTGGAAATTTTCTGAAGAAAAGGTGGCAACCCTAGAGACATAAGGATTTTGTGTCTTTGTAGACTCAGGGTCGTGGTTCTCCAGATCCAGAAAAAAAAAAGAGAGCCTGCTATGCCTTATTTCCATGTTTTAGCACACATGAACTTGACTGATCACTAATCAAAGACTCAGTAGACCAGACAAGACCAGCTTACTTATATACATAGGCCCTAAACTGCATACACCCAGCTAGGACTGAACCAGTAGTAAAGTAACGTGGAGATCACAATAAAAAAAAAAAAAACATGCTGTGGAAGTGTACCAAGTAACTAGTAATTTCCCAAGGGGGATACATTTATTTATTTAGATGGGAACATTTTAAAAAGCTTCTCCATTGTGAATGTGACATTATTTCTATTAGTTTTTTTTTTAAAGCACCATAATGTTACAAATACAATTTAAAACAAAAGAACACTTAGCATGGATATACCTGTATATTATAAAATGTGAGCAGGCATGTGGGTAGGTTCCAAATTTGTCCAATCTAAGAAGTTTTTGTGCATATCAAAGATTAGCCAATCGTAGGTCAGAGGTTGAAAATAGCTCATCGTCTGAAAAGTCAGGAGGAGGTTACAGTGAACTGTCTTGTAATACATTGCTCTTGGGAAAATCATGAAAGAACGTGCAATATAGAGTACAGTATAGATAAATGATCGGGGGAAAAACTACCTAGTGCTTTTGATTATACAATTTCTGTTAATAGATGAATGCACACATATAGAAAGGTCTAAGGAATCTCCAACTATAGGGGTGCAAACCTCTATAGTCACGTGTCTCTTAATAAGACAAATCAAAGATCTCAAAGTGCCATTTGCTATGAGATTATGCTTCCCTCTCCCATCTCCATTGCAGATGGTACTCATTTTGATTTTCCTTTCTGTACTATTGTTCTATTTCCTTTTGTTGCCTCATCTCAAGGCCCCCAAGTGTGCTCCACTTAATTCCAGGTGCAACAGGAGGCACACGTGCCATAGATTCACCACCACTGACCTAGATTCAGTTGGTCAATCTACTTAATAAAGTTTTGTAAACTCAGTTTATATGTAAACTAAATGCCATTACTTGATAGAATTTACAAATCTGTAATGTACACTTCTCTTTGATTATCACCTTTTTATTTTAAAAGCGTTTTACCAGAAAGTATACTTTGAGATCTCTCTTGCTTTTTAGTATCCTGGTGTATACCTTGCTAACGTCTAGTTACATTAGGCTCGACATGTTGTGTGATGTTACACATTAAGTATTTGCGGTTGACCACATAATAGAGGTGTTTTAGGATTGCCTATCATTTTAATTTGAGTAGGCAATTAGCAAGAAGGTCAAGATTTTAAAAGGCAGTCAAATTAAATATGAAAGCCTATTTCCTAGAAAAGTGAAATATTTGATCTGAGCGAGGTAGCTATCTATGATGTGATCATCAGAATAATAACATCTTGTTCACTGATGGAAAAATAATGCCTGTGGCATAAAATGTGGTAAATGTGTTCGTGATTTACCTATTCTTCTTCCCCCCCTCCCCACCCCCCCCATAAACTTCAGAAGAACGATTTGAAGTTATCTACTGCCCTCTAGTGAAACTTTTTCATTATTACTATTTTTGAACTGTTCCTAGTAATATACAATTTCGTTATTTACCAACATACAAGGGCAAGACAAATGCAGTGTTGGTGTAGCGACAAACAAATTAATGAGAAATTTAATAAAAAGTACATCAAAATGAAAACTGAAAATGTTGTAGCTGTTTCAATATCGATATATTTGGTCTGATATAATCTGTAGATTTATCTTTACTTAGAAAGTGTTTTACCATGAATAAAACATTGAGATTTCTCTCATTTTAAAGTATGTCATATGAACCAAGTCCAGAATGGTATTACACAATACACATTACACACACAAAAAAATACATACAGACATATATTTAAAAAGGAAACCTAGGGAGAGAACATACAGGGTAAATGATTATTGAAAGAGAAGAAAAAAAAATAGAGAAAATAAATGAACATGTATGGTATATTTAGGAGTTTGTAAAAAAACAAACATTTATGGGATATATAGGAGTTTGCAAACTAATAACAGGTTCATTCTATTTTTAGACACTCGTTTTCAGGGTTTTTAGACTAGAGGGTGATTTGGCGGAATCTGGGAGACTATTCCACATATGAGGAGCTCTAAAAGAGAACGCACCTTGACCTGCTTCCTTTTTGAAGTGAGGGACAGCTACTAAGGGGCTGATGCTAGATCTGAGATTATAGGACAAGGCAGGGAGTAAGAATGAAGTGCTGCTTATGTAGCTGGGCATCTTTCCAGAGAAGTGGTTATGCACTAAGCAAGCTAGGTGATGAGTGAACCTTGAGGAAGTGTCAGCCAGTTTAGCTCTTTTAATATTTTTCAGTGATACATGTAATAAACGCACTGTAGGACAAATAGGCACAGTGCATTATACATTGTGTCACGTTTACTGAGATGGGTCTGCGATGTGGAATTGTATACTGCATCCCCATAGTCTATGATTGATGGAAGTAGATCTGGAAAAATGGTCATTTATTTTTTGGGTTGAGAAAATGTTCTGCTATTTCACTATGTGATACCGGTTTTCCTGCCACAACCCTCATTTTGTGTTTTGTGATCAGAGTGGTGGCACATCCTACAAAATAGTTATTGTATTTATTTACTATCATCATTGGAGAGAGTAGAACTTCATTATGTGTTTTTATTGTGGTGGGTTCTTAGCAGAGTGGGCAGGATCATAAATGATTTGAATGAAACTCTAAGCTAGATTTCTCTTCAGCTTATCTGTGGAATAAGTTGTCTTGGCATGTTTGGTTTGATTTTTGCATGTATTTCAGATGTGTCGATTAGCAATGTGATCTGAGCAAGTCTGCTTACATTTTGATGATAAATCATCCCTGAAATTGAATAAATTGATGCTTTGGGGCATCCTTATCGCTGACCAGCACGAATTCAGACTGAAAATATTCAATTGCAGTGTCCAGATCAGGTATAAAGTTTAGGCTGCTCCAAAGACAATGGCTTCAATGGCTCAAAAACTGGAGATCAAACTTCCTAAAACCGTTTGGAACAATTACTTTAAGTGTTGATTTGATGGGCCTTATTTACACAGTACACCAAGCAGTGATCACTGAACACATTGGGTAAGAGCCAGACTGCTGGATTCTTTGGGGGCAAAATGAAAAGATTCAATCCAGCAGTGTATGGTTAGAGTTTTTGTATTCATCCGAGTAGGAGACGAAATAAGCTATGTTAGGTTCATGGGTTTAAACAGTGACTGTATATATATATATTATATGTATATATATATATTATATGTATATATATATATATATATATATATATATATATATATATATATATATAAAACAATACCACCTCTTGGCTTATTTTGTCTTTTCTGGAGCAGACATATCCCCGTTTGTGTATGGCAGAGTCTGGGATTCTATAGCTCCACCAGGATTCAGTGATGACAAGAATGTTTGGTTTGTGCTCTGAGTTCATCTAATTTGGTTAGAAGGCTGCGTATGTTGTAATGAACATGAGAGGCCCGAAAGTGAATCGAACAATTGTACTAGCTCTGAGTTTTGCATGAAAAGCTACACTGGTCAGTGGGAGATGTTGGAGTGTTTTTTAACACTCTCCACCAGCACAGAATACGAAGCGCACTTTTTGCAAAGCAGTTCATGGCAGATCACTATGTTATTTTGTAAGGCAGGATTCAGTGCACAGGGATAATGTTTACATACATATGTCTACATAAAGCCATGCAATGTAAATACATAATCATTTATTTTGCTTAAATATTCATTCATTCTTCTAAGATGCAGCTGTATGCTGCAGTTGTGTTTATGTTAATTTATGCGAGTTTGAGTAGTAGCAAGTGGGAGTTCACAGGCTTGATACTAAACAGATTGTTATTCAGATAATTTATGTCTTCATGCACTGTTTGCATAACACTTAGTTTGCAAAACAATGAATTTAAAGGTGTGGGGTATTCAGTGATTTTCTCAGAGGTGCTCTGAGACAAAGGACAAGATAAGTAGCACCGTAGAGCCTCTGGTTAATCTAATTATATTATCTTGAGAATGTTGCCTAATCATAGGTACAATGCATCACATAGGTGGTACCCAATATAGTCCTACCAGGACTTTCATTTTATTTGGTTTAAGTTTTCTAGTTATTCTCATAACTTCAGAATAATATAGTGAAAAGATTGCCTACTATAAATTAATTTCCAGGGATAGGCACTATCATTGCTCATGGTGGATATTTGCTGGAATTTATGACAGACAATTTAATGATGGTCTATAAACCATCACAAACCTTGTACTGACACTGGTGTCATTGTCCTGACACTTTCCTCGACCTATTCATTTAGTTTATAGTGGGTAGTAATCAAAGCAGTTGCCTGTAATACAGAATATAGACATAACAAACAAAAAGCTATGCTTGCAAGATCATGGAAATATTACTTTACAGCCCCTAGGCCCTCACAGGGACTCCAGTTCAACCTAAATCTTAACACAGCACTCCAGTTCAACACACATCTTATCACTACAGCACATTCTCGAGTCATGCAAACATTGCCACACTTTGTGATACTCATTATTGTCAACACATGTCCAAGTAGTGCACAAGTGAGGCCTTCAAGCCTAGGAACAACATTACAGGTACAGCCGAGTATAGTGTGGGAGGTTATGACACTTATCAGAAATAGCAAGTGTACCCCCCCTGATAAACTGATAAACTGTACAAATACAATGGGCATATGTTACTAGTAAATATTGAATTGGTAATTCTAATTGATAGTAGGACCTACCAAAATTCATTAAAACAATCATAATTTATACAAACATATGCAAGTTTTTTCCTTCAAGAATCTAAATAATTACACCAATAGAACAGCCTTTGATCATGAACATTTATGAATCTCATTTTGGCCCTTTTCAAGCCAAATAGGTTTCAGCTGTCAAGTTATAAAAGAGAATGGCTGTTTCAGGTATAATTATTATTATCTTCTTGCTTGCAATTAAGCAGAATAAAAAAATAAAAAAAAGATTTTTTAAATAATCTCTGTTTAAATAATTTACTCAAATAACGATATAAATACCAACTCCAAAATAAAATAAATTAGTGCTTTGATAAAGTGTGTAAAACATTAAATACGTGTATAATCAGACATGTCACAATTGATATCATCCCTTGGGTCCTGTGGTGTGTTACCAAATTGTCCCATGTATACTGTAGATAAATTACAGACTTCAAGTGCCAGAAAAACTTTCCCATGAATGCTGTTTCCAGGGTTCTCCTTGGATATAATCTAAAAAGGCAGCAGCTCACAAATTATATTGTGGATTCACAGAAGAAGTAAACGGGAAATAGTATGATATCTTTAAAAGAACTATTAATAGCATAACAAAATCATTAAAATGACAAACTCAAATTTATTTTAAGACAATTAGCATTTATGACGCATGTAACTTTCTCCTTGGATGTCTGAATAAATCAATGAGTCCTTACAACCTATACCTGAAAATAAATAGGCTAGACTAGTAAAAAAGTAAACTTTTAAGTAAACATACACTTAATACATACACTTTTTTACTTTCCTTAGCGCAATGCTACATGTCTGCAGCTACTCTCAGAGGCTGCTTTGAATACGAAGAAACCTCAGAGAGTGCTTTGCCCCCCCCCCCGCGAATGTTATCGTATGCGCTTTACACACATAGGCAGTGAAAGCTGATCACTGCCTATGTGTGTGAAGTGTTGCAATGATGCCTCAATCATTGAGGCATCATGCCACACCTTCTGTGCCACCCTGGGCACCGCGATCACCCAAATTGCGACTCCAATACAACTTGCCCAAAGGAGAGTGATGGAAGAGAGAAAAAAAAATCTCTTCCGTCATTCTGAAACTGTTGCTTGACTGCCTCTAGAGGCAGTGAGCAATATTACAGTTTGAAAGAAAAAATAAAATAAATAAATAAATGGCTAAACCTAATCCTTGATCTACTAAACCTAAATCTAGGGTTAGGGTCATAATTAGGGTTATAATTGAGGTAACAGGGGGGTTCGAGTGAGTATAAGGGTTAGATTAAGGGGTGGTAGAAGATTTAGGGTTAGGGTAAATTTAGGGTTGGGGTAAATTTAGGGTTGGGTTTAAATGGTCACTGTAGAAGAAAATGGTTAGAAAACAAAAAAACACTAATACTGTTTATTGTCCTAATACCGTATTTGCTCGATTATAAGACGACCCTGAATATAAGACGACCCCCCAAAGTTTGGAAATTACTTTAGGAAAAAAACTAAAAGCCTGAATATAAGACTACCCTATAGAAAAAAAGTTCAACTTGTATATATTCACATGTAAATTGCTTTTTTAATAAAAAATTATGATATCAAAAAATGCATTTCTTGTTTTTATTTCCTTTTATGTGCCAATGCTGCCTCTCTCTTTCCCTTGCACCCAGCTTTGTCTCTCTCCTTAGTGTTGCCTCTCTCCCGTCCCTTTGTCTCCCCCCTTGCTCCCCTTGTCTCTGTCTCTTCCCCCCTCCCTCCCCTTGTTACTCTCTGTGCCCCCCTCCCTCCCCTTGTCTCTATCTTCCCCCTCCCTCCCCTTGTTTCTCTCTGCCCCCTCCCTCCCCTTGTCTCTGTCTCTTCCCCCCTCCCTCCCCTTGTTTCTCTCTGCCCCCCCCTCCCCTTGTTACTCTCTGTCGTCGTCCCCTGTTATTCTGGCCCCCCCTCCCTCCGCTTGTCTTTCTACCCCTCCCTCCCCCTCACCTGTTTCTTGCTCCCTGGTGGCTAGTGGGGCAGCCGGGGGACAGCTGGTCCGTCATAATAGATGGCAGTGTCGGGCAGCATGGAGGATATCTGCACTATCGTGCAGACATCCCCCAGCTGCCCGATTCTCCTGGTGGTTCGTGGAGGCAGCGGAGGATGACTGCGCGATGAGCGCAGACCTCCCCTGCTGCTGCCCGGCACAACCGCCGGGACTTTTATGATGAAGCCAGAAGGACCCGGCTTCATCATAGAAGTCCCGGCGGTCGTGCCGGATGGCAGCAGGGGGAGTCTGTGCTCATCGCGAAGACATCCCCTGGCTGTTAGAGAGGGGGATCCAGGTCCCCTGCAGCTCTGCGGGGGACCTGGACCCCAGTCTTATAGTCTGACCTCGATTTGAGGTCAGATTATAAGACGACCTCGATTATAAGAAAAGGGGTCTTTTTCAGAAATTTTTTTCTTAAAAAAAACTCGTCTTATAATCGAGCAAATATGGTAGTTGAAATAAAACATAGACAAACATGGAAACATTGGTATTTCTATACTCAGGACAAATATTACAAATATATAGTTGGGGTCTTTTTTTTTACCATTTGTAATTGTTTAAAAAAAATCAGGTCAGAGTTAGAAAAAGTGTTTTTAATGGCATATTTTCATCATATTTTATATTTTTAATATTTTTTATCGTAAATTATATCACATGATGAAAATAATAGGATCAAATTAAAGCCCTATCCGTCCTTTAAAAAATGATATATAATTTGTGTGGGTGGACTGAACACAAAGAAATAAATTCAGTTAAGTAAACATATGACAAAAATAATGGAATTCTTGTCTTCAAGGTACATAAAATGCAGCTGAGCACTCGAACACTAAGGGGTTAATAAAAGAGATTAATCTTTATAAATAGTGTTTTTACATTCATGGCAATAAAAGTGCATAAACATAGCATTAAAATCATATGTGTCTCTTTATAGTGTTAAAAACATGTATTATGAATGAATATGCTGCTTTTTCATTATACTGTGGACTTTACTCATGAAAGAGAGAATTGCAGGAATTGAGAAGGGAATTTCAAACTTCAGACCAATCAAAACATTGTTAGCATAATTGTAAGCAAATATATAAAATAAGTGAACAAAAATATTTTAAATGTGTTTGTGATGTCTCTTGTTTATGCAGGTTTACAGATGTGTGCCTGAGTGAGTAGCATGTGTGAGAGTCAGGTTTACACTAGTGCCTGAATGACTATCTTGATGTGTATGCAGGATTACACATTTGTGTTTGAGTATGTGGCAGAATGTGAGAGAGATGATCTTACACGTGAGTGTCTGAGTGAATGGCAGGATGGGATTATGAGAAACAAGCTTACATGGGTGTGTCTGAGTGAGTGGCAGGATGAGAGTGTGAGAGTCGGGTTTGCATGTATGTCTGAGTGAGTGTCAGCATGGGAGTGTGAGCGAGGTGGGTTTGTCTGAGTGCCTGAGTAGGCATGTCTGAGTGTGTGTGTCTGAATGGACATTTGCAAAGGGGAGGAGTTAATAATATAGGCATGCCCTCATAGGCGCATCAAAAAATATCCTGCACCCAGGCATTTGTGACCCTAGGATCGTCCCTGTCTTTTATGGCTGTTTCAGAGCAGTCAGATCACCGGGGATTATCAAGTTTAAGTATATGCACCATATATTGACCTAATTTATACAATTTACCACAGTTCACTATTTAGTCATCTATATTGCCCTCTCTTTGCCTCTCTCTCTCTTTTTCTATCTATCTATCTATCTATCTATACATATATATATATATATATATATATATATATATATTTATTTATGTATTTATATGTATATACACAGTATATATGTATTTATTGCAAGACTTGATCAGTTTGACAATTTTAAATTATTTGTATCACATTTTCTATCTTCAGAAACAAGGCACCCAAACAATAATGATAGTAAAATAAGATAAGATAAAACATTGTACAAGTTCAGAAATCTAATACAAATAGATCTGCTTTGATTGACAAGTTAAGACAGCAAGCATTCCTCAGTGGTGACAAATCTCTCATGTGGAAGATTAAATGAGTTCCCCTTGAGCACTTATGCCCATAGAAAGGGCAAGTAAATAAATCAAAAACTCACATGTCAATTTAAGAAGGGCAGGAGGGCGACTATTATCAGGCCTCAGGTACAATGTGCCCTCATAACATTCTATTTGTCAATGGAGTATTAAGACTGACAATACTGTAAATGTCAAGCCTATTAGACTAACTAAACAAGATAGAAATGACAAGAACTTGTTTAATTGACTACAGTAAAATCACCTGAAAAACACACAATGATAATAAAAAATGGTTCCTAAATTTTAAATCAGGTTTTAGTTCCCAGATCAATATATCTATAAAGATTTAAATGTCCCTAAAAAAAGATTTTCCACTTTACAGGCTCTCCTAATTTTAAAATGATTGCAATGGCCGCTTCACATATATATTTAATCTATTATCAAAATTAGATTGCATTTCATGTTCTTGATCAATCATTACATAGAAATTGCAGTTCACTGCAAATCAATATAGTTGCTCATGTAGCAAAGTGCTTTAAAATGAAACTGCAGTATCATTTCAGCCATTACAAAGGAATCTTCTAAACGGCACTATATTTACTGTGACATACTTCAGTTCCAAACATAACAATGTTGCAGGCCGATATTTAAGGCATGAGTCAACTCTTCTATGGCTGCCAGTTATTCTATTAAAAGCTTGATATATAACCAAGTTAATAGTACACAAGGGAAGCAAAGACAATACTTTTGTCTATTTAGTCTATTTCCCATGTTTCACCACCGAGATAAAAGCAAGCTTGCAATTATAGAGATTGTAACAGAAAAAAAGATGTATTATATGGTACAAATTCTCACTTCCTAATTCCAACAAATTGCCCTCCCCCATATGGTTTTGGTGCTATCACTATATTGCTGTGTTATATTGCTCTCCTTCTGCTTTATTGCTTTTAGCCTTTAACCTTTACCCATCCACAGCTGCCTCTTATTTCTTCGCAAATGGACTTCTCTAGCATTTTTATCTTATTTCAGTGGTTAAGTTTAAAACTCGATTCTGGGGCAAAGATCTAAAAGTGGAGCAATCAGCATGAACATTCCACTGGTTTCCATGGTGATTGCATTAAATAATTCACTTTTATAATAACCTTCAATGTTTTTACTTGTCATGGAATCCCTTTTCAGTTTAAGCAAGTTAGAAGAGTATTTAAAACTTGACTATTTGGCTTACCTCTTTCAAAATTATTTTTTTCATGTTTATTATTTTAAATAATATGAAACAATATTACAGCATAGAACTGCCCTCTATAAGACGACACGTACTATGGGGTCTATTCACTAAAAGGTGAGTTAAAGGTGAGTTGAGGTGAGATTTAATTTTGGCTATATATTGTGCAGAGACTATTTAGTTTGATTAGGGGGGAAACTCACCAAGTTTGTCCCGACACAATGTATAGCTAAATTGGTGATATGACATGTTCATCTCTCCTCAAATCACCTGCAACTCACCTTTTAGTGAATAGGCCCCAATGAGTTAAAAGTTGTATTTACTAACGTAGAAGAGATTTTACACTTTGTGCAATGACTGCGTCACAGTATTGTTGTGACACCTGCTATAGACATTAACAACATGAAATGATTATTGCTTTCAAGACTCTGACCAAACTCAAAGAAAATAAATCATAAAGGCATACATTGTAGGGTGATATAGAATAAGATTGTAATAAAAAAAAAAAAAGTATTCTTCAGAGAGGCTCAGCAGCAGCAAACAGATGATATGTTATACAAAAACATAAATAGAGAAAAAAATAAATATAGTGTAGCAGGTAGTGTAAAATCACAATATTTAATACAATAGTTTAAAACTCATTAAAAATGCAAACTCACAACAAACATAGCATTTATACAGAGTGTGCTGTGAAATGCAACAATGCTTGTAGGCTCTCAACAATCCCATGTATAGAGCATCTCGCCCTCCTCAATGGATAATATCGTTCAAGCTGCTTTTCATCTTCAAACCCAGGAATTATGCTTTTGATTTCATCGAGGTAAGAACCGCTATCTCTCTACTATCTGGAGCTCCTATGTCCTGGACTCACCACCTCCACCAAATCAACCGTTCTTCGCTGAACACCTGGACAGTGTTCCATGAAACCATGAATGCAGTGTATCAGGGTCCCCAAAGAACATTACCTGGTGACCATTGAAAACCACTGGAATGAACCAGCCCTTATTCACCAGTTCAGACTGGGTTTTCCAAGGTACTTAAAGTCGAACTTGCACATGTGAGTATGCCCGGTTGCCTAGGCAATTTTATTCAGCTGGTAACTCATATGAATTGATACCATATTTGCTTGAATATAAGATGACCCTGATTATAAGACGACCCCCCAAAATTTGGATATTCCTTATACCCTATAGGAAAAAATTTATCTTGTAAATATTCACATGTAAATTGCTTTTACATATTTAATTAACCCCTTAACGACAGATGACGTGCCAGGCACGTCACGGCAAATCGTGGACTTGCCGACAGGTGACGTGCCTGGCACGTCATGCACTAAATGGAGTAAAGAAAGCGACCAGCGGAAGTAGAGGCATTGTGCAACACCCCCCAAATGTGCAGGGGCGCGCTACGATCACTCCACGGAGTGATCGTAGCAGCCATTTAAAAATGGCTGCGCCCGCTGCACACATGTGCTTAGAAAGTGAACGATCGTTCGCTTTCTAAGCATCTCCGGTGTTGTTAAAGTGCCTCGCTAGCGAGGCACTTAACAACACCTTCAGCTGCCCCAGATCCGATGGTGGTCGCTCTCCTGAGCGACCCCATCGGCTCAGTAGAAGGGAACGCTGCCTGTACAGGCAGCGCTTCACGTCTAATGGCAAGAGCATCGGAAGTGAAAGTATTTCACTTCCGATGCTCTAGGGGGAGCCAGTCGATGCCGGCACAACAGATCTATGTGATCTGTGTGCAGGCATGTATGGTAAGTGCTCTGATGAGCACTTACCATACTGTCAAAGGCAATATTACTAAATATTGCCTTTGACAAGTATTGATCTGCCTCCCTCACCTTACTACTTTTAGTAAGGGAGAGAGACAGATCAGATCAAGTAAAAAAATAAAATAAAATAATAAATTTTAAACACCAAGGGCTTTTATAAAAGCCATTTAACCCCTTCCCTGCCATTGATCGCTGTGTACGCAGTGATCATACACAGCAGCACATTTTTTGCTGTCTGTGCATTTTTTAGGGGTTATTTTTTTTTACTGTAATTCATTACAGTATAAAAAAACCTCTTTTAAGAGAGATTAACCCCTTTCTTGCCGTAGATCACTGCCTAATCAGCGATCTGACGCAAATGCAGCAATCTTGCTGCAGAAGCATTTTTAATTTTTTTAAAACTTTTTTATTACACCCGTCACGTGTTAATTATACCCGCTAGGGGACTACGTTTAACGTAAAAAAATTTTTTTAGCTGTCTGAGCGCATGTATAGCGATCAGTAACAGCTGATAAGTGACAATGGCGGGTTGGCGTTTGCTCAGATGAGCATCACCATTCGTCTGGTTAGATCAATATGTGTAAATATTTGATCTGACCCGTGTAGATCTGCCTCCCTCTCACTTGAGTTTTAGTGAGGGAGGGAGACAGAGCTGTATAATGTAAGTTTTTAGTTATAATATATTTAATAGAATTGAGACCCAAATGCTTTTATAAAAGCCGTTTCCAGTATTTAACCCCTTCCCTGCAATTGATCGCTGTGTACGCAGTGATCTTACACAGCAGCACTTTTTTTGCTGTCTGTGCATTTTTTTAGGGGTTATTTTTTTTTACTTTGATTTATTACAGTATATCAAAGGCTCTTTTAAGAGCTATTAACCCCTTCCTTGCCGTATATCACTTCCTAAGCAGCACATATGGTCACTGCCTAAGCAGTGCATATGGTCACTGCCTAAGCAGCGCATATGGAGCAATCTAGTCGCCGAAGGATTTTTTTTTGCTATCAGCATTTTTTTTGTCAGACTCACTAGGGGTTAATTATACCCACTAGGGGATTACGTGTATTCCTTTTGAAGCTGTCTGAACGCGTGTATAGCGATCAGTAACAGCCGATCAGTGGCAAAGGTGGTTTGGTGATTTCTCAGATGAGCATCACCATTCGTCTGGTTCGTAAATATTGTTCTGACCCATATGGATCTGCCTCCCTCTCCTCACTTGAGTTTTAGTGAGGGAAAGAGACAGATCTGTATAACAGAATTTTTAAATTGTAATAAATTAAATAAAAAGTTAATAAATTGTGAGTCCCAAGGGCTTTTATAAAAGCCATACCTTTTGTATAGTGTAGTGTATTAACCCCTTCCCTGCCACTGATCACTGAACAGCAGAACATTTTTTCTTGTCTATGCATTTTTAGGGGTTAATTTTTTTGTACAGTACTACAAAGGCTCTTATAAGAGCTATTAACCCCTTCCTTGATCTACATGTTCAAATTCCAAGTTTGAAAATCAAAAAGCGCACCTCTCAAATGTAGCCTTTCAACCCCTAACAAAGCTGACAAAGCTATGCATGGGTGGTATCCCTGTGCTCGGGAGATGTTGCTGAACATATATTGTGGTATTGTTTGTCAGTGACACATACCGAAATATGTGAATTTGTGTCTAAAGTGCAATGTATGTGGGAAAAAATACACAATAAAATGACTACCACAAACTTTGACAAAGGCTGGTGGTAGAATTGGTGCATGGAAAGTGTTAAAATAACACCATTTAAAATAGCCTAGGGTGTCTACTTTTACAAAATATTACTTTTTGGGGTAAAATACACTGTCCTACTTAAAAAAAAGTCCCAAATGAAAGATGGGCTCAGGCTGACTACACGTCAATATTCCAAGTTGAAAATGCGCACCTTCACAATGTGGCCCTTTAGCCCCCAAACAACCCAACAAACCTATGCATGGGTGGTATCCCTGTACTCAGGATATGTTGTTGAACACATATTTGGTTATTGTTTGGCAGTGACACATGCCAAAATCTGTGAATTTATGTCTAAAATACAATATTTGTGAAAAAAAACCACACAAAAATTACTACCACAAACTTTGACAAAGGCTGGTGGTAGAATTAGTGCATGGAAAGTGTTAAAATACCACCATTTTAAATAGCGTAGGGTGTCTACTTTTAAAAAATATATGGGTTGATGGGGTAAAATACACTGGCTGGTTTCAAATATGTCCCAAATGGGACATGGGTGCAGGCGGTCTGCATGTCAAAATTTTAATTTGGAAAACCAAAAACTGCACCTACCAAATTTGGCCTTTTACTCCCCAAACAACCCAACAAACCTATGCATGGGTCGTATCCCTGTACTCAAGAGATGTTGCTGAACACATATTTGGTTATTGTTTGGCAGTGACACATGCCAAAATCTGTGAATTTATGTCTAAAATACAATATTTGTGAAAAAAAACCACACAAAAATTACTACCACAAACTTTGACAAAGGCTGGTGGTAGAATTAGTGCATGGAAAGTGTTAAAATACCACCATTTTAAATAGCGTAGGGTGTCTACTTTTAAAAAATATATGGGTTGATGGGGTAAAATACACTGGCTGGTTTCAAATATGTCCCAAATGGGACATGGGTGCAGGCGGTCTGCATGTCAAAATTTTAATTTGGAAAACCAAAAACTGCACCTACCAAATTTGGCCTTTTACTCCCCAAACAACCCAACAAACCTATGCATGGGTCGTATCCCTGTACTCAAGAGATGTTGCTGAACACTTATTGGGGTGTTATTTGGCAGTGACACATACCAAAATCTGTGAATTCATGTCTGAAGTACAAGGTTTGTGAAAAAAAACCACAAAAAAATTACTACCACAAAGTTTGACAAAGGCTGGTGGTAGAATTAGTGCATGGAAAGTGTAAAAATACCACCATTTGAGATAGCCTAAGGTGTCTTATTTTAAAAAATATATGGGTTGATGGGGTAAAATACACTGGCTGGTTTCAAATATGTCCCAAATGGGACATGGGTGCAGGCAGTCTGCATGTCAAAATTTTAATTTGGAAAACCAAAAACTGCACCTACCAAATTTGGCCTTTTACCCCCCAAACAACCCAACAAACCTATGCATGGGTGGTATCCCTGTACTCAAGAGATGTTGCTGAACACTTATTAGGGTGTTATTTGGCAGTGACACATACCAAAATCTGTGAATTCATGTCTGAAGTACAAGGTTTGTGAAAAAAAAACACAAAAAAATTACTACCACAAAGTTTGACAAAGGCTGGTGGTAGAATTAGTGCATGGAAAGTGTAAAAATACCACCATTTGAGATAGCCTAAGGTGTCTTATTTTAAAAAATATATGGGTTGATGGGGTAAAATACACTAGCTGGCTTCAAATATGTCCCAAATGGGACATGGGTGCAGGCTGTCTGCATGTAAAAATTTCAAGTTGGAAAACAAAAAACTGCACCTCACAAATTTGTCATTTTAGCCCCCAAACAACCCAACAAACCTATGCATGGGTGGTATCCCTGTACTCAGGAGAAATAGTAGAATCTATTTAGCATGTTTTTTCGTTCGCTATTGTCGATGAGGAGAAGTTGTTTCAAATAAAAACAAAGAAATTTGTGTATTTTTTTTTTTTTTACCATATTTTATTTTTTTTTTTAATAATATGATAAGATATGATCAAAAAGATGGCATCCATAGAAAGCCCTTCTTGTCCCGATAAAAACAATATATAATATGTGTGGGTACAGCAAATGACAAAGAAGAAAATTACTGCTAAACACAAACAGCACAGAAATGTTAAAATAGCCATTGTCCAGAAAGGACAAAAATGTTTCAAAGGCTCTGTCCTTAAGGGGTTAAAAGAATTATGATATAAAAAATGCATTTCTTGTTTTTATTTCCTTTTATTTTCCAATGCTGCCCCTACTGCCCAGACTTGCCCAATGCTCCCTCTCCCCCCCACACTTGTCCAATGCTGGCTCTCTCCCCCTTCCCTCCCCCAATGTTGTCTCTCTCTCCCCCTCCCTCCCTCCCCCCAACATTGTCTCTGTCTCTCTCCCCCTCCCTCCCCCCAACATTGTCTCTGTCTCTCTCCCCCTCCCTTCCTCCTCCCCCCAACGTTGTCTTTCTCTCCCCTCTCCCTGGTGGCTAGTGGGGGCAGCCGGGAGATGTCTGCACGATATGTGCACACATCCTTCATGCTGCCCGACACTTCCGTCTATTATGACGGACAGCCGGAAGGACATGTGACCTCCCAGCATCCATCATAATAGACTGAAGTGACAAGCAGCATGGAGGATGTCTGCACTATTGTACAGACAGGCAGCATGGAGGATGTCTGCACGAGAAAAGTGCAGACACCCTCCGCTGCTGCCCGGCACTTCTACCGGGACTTCTATGACGAAGCCTGAAGCCTGAAGCCTTAATCTACCAATAACAATTGTTACATGAGTCACATCATCCTTAATGCATGTCATTATCACTGAACAATTTGCATCACACTCCTGTACGCAGGTGACATGAGCAATTATATCACTGATAATACCTGTTCACATATGTGTTCTGGGCCCTAGATGATGCAGTGCTGCTAACAATCTCACCAGCACAGTAACTGAATGGTTTCTTCTAGTCAGAGGCTCCATGGAGAATGGAGCATGGAATGGAGGGCATGCATTTTATATATAAATATACACCTTCCCTCTAACTGGTGGTAACAACGGTTGTGGTCATGAGTCTCCCTCTTCTATATACTGATCCTGATTGCAGGGGCCATTAAATATAGGCCAATGGGTTGCTCACATAAGAACAGAAGATTACTTATCACGTGGATATGCAACACATTACAACAGTAACATACAGTCTTGCACTGAAAACAGGGTGCTGCCCTGTGGAACCTGTGTGTACAGGACAAAGGTACTGGGTAGGGAAAGGCTTGGGAAATAGGCAACATGGGAAAACATGGAGTAACATTAGCGCAACCACCAGAGCATATCAAAGTAATCAAAGTTCATTGTAACAGACTTCATAAGGGGAACAGAATAGACTTCATGTGAAGTCCTTAAATATCTGAATACTGCTCAAATAATACTAATAAAAAATGAAGAATACATGAATTAAAATAATAATGATGATAAGAGCAGAGAATAAAACTAAGAAGAGTGCAATAATGAGTGAAAAATAAATAAATGTGTTCTACAGAGATTAAAAAAAACTTTAAAAATGGTTTTTTTTTTTTTTAAAATATAAAAATGCTGTTAATGAAGTCTGCATTATTCCCATGGGGGGGGGGGGGGGGGGGGGGGGGGAGAGTTTTAAGGCAATAGATCCAGAAGGCCTCCCTCTGCTGAAGCCTCCTGGTTCTATCCCCCCTTCTCCATGAACCCTGCATAGCCTCAATCCCCATAAATTTGATGCTATCTTGGGATCCCATGGGGCATGATTTACAATGATTGGGGAGGCTGTATTTCTCACAGCCCTTTCCAATAAGACCTAGATGTTCTAAAATTTTATTTTTTAGTTGACTTTTGGTCCGTCCCACATACTGGAGAAGACAACCACAATCTATCAAATACAGCACGTGAGTTTTTGAGGTAAAATTCATGTTTTTCCTGGTTTAATTTGTGCAGGCCTTACAGTTTCCACATTTAAAGAAACCCCGAGTTTTATCTCTCAATCAGCTACAGCCAGTTCCCTGCTTCTCTAATGAAGCTAGGGGCTAGTTCAGATTTAAGATTGGAGGGCTTTCTGAAAATTAATGGCCATTCTTGAAGGATAGGGCCCAAGATAGCATCCCCCTTTTCTATATTCCAATGTTTAATTAGAATGTGTGTGGTGACTGGTGCTGCTATATTATATTCAGAAATAAATGCCACTACAAAATCTTTTTGTTGTGGTTCACCTTGTTTTTGATTCTGAAGGATAGTAGACCAGTCGAGGGACTCAATTTCTTTCTTGTTGTTACCTAAAAAATCTGAATTGTAATTTTTTTTTCTAAAAACCTATTTTTTACAACTTGTTCTTTAAAGACCTGTAGATCCTGTAGTGATGAAGTGAGCATGCTAGATCACGTGGGGAGGTGGAGACCAGGTGCTGCTGAACGCTGAAATCGATGAGGGTGGATGAAGTTAGTAAACTCTGATGCTGTCTAGCCCCCACAGACTGACGATCAGATCCAGCCTGAGAAACTCCGACATTAACCCAGCGATTCAAGTTGACTCCCTTATATCTGCAATGAGATTCTACAAAAAGCTCACGTATGATCTCCTGCATGATCAAGACTTAAAGTCTCATAGAAGAAGACAGGGCTGAACTGAGACACAGTACAGGAGTATCTCACCTACAAACCTCAACACAGGATCAAATCCTCAGCATACATAGACAGATACGTTCTTTGTTGTATATCCGCAATGGTTTAGTACTTTATAAACTGGAACTGATTTACGTGGTCTGTAATACTATACACATTGAATGGTAAATACTAGAGTTGAGAGGACACCTGGATGTTCGGGTTCGGCAGGTTCGGCCGAACTTCAAAAAAATGTCCGGGTCCGTGCTCAAACTTGACCTCGAACTTGACCCCGAACCCAAACCCCATTGAAGTCAATGGGGACACGAACTTTTGGCCACTAAAATGCCTCTAAAAAAGTCATGGAAAGGGCTAGAGGGCTGCAAGAGGAAGTAAAATGTGGGTAAGAGTAGGACAAGTGCCCTGCAAACAAATGTGGAAAGGGAAATAACTTAAAATAACATAAAATACATACAAATTACAAAAACAGCTGAGCCATAAAATAGCACTAGATGGAATCTTTGATTTTAGCTTTGGAAGAACATAAATCTAAATCTAAAGCATGGCTGCCAGGAGGATCAGCAGAATTATCCATTTGAGAGAGGGTTGGAGTGCAGGATATTCTCTTTCAGTTTATCCTAAGTGACCCATAGGTTGAGGAGGCGGTGACCGTGGCGGTGTAGGTGGAAGTGGCGCTGGAGGAGGAGGAGGAGGAGGTAGCCAACACTGTTTTTTATTTGCATTTTATTGTTTATTGGACTGCAAAAAATGCACCGCAAGATGTAAATGTACTATTTAGCACAACAATTATAATTTTTCAAAGTGCGCTGTAAGCAAAGTATTGGACTGTTCTATTTTACTCTCAGATATGAAGTGCAGGCCGTAAATGTACTATTTAGCACAACAATTATAATTTTTCAAAGTGCGCTGTAAGCACATTACTGGACTGTTCTATTTGACTCTCAGATATGAAGTGCACCGCAAGAAGCAAATGTACTATTTAGCACCCAAAACAATTAGAATTTTTCAAAGTGCGCTGTAAGCACAGTATTTGACGGTTCTATTTGACTCTCAGATATGAAGTGCAGGCCGTAAATGTACTATTTAGCACAACAATTAGAATTTCTCAAAGTTCGCTGTAAGCACAGTACTGGACTGTTCTATTTGACTCTCAGATATGAAGTGCACCGCAAGACGCAAATGTACTATTTACCACCCAAAATTATTAGAATTTTTCAAAGTGCGCTGTAAGCACAGTATTTGGGGGATGGGACTCTTCACCGCCAACTCTACACAGCAAGACAGATCGTCGCTGGAGATTTCATCGCGGGACATTTCATCGGTAAAGGTAAGTATTTTAGCTATTTTAGTTTGGTTAGAATTAGGGTTTAGGGGGTTAGAATTAGGGTTTAGGGGGTTAATTTTAGTATTAGGGCTCGGGGGGTTAGTATTAGGGTTAGTAGTAGGGTTAGTATTAGGGTTTAGGGATTAATTTTAGTATTAGGGCTCGGGGGTTAGTATTAGGGGTCGGGGGTTAGTATTAGGGTTTAGGGGTTAATTTTTATATTGGGGTTAATTTTAGGGTTAGTATTGGGGTTTAGTGTTTAGTGTTAGTATTGGGGTTTAGGAATCATTTATTAGGGGGAGTATTTTATTTTTACTTGTACATTTGTAAGAGCTGACTGTTCAGCGCTGAACTGTCAGCTCTTACATAGACGTGGCCGCGCTGAATTGTCAGCGATGAAGATGCGGCGCAGAAGTGTCCTAGACCCCAGTATTTGACGGTTCTATTTGACTCTCATATATGAAGTGCAGGCCGTAAATGTACTATTTAGCACAACAATTATAATTTTTCAAAGTGCGCTGTAAGCACAGTATTGGACTGTTCTATTGAACTCTCAGATATGAAGTGGACCGCAAGACGCAAATGTACTATTTAGTACCCAAAACAATTACAATTTTTCAAAGTGCGCTGTAAGCACAGTATTGGACTGTTCTATTTGACTCTCAGATAGGAAGTGCACCGCAAGACGCAAATGTACTATTTAGCACCCAAAACAATTAGAATTTTTCAAAGTGCGCTGTAAGCACAGTATTGGACTGTTCTATTTGACTCTCAGATATGAAGTGCACCCCAAGACGCAAATTTACTATTTACCACTCAAAACTATTAGCATTTTTCAAAGTGCGCTGTAAGCACAGTATTTGACTGTTCTATTTGACTCTCAGATATGAAGTGCAGGACTCAAATGTAATATTTAACACCAGCAAATTGCAGTATTTAAAAATGCCTAGATGTTGCCCACTAAGCTAACAGAACAGGATTAAAGTCATGTGCCTGGCACACATGCAGTTGCAAGTGCACTGCACTCTCTGTGGCACTGGGCTCAGGGCAGGGTACAAATATGTAGTATAGCACCCACTAAAATAATTACTGTAATTTGAATAATCGCTGTGGTTTGAATAATAGCTGTAGTTTGCAGATTCAACACCAGATTTCTTTTTAATCTGTCCCTCACAGCTGCAGCATTCTCTCCCTACACTAAGAAGAGCTCATGTGATGTGTGTGTACGTGACTCCAGCTTATAACGTATTTGCTCGATTATAAGACGACCCTGATTATAAGACGACCCCCCAAACTTTGTATATTGCTTTAGGAAAAAAACTAAAAGCCTGAATATAAGACTACTCTATAGGAAAAAAAAGTTTAACTTGCATATATGTAAATTGCTTTTTAATATTTAATAAAAAATTGATATTATACAAATGCATTTCTTGTTTTTATTTCCTTTTATGTGCAAATGCGGCCTCTCTCCCCCTCCCCAAGCTGTCTCTCCCCCCCCCAGCATTGTCTCTCTCTCCCTCCCCCCCAAACTTCTCTCTCTCTCTCAACCTCCCTCGTCTCTTCCCCCTCCCCTTGTCTGTCTTCCCCCTCCCCTTGTCTCTCTCTATCCCCCCTTGTTTCTCTCTATCCCCCCTCCCCTTTTCTCTCTTCCCCCTCCCTCCCCTTGTCTGTGTCTCCCCCTCCCTCCCCTTGTCTGTGTGTGTCTCCCCCCTCCCTCCCCTTGTCTATGTGTGTCTCCCCCCTCCCTCCCCTTGTCTGTGTGTGTCTCCCCACTCCCTCCCCTTGTCTGTGTGTCTCCCCCCTCCCTCCCCTTGTCTGTGTGTGTCTCCCCCCTCCCTCCCTCCCCTTGTCTGTGTGTGTCTCCCCCCTCCCTCCCCTTGTCTATGTGTGTCTCCCCCCTCCCTCCCCTTGTCTGTGTGTGTCTCCCCACTCCCTCCCCTTGTCTGTGTGTCTCCCCCCTCCCTCCCCTTGTCTGTGTGTGTCTCCCCCCTCCCTCCCTCCCCTTGTCTGTGTGTGTCTCCCCCCCCTCCCCCCGTGTCTCTGTGTGTCTCCCCTCCTCCCTGCCTAGCCCCTCACCTTGTTTCTTTCCCTGGTGGCTAGTGGGGGCAGCCGGGGGATGTCTGCACGATGCGTGCAGACATCCTCCATGCTGCCCGACACCTCCGTCTATTATGACGGACAGCTGGTCCATCATAATAGACAGAAGTGTTGGGCAGCATGGAGGATGTCTGCACGTATCGTGCAGACATCCCCCAGCTGCCCGATTCTCCTGGTGGCTAGCGGAGCAGCGGAGGATGTCTGCGCGATGAGCGCAGACCTCACCTGCTGCCGCCCGGCACGACCGCTGGGACTTTTATGATGAAGCCAGAAGGATCCAGCTTCATCATAGCAGTCCCGGCGGTCGTGCCGGGTGGCAGCAGGAGAGGTCTGCACTCATTGCGCAGACATTCCCCTGCTGTTAGAGAGGGGGATCCAGGTCCCCTGCAGCTCTGCGGGGGACCTGGATCCCCGTCTTATAGTCTGACCTCAATTTGAAGTCAGATTATAAGACGACCTTGTCTTATGCTGCACTGGCCAATCACAGCCATGCCATTAGTAGGCATGGCTTGTTATGGCTTCTAAGGGAAAACGAGTCAAACGCTTGTTGATTGGCTGCCCTGCAGCCTTTCAAAACACGCCATTAAATCGCCGAACCCCGAACTCCAACCCGAACATACAGTGAAATGTCCGTGTTCGAGGTCCAAAAACCGTAATGTTCGGTACGAACCCGAACAGTGCAGTTCGGGTTCGCTCAACACCAGTAAATAATACAATAACTGTGTGACCCGTAAGTAAAAAAGTGATAATCACACAGACTAAAGGGGAAGGGAATGGTGAAGGAGGGAAGGAAGGAGAAAGAAGGAAGAAGGGGGAAAGAAGATGAAATTAAAAAAGGACACATAGCAAATAATTTTAGGTGGCGGATCTGAAGTGTAAGAGTCATATGCCCACTTCAAAGGCCATAAAATCTGCCATAGTATGGCATCTAAAAGGGGCCCTGAAAGGGAGAAAAAAAGTACAGGAAAGACCTGAAAAGCATTTTTTTCTCCTCAATTGTCTAAAAAGACTCGACCAACTCAAACCTGGAGGACTCCATGACACTTCAAGGGGTACCCTCTCTAGATACAGGCAAACAAGTAGATAATAATAATTACGCAGGAATTTCTAAAACAGTGCCTGGAAGAAACGGTCAACACAGGGCAGTGGTGTATCTTGATTTTGTGCTGCCCTAGGCAGACAAAATCCGGGCACCCCCCTACCCAAGCTGCACACCCACGTTACACACCTAAGACATGCCCCATCATTCAGACTCACATCAAGCTTACACTACCATCACACTCAGTCACACACTCCTACTCCCATCACACTCAGTCACACACTCCTACTCCCATCACGCACACTCTGACTCCCATCACACACACTCTGACTCCCATCACACTCAGTCACACACACTGTCTCCCATCACACACAGGTCACACACACTGTCTCCCATCACACACACTCTGACTCCCATCACACTCAGTCACACACAGTCTCCCATCACGCTCAGTCACACACACTGTTTCCCATCACACACACTCTGACTCCCATCACACTCAGTCACACACACTGTCTCCAATCACACACACTCTGACTCCCATCACACTCAGTCACACACACTGTCTCCCATCACACTCAGTCACACACACTGTCTCCAATCACACACACTCTGACTCCCATCACACTCAGTCACACACACTGTCTCCCATCACACACACTCTGATTCCCATCACACTCAGTCACACACACACACACACACAGTCTCCCATCACACACACTCTGACTCCCATCACACTCATTCACACACACTGTCTCCAATCACACACACTCTGACTCCCATCACACACACTGTCTCCCATCACACACACTCTGACTCCCATCACACTCAGTCACACACACTGTCTCCCATCACACACACTCTGACTCCCATCACACTCAGTCACACACACACACACACACACACACACACACACACACCAGCACTTACCTTTCCCTGGCAGGCTTACACTCCCATCACACTCAGTCACACACACCTACTCCCATCACGCACACTCTGACTCCCATCACACTCAGTCACACACACTGTCTCCCATCACACACACTCTGACTCCCATCACACTCAGTCACACACACTGTCTCCCATCACACACACTCTGACTCCCATCACACTCAGTCACACACAGTCTCCCATCACGCTCAGTCACACACACTGTTTCCCATCACACACACTCTGACTCCCATCACACTCAGTCACACACACTGTCTCCAATCACACACACTCTGACTCCCATCACACTCAGTCACACACACTGTCTCCCATCACACTCAGTCACACACACTGTCTCCAATCACACACACTCTGACTCCCATCACACTCAGTCACACACACTGTCTCCCATCACACACACTCTGATTCCCATCACACTCAGTCACACACACACACACACACAGTCTCCCATCACACACACTCTGACTCCCATCACACTCATTCACACACACTGTCTCCAATCACACACACTCTGACTCCCATCACACTCATTCACACACACTGTCTCCCATCACACACACTCTGACTCCCATCACACTCAGTCACACACACACACACACACATCCCATCAGCACTTACCTTTCCCTGGCAGGCAGGCAGCATGGTCCCTCCATGCTGCCTGTTCGGCTTCCCGGCGATTGTGCCGACAGGTCACGTGGCCGGGCGCGCGTATGACGTCAGCGCGCCCGTCACGTGACCTGTCGGCACTTCCGTGTCGGCACACTGCACGGGGAGCCGAACAGGCAGCACGGAGGTTTCTCTGTGCTGCCTGTTCGGCTCCCCGTGCAGCCTGGCAGGCAGAGCGTTGGTGAGGGGGGATCTTGCGATCCCCTCTCACCTCCGTCTCTGCCTGCAAGCGCGGTGGGGTTTGTTTGTTTTTTAAAGGGCCAGATTTATTTTTTTAATTTTTTTTTTCCCAGTGCTGGGGGGCGCTGCCGCCCCCCAAAATTTGCCGCCATAGGCATCCGCCTAGGATGCCTCGCGGTAAATACAGCACTGACACAGGGTCTAGGACCCTTCTGTGCTGCCACTTCAGAGCAGATGCTTCACCGCGGTGGTTTGAACGCTTTCCTCCTCTTCATTGACCATCTTCCATCGCCGCCTCTTTCATCACTGAAGTTCCAGCGATGGACTGTTACTGCTTTCTTCATCGTCGTTGTTGTAATAATGTATTTATTATGTTTTTTAATGTTTATATTAATTTTTTTTCATGTTTATTAATTTTTATATTAAATTTTTTAATGTGTATTAATGTTTATATTAATTTTTTAAATGTTTATTAATTTATTAAATGTTTATTAATGTTTCTATTAATTTTGTTAATGTTTATAAAATTTTTAGATGTTTATTAATGTTTATTAATTTATTAAATGTTTATTAATGTTTATATTAATTTTTTTTAATGTTTATTCATTTTTTAGATGTTTATTAATGTTTATTAATGTTTTTAAATGTTTACTTATATTTTTATCAATGTTTTGTCTTCAATAAATTTTTATTAATGTTTATTAATGTTTCATTCATGTTTATTAATATTTTTACATGTTCATTCATATTTAGATAAATGATTTAATAAAACAACGCTGGCAGCATGGTCAATGAGAGGGTTAAGTCTGGTTAACCCACTAAATGACCATGCTGCCAAGCACTGATTAATGATTTAATAAAACAACGCTGGCAGCATGGTCAATGAGTGGGTTAACCAGACTTAACTCCAGTTAACCCTCTTATCGCATCACCATGCTACGGTTCATTGAATGCAGGCAGCATGAACTCCAGTTAACCCTCTGCATCGCCATGATGCCTGCATTCAATGAACCGTAGCATGGGGATGAGAGGGTTAACTGGAATTAACCCTCTGCATCGCCATGCTGCCTGCATTTAATGAACCGTAGCATGGGGATGAGAGGGTGAACTCCAGTTCAACGGCCGCGACGTAATGCAGGCTCGGAAACTGCTGCGAGGTAAGTGCGACGTTGGACAGTCCCATCCCCTCAAGACAATCAAATCAGAGATACGTCATAGCTCCTCTGATATTAAAATGGAGTTAAAGGAAATGACCAACAGGATCGCAACTGTAGAGGCCAAACTTTTTAAGCTAGACACTCTTCATTCGGCCACAGTAAAAATAACCAGTGATCTGGCAGGTAAAATAAATAATCTGGAAGCTAAATTCCAAGACCTAGAAGATCGATCAAGGAAAGCGAATGTGAGATTTAGAAACATCCCTGAGATAGTTACCCAAGAGAAGGAAGAGGAATTTCTCCAAGGGCTTTATAAATACCTGGTCCCTGATGCTATAGAACATGATCTCAAGATGAAGTATATACACCGGCTGAGCAGGCCCAAAGGCCTCCCTGAGAACATCCATGGATTCAAGGAAAAATTGTTAAGCGCCAGTAGAGACAATCAGCCCTTGAACCCTAAGTATAGGGATATAAAGCTGTTCCAAGATCTCTCATATCAGACGCGTAGCTCCAGGAGAAGCCTCTCAAGTTACTTGGCCACGCTAAGAGACCATAACATAAAGTGCCAATGGGAATTCCCTGCTTGTATCAAATTTATGTTGAAGAAGCAGAAGCAGATTCATATAACAAATGAAAATGGAAAGGGGCAGGTTAAATCTAGAAAGATCAAAGAAAAATAAGTGGATTGAATGGGGAAAATGGATCAAATTAATAGAACAATAAAAAGGCTAAATTAAGACCGAAGAAGTGTGTAAGAAATCAAGAAATTAAGATGGAAGCAGCAAATGATCCCAGCTATCCTTCTACTCTCTCATGTCCGACCCCACAAATGTATTTTTAAATGTATTGTATATTATAAATGCGGAAAAACAAAGATTATTCAAAGAGTTCACCACAAATAGAATTTGAATGATATATTAATGTAAAAAAGTAATAAGGTGATTGGCACTCTGCAACAAAGATGTATGTTTTAGGGTCAGTGTCCCGAGGGGGGGGGCGGGTGGGGCGGACCGCACCGGGTGACACCTCCAGCGGGGGTGACACCGGTGCTGCCAGCTCCACCCACACCTCGCTGCTTACCTTTTTTTACCCTGGATGTGGCCGCCGTAAAAAAAAATAAAAAATCACAGCGTCCAGATGTGACGATACGTCACATCAGGCGCAGTGTTTCCCTCCTCCGTGCAGGAGGGAAGAGAAGACTGCCGGAGGAGGCGTCCGTCCGGCGACACACAGCAGCCAGCTACTCGGTAATAGGGGAAGGGGGGGAGAAGGGTGGTTTAAAACGAGCACTGGCATGGCACAATATTACTGTGCTCTGACTGGCACAATATTACTGGGCTCTTACTGGCACCATATTACTGGTATCTGACTGGCACCATATTACTGGGCTCTGACTGGCACCATATTACAGGTATCTGACTGGCACAATATTACTGGGCACTGACTGGCACCATATTACTGGTATCTGACTGGCACAATATTACTGGGCTCTGACTGGAACAATATTCCTGGGCTCTGATTGGCACACTATTCCTGGGCTCTGACTGGCACAATATTACTGGGCTCTGAGTGGCACACTATTACTGGGCTCTGACTGGCACAATATTACTGGGCTCTGTCTGGCACAATATTCCTGGTATCTGACTGGCACACTATTGCTGGGCTCTGACTGGCACAATATTCCTGGGCTCTGACTGGCACAATATTCCTGGGCTCTGACTGGCACAATATTCCTAGGCTCTGACTGGCACAATATTCCTGGCCTCTGACTGGCACAATATTACTGGGCTCTGACTGGCACAATATTCCTGGCCTCTGACTGGCACAATATAACTGGGCTCTGACTGGAACAATATTCCTGGGCTCTGATTGGCACACTATTCCTGGGCTCTGACTGGCACAATATTCCTGGGCTCTGAGTGGCACACTATTACTGGGCTCTGACTGGCACAATATTACTGGGCTCTGAGTGGCACACTATTACTGGGCTCTGACTGGCACAATATTACTGGGCTCTGTCTGGCACAATATTCCTGGCCTCTGACTGGCACAATATAACTGGGCTCTGACTGGAACAATATTCCTGGGCTCTGATTGGCACACTATTCCTGGGCTCTGACTGGCACAATATTCCTGGGCTCTGAGTGGCACACTATTACTGGGCTCTGACTGGCACAATATTCCTGGGCTCTGAGTGGCACACTATTACTGGGCTCTGACTGGCACAATATTACTGGGCTCTGTCTGGCACAATATTCCTGGGCTCTGAGTGGCACAATATTCCTAGGCTCTGACTGGCACAATATTCCTGGCCTCTGACTGGCACAATATTACTGGGCTCTGACTGGCACAATATTCCTGGGCTCTGACTGGCACAATATTCCTGGACTCTGACTGGCACAATATTCCTGGGATATGACTGGCACAATATTCCTGGGCTCTGACTGGCAGAATATTACAGGCATCTGACTGGCACAATATTACTGGGCTCTGACTGGCACACTATTCCTGGTATCTGACTGGCACACTATTACTGGGCTCTGACTGGCACAATATCCTTGGGCTCTGACTGGCACAATATTACTGGGCTCTGACTGGCACACTATTACTGGGTTCTGACTAGCACACTGTTACTGGTCTCTGACTGGCACACTATTACTGGTCTCTGACTGGCACAATATTACTGGGCTCTGACTGGCACACTATTCCTGGGCTCTGACTGGCACAATATTACTGGGCTCTGAGTGGCACACTATTACTGGGCTCTGACTGGCACAATAATACTGGGCTCTGTCTGGCACAATATTCCTGGTATCTGACTGGCACACTATTCCTGGGCTCTGACTGGCACAATATTCCTGGGCTCTGACTGGCACAATATTCCTAGGCTCTGACTGGCACAATATTCCTGGCCTCTGACTGGCACAATATTCCTGGCCTCTGACTGGCACAATATTACTGGGCTCTGACTGGCACAATATTACTGGACTCTGACTGGCACAATATTCCTGTGCTCTGACTGGCACAATATTCCTGGGATATGACTGGCACAACATTCCTGGGCTCTGACTGGCAGAATATTACAGGCATCTGACTGGCACAATATTACTGGGCTCTGACTGGCACACTATTCCTGGTATCTGACTGGCACACTATTACTGGGCTCTGACTGGCACAATATCCTTGGGCTCTGACTGGCACAATATTACTGGGCTCTGACTGGCACACTATTACTGGGTTCTGACTGGCACACTATTACTGGGTTCTGACTAGCACACTATTACTGGTCTCTGACTGGCACACTATTACTGGTCTCTGACTGGCACAATATTACTGGGCTCTGACTGGCACAATATTACTGGGCTTTGAGTGGCACAATATTACTGGTATCTGGCACAATATTACTGGTATCTGACTGGCACAATATTACTGGGCTCTGAATGGCACAATATTCCTGGTATCGGACTGGCACAATATTACTGGGCTCTGAGTGGCACAATATTCCTGGTATCTGACTGACACAATATTACTGGGCTCTGAGTTGCACAATATTACTGGTATCTGAATGGCACAATATTACTGGTATCTGACTGGCACAATATTACTGGGCTCTGAGTGGCACAATATTCCTGGTATCTTTAATTGTACAATTGTCACCTCGTGGGGCTCCTGTGTATTGCATAATTAATGGCAGTCCCATGTGTGCATAATTATGGGGCACTTGTGTGTGGCATAATTATCGAGCCCCATGTGTGGCATAATTAAGGGACTCTTTTGTGTGGCATAATTAAGGGACTCTTTTGTGTGGCATAATTAAGGGACTCTTTTGTGTGGCATAATTATGGGGCACCTGTGTGTGTGTGTGTGGCATAATTATGGGGCACCTGTGTGTGTGGCATAATTAATTGGGCAGAGGTGAGGCATAAATAGTGGGGCTCTGGTGTGGCATAATTTATGGGGCTCTGGTGTGGCATAATTGATGGGGCTCTGGTGTGGCATAATTTATGGGCTCCTGTGTGGGGCATAATTTATGGGGCTCCTGTGTGTGCATAGTTAATAGGCCATCTAACTGGCATTACTAAGGAATCTGTTTGGCATTGTATTGGAGGAAATCCAGGGGGGTGACACCATGAGTTTCCTCAGCGGGTGACACCAACCCTAGTGACGCCCCTGTTTAAGGTATATGGCATAACGAGAGGGGAAAAACTAACACAAAGTTAAGAACATAAGCAAAACACTTTAAACCTACTAACATAGGATAAGTAAATAAGTCTGTATACCTGATTGTTATACGTTATATGTCTATTTATATGTATGTTAATTTTGATACTTTAATAAAAAAAGAATAAAAAAAAGAATGCATAAGGGATAGACACGTTAGGAATGCTTTTGTTGGTTTTGAATTTTAATAAACTAAATAGTTGATACTCATATATGTATGAAATATTAATAGAGGTAAATTGTGGTCAGACAGGTTGGGGTTTTTTTTTTTTTTTTTTGTGCAGGGAGATATAAGAGATGCTAGATATAAGAGATGCGAGATGCTAAAAGCTAATGTCTTACCAATCTTAAAACAAGACAAAAATCCAACGGTGGTCGAGAATTACAGACCAGTTTCACTAATTAACTTGGATGTGAAAATCTACTCTGCTATCCTGGCTAACAGACTGAAAAGTATTTTGGAGTCTGCTATACACGCAGACCAGATTGGCTTCGTACCCGGGAAGGTGCTCTGGGTATAATACAAGGAGGATGATAAATATCATGGATTGTGCAACTAGAGTGGTGAACCCCCTCCTGGCTTTTGACAGGGTCGGGTGGGGGTTCCTTAAAGCCACACTCACTCAATTTGGTATCCATGGCCGTATTCAGCAGGTTATAATTGTCCTATGTAACGCCCGAGAAGCGAGAACCATGGGTCCCAATATCTGCTCCAATTGGCTTAAACTGGGTAAAGGCACCAGACATGGTTGCCCGTTATCCACAATTCTATATATACTCTCTACTGAACCCCTTGCAATTAATGTTCATAATAACAAGGAGATCAAGGGATTTTTGTGTAGTAGGCAAGAGGAACTGAATCTATGTTTCTATGCAGACGATGTGATCTTTGCTTTAACTGATCCTAAACACTCCCTGATTCACTTAATGCAGGAAATCGATGAGCACAGCATTGTGTCAAACGACAAAATAAATAACAATAAATCGATTTTACTAGACCTAAATATGGATACAAAAGATAAAAAGTGGATCAGGGAGAAGTTCGATTTTATCTGGGCAAAATTGGATATATATCACCTAGACAAAGTTAACTAAAAGGATTTTGAGAATGATGGAAATAAATGTTATGGGGCTTATCCGCCAAACTGATAACTCTTTAAAAAACTGGAGGAACGTAAAAATATCGTGACAGCAAAAAATCAACATGAAAATACCCGTCGAGTGGCTTCAAAGAAGCATTTCTAGTTTTATTTGGAAAGGGTCGAGACCATGTCCAAAACGAGATCTGTTGACGCAGAGTAAGAATAATGGAGGGTTACATTTTCCTGTGATCAATAATACATATAATGTATACACAATTCTCCATCTTTACAGATTACAGCTGGAAACAGCTAGAAATGAGGGATGGTGGGCATTGGAACGAGACTCAGGTTCAGTGTGTGACCCTTCTCTGACTAGAAATTCCCAGATTATTAGGACGGCAAGGTAATCTAACGCTATACTTGATCATATTTTGATTAAAAAAAAAAAAAACGTAGATTTGTACAGTTCTGGCAAATTATCCTAAATTGGCCTTTAGGAATGTTTTTAAGTCATTGAGGGTGATGCTAGCTCTTAATATCAATAAAGATAATACGGTCTATTCGTGCATAAAGAGTTATGGTCTTCAAGATAGAGGGATTCCCAAATACCCATAAAAATGATAACGCAAACCTGATCCCCATGGCTGGTCCACATACTTGGAGGTAAAAGTCCCTTAGTTGAGGTATATAGAGAAGAGACATCTGCATCTGATATATTTCATGTAGAGTGAAAAGAATGTGTCAACATAATAGAAAAGGTTGACAGAGAATCTATGCCCAAAATAATCTTATATAATTCTGCCAATATTCCTAGTATTAATTGGTTGGCTTTTGCAGGGCCGTCTTTAACATTGACTGGACCCTGGGCAAACATTTGTTTGGGGCCCCTGGACCCCACCCCTCATTCCCTGCATGCATTCCCACCCTCCACCCTAATACCTCCCTACAAATAAATAAACACACACACTTGCTTTGTGTGTGTGTGTGTGTGTGTGTGTGTGTATGTGGGTGTATGTATGTATGTATGTATGTATGTATGTATGTATGTATGTATATATGTATGTATATATATATATATATATATATATATATATATATATAATGTGTAGGTGGTTTATATAATATTTAGATTAAATGTGTGTGTGTGTGTGTGTGTATATATATATGACTTACACAGAAAACATTACACAGTCAGATAGACACACTTACATACACAGTCAGACACACTAACACACAGATAAACTAACACACAGACTTACACAGTCAGATAGACACACATACAAACACAGACAATCTTACACAGTCAGATAGACACACTTACACACACAGACTTACACAGTCAGATAGACACACTTACACACACAGTCAAACTTAAACACACACACTCGTTTGTCCCCCTCCCTGCTCACTTACCTTACATTTGCAGGGAAGGGGCTGTTTCTTCTGTGCATGGCTCCATGTGTTCTGAGCACCGGTATGTCATGGACATCCAGTGCTCTAACATGCTCTGTGAGGGGGTGGAGATTTCCCCCCTCATGTGACACACTTACACATATACATACACTTACACAGACACCCTTACACACACAGTCACCCTTACACAAAAATACACAAACACTCTTAGACATACACAGACACCCTTACACGCAGTCACACTTACAGACACACTTACACACACACACACCCTTAGCCATTATTTTTTGCCCCGGTGGAGCCCGGATTTCTTTTTCAGAAAACACAGTCACACGCTTAAATTTATTTTATTTCTTTACCAAAAAAAATAAAAAATAGGCTGCTTGTCCCCCTCCCTGCACATTTACCTTTACTTGCAGGGAGGAGAACGTTTCAGTGTTCTGCCTCTCATCCCTGCAGAGGCAGAACACTCTCCAAAGTTACACAGCGTGATGGGGCAGAGCTTGCCCCAGTCGCGCTGTGCTCACCCCTTGGTGCGGTTACCTCTCGCCTGCGATCCGCACCTTGAGGTAAGGCGCTGTTAGGGAGGGAACTCCCTAAAGCAGCGCCTCTGGATTCCTGCGCCTGGGCGCGGTGCACCCTGTGCACCCACGGGTCGATCCAGGGTCTGATCTGGGGGAGCACATTCCGTCTGTCTCTACCTTCCCATGTCTGCCTGTCTCTCTCCTCTCCCTTCCCATGTCCGCCTGTCTCTCTCGTCCTCCTTCCCATTTCTGTCTTTGTTTCCTCTTTTTTCCCATGTCTGTCTCTTTCCCATTGCTTCCCATGTCTGTCTCTCCTCTGCCTTCCCAGTTCACTCTCTTTACTCTTCCCCATGTATGTCTCTCCTCACCACCGTCTGTATTCTCTTCTCTCCTTTCAGTGTTCTCACCTGTCCCCCCTGTGTTCTCTCCCTGTCCCCCCTTCTCTCCCCTGTGTTCTCTCCTCTGTCCCCCAGTGTTCTCTCCTCTGTCCTCCATTGTCTCCCCAATGTTCTCTCTGTCCCCCCCTCCCCAGTGTTCTCTCTATCCCCCCTTCCCTGTGTACTCTCTACCCCCCCAGTGTTCTCTCTATCCCCCCTCCCCAGTGTTCTCTTTATCCCCCCCTCCCCAGTGTTCTTTCTATCCCCCCTCCCCTCCCCACCCCAGTGTTCTTTCTATCGCCCCTCCCCACCCCAGTGTTCTCTCTATCCCCCCTCCCCTCCCCACCCCAGTGTTCTCTCTATCCCCCCCTCCCCTCCCCACTGTTCTCTCTATCCACCCTCCCCACCCCAGCATTCTCTATATCCCCCCTCCACTGCCCTCCCCACCCTAGCATTCTCAGCTCTCCCCGGCTCCCTCAGCGGGGAGACGCAGGCAGCATGTGCTCAGTGTGTGTTAAATACACTGAGCGCTCAATCCATGCTGCCTGCTCTCCCCGCGTGTCTGAACCAACACTACAGCAGTTACTGTGAAACCCTTAAATCATACAAAGTCACGAACCCCAACAAACTGTACAAAAAATGGTCGGTCTACCTCTACTTCATTGCCTACAACATAGAACGGCTGAATCTTCTGACCTCCTGGCATATCCATCCTACCTTTCATGTATCCCTCATGAAGAAATGGTACCTGATACTCACACCAGAAGTCTTTTCCTCCTCCTGTCTCTATACAAGGTATAGAATACAAAGTGGAAGCTATATTGGATTCCTAAAAATGTCTGGCATGCCTAGTTCACTGGAAGAGTTAAGGTCTGAAAGAATGATCCTGTGAATCCAAAACCAACATCCATGATCCTGGCAGGCTTCATATTTTCCACAGGGCACACCGAAGTAAACCTGCACCAAGATTTCCCCAGAGGTTGGCTTACCTTGTCCCTGGACCAGAGGTCACTGTCCCACATCACATTGCCATCGCTCCACACTGTAGGTTGCATCCCCTACTTTTAGTAAGGTGCATCTCATGGAAAGCAAGTGCAAATGCCTTGACTGCTGGTGGTTGGACGTATCCTGACAGGCTATATAAACCACCACAAAAATGTTGTATCAATTTCTTGAAGGTTAGCCTATTTCCTATGGAGGTTTTGTTTATTTTGGTTTGTTTCAAATAATGTTTGGTATTTCTGGACTATTTGTTAAAGGTGTGAAATCCCCCCTAGGATATAATGGGGATTTTCAGGCTACCACTTAGCTTACCTGCATTTCGGGCATATATCGGCTTCTTTTAGTTTTGCCAAATATTGGTGTGGAATATGATCCATATTGGGAATATATTTGGAGCCACCGATGTGATCTAAATCTGTCCGTATTTCGGAGGAACCATTTAAGAATCGATTATCGGCGCATATTGGGTCAACCCTCAGATACTGAAATAGATTTTATTCTTCACAGATGTGGCACAGCTTCCAGCATTGGAAAATTAGAAAGTATGTTACCAAAAAATCAACTGTCATGTTTTATAATGGAAGGCCAAATCCAGTGGCTAAACAATAAGCACCATTCAAAGTTCTTAATTTCCTATAAAACATATCTAGTGTTCCAAAGGTAACAATTCAAGGAATTAACTAAAAGGTTAAAAGTGTAAATCCTCATATCAACCCCCCCCTCCCCCCAAACTCTTTACAAAGGAGTGCTCTGGATAGAGTAGCAGTCCTTAATGCTAGTATGATATTACTGTGACTAACTAGAACGTTAAGAATGATAGTAACATCTCATGTAGGATCTTAGAATAAGAATTCACACAACTTAATTGCTTTATTGCTTCTTGATAAAATCCATATACCTTTTCTGTCAGACAGCTTGATCATAATAATTTGATTGTTTTTTATCTAATTAACCTGCATTGAATTACACTCTTTCCTCTAATTAAATTGTCATAGCTATGATTTAGTGGCTTTCATGGTTAAATCTTTCTTAACCAATGTGCACAATTTTCTCTCTATCTCATTCTGGACCTGTACCTGTAGAAAGAAAAAAGCATGATAAAGTCTCAAAACTTACCTTTTAACAATCTTAAAATAAAACATGACAAAAACAGTACCACGAAACTGTGCAAAATTGTAAAAACATTGTATATAATATGCAATTTTCTTTCACAATTTTGCAGTTTTTTGGCACTTAAGAACTGTTTTTGTCATGTGTTAAAAGTTAAGTTTTATTGTAGAACTTTTTGATACTTTATCAAACATTTTTTTTTTCTCTTGATCCTTTGGATATTTCCCCTGTTATATGTTAAACCTTGTCCACAACCACGCCGCCCAGTCCTTATATAACAAGCCAGATTTTTTATTGAGACTTTTCTTAAAAGTAGGACATCAATTTCAAATGACAGTGCAAATGCCAATAGGTGATGGGTAATTTGTCATATCAATCACAAGAAGTCAGTATACTATTCTTATATTATGTCTAACAAATTGATTCAGACAGTCTGAGATACTTCCATGTGTTTGTGGTTAAACAAGTTTACAAAGGTACTGCAGGTCACTATAATGTTTCTTAGTTCACTGAAATACTTCTATAACACGTTTGTCTCCATATAGTCTTCACTTGCATTTTTTTGATCTTGCCATTTGATATTTCATAAACATAAGAAAAATGATTAAATTGAAAATTGAAAATTAAGAAGTGTGTGAAGTATGTGCCAGACATTTGTGTTTTCAAGGTTGAGGAAGAAATCAAAACGCTTCCCTCGTGTATTGGAAGCTACCTGGCCAGGTCTAAGCCTTCTTTTTTGTTTTCTTTGTCGCCACATCTCTGCAGCGGTTCTCTCAACTAGTATTTGAAAAGTGAGTAGATACTCTCCGCTTGTAGTTCTGTTTATTTTTGTCTATTTTGATTACTAATAGACTATCCCTGTAGGGACTTTACTTGTCTTCAGAGACGTTTTTACTAAATTCCCACAGGAGAATTTGTATTTATTGTTCTATATAAATTTTGCTTGTCTGATTATTTATTTATTATGTATATATTTTTTTATGATGTATATTTTACTCTCTGATATTATACCCAACCTGTACATGTGTATTTTTTATCTAATCTTACACAGTTATTTATTGAGTTGTTTCTTTTTTTTTTTTATTACTACCTTATTTACATATTAATATTTCGCACTTTCTTTTTTTTTTTTTTCTTTTTTTTTTATAAATATACAAAATAGACACATATACAATACATAACACAGCCACATTACAACGTTACATTTCCCTTCTTTACCCGTCTGAGACATAAATAAATAAAAATAAAAAAATTTGAGAAAGAAATTGTTCCATGTTAGTCAAGGACTTAGGGGATATTATATTAGCTCTCTTATTAGTATTTTCTGAGGCTCCCTCCAGACCATATACGAAGGACACCGGCTCGTCTCAGACTTTTTGTCGTTGTCTTTCTATATCTCTTAATTCTCTTCCAGGTAAGATACTAAGGAAAAAACAAACAATACACATAGCTATCTCCTGTTTCTCCTTTCTATTCCATGAAGTTGCGTCGAGGGGGCCCAGTCTCATTACCGTCTTATGCTTCCTCTGTTGTATATGAGAGTATTATCTCTCTCTGTTTGTCTGTTTACGTCCTAATAAGGGTTGTTAAAGTTCGTTCCCTAGCCCAGTTTATCTTTCTCTTCATATACTTCTCCCTCCTTCTTATTTGATGTTTTATTCTTATTTACCGGTTTCTAAGGTTTGTCTGTTGTAAATCTGAATTCGTACCATAATTTTGGGTCCACATACTCCAAGCTGCTTCTGCTATACTGTCCTTTTTGCCTGATGTTAGGCCTCTTTCCATCTGGAGCTGGAATTGGATTTGAGTTTTAACCTGTTCCCACATTGGGACCTGTGTTTGTTTCCACATTCTTGCTAATGATATTTTTGCTGCCATAAGAATATGGGTGGCTAAATATGCTTTAGCAGGAGAGAGTAGAGGCCCATTTAGATGCAGGAGATAATTCTCTGCGTGGGAAAAGGCTATATCTATTTCTAAATTTGACATTATGTCAGCGACTAGTGTCCAGAAAACTTTGAGAGCCCTGCAGCTCCACCATGTGTGCAGATATGTGCCCGTCCCCTTCTGGCACCTCCAGCAGACGTCCGAAACCGTCGGGTACATCTTTTTTAACCTGGCTGGGACCAAGTGCCATCTATTAATAATTTTATACTGTAACTCTATTAGATTAGCACAATGGCACACCTTTGTTAAGTTGCCCATGATTAATCCCCATTCTTTTGCCGTAATGTCTTTAACTAAATCTTCTCCCCATTTAGTTCTAGCTGGATACATAATGTTTTGTTCTTTTTTATTTAATAGTTCCGAATTCTTGATCTTCTTTAGATTTAGATTAGATGTTAAAAGAGATTCTATATCTGGATGTACTAATATTTGTTCATTGTGTTTTTTCTTTTCTGTTTGTATAAATCCCTTAATCCTAAGGTATTTAAAAATATCTTTGTTTGATATATGAAACTCTTTTGCCAGTAGGGGAAAAGGTTTCATCTTATTGTCTTCTATTAGCTGGCCAAAACTTTGGAGACCCTTCTCTCGCCAGTCCTGAAGTTTTAGGTCTACTATTTTAATTTCCAAGACTTCGATTGGGGATCCGGCTAAGGCTATGCCCAATATCTTTTCTTTTTTTTTAAATCCCCCCCAGAAGTTCAAGAGGCCCAGAATCACACTATTTGAGACTCTCTCTATATACCTTTTGCTTTTAGGCTCTAACCACATCATGGTTGACAAGTTGCCGATTTTTGTATCTGCTAATTCCAGGAGGGCCCACGCTTCTTTGGCCAAGGAGCTATTGCACCATTTAGCTATATGCATTATCATGGCGGAGTCGTGGTATTTATATATATTAGGGAAACCTACGCCTCCTTCTCTCAGATTTTTTTGTAGCACACTGAAACCTATTCTCGGTTGTTTATTTAACCAGATATATTTGATAAATGTTTGATGGATCTTCTTTAACCATTCCTTTTTGAAGGGTTGTGGTATAAGTCTCCATAAATATATCCACTTTGGGAGAATGTATGACTTAATGACATTGAGCCGACCCCACCAAGATACCTCAAGTCTGCTCCAGGTATTTAGGTATGCTGAAGTGTGCTGAAGTTTGTTTCAGCGATCTTATCAGGCTTCGGTGTTATAATTATTCCAAGATATTCTATTTGCTTATTGGCCTAATTGAATTTATATTCAGAAATAAGATTGTGTCTCATTTCTTTTGGGACATTCTTAATCAAGACTGTTGTTTTACTTATATTGAGCTTGTAGTTTGAGACTAAGCTATATCTCTCGATTTCTTTCAATAAGCAGGGGAGAGAATTTTTTGGGTCCTTTATTGTTATTGCGATGTCATCTGCATACATACCTATCTTAATATTTTTGTCCTCCTGAAGCAGACCTGTGATACCCTTATTACTCCTAATCCTCTGGGCCATCGGCTCCAATGTCATAATATATAGTATTGGCGAGAGTGGGCATCCTTGTCTTGTGCCATTTTTTACTTGGAACCATGGGGAAGAGATCCCAGACCCCACTATTCTTGCCGAAGGGGCGGAGTACAATGCGAAGACCAGATCTAAGAATCTGCCCTCAATTCCAAACTTTTCCATTGCATAGCGCATGAAGTCCCATTCAACTCTGTCAAATGCTTTTTCGGCATCTAAAAATAGAGCCATCATTGGGGACTCCACGCGCTCTGCCTGGTCTATTGCATCTATCAGCCTGCGGACACTATCTGATGAAGACCGGCCTGTTACAAACCCCACCTGGTCTGGATTTATTAGTGAGGGGATTATTTCTTTAAGTCTCTCTGCCAAAATGGAAGCGTATAATTTAGAGTCGGTATTTATCAGCGAGATGGGTCTATAGTTTGTTATAAGGGAGGCATCTTTGTTAGGTTTAAGGATTGGAACGATATTTGCTCGCAGCATTTCTGCCGGAAAGTGACGTGACTCTCCAATTTCATTGAATACTTCAACCAGTTTTGGCGCCAAGATGTCTTTCAAGTTTTTATAGAATATATTTGAATAACCGTCAGGGCCTGGAGCGACTTTGTATCTAAGTTTTTCTATTTGTCTATGCACTTCCTTCACCGAAATGGGTTGGTTCAATAATTCTAATTGTGCTTTTGTTACTTTTGGTAGTTCTATAGAGCTAAGGTATTCTTTTTGGGCAAGCTTATCTGCTAAGGAATATAAATTATACAATTTCTCATAGAAAGCTGCAAACGCCTTTCCTATCTCCTCTGGTTTATGATATATTTCTTTACCTTCTATTATTTTATATATCCTTTGAGATGCTATTTTCTTCTTTATCTTGGCTGTAAGTAATCTGTCTGCTTTATTACTTTTATGATACCAAACTTGCCGTATTTTCCCTAGCTTTTCCTTTATATTTGTAATTAAACAATCATTGACCTTACTCTGAATAATTTTTATTTGTTTAGTTGTTTCTGGAGACGGGTCATCTTTATTTAAAGATGTGAGCTGATTTAACTCTTGGTATAACTCTGTAATAGAACGGCCTCTCCTTTTCCTTTCTTGAGCGTCCAAATTTATTAAATATCCTCTGGTGACACACTTGTAAGCACACCAGGTATTTACTTGGGAACTTTCTTTGGCATTATTTTCTTCAAAAAAGAAATTTGTCATATCTCTTACATACTTTTGGTTTTGCTCCGATTTTATAAGTTTTCCATCGAGCCTCCAGTCTCTACTGATGGGGCCTGTAGCTCCTACTTCTAGAACCCAGATCACCGCATTATGGTCTGTCCATGTCGACTCTTTGATAAAACATTTTTTTGTTTGTTTGATTGCTCTCCCATTACTCAGAAAAAGATCTATACGTGAATATGAGAAGTGCACCTGAGAAAAGTGTGTAAAATCTTTGTCATCAGGATTGAAAAGTCGCCATATATCATATAAATTGTTCTCTTTCAGACACTGGCGGAATCTCTTAGATTGGAGGATAGTCCCTCTTGTACAATGTTTCCCTCTTTGTAAACTTTTGTCCATATCTGGGTCTACCACCATATTACAGTCTCCTGCTATAATCAGTTGACCTTGCTGAACCTCTCCAAGCCTTTGGATCAGCAAGTTCAACGTCTCCAATGGGTTATGGTTGTCTGCATATATATTTGCCAAAGTATACTTTTTCCCATTTAGTTCACATACTACTAACAGATATCTTGCATCGTCATCTGCTTCGCTATAATAGTGAACATAGTTAACTTTATCTGATATCATAATGGCTACTCCTTTTTTTTTCTTATTCACTAGCGAGGCTTCCAATATGGTCGTATATCCTTTAAAGGAGGGTTTCTTTATCACATCTTTTCTCCAATGGGTTTCTTGAAGCATCCCTATATCAATATATTCTTTTGTTAAGACATTATTTAACAGAGATCTTTTATAAACCGAATTCAACCCTTGGACGTTTAGAGTCATCACTTTAAGCATAAGTTCTCATTTAGACACAGAAACTCTCTTAGGACCCTCGACGCAACTTCATGGTAACATTTAACATAAAAAAAACAACACCAAAAACAACATTTAACATTAATTCCACCGAGTCTTAGAAACCCCTCCCCTTGACTCAGTGCTCGTGTCTGCATGTCCCTCAGTGACACGATCTGGATGGATCTTCCTCTAGATCCAGAATCTTGGCTCGCCATTATTTCTTCTACTTATCTTAATTCCTCATTTTCTATCCTCCTACCAGTATTATTTATTTTCTCTTTTTCTCATTTGTCTCTATTTTTCCCTGACCGATTACTGCTATCCTCCCTGTTACTTATCTAAACCCCTTTTCACTTCCTTAACCTCTTTCCTTTTCCTTCTGACTTCTTTCCTTCTTTATCTCCCTGGGTCTGCCCAGATGAAGGCACGCGGGGGGGTGGGAGGGGGGGGGGTGGGGGGGGGGATTGGCCTTTTCCCAATTCTAAGTTTCTATAGGGAGGTTCTTTTATTTGGCTTATCTTGGGGGATTTCCTTTTCTCTTATTCTCTTCCTTTCCTTCTCCTTTTCCTTCCTCCTGTTCAGTGGGCAAGGGCGAGCCTCTGAAAACTAAGCGAGCTATTATAGGCCAGCGCTTCTTCCTTTTATCCCTCATGTATCTCACTCCCTTTTTGTCCCGAAGAGAAGAAGAGACAAAAAAAAAAAAAAAGGAAAGAAACTTTGTGACTCTAGAATAATCTTATACACATTTTATCATTCTTTTACATTTCTCTTTTTACACCTGTGCTTTCTATTTTGCCCTATCGGTGAACCATTTCCCCCTTCTGCCCTTTTGCCCTTTTCTTCTTCCTTCCTTAACGTTTTCCCGTAACCAGGGCACCTTTATCAATTTATCATCTTTTATCTCTCTCTCTACTCCCTTTGGTGTTAGATTTCCCTTTGTGTCATAAGGGAAAAAAAAAAAAAAAAAAACTTTGTGAATTTGTATCCTTCAGATAGCCTTATAGACATATTATCTTCTTTTACGTCTCTCTTTTTACACCTTGTCTCACCCTCTAATCCCATTAACCTAAAATTTCCCATTGTGAATACTTTTTTCTACCCTTCTTATCTCTATATTTCGTGAAAATCGATTTATATCTTATAGATCCTTATCCCTCGTGGTTTCCAAACATTGTACTTTTCTTTTCCTCTACTATACTACCTGCAGCCTTTTGAATCAATTAGCTCCTTACCCCTAGTTCCCTATTATCATTCTGACCCTTTCTCTTTCCCTATCTGAACATATATATGACACTTTCCCTTTCCCTCTTACTCTCCTCTTCTCCTCCCACACGCACTTTCTTATTCATTTGTTTTTCGTCCCTCAGTGGTTTTTACACTGTTCTATTCAGGACTAGCAGCTTTATTCCTTTCAAAGAGACCTATCCTACATTACTTACTTGGACCCTTGAAGTATGGTCTGCATACTGTTTCCTCCCATTTTTCTAATTTACTGATATAATTGTTGGGGTTTGTATTCATTTATATATATTTTTTTTATTCAAATATATTTGTGGTTTCTGGTGGAGGTGTTAATCATTAATAGTCACTGAATTTAATATAGGCACTGTGTACCAACTTTTCACATAATAAAAATGATACTGTATACAATGTTCTTTGCACTGCTTTATATACAATTAATAAAAAATGATAATTAAAAAATATATATATTTATATATATTTAATGCTATGTTCCATCCATCAATGACATTGACTATGTTGACTATTTTCTTATTGTTTGTATTGTGTGTCTGTTCTTAAGTTCTCCATGATTTTGGCTCTTTCTTGTTCATCTTTCTGTTTTATGCTTGTGGCATTTCCTTATTTTGATGACACTTTTGTTTTTGTATATCTTATCTAATGTATCCATATATTCATTTGAGAAAGTTGATGTTGCATACTTCTTCCATGTAACCTTCAATAAAACAATGAGGTCTATTCACTAAAAGGTGAGTTGCACATGAATTTAGGTGAGATGAACACCCCATCAACATTTTAGCTATACATTGTGCAGTTGCAAACCTGGTGAGTTTCCCCTGCTTTTTTGACTCAACCATATATTTGACCATGTTGTATTAATGTGTCACCAGTATTCAATTACAATTTTTTAGGGGATATCTTACCTACACAGAACAACACATGTGTACCTCAAATTCTGAAGAGAGCAGAGAGAGTGACCACGGGTGTTTTGATAATCGTAGGTGACTTCAGTTGTGTTCCGGATATCCTTCTAGACAACTGTAACAAATTTAAAAGCAATATGGCTGACAAAAAGAAAACAAAGTTAGCTAAATCCCTAAATACAGGCTTGAGAAAACATAATTTGTATGACATTTGGAGGGTAAATAACCCCAATTACATTTCCTTTTCCTGGCCTCACATCTCATATTCAAGAATTGATCTGGGTGGTCTATTGTAAGTGGAAGAAGTAAAGAAATTGGTTATTAAGTCATGAATATGGTCTGACCATGATATGGTGATCATGGAACTAAAAGAAAGCCAATCTATCTGTCCCAATGGTACTTTCCTGCAAAATAAAGACATGTCAGCATGTTTTTTCAGAGAAAATCTTACTGAGGACATGGATCCAATAACTATATGGTGCAACTATAAAGCTGTTATGAGGTTGTTATTGCATAAAATTAAAAAGCATTTTGAAGAAAAAAACTAGACTTCCTTTGTCTAAACTCTATACTGATTTCTATAATCTAGTTGAAGAGTCCAAAACACATAATGAAATTGACAAACAAAAAGAAATTAGTAAGATCCAAGAAAATATAAAATATAAGATTTTAGAAAGAAGAAAGAATATGCAATCTTTGAAAATGAAATTTTATTTCAGGAAAAATACAGGAGGCAAAATGCTGTCCAGCAAGCTTAAAACAAATAGAGCCAATAACAGGATAGACAAAATAGTTAGAGGTGATAAGGTTTGGGTTTTTTTTCTTGTTTTTTTTTTTTTCTTTTCCCTTTTCCTTTTAAATATTTTATTTATCAAAATCATATGTACAAATTTTCATACATACTCAAGGAAGAGTCACCATAATTACATAAAATTTCAGGATATGTAAGAAAGATATCCACTAACCCAGTGTTTATATCCACTTACCCAGTGTTTCTCAAACTTGTCCTCAGGAACCTCCAATGGTCCAGGATTTAGGGATTACCCAGTTGTATTTAAATAAGAATATGTAGAAGACCTGGCATGGTTGCTTAATGGTTAGAGAACCACAAAAGGTGTACAAATTCTTAATTAAATACAACTGGCTAATCCCTAAATCCTGGACCATTGGGGGGTCCTGAGGACAGGTTTGAGAAACACTGCACTAACCTAAAAAAATCCAATCCACTATAATACCTTTTCTATTTCTTGTCCCCTATTTCTCCTGTATTTGGACATCATATAAGTGAAATTATGCTTCAAATAATATAACAAAAGGAAAGAGAAGGTGAGAAAAAAAAGAAAGGAAGAGAAAAAATAGAAGATACAAATGAGATAATCTTGCTAACAGACACACCAGAGACCAGATCTCCTGATATTTATATTCCCATATAAAAATGTACTTTTCCATTTGGCTCTGGTTAATAATTTGGACGATTATCTCTTGCCATCTGGGGGCTCAACTCTTCTCCAATATCGTGCCATACAGATTTTTATTGTGGAGAATATATGAAGAATATATGAGCGAGAAGACGCTGCAATTTGGTCACAGTCAAGCAGTCCAACAAGAACAAAGGGGCAGTAAGTGGACCTCAAAGGCCACAGATTTCTTCCAGAAGCTGCTGCAAGTTATTTTTATCTCTTGCAGTTTCCCACAGTCCCACCATATGTTTTACATGGTTCCTAGAGCCCCCCCCCCCTTCCCCCGCATCTCCAGCATACAATCTAACAACTGAGGATACATATAAGTGTTTTATTCTCACTTTCCTGTATCCAATGATAACTCCCCCAATTCCCGTCCTTCCCCCCTCCCACATCTACTGGGGCGGGGGGGGGGGGGAGAAGAGAGAGGAAAGAGAGGACAGGAAGTGAGAAACGGAAAGGGGAAAAAATAAGCCAACACCAGTCTACAGTCCCCAAACGACAGTTAATTAATCACCAGGTCGAGGAGTCTCTTTCTTGCTTCTGTTGGGTCTTTACAGTAGAAGGGGTTTGTATGAATGTAAATAACAGAGCTGTTGGGAATCACCACTTATATAGAATTCCTTTTTCTCTTAGTATATAACATATCTCATGGAAGCGCCTTTTGTTTCATGTTGAGACGGAAAGATCAGCAAAGAGGGAGAGGCCTTGGTGAGGTGATAAGGTTTACAGATTCCCAGCGAAAGGGGAAATGGCCTTCAATTTTTGAAAGAATTATATCTCTAGCCTTTGCGCAATAAGGGAGATAAAGGAATATATTTCTAAAAATGAAATACCTAAGTTAACACCAGCTCAAAGAACAATTATTAACAAACACATTACAAGAGAAGAAGCAATAGAAACCATAGAAAACTTGCTAAGAATAAAACACCAAGCCCAGATGGGTTTACTAATGGTTTCTATAAAATTTCGACAACACAGTTTTCTGATCATTTAACTTCTGTTTTGATTAAAGCAGCTAGAACAGGCACCTTTCCACCAGAGTTGCTATGTGCCAATATCCTTACAATACTAATACCAGGAAAGGACCCTGCGGATCTGAAAATCTACAGACCCATATCAATAATTAATGTGTATGTTAAGTTGTATGCTTCTCTTCTAGTTGAAAGATTAAACCTATATTATCAAACATAATACATCAATATCAAAAAGGTTTTAATCCAGGCTGAATGGCAAGCAATAATATCTGAAGACTAACTGACATCTTAAATGCTCCAGATCACAAATGGAGGCCCCTCCATATCCCCCATTTTATTTGCCTTCTCCATTGAAATTCTAAAAATTTTAATGAGAGAAAATAAGCGCATTGAGGTGTATCCTGCAGGTGGCTTTAAAACTATCATTGTATGCAGATTATATTTTCATCACTATAGTGAACCGCTTTGAAAGAGATTGAAGAATACAGTGGGGTATCAAATTACAAGCTAAACCTGTCAAAAACAATAGTCTAGGTCAGCAACCTGAGCAGAATAGAGATGGCACTGATTCAGGATAATTCAAAATTTAACAATCCCAAAGTTTTTCGGTACTTGGGAATAAAAATCATAGAGAATATGGCTGGAAGTTATATGAAGTTAATTTCATGCTCTTACTAAAAAAGACACATATTGGTTGGCGTGCAATGGAGATTTCATGTTGGGCCAGAGTGAATACCCTGTCATTATGTTTTACCAAAGTGCACTTACCCACTAAAATTCACCAGTAGTTGGATCCAAATGATTCAATCAGCATTTATAAACTTTGTATGGAGAGGGAAAAAAATCTAAAATTAAGCTCCAAACAATGGTGAGTAAGGTAAAGCAAGGGAATGTGGAAGATTACTATGAAGCTAGTGTGGTGGCACATATTTCACAAATTCAATTAGGGAAAAATAATAAAGAAGAGTGGTATAACGTAGGGTTAGAAATATGTGGTCTGAAGGATTTGGGTCAGGTAATATGGAACTCAGACAAAGGAAGCTATGAGAGTTCTTAGGCAGATTCTACCATTATGTGAAGGAATTAAAAAAAGACAACATTTTAAAAATAGAAAAATGGACGTAAAAAAAAATCCTTATCATAGAGAATCTGTTTCAGGGTAGGATTATAATACCCTTCCCCCAGTTCGAAACTAAATATAAACCACAACCAAAATAAGTTTTCACCTTCCTAGGAGTGAAACGTTTTTGAATACAAGAACAAAACTCTAGATAAGGAGGGCTATACCACCTGCTGGAACTAATCTTCTATACCAGAGCAAGAAAAAATAGCTTATCAAAATGTGTAGATCTGATTAGGTTACCAAGAAAAAATGTAATCCCCATGGCAATAAAAGCATGGGAAATAAGTAAAAATGCCAAATATTCCAGATGCCATATTGCTACATCTTAATTGCACAGGTATTAATAGAAATTAAATACCATTTGTAATACATTGCCTGATCACAGCAAAAGTCATGCTAGCAAGAAATTAGCACCTTCTACTATCTCATTTAAATATCAGTTGCATGTGGGAAAAGGACTGAATCAAATTAATAGACTTGGGAAAGATCTAAATAGTTAGGATGATTGGATTAGAGAAGTACGACAAGAAACTATTAGCCCCTGAACTAAATTACTTAATTGACTGTAATGACTTAAATGGCTTAGTAAATAGGACAGGTAAGGTATATATATAGGACAGGTATAAGAATATAGGATGAACCAGAAAAGGGAGTCCCGGTCCAAAAAAAAGAAAAATACGATCCACATAAAATAGTGTGTTGAACTGGGCAATCCCACTTAATTGCAAGTGTAAAATATTTTTGAATCAACCACATATTTTACCATGTTATATTAATGTGTCACCTGAATTCAATTACCGTATTTGCTCGATTATAAGACGACCCTGATTATAAGACGACCCCCCAAAATTTGGATATTCCTTTAGGAAAAAAACTAAAAGCCTGAATGTAAGACTACCCTATAGGAAAAAAGTTCAACTTGTATATATTAACATGTAAATTGCTTTTTTAATAAAAAATTATATATTGTTTTTATTTCCTTTTATGTGCCAATCCTGCCTCTCTCTTTCCCTTGCCCCCAGCTTTGTCTCGCTCCCCCCCTTAGTGTTGTCTCTCTCTCCCCCTCCCTTTGACTCCCCCCTCGCCCCTGTCTCTCACCCCCCTTGTTTCTTTCTGCTCCCCTCCCCTTGTTACTCTGTGCCCCCCTCCCTCCCCTTGTCTCTGTCTCTTCCCCCCTCCCCTTGTTGCCCTGCCCCCGTCTCTCTTCCCCCTCCCTCCCCCTGTCTCTTCCCCCCTCCCTCCCCTTGTTGCTCTGTCCCCTTCTGCCCCCTCCCTCCCCCTGTCTCTGTCTCTTCCCCCCTCCCTCCCCTTGTTGCTCTGTCCCCCCTCCCCCTGTCTCTCTGCCCCCTCCCTCTCCCTGTCTCTTTGTCTCATCCCCCCTCCCTCCCCTTGTCTCAGTCTCTGCCCCCCCTCCCTCCACTTGTTGCTCTGTCCCACCCCCTCCCCCTGTCTCTCGGCCCCCTCCCTCCCCCTCCCACCTCACCGCAATCCAGTAGAAAGAAATAAGACAGTCCAGGGTTTAAGGGGGGCCGTGTTCTGCAGAGGTAGGACCAAAAAGAATATTTCCACTCCAAATGCTTGTGCTGGTAAGGTGATTCAGTTCATCCATTCACAGGATCTGGGAGACCCGTCGGTTATTGTGGTGGATGAGGGTACATCATCTCGGGACCGATAAGTGTTTGCAGCAGCACAGGTGCCTCGCTGATGTCTTCTATTGTGATCATATAGTTATCCTTTTCAACTTGCAGAGTGTAAGGCTGTTTTCATCAGTATTTAACTCCTAGCTCTTGAAGGTGTGCGGTAAGTGGAGCCAGTGATCTCCTCAATTGAACTGTTGCAGCGGGAAGGTCGTCAAATAGATTCCATCTAGTTGGATCTTGCCAAGTTTTTGGCAAGCTATCATAAATCCAATCTTCGCAGGAAACGAGTGAAATTTCACAATTAGAACAGATATGGGGAGGGGGAGAGAGAACAGATATGGGGAGAGGGAAAGATATATGGGGAGGGGAAGGAGAGGGAAAGAGATATGGAGAGGGGAAGGAGAGGCAAAGATATATGGGGAGAGGAAAATTAATAATGGGAAGAGAGGGAGAGATAATCAATATGAGGGGGTGAAGAGATAACAGATATGGGGGAGAAAACGTATGGGAAGGGAAAAGAGTTAACAGGTTTGGGGAAGAGGAGAGAGATAACAGGTCTGGGGAGAAGGAGAGAGAGAACAGATATGGGGAGAGACATACATGGGAAGGGAGAGAGACATAAAATGGGGGGGTTGGAGAGAGACAAACATGGCAAGGAAGAGGAAAGAGACAAACATGGGAAGGGAGAAAGACATACATGGAATGAGAGGAAGAAACAGTCATGTGGAGGGAAAGGAGACAGACATACATGAGGGTAGAGAGGAGGGGGTCGCCACAGAGGTGCCCCGCACAGGGCACCTGAACACGTAAGGCCGGGCCTGGTACCATCTACACTAGTATCTATATTCTTTCACCAAGAGGAGATTACCTTACCTCTGAAAACCACTATAGGACCACTATATGGCACAACCGACTACACTTAGTTGACACTTTATTTTTTATTACCTCTTTAATGTTCGTGTGTCCCTCCTATTAGAATAATACAAAGAAGGACCCAGCTCAGTCACAATTGTGCAAGCTAGAGTTGAGCGGACACCTGGATGTTCGTGTTCAGCAGGTTCGGCCGAACTTCGAAAAAATGTCCGGGTCCATGCTCGAACTTGACCCCTAACCCGAACCCCATTGAAGTCAATGGGGACACAAACTTTTGGCCACTAAAATGCCTCTAAAAATGTCCTGGAAAGGGCTAGAGGGCTGCAAAATGAAGTAAAATGTGGGTAAGAGTGTCCCCGTTCATACGAATAGGTCAATTGACCTATTCGTATGAATGGGGACTCTATTTCGGTTTATAGAAAGCCAATAGCCATGTAATGCTATTGCTATTCTATAAACCGAAATAGAGTCCCCGTTCATACAAATAGGTCAATTGACCTATTCTTATGAATGGGGACTCTATTTCGGTTTATAGAAAGCCAATAGCATTACATGTATTCCATAAACCGAAAGTCTATAAACCGAAAGACATTCGGTTTATGGAATACATGTAATGCTAATGGCTTTCTATGAACCAAAATAGAGTCCCTATTCTTATGAATGGGGACTCTATTTCGGTTTATAGAAAGCCAATAGCATTACATGTATTCCATAAAACGAAAGTCTATAAACCGAAAGACATTCAGTTATATCGGTTTATGGAATACATGTAATGTCTTTCGGTTTATAGACTTTCGGTTTATGGAATATATGTAATGTAAAACGTAAATTGTGCTTAAATATCAAATGTGGTACATTAATTCCTTTCAGAAATACAATTAAAACATAATTGCTATTTTATCACATTTATATAATGCCATAATTATAGAGTGAGGAAAACGTAGAGTTCTCCACTAACGTGGAAAAAAACTAGTGGTTAACTCTGTGTTTCAGATCTATCTTTTTCAATCAAATCCAGACGGCGAATTTTAGAATATATTAGACAATGTGATAGAATATGTTAATAGCAGGGTCTCACATAAGGAACACCAATTGAAACTGAATATATATTATGTGTTAACCAGGTACCATGTACATTTTAGAATATATTAGCCAATGTGATAGGAGATGGTAATAGCAAGAGCTCATCTAAGGAACATCAGTTGTAACTGACTATAAATTATTATCTCATTTGTATATTTTATGCTTCTATTCAATTCTATTTTTTTTTTTTTTTTTTTACAAAAGAGTAGAATAAGTCCAGTTTTAAATGACTTTATAAATGCATGTATTTTGAATTTGTGCCACGTTTTGCAGTTTTATGACAAATAGTCTCGTAAACACAATTGTATCTGTGCTGGCTCTTTCGTCCTGCAGTAGCAGTATCTAACCTAACCAATGTTACTGGAAAATTGGGGTAACTGCTCAAAAATGAGTTAGAGAACAGTGAGATGAGAAACCTCCCTAATGCAAATAAATACTTTCCTTTAAAAATACTAAAAACTTTGAGGGTAATAGATCCACATTGTACATATCTTTTGAAATAAATAATTTTAGTTTGGTGGTTATCATATGGTGATTATGAATCTATTACAAGGTTCTACTGAAAAGTTATTTTATGCATGCAACTAATTGTTTAGTGCATTACAAAGCATGTAGCAGTTTTTTTTTAACTCACCAATTGCACCTGATATGCACTTTTGTCTTGATAAATCTTTGATAAAAAATCAAATCATTTTCCACAAACATATTCATGAAAGTAAATTTATAGTAATGAGATTGGGATGTTAATGTACTTAAATGGTGTTACACATAACTTGGTAGTTGATTATCAGCAGCCTAAGCAGTAGCATTGTATCTTAAAGTGGCAATAAATTGTTTTTTTTTTTAAACTTTTACTTATTTAACAAAAGCAAATGGTAAAACCACATTGCTGCTTGTCTACTGTAAACCCAGGATATATGTATAAATGCAGAGCTGGCAGAACTGACAAAGGCAGCACAACTCAGCCAATAAGAGCAGTCACTCTTATCTGGGATGAGCTGGTACCAGTTTTAGACTGTTATTGCAGACTCTTGTTTTTATATATAATCAATAGATTAGGCCCCTGTATCAGGGTCAATTGTGTTTACAAAATTAGACTGCTTATACAAGAAAACTGTGGGTTAATTACAGCATGACTGCAGTCTGTGGTGTTGTCAATTAATACACAGTAATCGAGTTTGCTGGGTACATGAATCTACGGCTTTCCCCGTTCCTGCAAACAATAAAACAGCTCTTAGTCAGTCTCTTTGTGTGAGGCTGAAAGTCTGGAGCGTAGCGCAGGGGAGCTCCAGTAGTAGGTAAATCCACAGGCAAAAGTTCAGAGGGATTAGGCAAAGGCAAGGTCAAAGGCAGTCCAGAGGGTCGAGGCAGGCAGTTTAGTAGCAACAACGAGTTTGGGAAGCAGGGGTCAGGAGAGGAGAGATCAGCAGTATCCAAGAGTGAAGCCAAAGGGTCAATAGCTGGTGGTTAAAAATACAATACTGAAAAGTAATGAGAGGTAACAGGAACTTCACAAGGAGAGAACCTAGCTTGGGAATAAACAAGCACAGAATGGCAGGTGAACAGTGATTAAATAGGGAGTCAGGCACCATAACCCCTCCCCTCAGCTCTCAGTATCCTCCCCCTGCCATTCACTGCATAGTAGGTGTGCCGGAAAGGCAACACCCACTCTCCTCCCCACGACTCAAGGCTGGGGATGCGGCCTACTTCGCAACTGCACAGCCACAACACAGGAGGACGGAGTTCTGAAGGTGAGCGAAGGAGACAGGGGACGCTGATGCCTGCAGGTAGTCGGACCTAGAGCCTGACATTTAGGTTAAACCAGGAAAAGCAGTTACTCAGTGCCAAAATACAATAATAAAGAAAGAGAGTCTTAAAAAGTCTCAGTAACGTATCTTCCCTTTAAGTTATTGCTAAAGACTCTCAATTTCTACATACAGCAGCCTCCATTGCAGAATGTGTATGGGGAGTGCTTGGCTCGTTCCAGCGTGGATCTTCTCTGCCTCACTGTGGGCGACAATCTCCTTGAAGTCGATGGAATCCTCAATGCTTTATTGCTGGTTCCACATAATTCCCTATACATGGAGGTATATAGTGATCTGCTAGGCTCCAGAGTATCAAGGATTCCATCAGCTGCAAGGAGATTCTCACCCACAGTAAGTTAGAGAAGGAAGATTGATGCCTCTGAGAGCCAAGAACTCTCCATACACACTCTGAAATGTAGAAACAAATAGGTCTATTCACAAAAAAATTACTTTGGAGGTCGACTTTGGAGGTTTCAGTTTGAGACATTTTGAGACTAAGTCAAATTCGACACCCGCGTTTGACTTAAAAGTAAAACCAGGTTCGTATCTTCCCCATTGAAAGTAGTGGGAGGCAAGATGATTGAAGCTATTTTTGAGACTAAGTCAAATTTCCCACCTGAGTTTGACTTAGTCTCAAAAATAGCTTCAATCATCTTTTAAATAACTTTGATCATTTCACCTCATTACTTTGAAAGGGAAAGATTTGAACATGGGTTTTTTTTTATGTCAAAGCTCGGGTGCCGAATTTGACTTCAAAATGAAAGTCGACCTCCAAAGTCGAATTTTAGTAAATAGACCCAGGAGAGTCTTCTACTACAAACAAGTGGAAGTTAAGTTACTGTGAATTTTTAAGACATTCTTTCTTCATTATTAAAGTTTGGTGCTGAATAAGTACATTTCCTGGTTTAACCTAAGAGACTAACTAAGCGTTGTTTTATTGTTTGTATTTATTATTTGCCTTTTCATTTTTTACTTAGTAATCAGCTGCTAGCCATCTCTTTGGTGTAGATTAGAACCTGTTTTATTAATTTGTTCTTTTCACATTTTCGGGTCACTGTCCAAACTGGATACAAGTGTCCAACGGCAAAATCTGAAGCAGTTAAAAAAAAAAAGCATTTTTTTTGTTTGTTATTTTTGAAAGGACAAAACTGCACTTTACATGATATTTTAACCTGATAGTTCTATAATAGAAGCAAAAGCAAAAGTTTAATATCTCTTTCGCTAAATACATTTTAACTTGATTACTAAAATATGTGGCTTAGTTGCTAAACCTCACAATTCAGATACTCTATGAATTTGAGAATTTAAATTATTTTCTAAATGACCATGAGAAAATACACAGCATTCATTTAGTTAGCAAAATGAAAATAGCACTATTATAAATTTAATATATAAATATCTGGTAACAATCATAGTTGAAGGCTATTTTATACCAGTCACTAGGCTGTACGACATACACATTTTGTTTAAAAAAAAACATGATATGAAGCATGCAAATAACCGGCATTATAGTTTTTCCAAAGCATGTGAAATACATTTTACATTCAATGTACAGTTCTTTTAATTAAGTTTATTTAAAAAAATAACATATAAACAAGTTTATTTTAATACTTCATTCAATTTCTTAACACAAATCCACTGAAAGTTCTTCTGTTCTTGTGAAAATTATGTTTACATTTTCCATCACGTAACATTAAAAGAAATTCAGCATGGAATACATACATATTTTATTCTTAGACTTTCAGGTCTTGTCTACATAATAGCAATATTGAATTACTGTATGTAGGAGAATTCAATCACTTGTAATTGCTCCTCAAGGAGTTGTTTTGTTTGGTTCTAAAACTCAATAGCATTTTAATTTAGTAAATGAAAACATCAATTGAGACATCATGGTAGGAATACTATACATTGTTTTATGTACGAATATATCAAAAAGTACAATATGCAAGCAAGAAAAGGGGAAATTAAACCATTAATGATATTATATGAGAATGCATGCTTTTTTTTTTTTACAGGTTGATAACAAAATGATTTCCCTACTCCAGATTTTATTTACTAGTTTTACAATAATTGCCCATCTTTTGCTAAAACCAATAATTTGAATTATACATTTAGACAGTGTAAAAATGCCAGATTAAAAGGAATCATTATATGTTATGGGCAGTACTTAAAATTAATACAAAAATCAACCAAGAGCAAACACAAGTTTCTGTTATTGCCATTGATAATACCACTAAACTTTACTAAATTTGCTCAGAGAATAATTGATGTTAAGTCCAATATTACCTATATTCATTATTTTTGTTTTATTATTAACCTTAAATGCCAGAAACATTGATTTCAAGTATAAGTAGGGTTACAGTAATGTACAAAAACAAACTTAGAAGGAGCGTTTCTTTCTCATTCCACAACAGATCCATTTAGTATAACATAAAACGCTTTGTCAGCTCATTAAAAGTAAAATACCATATAATGCTGGGATATTTGCAATCAGTAACTAGATTCTTCTTCAAGTATCCAGTAAATTTCAAAATGTACTTATAAACTAAGGAGCACTTGGTGACCAGCAACCAAATTACAAACAAATGTCATTGAGTAGCAGAAACATCATGTTGAGGGTAGAAATGTCTATAAGTCCTACATTTGTAATCAGGCTGTGGAATGAGTTTAGAACAGAGTCCACTTTTTGAAGATGGGTGTAATAATTTTCTAAAGAACATACTCATTTGTTTCCTAGTTGTGTAAAAAGAATTCTTCTCTGAAATCAAAAGAAACATTTAAGAACATTTCATCCTAGAAAGTAAAAAAAAAAAAGTATATAAATAACCATCACTGCAATAAAGAAAATTCAATATCTTCAATATAAAATATTATCTAAAAAAGACAGTTACAAACACAACAAACAGTATATTGTTATGGTTCTATTTGCAGAAGTAAATAATTCATTATATGCAAACATAGAATAATTAACAAGGTAATCATTCAGTTCTGAAAACTATGTTACTGTTGTATTACTTTTATTATATTGCCAGTTACAGTTTTCTCATTATCTGACACAATATCGAATATGTGTCAACCATGTACCAGGTGAATTTTAAAATATATTAGGCAATGTGACAGGTGATGTTAATATTACAGGAAATACTGATATGCAAGGTTAACAATATGGGGGCTATTCACTAAAAAGATGAGATGAGGTGAGATGAACATTTAATCTCCCCAATTTAGCATTGGACAAATCTGGGGAGTTTGCTTAGCAGGGGAATGTATAATTAAACGTAAATGTCATCTCACTTCAACTCACCTCATCTTACCTGCAACTCACCGTAAAGTGAATAGCGCCATTTAGGATTCTTAGCAGTGAAAAATACATCACCTGCATCTCTATTTCAAAATGACTGGCTTCGGTGGACAAAATACTAGTTTTATGGTTATGGTTGCCATTTGTAACAGTTGAGAAGCAACATTGCTAGATACAATAAGGCTTTAAGACAATTTTTAATGTATTAAAAGTTATACATTTACCCAGACTACTGTACAGTACCAGTTCTGAAAGATATTTGGTGCATTTGCATGCAATAGATAAAATCAAGCTATACAACAGTATAATCTTGTGAGGTGATAATTCTAAACATACTCATGTTTTTGCAAAGCATGCACAAATAAATTAAAAAAACAAGAACATTTTTAATGGACCAATTAAATACTTGTTTATATCTTAGGTTAAGTATGCATATAGTGTAAAGAAAGTAAGCAGACATTATAATGCTGATTAATGTTTCCACTGTTTGCAAAATATAAAACTGTTAGTGATATCTTTAAAGAGACAGGACTAGTAATAAAGTAATGCCTTATCGTATTTGCTCAATTTAAAAATATATTGTATTTAGAAAAATCTTCTGACAATGACTCCTTGCCTTATAATTGAGGTTACCCTATATTTAGTAAACTATAGATCTTCAGGACATACCTGGCGCCCATGCTTACTAAGCCTAGCAGTAGTTACTAGTCATGGTAATCATTATTGTAACACAGACCTTTTAAGGTCCTAGAGTGATTTGAGTGTTAGTGCAAATTGTGCAATAGAGAGAATCACTGCTCATTGGTCACTCAAGCTACTGGCAGTGTTTGCCAGTGCCTCTTCTGAAGGTCTGAGGTGTACTGGAGCCTCAACCTGTAAGGTAGAATGGAAAGAATGATTGAACAGGGAGGCAATCCTATGATGCTCTGTCAATGTGGCTGTATAAGCATCCCAGCTGTTGCATACTGTGTATACCATGATGTTCATGTAGCATTTAAACATCTGAAAATCATGCAAACAGCTATATTAGAAACAGGTAAGTTATAACTCTAATGTATGGGGCTTTATTCAAGGGAATTGCATGCCTTGCAGAGTTACTCTGAATTAAAGTTTGAAATTCCTTTCTCATTCGTTCATGAATAATGCCCAGAGCCACATTACTCATGAACCAACATTATTCTGCCTAAACATAATTGGAAGTATAATATGCTTCTGGAGTAATGGCTATACACTGGTACTAAAGCAGTTGTGGACTTAATTCCCCCTAATAAGTGGGCATTACTATTCTAAAACCGTAGGACATTTTGTTCACAAACATTAGGATATGGCTGATGAACACTACAGTATGAAGCTGTTGTGTACTGCCAGGATGCCCAGCCAGCATTTGTATGACAACGCTCCGAAGGATTTGTAATCCGCTATAGATAATTTGCCAAACGTCTGGGTTACATTTTGCAGTATCTGAAGGATGCAATGGGGGATGTAAAGGCAATTTGACTGCAAGGGACTAAAACTTAAGGTGATGTACTGGTTAAAGAGAATTGAGTAAAATAAGTGATGGAAGGAGGGAGGAATTAATTATTAATGGGATGGTGGAACCGGTGGAGGAGGCAGGGGATTAGCAGTGGCTCAAGGAGAAAGGACCAAAAGAGTAATTTTTGGATTGACCGACTGACTGAGTACTGAAGATCTTATGGTTGCCTCATAATCAGGGCTTTTTCAATAGTAAAATACAAAATTCAAGGATATGATATGGAGCTCTTGAAACAAAAACAATATTTTTACATCTTGTAATTATTTTCCTTTTCTTTTTTTACTATGGACTATATAAATGTTCCCTGCTTAGCTTCATGGGGGCAATTTAAAAAAATGTACCATTATTGTCTCTTTAATAAAAAATAATTTAAAACAAAATAGAATACATTACCAAATATATTTGCTTACCTTAAGTTTCCTTTTCATACCCTAGTTGTGTTATATTCGGTTTCATGTTTGCTTAGAGACCCAATGAGGCAGAACCTGGAATTTTTCATTCAATATGTTTGCATAAATAGTATTACATTCAGATATGGTCTTAATATACAATTCAGCCAATAAAGAAAACACATGACATGCAAAACACATTAAAAGAGGAGAAAAGTTTTTTTTAAAGAGATACATACATGGTTTTTAATGTGCAAATAAAGTATGTAGTGAATGTAAACAAACACAGAAGCACACTTAGTATGCATGCAATACAAACACATATACACATACAAATATTAAGTTCAAGAGCATACAAGTAATGGATTTGTGGATGCTTTTTTTTTTAAATCTTCAAAATGTTTAATTAATTATATTTACAAGCATTCAGTTTGCAGTACAAAATAAAAACTATTTGTACTTTTTTGCATTGTAAAGTCTTGTAATGTCTTTACTGATTCAAAAAACAGAACCACATTTTAGTATATTATAATAAAAAGAAAACAATACCTAAAAGTAAAAAAAAAAAAAAAAGTGTGCTGTCCAATACATGGAAGTCTGAAATTACGTGCTTTAAGAGACATGACAGAAGATTATATAAGAGAAAAAAGAGCTCTCTAAATGTAATCATTCATTTAAAATCAAATAGAATTTAATATTTTACCCATGCCCCTTTTTGACTATTTTTTATTTCCAGTCTATATAAAAAATTATCATTATTTTAAAAACAATTACTATTTAATGACAAATTTAAAATAAGAAAGCAATGCTTTCATGCAAATGAAAGTGCTTTGCTTATAAATTAAATGTATATAAAAGTGTGTGTCTACTTATGTTTGAATGAAAATATTAAAATGAACACATTTATTAAGGTAATGAATAGAATAATGATGCAAATTAAAATAAAATGAAAAGTAAGTAGTTGAAAATAATAGAAAGTCCTTAGGAAATAGTCTTCATCAAAAATGTATTGATACTGACCGCTGGACAGCTTTTTCATGTCTGGACAGCCTGTGACTTGTAGTAGGGACTTCTTCAATTTCGTCTATATCACATGTATCTACAGCTTCTTGTGAGTAGCTATGCTTCATTACGAGGATGTTTCTTCTGTTTGTGGGTTGTATATTGGGATTTACAGGCTGGTTTTGTGTATCTGTTAATATTGTAGCTTCCCTTGTACTGAGGTTACTACGGCTGCCTTTAGTGCTAGACATTTGGGATCCACAGTGATGGTCATGAATGCATTTTGAAGATGACCTCCTTAGTTTATGGTAATTTTCAAAGTCATCTGCAACATCTGCGATATCAGCTGCAGCGCCTGTACCTCTAAGAGTGCATAATTCATAATGCGGAGGCTCAAACACCTCCTGGAATACTGTTTGGTCAAAGTCTGTTTTCCTTTGGATGAATTTCTTACGAGGTTGTTTGATCTGTACTATTACTGATATAATTATAAGGATAATAACAATGCAAGTAGAAACCCCAATTACTGTCCCACTAGTATTTGTAAGCTGGTCCAAAAGGTTTGATTTTCTTTTCTCTGTGTAAAATAAGAAAACAAAAACACATACTGATTAATCAAAAACTGTATGTTATGTCACAACATTAAAAAGCTTTTTATTTAGTGATAATTTTACTTTAAGTGTTAAATCCAGAGACTAATTTCATTAATAGACTAAAGTTATTAACAAGGCAAAAGTCTAACCATCATAATATTTGCAATACACCTATTTTAATATGTAAATATCATACAGTGAATAAACTTTTGAAAACATGAGTTAGAATAATTAAATAAGAAGCTCCTCAAAAATGTGCAGGTGATAAAATATGCAATAATAGAGAAAGACTACCGGCACTCAGTGAATTTTTTTTTTTTTATTCCAAGATGCGACTTTTCAACTTAAAATCAAGTTTTTTTTTCAAGTCTAGTGATCAGGTGTTTAATCAATCTTTCATTCACTGAGTGTCGGGTGTCTTTTATTGCATATTATTGAGAGCGTGGGTGTTGTTCTTCCCGGGTACCAACATACTTGGCATGTGCAGTGCAAAGAATACTACAGGTGATAAAATAGACCTAAACGGTTGCTGTGGGCTGCACCAACATATGATTCTTTAGTAAAGCTTTCAGGAAAGATACTATAACATACTTTTTCTAGTTAAACCTTCTTTTTTAAAATATTTAATTAAGTTGAAAACAGTTAGTCCATCACGTTAAATCCTTCCACTAGTCATATTTATTTATCTAGATTCTAGAAGAAGGCAAAAAACACTTATCAAAGAAAAATAAATTCATTTTACAATCTAAGGCAGTCAGACTCCCTCTGGATCAATATTACCTAAGATACTTTTAATTGTGATAGCAGTGTATCATTTCTAAACAATAAAAACATTTTGACTGGATTGGCCAAATTTTGCTTTTAAGTTTGTGTTTAGACATTGAAATAGACTTATTTTCTTGTTGGTATTACTCTTTTTGCACTAATTGTAAAAGATAAAAATACTTTTTAATTGTAAGAAAGGATTTACACATTTTTACACAAATAGAACCTTTGAGCCATTATATTTGTCATCTACCAAAAATGCTGGAAGCAGAACATATTGCAGATTTTAAATCGATGAATCTACCCAAGTGTATTGTTGGTATTGTGAATTTAATAAGTGAATAGCAAGAGGCATCTGAGTTGGGAGGTCAAAGTTTATTTCATGCTAAGTCAAATTTGCCTGCCCAATTTGAGCTCCTGTCGCCAAATTAGAATGTCAGTGACCAGATCCCTCAGTGTCTTCACCTATTCTCAACCACAAACTTTGCCTCTCAACTATAGTTCGTTCCAAGGCGAGTGTGAATGTCTAAAAATAAACATTTATTTTGGGTGAAACAACACAAAATAGTTTGTAAACTAAATAATTAGCATTGCATTATATAGATTTCCTGCTGAATAATAATTTAAATCCTTGTCTTTATTGTATGAAATGCATATAGCTTACATCCAGTAGGTAAATATTGAACTAAACTGAAATCCAACACATTTTTGCTAAACTGAAGCTACTCATTGAGTAGGCGTGCCCTTTTTCCTCGAATATATTACCTTTGCAGTGATTTTCATCCCAAGGGTATACACAGTTCTGTATTCCATTGCAGACCAATGTATTATTAATGCACATATTACTATGACAAAAAAAAGAATTGGCTTCACATGGAGCTATAATGAAGGAAACAAAAGAAATTTCAGATGTGTCAATTAAAATAAAAACAGAACATGTCACAATATGAAAGTATGCATCTATTTTTAAAAAAAAGAATATAGAACTGTTGATCTATTTAACTTTCACAAATCATGTCTGACTGGCCTTTAAAGTGAAGGCGAATTTAATCTATATTTGAGAAAAACCTTTCAAATTGCCACCATGATGGAGGTGGACAATACCTCAAGAACTGGGAAATAATTAAACAACTAGGATTCACTAATACAATTATAATTATTAAGAGAGCTTTGGGCCAGTGGTAAAGCATGCGTTCAGTGTTATTTCTTTATTACCTTTAAAATACAAACATTTGGGTGTAACTCATTTCTTGCTATCATCACATAAGACAGCAATGTCTATCTATCAATAATCATAATTAAAAAAAAGGAAAATAATAAAATATCAAACATAGGTGTTCTGAATACTTATTCAAATACTGGAAATCTCATGTTTTTGCTTCTATCCATTACAAAGAGGAGCGTACACTATGCACTCTTTACTCATAACCATAAATTATGTGCAACTATATTACATTATGTTTTCTGCAAGGTACACACAAACTAGGTTGTACACACATAGATCAATAGAGTTAGTGCATAGTAGCTGCAAAAACATTTACTTGCCTGTGAGTGACCTACCACATTTGAAATTACTCAGCATTATGCTGGTAAGAAATATATGGTGACACTTTCATACATGTAAAACCAAGACATATACATTGTGTTTGCATATATGAATTCTTATGATTATTACAAATGATTATTATATGTTATTCAGAATTATTCAATGGGTATATACAATAATTGATAAGCATCCTGTTCACATTAGTGCAAATGATCCTGAATTTCAGTTATTAATCAAATATGTCCAAAAACAATTGTCTCCTATGAAAATTGTAATTATTGTGTAATGAAAATATTATTTGCAAAAGCAATTTTGGGATACATAAAAAAAAATCAAATGAAATCAACATTATACTGTTTCTTGAAATAAGTACAGTAAAGAAAAATGCTCAGGATAATAGAAAAATATTTGTTTAATAAAACAAGCAATATAACTATTATACAGTGCCACATAAATAAAGGTTACGGAAAAAGGATAGATGTAAGTTTTCCGATTTCTCTTTCTGTGAAACCTCACACCTGAAATACAGCTTTAAACAGTCTCTGATCTGTGATGTTACATGTCCTGTCTAAGTACCAATACAAACTTGGTAGTGATACAAGTACATGACAGTATCTCACAGAGGAATAATTAGAGGCTAGTAGCATTATAAATGATCTGCTTAGGTGTCCACAAGTTGGGGGGACACTCAATATTCACTATTAAGATTAAAATGACTAGCAGAAATACCAATTAACCATTCAATCAATGTGATTTAATGTTATAAAAGTATTATGCCGATAAGAAAGTATATTGAAATATGAGCTCCCTGCTTCTTCCCCTAAGATAATAAGGCTTCTCAATAGTGGAATATAGTTTGGCATAAATGATGACGGATAGAATGCCCAGCTATTACCTATACCCATGTATCTGTTAATTAAAAAAAAGTAGTTATGAACGCCCAGCCCTCAAGCCATGACTGGCAATTCAAATGGAGAATGAAGAATCTTAACCTTCATCATGTTCAGAATGGCCACCACTGAAATAACAAGTTAAGCATCTGGCAGAAGGGACATGGCTCACCTATGTGCAGTGTTTTTTTCCATAACTCACAGAAATACATAGGGTCATGCAATTTACATATTTGCCTCTATGTCATCTCACACAAAGGCACTAGGATCCTCATTCACAAGCTTTCTTTATGGAAACCATGGGGCTCTAAAAGGATATCTGACATATACCATTTGGATCAAGCCCTCAGAAGGAATCTACAATTTTTTTTTTAAAGTTATACAATGCATTAAAGGAAATGCTGTCTCAGAAAAAAGAAAGTTCTGTTTAACTAAAAGATTACATCAAATGTAAACATTTCAAATATAGAATTATATAAGCAGAGAACACTCAAAAATGTGCTTTATTTGTATTTGTTCACTAAAGCATTTCTTTTAAAAATGCCTACATTTGATGTAATCTTCCAATTAAACAGAAATTTTTAGCATTATATAAACCTTTGAATTTGTGTCCTTAAAATATCTGCTGAAGCCTACAATTGACTATTGATTAGTAATCAAATTTAGGTATGTTGCTATACCTATTAACTCCCTGTATACTGATGTGTTGTTCTTGGAGGCATTTCTAACATATTAGAAACTAAAAATGTGTTTGAATAATGTGTAAGCCACAATGGAGTGGGTGACACAAGAAAGTGATATATCTGGAATAACTGACAAATTAAAAGAGAACAGTTGTAACTAAACATAATCCTATCAGAATACTCCAGCCAAGCCATGTAAATTATTTACCAGTGTATTGATTTTATACGTTAAATATTTTGTGCAACACAGTACATATCGGTTTGGGTAATTATTACATTACTCGTGATCATTGTGCATATTACTCAATTCTTGTTATACCTCTTCCAGGCATTAAAGGTATATATGAGATAAAGAAAGTGAGAGAGTTTCTAGGTCTGCTAATCAGACAATGTATATTTAACCTTTAATTTATTCATTTAACAGAGAAATCCCAAAATTTTAAAACAATGTCTGTCTAGGTTTTGCAGCGTGGTTGCCCATTCACCATCAATTAATATTTACAGAATAATCCACCAATGAGTGTATATGTTTGAACCATAATTTGAAACGCTTATATATTTGAATGTAGTACAGTGAATTTCAAATCTTGAACTGAACTGTTACAGATTTCCACCAGATGGCGCCACATCATAAGCCAAATAAAGCATGTTCTGTTTCACTATTTCATTATCTATTTATTTCCTTAGCATCTTCAGAGTTGAAAAAAATCAATCTATTTGTCTCTCTCTCCCTCTCTATCTCTGTCTCTCACGGTCTACCTCTGTTTGTCTGTCTTTCTTAGTCTGTCTTTGTATATCTCTGTTCCTCTAGTGGAAGTACCGTGTTAAAAAACATAACTGTTTACACAATTTAATACTATAAGGAAATACAACAAATACAATACATGATGTAGGTAGGATACACTGTAATGAGTTGTTACATTCCCTGGACAGGAAGTCCATTACAGGAAGTAGATTTATAATTGTATTTGTTAATTAATTTTAAAGTTTTAATAGATCGTCAGATGCAGACTTGAGGAGGCTGTTACTATGTCACATATCCAGCATTGTAAAGGTTAGTTATAACATTTGTCATCTTTATGAGTTGGCATTGAAGTGTGTTAGAATGGTTATGAAGTAGACAATATTGATAACATGTATTGTCACATGAGATAATGTATACAGTAGCAATCCATTAGATGCCTACAGGCAGTGGTGTATCTTGATTTTGTGCTGCCCTAGGCAGACAAAATCCGGGCACCCCGCTACCCAAGCTGAACACCCACGTTACACACCTAAGACATGCCCCATCATTCAGACTCACATCAAGCTCATACTCCCATCACACAAACACTCCCATCACACTCAGTCACACACTCCTACTCCCATCACACTCAGTCACACACTCCAACTCCCATCACACTCAGTCACACACACTGTCTCCCATCACACACGCTCTGACTCCCATCACACTCAGTCACACACACTGTCTCCCATCACACACGCTCTGACTCCCATCACACTCAGTCACACACACTGTCTCCCATCACACACGCTCCGACTCCCATCACACTCAGTCACACACACTGTCTCCCATCACACACACTCCTACTCCCATCACACTCAGTCACACACTCCAACTCCCATCACACTCAGTCACACACACTGTCTCCCATCACACACACTCCTACTCCCATCACACTCAGTCACACACACTGTCTCCCATCACACACACTCTGACTCCCATCACACTCAGTCACACACACTGTCTCCCATCACACACGCTCTGACTCCCATCACACTCAGTCACACACACTGTCTCCCATCACACACGCTTCGACTCCCATCACACTCAGTCACACACACTGTCTCCCATCACACACACTCCTACTCCCATCACACTCAGTCACACACACTGTCTCCCATCACACACACTCTGACTCCCATCACACTCAGTCACACACACTGTCTCCCATCACACACACTCTGACTCCCATCACACTCAGTCAGTCACACACACACACAGTCTCCCATCAGCACTTACCTTTCCCTGGTGGCTAGTGGCAGGCAGCATGGTCCCTCCATGCTGCCTGTTCGGCTTCCCGGTGATTGTGCCGACAGGTCTCGTGACCGGGCGCGCTTTTGACGTCAGCGCGCCAGTCACGTGACTGTCGGCACTTCCGTATCGGCACACTGCACGGGGAGCCGAACAGGCAGCACGGAGGTTTCTCTGTGCTGCCTGTTCGGCTCCCCGTGCAGCCTGGCAGGCAGAGCGACGGTGAGGGGGGATCCTCCGATCCCCTCTCATCTCCGTCTCTGCCTGCAAGCGCGGTCTTTTTTTTTTTAAAGGGCCGCGTTTTTGTTTTTTTTACATTTTTTTTTTCTTTTCAGTGCTGGGGGGCGTAGGATGCCTCGTGGTAAATACAGCACTGCCTACAGGTTTGTGGTGCATGACCTGCTTTATCAAACAATGTACAGCGACATTTTGTAAATACAGTATCTATACAAGACCTGAGCTTAAAGAAAATTTTAACAATCACTGTTTTTAATGATTTTTGATGAAAGATTTAAAATATGCACAATTAGAAAATGTGTGTTAAACATCAATGCCATTTTTGACAAATGGCATAAACTCAGAACTAAATGGTTGTAATAAAAATAGCCATATGATTTTTTTTTTCAAACAATCATTTTTCACAGATCACATATTTTAGCTCCTATCTTGCAAATAAAAGCATTCAAAATCTGTGCACATAATATAATAAAGCACCCACATGCCTGTTCTTATTGCTAACTAATCTGGCAGATATTGCTGGAAATGGCATAGTGGTTACAGCAGATGGCAGTGTGTGACCATAATCAGTAAATATGGTCCATTTACATTATTTCAGCCTTTCTATCATGCACTCTATTTTCTCCCTCATAGTAGCTGTCTTTAACCTCTGTCTGCTCACTTTTATTCTTCTCTTCATATATATTTATACATTGCATTTACTATTCATCTACAATCTGCTGGTATTTACCACTAGGCTATTGTTCAGTGCTTGGACCCAGGGCAAAAGGGGCAGCTGTCAAGGGTCCAAGCACACTGCAGGTGATCTTTGAGCCTGCTACTTTTGTTTACTACTTCTTTTAGTGCACATTCTTACTATCCAGGGTAAAGAAAGAGGTGCAATTGCCCCTGGGCTGCACTCTAACATAAATAATTGAGCTTGGGCTTATTTTTCACTTCTAAATTCTCCAGGAGCACAGTCATTTCTACCTTTCTATGCAATTGTCTTCTCTTTCTATACATCACTATATTGTATCTGTCAATATATATATATATATATATATGTCTATTTGTGTTTGTCTTTGCTGAAAATGGAAAGGCTGATGAAGTTGCACCATTGGCAGCTAAATTGGTTTTGTCACCTGGGCCAAAATATGCCAGCCCTCCCCTGCTTACCATTACACCATTTCATTATGGTATGTTCCAGGTTCCCTGAACTCCTGTCTACTAGAGTTGAGCGGACACCTGGATGTTCGGGTTCGGCAGGTTCGTCCGAACTTCGAAAAAATGTCCGGGTCCGTGCTCGAACTTGACCCCGAACTTGACCCCGAACCCGAACCCCATTGAAGTCAATGGGGACACAAACTTTTGGCCACTAAAATGCCTCTAAAAAAGTCATGGAAAGGGCTAGAGGGCTGCAAAATTAAGTAAAATGTGGGTAAGAGTAGGACAAGTGCCCTGCAAGCAAATGTGGATAGGGAAATAACTTAAAATAACATAAAATACATACAAATTACAAATACAGCTGAGCCATAAAATAGCACTAGCTTTGGAAGAGCATAAATCTAAATCTAAAGCACGGCTGCCAGGAGGATCAACAAAATTATCCATTTGAGAGAGGGTTGGAGTGCAGGGTATTCTCTTTCAGTTTATACTAAGTGACGCATGGGTTGAGGAGGCGGTGACCGTGGCGGTGTAGGTGGAAGCGGTGCTGGAGGAGGAGGAGGTAGCCAGAATTTTTCAAAGTGCGCTGTAAGCACAGTATTGACTGTTCCATTTGACTCTCAGATATGAAGTGCACCGCAATACGCAAATGTACTATTTAGCACCCAAAACAATTAGAATTTTTCAAAGTGCGCTGTAAGCACAGTATTGGACTGTTCTATTTGACTCTCAGATATGAAGTGCAGGATGCAAATGTAATATTTAACACCAACAAATTGCAGTATTTAAAAATGCCTAGATGTTGCCCACTGGCACACATGCAGTTGCAAGTGCACTGCACTCTCTGTGGCACTGGGCTCAGGGCAGGGTACAAATATGTAGTATAGCACCCACTAAAATAATCACTGTAATTTGAATAATCGCTGTTGGATTATGCCCCTCAATATGCCAGGATTATGCCCCTCAATATGCCAGGATTATGCCTCTCAGTGTGCCAGGATTTAGCCACCCAATATGCCAGGATTATTATGCCACTCAATATGCCAGTATTTTCCCACACAATATGCCAGGATTATGCCCCTCAATATGCCAGGATTTAGCCACCCAATATGCCAGGATTATTATGCCACTCAATATGCCAGGATTTTCCCACACAATATGTCAGGATTATGCCCCTCAATATGCCAGGATTATGCCTCTCAATATGCCAGGATTTTTCCACACAATATGCCAAGATTTTGCTCCTCAATATGCCAGGATTATGCCACTCAATATGTCAGGATTTTCCCACCCAATATGCCAGGATTATTATGCCACTCAATATGCCAGTATTTTCCCACACAATATGCCAGGATTATGCCCCTCAATATGCCAGGATTTAGCCACCCAATATGCCAGGATTATTATGCCACTCAATATGCCAGGATTTTCCCACACAATATGTCAGGATTATGCCCCTCAATATGCCAGGATTATGCCTCTCAATATGCCAGGATTTTCCCACACAATATACCAAGATTTTGCTCCTCAATATGCCAGGATTATGCCACTCAATATGTCAGGATTTTCCCACACAATATGCCAGGATTATGCCCCTCAATATGCCAGGATTATGCCCCTCAATATGCCAGGATTATGCCCCTCAATATGCCAGGATTATGCCTCTCAATATGCCAGGATTATTATACCACTCAATATGCCAGGATTTTCCCACACAATATGCCAGGATTATTATGCCACTCAATATGCCAGGATTTTCCCACACAATATGCCAGGATTATGCCCCTCAATATGCCAGGATTATTATGCCTCTCAATATGCCAGGACTTAGCCACCCAATATGCCAGGATTATTATACCACTCAATATGCCAGGATTTTCCCACACAATATGCCAGGATTATTCCCCTCAATATGCCAAGATTATTATGCTTCTCAATATGCCAGGATTTAGCCACCCAATATGCCAGGATTATTATGCCACTCAATATGCCAGGATTTTCCCACACAATATGACAAGATTTTGCCCCTCAATATGCCAGGATTATGCCACTCAATATGCCAGGATTTTCCCACACAATATGCCAGGATTATGCCCCTCAATATGCCAGGATTATGCCTCTCAATATTGCAGGAATTAGCCACCCAATATGCCAGGATTATTATGCCACTCAATATGCCAGGATTTTCCCACACAAAATGCCAAGATTTTCCCACACAATATGCCAGGATTATGCCCCTCAATATGCCAGGATTATTATGCCTCTCAATATGCCAGGACTTAGCCACCCAATATGCCAGGATTATTATACCACTCAATATGCCAGGATTTTCCCACACAATATTCCAGGATTATTCCCCTCAATATGCCAAGATTATTATGCTTCTCAATATGCCAGGACTTAGCCACCCAATATGCCAGGATTATTATGCCACTCAATATGCCAGGATTTTCCCACACAATATGCCAAGATTTTGCCCCTCAATATGCCAGGATTATGCCACTCAATATGCCAGGATTTTCCCACACAATATGCCAGGATTATGCCCCTCAATATGCCAGGATTATGCCTCTCAATATTGCAGGAATTAGCCACCCAATATGCCAGGATTATTATGCCTCTCAATATGCCAGGATTTTCCCACACAATATGCCAAGATTTTGCCCCTCAATATGCCAGGATTATGCCACTCAATATGCCAGGATTTTCCCACACAATATGCCAGGATTATGCCCCTCAATATGCCAGGATTATGCCCCTCAATATGCCAGGATTATGCCTCTCAATATTGCAGGAATTAGCCACCCAATATGCCAGGATTATTATGCCACTCAATATGCCAGGATTTTCCCACACAATATGCCAAGATTTTGCCCCTCAATATGCCAGGATTATGCCACTCAATATGCCAGGATTTTCCCACACAATATGCCAGGATTATGCCCCTCAATATGCCAGGATTATGCCTCCCAATGTGTCAGGATTTAGCCACCCTTTTCCTTCCCTCTTCCCCCCACCGGGAGACAGAGCAGCAGCGAGGAGGTAAGTAAGGGGGAGGATTTTTTTTTTCACGGTTCCGGCGCCCCCTGCAAGGTGCGCTCTAGGCGGCTGCCTAGGTCACCTTACAGGTGGCGCAGGCCCTGCCGAACCCCAAACTCCAACACGTACATACAGTGGAATGTCTGTGTTCGGGTCCGGGGTACAAAAACCGTAATGTTCGGTACGAACCCAAACAGTGCGGTTCAGGGTCGCTCAACACTACTGTCTACCATTGTTTCTCCTTCACCCTATTGGACATGAACTCTGCCTCCTGTCGGTCTTCCACCCTCTTGGCCAGCTTCATTTAGATCTCACCTTATATATTCCATTCACTCAGACTTCCTTTAACTTGGTGTCATGCCCCTCTGGCCCTTACCTGCAGTTCCAGTAGTTCCAGGCATCCAGCAAGTCCCTTAAGTAATCCGCGATCGCGGAGTAGGCCGAAGCCGGGGCCTGTAGTACAATCTTCTATCCGCGATCGCGGTAGCGCGGTAGGCCGAAACCAGGGCCTAGAGTTTCTACAAGCCCAGGATGCATCCTCCAGACTTCACCCCAATCAAGAGGAACCTATTTCCAGCTGTAGGAGGGAGGTAAACTCTGTCAAATCTCCTATTAACTCCAAGCACAGAGATAGAGGGGTATGTGCTAGAAAAGCACACCCCTCTAACATCCAATCAAGTAAGGAGCTTGTCCCACTGAGGGGAGGAGTGGAGACCCACAGCACTATAAAAACCCCTCAAACTGTTTCTTCAATGCTCCAGTGTTCCAGAGCTTTGGTTCCTGTTTGTCCTTGGACTTCAGTCTCCAGTTTTCCCTTTGTTGCTGTGCTACAGTATATCTATTGGATTTCCCGTTACCTGACCTTTGGCTTACCTTCTGGATTACCCTGTTTGCCTGAACCCTGACCCCTGCTTGGATTACTTCTCTTTGACCGCTGCCTGCCCTGATCTATTGGACTGTTTCCTGACTTCGCTTTTTTGGATTATCCTTTTGTGGCACTCTCGTGCTCCTATCCTTACCAGGGTGCTCTGCCTATATATACTTGTGGACCACCTGGTAAGGGTTACCAGCAAGAGATAGCATCCCCTGCTCTATGCTCGAAAACCTCAATCTTGACACTTGGATTGGCTTCCCTCCCCTTTATTCATGTTTCTTCTGCCTCTGGGGGAGCTGCTTCACTAATACGAAGATCTCTATTTTAACTCTTTCATTCCCAAGGGGTCATTATACATGCATTACACATTCTTCTAGAAAAGGATGAGATTCTGCTATTGAATACAAATAGAATATGGAGTGTAGGTCATGTCTGACTAGGATTAACACCTTCGCGACAAAGGACGTGTCAGGCACGTCCTGCCGGGAACTTCAACAATCGCGAAAACCGCTTTAACGCTGCTGGTCTATTGCCTCGATGTCGAGGCAATAGCCAGCCCAAAAATTTCTTCTCTGTGGCCCCCACGATCACTCCGTCAATATGGCTATGCCCTCTGGGGGTCTAAGCTTCGGAAGTGAAAGTAACTTCACTTCCGTCGCTCTGAATATGCTACTTGACTGCCCCTAGTGGTAGTTAAGTAGCATGGCAATGGAAACAATTTAAAATAAATATTTAATTAACTAAAAACTGGTTATATAGTTAGATTAGCCTATAGGGTTAAAATTAAATAATTTTTAGCATAAGGGATAGGGTTAAAATTAAATTAAAATTAAAATATATTAAGGGATAGCATAAGGGTTAGAGTTGGGGTTAAATTTAGTGTTAAGGTTACATTTTGGGTTCGGGTTGGGGTCAAAAGGTCAATATAGGAAAAAACAAAATATGGAAATATGCATATTTCTGAATTCGGGACAACATTTAGAAACTATTTAGATGGGGTCTTTTTTAATGATTGTATTTGTCTAAATTATATTTAAGGTCAAAGTTAGAAAAAGTGGGTTTTTTAAATTTTTTTATCATATTTTATGATTTTTTTTGTAGTAAATTATAAGATATGATGAACATAATGGTATATAATGAAAGCCCTTCTTATGACGATAAAACCAACATATAATTTGTGTGGATACAGTATCTGAGAAAGAAGAAAATGTCAAAATCTCAGAAATGTCAAAACAGCCATTGTCACCAAGGGAAAGTCAAGGTGAAAATGTCTTGTCACTAAGGGGTTAATGTGAAATAGGTGCAGTGTGTAAGTAACTGCTCGTTGAAGAAAAGGATTAGCATGTTACCTGGTAGTTGGTACATCACATTGCATTATAGGAGATTATAATTAGTGTGGAGCGGACACCTGGATGTTCGGATTCGGCGGGTTCGGCCAAACTTCGGAAAAAAGTCCGAGTTCGGGGTCGAACTTGACCCCGAACTTGACCCCGAAACCGAACCCCATTGAAGTCAATGGGGACCCAACGTTCGGCTTATGGAATACATGTACTATTGGCTTTCTATAAACCAAAATAGAGTCCCCATTCATAAGAATTTCTTATGAATGGGGACTCTATTTCGGTTTATAGAAAGCCAATAGAATTACATGTATTCCATAAGCCAAAATGTAGACGACGTATTTGTATTCTATAAACCGAAAGTTATGGAATACATGTAATACTATTGGCTATTCTATAAACCAAAAGTCTATAAACCGAATGACTTTCAGTTTAAAGACTTTCGGTTTATAGCCGTACCTCGAACTCCAACACGGACATACAGTGAAATGTACGGGTTCGGGTTCGTGGCACGGACACCGTAATGTCCGGTTCGCTCAACACTAATTATAATACATTATGCTGAGGTCAAGTGCCTGCATAGCATATTCAATTAGGGAGAATGTTTTGATGGAATATAGAGCATGGAGCAATGTTTGTGTAGCACAATTGAGTGAGGGTATTTCAGTGATATTTTGCTGTAGGAAGTGGCCATTTGTGGGAGAGTGACAATGATGTGTGAATGTTTGTTATTTTTTTTTAAAGTTTTGTGTGGTATACTGTAAGGTTTGATGGCACCTAAGCACTGCATATATACTGAAAACCATTTATAGTGTCAATATAATGTTACCAGGTGTCATGACTAACAGACCAATTGGCTGGAGTCTAAAAACAATCTCACGTGAGCGTGATGTGGTTGGAAGGAGAGCCCACAAATAGATGTCCACAATAAAATGTCACACTTATTGATTCAAGATAGATTTCTGCTGATAACAAACACTCCTCTTTTATTATAAGTTAACATTTTTCTTCTGCAACTGGAAATCTTTTTCAGGTATCTACTACCCTTTCTATAAAGTGTTTTGAATGTCCCATTTTAGTAGCTCTTCTCATATCCATACATAAAATGGCATAAATGCATAATGAAACCACTCCTCTTTCTAGGCAACCTAGTATCCTGCTCGCTTTTCCTTTTTTGCTATATTGGTTTTTCACTTTTTAATCACCTGAAGTGATACAACAAAAGTCCCTTTCTTTGAAAGTTGCTTTTAGCAAAGTGAAATTCAGTTTGTAATCCATTTTGGATGTGTATCTCCTAAATGTGTAATTTTATATTTTATTGCTTTAACCTCTAGGTCTGAAACACTAGTTCTTTTTCATTATTCGGCAATATTAATCAAATCAAGGTCCACTTGACTGGGATGTTCACCTCTACACTAGCATTCCTAGCACAAAATACATAACACACAAAGAATAGCTTGTAGACAATAATCCCAGTAGTACATTGGGCAGGGATAGGCAAAGTGTCAATGGTAAGGTCTGTGAAAGTCCATAGAACATCATGAATGTGTCTGTCACAAAGTTTCTGGCCAGGAAATGTTCAATATTCACAATGTTGGTGCTGACCCGTGACTTTAGGGTTGAATTATATAATAATATTATTTTGGAGCTAATGTGAAATATGTAGAAGGCGGAAATCCTTTTGTTCTTCATTGGTCAAATTTAGAGATTATAAAAAAAATATTACATATCCTGTAATTAAGACTATACTCATTACCACTTTAAGGATGCAAGACAGGGAATAAATTCAATCTTATAACCACTTTCGAGATTATCATCCTTATTCTCAAATTAGTGGTGCTTAAGAGGAATACAAAAATTAGATGATATTTTTGATCTTTGTGGCAATGCAATGTGGGATACATACAAAATGGAGTACACAGAGCAGTTTTCTTATTTTAGTGTCAAATTGTCTCTGAGAACGAACTAGATTGTTTTGTAGAAAAAAATATTTAGAACTAAGTTGATATCTCGGATAATAAAATGTATAAATACTAACAAAAAATGTAGTATTTTCAAGAGCCGTTGGATATAGAGATCTCAATAACATCAGAAATAACACTATTAAATATCTTTGCAACAGTAATATCAACATTTAAACGCAAACTTACAGGACAATTTCTTTTGGTAGCGAAACAAGCGATAGCAAAAAATTGGAAATCACTGAATCTACCAGAAATTGGTGATTTAATCTCCAAAATTGATATAAATAGTTATTATGAACAAATGCACTGTTCGCTAACAAACACAAGGCAGGATAAATGTATATAGATAAATATGTGTGTTCTTTATTATATATATATTTGTCCTATGTGGCTGATGTAAACCCATATGTTTGGGGATGGGGGTTTCTGGGGGTGTTCATGCTTGCCATGTAATAACACATATGTAGTTGAAAAGTCTTTCATAAATTAAGTAATGGCAATTGTATTTATGTACGTTAAAATTTTGTAATTCACTTCTCTATGAATAAGTCAAGTGAACTGAATTGAAACATTTTTAATAAAGAATAATTGGGAAAAAAAAGGCCTTTCTGGATGAAAAATTGTACACGGAATATATGCTGGCCATGAAGACAGTCGACAACATAGCATTCCAGGAAGTAAATATGAACATTTTATTTCAATGGTATATGGCTCCAGTTCATTTAAGTAAATTGCAGAATACCCGGCAACCTGCTGGAGATGTTGCTCTTATGCCAGAACCCTCTTAAATAAATGGTGGGACTGTCCTTCTCTACTGAAAATTAAAAATGAAACACGGGACATCTTAGATAAACTGGTTCAATATCACCTCAAGCATTTCTGTCTTATAACAATACCAGAAAACTTTAACATTTCACATTATAACAATGGTTAAAATAATTATAGCCAGGTACTGGAGGAAAGTAGAAATACCTTCTTGGCGAGAGATCACAAAACAATTATCGTATTAATGTTTGATGGAGAGAGGCTTTTATTGTTCACACACTTCCTTATGTAGTTTTGAGAAAACATAGAAGAGTTGGATTGAGTATAATAAGCCATCATAGATAGATGTAGTCCCCCTTTCAGCTACACCCCAATGGATATTATAGTAAACCCATTAGATCTATGACAAGGGACCTTTACACACTCCTGTTTTTCTCCTGGATATATTGGTATACGTCTTAGTATGTTTGTGGATGGATGTGTGTCATCTGTAGGATTATTGATATGATTGTGTACAATGTTTCTATTTAATGATTTCTGAATTTTTTATAATTGACTTATTTGAATTGTCTATGGAATTTTTAGGAAATTCTTTTGCACTGCTCCATTAAGATTCTATATTTTTTATATGATGATTATATTTCTGTATTTAGATTGTAATAAAAAAAGAACATAATGAATTTGTCTGTCACAAATTCCAGTAAATGTTCAACATTAACAATGTTGGTGCCGACCCGTGACTTTGGGGTTCAGTTATATAATAACATTATTGTTGAGCTAATGTGAAATATGTTAATATGAACTTTCAAAAACTACAGGATACCTTTATCAAATCCTCATTGTTTATTTTATTTGGGTAAAGGCAGATTGTTACTCTTAAAAATGCACTTTCTAAACTGAATATTAATCTAATAAATATGGCATGATTACATACTTCGAAACGGCTGCAGCTGTACATATCAAGTAGGTGATGGCAGCATTTAAAAGAGAAGTGAAAGTAATTAATGTGACTAATGACTTTGAGTATTAATGTAATCAACATAACTAACCATCCTGTGTATATTAATACAGAGATTTATTAGTCATTTTGATTATATTAATTTATACATGCCTAAAGATAGGATAATGTTTGTTTAAATATGTGCATATACTATTCCCAGCAGTGCACAGTGGGAGTTGTATATTATATTACTAATTTAAAACATTATTTGTTATTAATACACTGACTTTACTTAAAGAGAAACTGATGTAAGAGACATGCTGAATAATAGGCATATTTAGCTGAATGATGCTGAAAATATAGCCAGTGATATTGGATTGATACAGTAAAGTAATGTTTATATGTCAAAGCTGTTAATAGTCCTACAAAGCAGATGCTAAGGTTTCTTCATTATCAATGGTGATCTATCAAAAGGGAATTATTATACTACTATAAATGTCTAATGCTACCTCCAAAGCTAACAAGGTGGCCATACATTGTTCTACTGAGAGGGAAACTATACAGAATAAGTCCAGTTTGAATGTTCCTTTCCAGTCTTCTAGCACCAACCTGGAATATTAAACATATGCAAGAGCAGCATGACAGGGGGTTGCTCATGCATCCCCTCACTCAAGGCTGCCAATCTGATATCTGGCCAGTAGTTGCCCTGCATGGGTGAGATCTTCCTTCTATAAAGGTTCCTATCCCTTTATAATCCCAAGTTACAGTCTAGAAAATCTCCTTTGTCAAATGTATTCAAGTTGAGAGATACCACAGCTATACATGGAGGAGTAATGCAGCTTTTGCACCCCTTCCTTCCACTAGCAGCAAGCCCCCTAGAACATCTGGGTCCAGACTTTACTCCTGTGTTCCATTGATTTATTCTATTCTTCCTCTCACACAATTCCACACACAAGGGGTGATTGCACACACATAGGCCCTACGTACAGGTTTGTCACAAAGGGCCCCAGGGGATGTTTTCTCAGTTAGTATTGCATTCTTAGTCACATCCCTACTGAAAGATTACCCAATGAACAAAAGTGTATTACATAATTAAGAACAGGACTTGAAGGAACATTTCACGAGTCCATTGAAGAAGCTACGATGAAACGTGTTTGTGACATCATCATGCTAAGAGACCCTGACCAGCAATAGGCACTATATGGAAGTGATTCCTGGAATTGATCAGCAAGGATTCTGTACAGATTGCCTGTTCCCTCGTTTAACCTGATAATTGCAATCCTTGCTGTGTGTTGCCTTTTTTCTGGTATCCTATTTGTCAACTATCCCATCCATCAAGGGGGAAAGTCCATTAAAGCCACTGGGAACTTATCAACGTGCTCCTCCAGTTCCATTTAAACGACTCCTGCGGTCCTACATCTAAAGTACCCCTTATTGTCCATAAGGACCTCTCATGCTATATATCTCTGAGCCTTGTTACCATGAGGCTCAGAAACATGTGAGTGTACCTCTTAATGGGGCCAAAGAAAAAAGTAATCTACTTTTTTGCACTTCCCTACTAACTTTTCACCTTGTCTCCTTTGGTGTATTGGAAAGGTGTATGCACTTACATTTATAAAAAAAAAAAAAAGGATTTTTTCAAGGTGTGCTAATAATGATCCAATTATGTTGGTCCCCACCACATGTTAGTAAGAGTTTTTAAGAAAAGAGTACACCCTGATGATTTCAGAAAATGGATATACTTTTCTTGTGCTTCTCAGTATATGAAGTATATGCAAAACAAGAAAACACAGAACATTCCAACTGTATAGTATATTTGTATAGCAATAAAGATGTAAAAATATGTCCAATGCACTCACAATTGTAGAAAAACACATGTAGTGCAAAGGTAGGTATGATGGGTAGAACTTCTCTCAGTTATCAGGTAAGTTCCACAGGGTTCTCAAATGTAGTCAGAGTACTTTTTTCAGGAAATGTTGATGTAGCATTTGCGTTGCATCTAGGACAGTTCACTGCTGACAGTTTATGCGGCAGTTTGAAAAATAAATGATGGGCACTCCAAACTCCATATGATGATAAGGCGCTTTAATAGATGTAAGTCAGACAAAGGTACACACAGTGTGCAGGAAAAGATACCACGCCTTACTTGTTTTGCGTATTGCAGTTTGAACACTGGACTGTCAGCGGTGAAGATCAACATGGCCACTTCATTGCGGCAATGTACGAGCTGTCAGCGCTTACAATCATACACCTGCTAATAAATCAACCCCCCCCCCCCCAAAAAAAAGTTACCTCAAACTCTCATACTAACCCCCCAACCCAAACACTAATACTAACACTACCCCTGAATCCTAATACTAACATTAACCCCCTGAACCATAATACTAACATTAAGCCCCTGAATTCTAATACTACCCTCCCTGAACCCTCATACTAATATTTAACACCCCACTGAACCCTTATACTAACATTAACCCCTGTACCCTAATACTACCATCCCCAAAACCTAATACAAACCCCCCTAACCCTAATACTAACATTAACCCCTAATAATACTCATCTTCAGCAATCCCGCGATGAACTGTCTCGCGAAGAAATATCTGGTGATGACCTCTCTGGGACGGTGAAGTGGCCGCGTTCATGTAGCCGCGACGAACCATTTCAGAGTTCAACTCTTATTAAACGTGATTCATAACCGTGTTTTTCCTTCCTTAAGGGTAAGTGTGTTCGTTATTCATAAGGTCAAAATGGGATATGGGTGTTCAGACAACATTCCACTTGCTCCAAAGATCCATAGAAAATGTAAGGCACCTCTGTGATCCTTGACTGCTTTCCAGTTATATTCTGTACTTCTCTCTTCTTCAGCCACCCCACAGGAGGGATGCTTTCACTTTCATTGATCCCTCAATCTCCATGGATCGTTACCATTTCTTTAATTGCACTGGTATTTATTGTCAGTATTCTTCTGTTTCTGTAGTGAATAACAGTGGATGCCCAGTTTTGGTTATTGGGAAAATGGGCCATAACATCTGGAGGAATCAATCCCCAAAGGTGCATGCTTATGACATTTTAAACTTTCAAGGTTGGTATAGACTACCTTCCATTCCACCAATATTCTTGATATATTTCCCAGTTGCCTCTCCATCCTTCTGCGCATTACATTTATTTTGCCATACAAATATACTGTATCATTGGATTGTTCTCTGTTTTCTTGTTTTACATATACCTTACAAGAAAATTGATCCTCAATCGTATCCACCACTCATTTTAACGGAGGACGTTCCATGCCATTATTGGGTCCTCAATACACAGAAAAATGCATGAGAGCATGGAAAGTCCTCGTGTCATGAATGGGTTACTGTTCTAAATGTATGCAGAAGCAGGAAGAGTCTTCAATTTGCTGTGAGATACGTTAAAGAGAACGTTTGTGATTTCAGCTCTCTACAATGAATTACAGTACAGTTGGTACAACAATTAGGATGATTATTGGAAAAAGTGGAAAGATTTGTTTTTTTTTTAAAAACAGCTGTTTTATATGTATAATGTTCTTAAGAAGAACATTTCAGAATCCACAAACAAGCCATAAATTAAAAACATATGAGAGAGAAAAAAGAAGAGAGAAAAAAGGGTAGGAGGCAGTTTAGGGCCATTCTTAAACAACAAAACAAAAATATCTATGAGCTGAGGGCTCACAGAAAACAGAAAACTCAGCACACAGCTATTTCCATCAGGACAAGTGTTTGTCACAGTATTTCTTATTCATGACAGAAACCTCTGCATAGCAGCAGATTCTATGAACTTCACCTTTGTATATATTTTGCAGGCTGCCCTCTTGTTGAGTACATCGAATCTTCTATTGTTAGTGACAGTTCTACCTTATCTACTCTAAATAAGCAAGTGATACACTCTGTTTCCAGCATCTAGCTATTACAAGATGGGGTATTAATGATTCTATATAAATAGTTGTGTGCTGTATTAGAACCGCAATGGTTAGTTTTTAGGACCTGCTGTACAACTGAATAAAGTATGAATAGGATGTTGTCTCTATTGGATATTTTTCAGTAGCATTCTTAGCAGAACTCAACAGCACTACAGATATTACTTGTATGCCCTGAATGGGTTTTGTAGCAAATTTAGGCAAAATGCAAAAATTAATTGATTGCTGATTAGAAAAAGTTTTACATATAATTTGTAAATGTTTCATATTGCATTTTCAAACTTGAAGGGACCATCTGGTGCCAAAAATGCAGCTTCCAAATGTTAGTGCATATTAATGTGTTTGCAAAGTACTTTAAAATGCATATTTTACATTTTGAATTGCTTAAAATGTAAAATACTTTTGAAATCACAGCAATTTGCAAGAATCCAGGTCTGCCCACACTAGCTGAGTAAAAGTCAATTTCCTTTTTTATTGCTGCAGGAACCAGTGGGAATACTGCCATTCAAATTATTGGAATTTCCTGTCTCTCTAGTGATGTCGTCAGACAATGTTTTGCACTGTAAATAGCTCTTACTGTGGTACAAGAGCAAGGTCACTTAGATTCCACACAATGCAATGCATTCCACTAGCATAGGAATTGACTAAATGAGAAAAAACTGTATATCCTCAGTGTCTACACAATCAGTGCTGCTGCATCTGTAATATACATGCAGATAAATCACTGGGAGAGGGCTTGAGTCAAATATAAAAAATGTGATTTATGCAGAATGCATCAGTTCACACTGGAAAAAAGCCTGTGCACTACAAGCAGTAGTCTTCAACTTGCACCAAAGTGAATTTGGGGACTAGACTGTCCCTTTAAGAATCATGTAGTTTATGTTTACCTAATTTAGTACAAATTCTAACTATTAAAACTATAAATGTACCGCATACATTTGTAAAGTTTTTCTTCTGTTAACTACAGGAACATAAACATTGCAATTACATTATCCCAAATGTCAATAAAAGGATGGTGGAACTTTCTGTTAGTAACTAAGCACAACATAAATCAAAAGTAAATCTAATAAAAGCTTCAGAGACAAAACATTGGTAAAAGGATAAATAGCTCTCAGCAAACACAATCCAAATGAAAAAAGGTTTGTACATGAAACAATGAACTAACACGGCTTCTGGTCAATATATTTTGCAGGTTATTCTTTCATCTGTTAGCAAGGGGGCATGCCAATCAAATGACCAGCAATAGGCACTATACGGAAGTGACTCCTGGAATTGATCATTGCCTGTTCCCTTGTTTAACCTGATAACTGCAATCCTTGCTGTGTGTTGCTTTTTTCTGGTATCCTCTTTGTCAACTATCCCATCCATCACTGAGGAAAGTCCATTAAAGCCACTGGGAACTTATCAACGTGCTCCTTCAGTTTCCATTTAAAGGACTCCTGCGGTCCTACATCTAAAGTACCCGTTATTGTCCATAAGGACCTTTCATGCAATATATCGCTGAGCCTTGTTACCATGAGGCTCAGAAACATGTGAGTGTACCTCTTAATGGGGCCATAGAAAAAAAATGATCTACTTTTTTGCAGATCCCTACTAACTTTTCACCTTGTCTCTTTTGGTGTATTGGAAAGGTGTATGCTCTTACATTTATTTTGACATACAAACTATTTTGACATATCCACTTTGATGATCACTTTGGGTAATCGTTATCCATGGATTGCATATATATTCAATAATAGCACACTGGGCTACCTACAGTTAGTGACTAAATCCCTGCATGAACTATTCACATTTGATTTATGACACAGAATACACAATTATAATAAAAATAGTATTTCAACATAACTTTTAAACCCTCTGTATATATAGTGGAGATCTACTATTTTACGTATGATAAAAAACATAATTGCTGCATTTTCATTTATAAAGAAAAAACAAGAATCCACTGATAAGTCATTACTGGAGTCAATGCATAATTTAATTAAACATAATTTGTCTTACGTTCTTGGAAAGATGTGAAGAGCATCTGAAAACGACTAGTCCGGCTGCCTTCATCTGCCCACATTCGGATAACGCCAAGTCCTGTGCGCAGCATCACATCATTAGCAACAGTGCTGCAAAATTTAGCTTTCAAATCTTCCACTGAACTACTTCCATCATACACAGCTACAAAATTCCTTTTGCATTCATTTGAATTTTGCATTTCATAGTCCAAAAAGCGTAAGTATATCTGCAAATAAAGAAAGTACATTTTGTGATCACATTATGACTATTACACATTGATTGAGCATTCACAGTTCAATCAGTAAGTACTTCAATTATCTGCTATTCAAAGCAACCCATTTATTAAACTACACATTCCCTCCATACTAGATGAATAGAGGGTATTTATTACTTTGCCAAAGACATCCAGCATGTCTCAAAATATCTCCTATACTTGCCCGCACAAAACCATAATGACATAATTTATCAGACAAAACAAAAAGTTAAATTATCTGCATTAAACATTTTTGATTGCTTCAAACCTGTATGAATAAATGGATTTTAAATCCACAAGTTTCTCTTTGCTAGGCTGAGCCAAAAAGTCCCGCACAAATTGTATTTATTGGTACTGGTCAAGATTTAAAGGAAGATTTTTAGAAACGTCTCCTAGATAATAGGCACTTGTAACATTCCTAGGACATAATTGAGATTAAGACATTTGGGTCAATTTAATGAGATCCATTAACCCCCTAAAAAGACACTGTTTTATTGCATGCTGTTTAGCAGTGAATAATGTGCAATTCAGAGCCTCACAGCAGATAAGGTATTTTTCAGAGTATTTGCTCTTAAACACCTTGTCTTATATTTAAGCAAAAAAGAACAGGGTGGGTGCTACAATGCCCGAGAACAAACAGCACTGCAATAGTCTGTCCTGTAGGATAATACCTACTCAGGTGAGCAACTCCATGTTTTGCCTGCTTACACCATTGCAGAGGAACCACTCCATTAACATATCAGACTGATCCCACGCATAAGGGCAGTCCAGACCCAAAATGCATGACTAGTACCCTCTGCACGAAGAACACAGCAAACCACAGACGTACGTTTCGGCCTACAATGGCCTCATCAGTGTGGTATTACTGATGATCATCTAGGTGCAAGCAGGCCAGGGACCCACGGCCGTAGGCATACTCTGTTACTTATGGCGACAAAGAAGGGGGTGTGTGCTACAATGCCCGAGAACAAACAGCACTGCAACAGTCTGTCCTGTAGGATAATACCTACTCGGGAGAGAAACTCCATTTTTTGCCTGCTTACACCATTGCAGAGGAACCACTCCATTAACATATCAGACAGATCCCACCCATAAGGGCAGTCCAGACCCGAAATGCATGGCTAATAACCTCTGCATGAGGAACACAGCAAACCACAGACGTACGTTTCGGACTACAATGGCCTCGTCAGTGTGGTGTGGCTGATGATCCTCTAGGTGCAAGCAGGCCAGGGACCCATGGCCGTAGGCATACCCTGTTACTTATGGCGACAAAGAAGGGGATGGGTGCTACAATGCCCGAGAAAAAACAGCACTGCAATAATCTGTCCTGTAGGATAATTTCTACTCAGGAGAGCAAATCCATTTTTTGCCTGCTTACACCATTGCAGAGGAACCACTCCATTAACATATCAGACTGATCCCACCCATAAGGGCAGTCCAGACCCGAAATGCATGGCTAGTACCCTCTGCACGAAGAACACAGCAAACCATAGACGGACGTTTCGGCCTACAATAGCCTCGTCAGTGTGGTATGGCTGATGATCCTCTAGATGCAAGCAGGCCAGGGACCCATGGGACCCAGGGACTTATGGTGACAAAGAAGGGGGTGGGTGCTACAATTACCGAGAACAAATAGTCTGTCCTGTAGGATAATACCTACTCGGGAGAGCAACTCCATTTTTTGCCTGATTATACCATTGCAGAGGAACCACCGCTTATATTTGAGCAAATATTGCATTTTCTTTGTATGAACCAATTTGTGTTTTTATCTAATATGTAATGTACTTTGATTCAAATTTATTAAGTGTATTGATAGATCCAAATATCAGGGAGGTTTAACATAGAGCTAATTAGTTTAAAGAGAGAGGATATCCTGATGTGCCAGAAAAGGCAGCTACAAGTGTTAAATACATGTCCCAGTTTGGGAGATTTTAAGGCCCCCTTATATATGTAGGTATGCTACTTCATACTTTCCTCTTTCTGGAGAGATACATACTATACTTACCTGTCATTTGGCATTTGTTAAAACAAGAGCCCAGATTTCAAAACTGCCCCTCCCTTAAACCCAGCCTGGCTTTTCAATGGAAAATTAATTTACACAATCATTTGGTACATAGTGAGTTAGGGTTACCTCTTCCTCAGATACATGGTTACCAAAACACCGAGGAGTAACTATAAATGTGGAAACTCTGCAATGCAGTAATACCGAGTGTACTAAGTGGGTTAATCACCCATATAGCAAAGGCATGAACCCAATGTAGGGTTGACTGGACTCTAACTCTGTTGACAGGAAACACAATTCTTGAGAGGGTGCTCTTAAGCTATGATCTTTCCGACTGAAGGCTCTCCAAATGTGAGATAAGAAAAAAGTAGAAGCCGGCACTCTTCAAGCGTGACACAGAATTTATTTGGTGATGTGGAAAACAAAAGGTAAAAATTGCAAGTAACAACCAAAAATATATAAGGGATAGGAAACACTTGACGCATTTTGCGTCAATAATGACATTTAATCATAAGTGTACAACAATGTAAAATTAAAAAAATCCAATAAAAAGTAATTTTGTAATCAATAAACTGTTTCGTGAGAAAAAGGCAATGAATAACATATTGTCAGAGCCTTTACCAGGTCAGGTAGGAGTTTCAGTGCAGGGATAGATGAAGAGTCTGGTTGCATGTTGTTATTCATTGTGCAGGGTGAGAACAGAATAGAAACAAAGAGATATGGATTGGAATAAGGACTGAAGTAGAAACAAAAGGCAACTTTAGCAAGGGACTGTAGAATAGGAAAAGGGTTAGAGTAGGAACTGCAGTATAAACAAAGAGCTTTAGCAGGGACTTTTGACAAACAGAGGTAGGGGTAGATGGAGTTAAACAAGGGGTGAGGCCTTAGGTAAGGGTAACTAAGCTGAAACACCCTAGAGAGGGTGACCAAGCAGGAACACCCTAGAGAGGGTGACTGAAGCAGGAGCACCCTAGAGAGGGTGACTGAAGCAGGAACACCCTAGAGAGGTTGACTGAAGCAGGAACACCCTAGAGAGGGTGACTAAAGCAGGAACACCTTAGAGAGGGTGACTAAACAGGAGTGACTTTAATGGAGCAACTTAGCTGAATAAATATTGCTGTAGCTAAAGGGTTTCAGGAGATGCTGAAAAACATCCCCTGGGCTGGTTGAACCACCCAAGTTCAGTGTCCCAGTTCATGGACAGGGTAGAAATTCAAAATGAGGTTTATCAGAGGATCAGGAACAGAATAAGCAACTCTCAGAAATCAGGCATCCAACTTCAATGCAAAGGAACTTTTTGCCATAAACTGCAGGTATTTAACATGGGTGTGTTGCACATTTTACCGAACCCACCTGACATCAAAAGGGGAAGTAATACCTGTAAACAAAGGTAGGGAAGCCTCTAGAGGAGGAGGCAGGTATATAAGCACAACAATGATTACTTTTAATTGCATGAGTTTGAAGGTCAGGATAGAGCCCTGACACGTGTAAAACAGTGTGTGTAATGATGAATGACAGATGGTGATACTAAAAAACAGGAGATTGCGGGGGGGCGGGGGGGTAGGTATTATGTTGAACTAATAAAAAGTGGAACATTAAAGGTAGTCTGTCATTCATCATTGCACATGTTGTGTTCCATGTTATTCATTGGCTTTTTCTCACTAAACTATTTATTGGTTACTAAATGACCTTTTATTTGGTTGGTTGACTTTTGTATTTATTGCATAACGTGTTGATAAAGATAATTATCCTGATTTTAACTGCTTTGTAAGAAGAAAGAGAACCAACTGAGAATCAAGCCTGCAACCCTGATGCTTGGACATGCTTTTTCAGCCAGGGTATTAACCAACTAACCCTTGATAATTGTTCAACTTCATGGCAATTATATGCTGAAACTGGTTGGCAATCTATATAGCATTTGCTTACCATCATTAAACCCCTCAGGTTTGTCTATAACATCTCTGCTCAAGTCTTCATTGAAAGGTATGCATGTGCTACAAGAACCTATAAAATACTTTTGTATCTATAAGTTCCGCTGACACTATATACTTGTTTATTCGAGTGATTTGAGGATATTATTTAAACAATAAATGTGTACTCTAGTGATAAAGCACGTCATTTTCTGTTTCTGTATAGACCTATAATTTTCACAGTTTAAATAAAAATTGCTACTATTGACATATTTGCCTTAATACATGACACACTTATATTTCAATTTCAGAGCTACACAGGAATTTAAAAAAACAAAACATAATAGGACATTAGATGAGTACAATCAACCTCAACATAGTCTATCAGTCTCAGTATCTCTATTTGATGAATTTTCCTCTAGGAAACACTTTTGGTTTCCATTACCATCATCCATCAATCTCATATTGTAAGCAAGCTTTCTATGAAATGCCTTTGCAGTCTTGTATAGGTGAAAATGTATTTTAACAAGTTAGCTTTTTTTCTCTAAATATAGAAACTCAGAGACCAATCACACTATATTAGAACATTTTATATACACTATTTGGACAAAATATTGGGACACACCATTTAACCCCTTTGTGACGCATAGTGCTTCCCGACGACGGAAGAACCAAAACACCACTTTTTCTTCCTGGCCACCGATCACAAGGTGATCAGTAGCCAGGAAGACAATGGCAGAGACCCAATCAAGACCCTGTGGGTCCCTGCCAAAAGATTGCGAGACCTCCGGACGTCACGTGTGAACCCAGAATTTTTGGCATGGTACGATTTAGTGAAATGTAGCCGGTGCTCGCTTTGAGCATCAGCTACATTTCCCCTGTCAGACTGAGGCCACTCAAAGTGCCCTCATATGACAGGTGGGGAGTCGGGATGAGCTGTTTAATGCTGGATGTTCTGTGCCATCCTACCGTCTTTTGTAAAATTAGGATAGCATATAACATCCAAACAGGTTAATTAATTAATTCAGGTATTTTAATCAGACCAATTATCATATGTGTATAAAATCAAACACTTAGCAATGCAGACTGCATTTACAAATATTTGTGATAAATGGGTCATTCCGTTAATTCAAGCATGGTACTGTGACAGGATTCCGTAATTCAGTAAGGGTTTAGGCACCTGAATTATAAAGCAACATTTATCAACCAGGAGCATTGTGGCATTACCCTAATAAAAGCCAAATCACAACATAGTAAACAATAAAAGCGTTACACTAAACTGAAAAAACAACAACAATTAATTAAAAATGTAAGAATATCCCTAAATTCCAAGCTCTATATCAACAAGGCAAATAGGCTAATACCAATAGACAAAATAGCAGATTCTTAATGATACTGAAGAGACAAGGGTACAGTCAAAGGACTCAACGTCAACGTTTTGGAGTGAAGCCTTCGTCTGGAAACATGTCTCTTTATCTTGTGTAAGTTATTGTGTTTGTGTATTTGAGCTATTTTTCAGTATTATTTATTTGGCTTGCTAATAGATGTGTGAGAGTTAGAAATATTCTTACATGTTTATTGTTTTGTTATTCTATGTGTTATTTAATAACATGTATATTTTTATTTCTGTACTTGTATTGTTTACTATACTGTGATATGATACCATCTTTGCAATACATCAGTTTGTGAAATTTCCTCCCTGCTGTATATTCCATGGTCAAATGCTTCCACGTGTTGGATTGAGTGGTGTAAAGTATGCCGCCTGGACTGAGGAGCAAGTGCTTAGGCACATAATGCTTAAAAGTCGCCAGTGGTGGTCTGGTTCCATATCCAAAGAGTTCCAAACTTCCACTGGCATTCATATCAGTACAAAAAATGCACAGTGGGAGCTTCTTGGAATAGATTTCCATGGCCGAGAACTGCAGGATGCATTGTGCCAAGTGTAAAATTTGGTAGAGGAGGCATCGAGCTGTTTTTCAGAGATTGGGTTAGGCCCCTTACTTCCAGTAAAGGAGAATTCTTAATGTATCAGCATACAGACACTACTATGCTTCCAACTTTGTGGGGAAGTTTATTATTCATTGTATTACTAGAAGGAGTGGCAGACATGAGATACATAAGTTATTGAAGAGGTCAAAGTGAAGGTGGTGGTAGTAACAGTATTTGGGATTGTCGGAGCTAGGTAGCTTTGGCCAGAGATTAAGTATGTGTGTTCTAGTGGGACAAGTCATAAGTTTCCTCTTGATGCAGTGTTTAAGAACAGTGAGAGCTAGGTGGGAATGGCTAGAAGCCAGTTAAAGTGTATTCTAGTGGGATGTATATTACACTTCCTTAAAGAGGTGCGTTTAAAGGGACTTTTTAATAAAGAGGGAGAAAGCTTAATGTACTACGGAAGGGAGCATAACTGTGTCCCAGAGCACAACGCAAGGGCCATAAAGACATGGTAAAGACCAACTACATACTAATGTCTATGTATTTAGAATGCAATGTCATAAAAGTCCTTTTACTCAATAAAGAGTATTGAAATGTGTAATATTGTACTGTAAAGATCATGCCTGAAAATGACAGAAATCACAATCTGATACCTGCCAAATGTACAGGGACTGGGCAGCAATGGGATGTGAACCAAAAGGTGGTGGCGTCACGTGACCCCAAAAGATTTAGCAACAGTATACCAGGTTCAGGTATGAGGGTGTCTGGAGCTCACTTATTCATGTCATTCATAGTTTTAATGCACTGCAGTTTGTGCACAGTGCAAAGCATGCTGGCAACTATGCTCTATATACTTCATGATAAGCCAATTCTTGAATAAATAAATAAAGTAGCACTTTTTTGACGAAGATCATGGGTTGGAGTGAAGGAAATGTCAAAAATACATGTCAAAAAAAATGTTACATAAAGTTCAACTTGTCACTTGATTCCCAGAAAGGAAAACAATCTCAAATTTATACCACATTTAATTCTGCCTTATCTACCAAAGTAATAAATATAGCAAGCTGCTATGGATAATAAATTGTTACAGGTCTGTGACAAAAATTGTGTATTGTTACACTTACTAGATCGGTGACCCCAGTGTCTTCTGTTAAATCTTTTTTTTTCTTTAATACTCTCCTGGAGTCCAGAGAAATTAACTCACCTCAACTCTGCCTTTCCTGGTTAGCTTCACTTAATTCTCCCCAGAGGAAACTCCTGCTATGTATCACCTATTCTGTCTTTGGTCTGGACATCTTTAACTCTACCTATCCTTTTGGTTTTTGTATTGGTGATCACTAACCTGTAACTCTATCTATGTTACTTTCCCAAAGCCCTATGTTATAGTCCTGACCACATGACAGCAAGGTGCATCCCTTCTGACTACTTGTGTTCTGAAGTAGACTAAAACTGTTTTTGGACTGTTTTTGCTAAGATTTTTTTGTATGGTTTTGCTGTTCTTCACTGTAACTGTAAATAAAACATTTTTATGCCACGCAAAACACAAATAAAGTTTCGATTAAGTGGCCCATTTCAGTAAAACAACATGGAGGTTCTTGTTCAAGACAATGTCTCCTATCTTACTTCACTAACTCTGTGGGGAAATACTGCATAGCAGTCATTACTAGAATACCCTTTATATATCCGCTATGTCCTTACAGTGCTGCTGCATGCAGGACTGCAACTTCCACTGTACCATGAAATTCCTCATGGTTAGAATCCTTTCCAAAGAAAATACATACGAGCCAAGATGGCACAGTCTGAAAGAAAGATTGGGTAGTCATTTCTCAAAAGCATTCTATTTGAAAAGGATGCTTTTTTTTATTTTATTTTATTTTATCAAGTTTTAGACATAATAACAGACATATATAAAAATAAAATATCTTAATTCCTCAAAGGAGGTAAATCTTGATACTACAAATATATAATAATCATCCATACCTTTCATATCTCTCATACATTCATTCTGGCAGTGTCCCAATCTCGCGACGCTTTTCGCCCAATAGGGATTCTGCCCTATTAGGCGAAACGTGTCGCGAGATTGTGACGTCATACGAGACACGAATACGTAAGTCGGCTTCTGGCTACTGTTTCACCTCATTGTCCGCCCAGAGATTTCTCAACTGCACTGCGAGCGACAGGGCGCAACATCCCAGGGGGCGCCTGTCCGCCCGTTAAAAAAAATCCGGTAGAGGCACTGGATTGGGGAGATCAAAAGATCCCCCCTCCCCAGCCCCCTGCTCGGCATGCTCTGCTGGATACTGGGAGGGGGCGGAGCTAACCAGCTCAGTGGTGTAGCTCCGCCCCCACCCTTTGAAGCAGAGTAGCGTCTGCTTAACGGGGAGCTGCGGGCAGCAAGAGAAAGTGCTGCTCGGCTCCCCATGCTTGCATTAAGCATGGGGAGCCGAGCAGCACTTTCTCTTGCTGCCCATGGCTACCCTGTAAAGCAGACTCTGCTCTGCTTCACATGGTGGGGGTGGAGCTACACCACTGAGCCGGTTAGCTCCGCCCCCTCCCAGGATCCAGCAGAGCATGCCGAGCAGAGGGTTAGCTCGGCCCCCTCCCTGGATCCACCTTTGCAGGCAAAGGTAGGGGAGGAGGGGGAGAGAGGCAGAACAGGGGTTAGGGGGAGAGACAGAACAGGGGGAGGGGTGAGAGACAGACAGACAGAGAGAACAGGGGCAAGTGGGAGAGACAGAACAGGGCTAGAGAGACAGAACAGTGGATGGGGGAGAGACAGAACAGGGGAGGGGTGAGAGAGAGAGAGAGACAGAACAGGGGCAGGGGGGAGAGACAGAACTGGGGAGAGAGAGATAACAGGGGGAGGGGGGAGAGAAATAGACAGACAGGGGGGGATAGAGACAGAACAGAGGGAGGGAGGGACAGAACAGGGGGAGGGGGGGGGCAGAACAGGGGACGGGGGAAAGAGACAGAACACGGGACGGGGAGAGAGACCATACAAGGGACGCGGGGAGAGAGACAGAACAGGGGACGGGGGAAGAGAGACATAACAAGGGACAGGGGGAGAGAGACAGACATGGCAAGTAAAGGGACAAACATGGGAAGGGAGAGAGACACACACATAAGGGGGTGAAAGAGACGGGGCGCCACGGGGGAAGCCCGCACAGGGCGCCAGAACACTTAAGGCCGGCCCTGATGTAAGGTTCAGAGTTTTGGAGAGATATTAAATATATTGCCGTCTACCTACACCACTTTCATGGATGATAAGACTTTGAGTCCTCCTCGTTTTATACACCTGGAGCCGGTATTAAGGGCTCAACATTGTGTGAATGAAATTTCATTGGGGTGTCTTACTTATAGATCATCTCCTATATCCCCTACTACACATTATTATTTTTATATTCTTTGTATTTTTTATTTGTATCTCTGTTGAGAACCATTTGATCTTAAGATAAGTTTTGTTTATATATGTGAATATTTCAGATTGTGGGAGGTTATATTTCAATTGCAAATCTGCGAATGGTAAAATGTGGTCTTCTTGAATTATTTGAGAGATTTTTACTATACCACAAATATCCCATATTTTAATATTTACATTTTTAGTATACCAAGGGATTGTATTCAAAGGGGAGGTTCGTAAAATACCTTTGGGGATTTTCATTCATTTTTTACTATTTGTGAGGGTAACTATTATATCGTTTGTTATTGGGTTATTAACTTGTAATTTATTAATGAATGCAGAGTCAGTCCAAAAGGTATGAAATGGGTCGAATCCTTTAAAAAAGAATTTCCATGTCATACCATGCTGTTTCTTGTGAGGTCTGCCTGTTCCATTTTAAGAAATGTGAAAGGATGCATATTATCTCATGCAATAGTTCAATGTTTGGAACGGACAGGCCTCCTTTTTGTGGTCTTTTACTGTTTTAATGTGTTCCACGATATTCTTTCCATTCCATATATAATCTAGAATCAGTCTCCTGTATTCCATTAATATTCTGTATGGCATGCTCATTGGGATCGATCTCATCAAATATATTAATTTAGGGAGGAGATAGGAATTTAGTACATTTATTCGTCCAAGCCATGGAATTTCCCGATTTTTCCATTTTAATAAACTTTCTTTAAATTGTAATAGAATAGATTGATAATTTTCTGTAATCATAGTTTTTAAATTTAGATGTAACTTAATTCCGAGATAATTTGAGTCTTATCCATATTTAGTTTATAATTCAAGTATTTGCCATATATTTTTATTAGGATTTTGAAAAGGATTCTAAAAAAAGGTGACTCATTTGTCATTTTAACAGAATGGATGTCCAGAATGTTGAATACTAGATCCCATAAAATTCACTTATATTAAAAAATAATAGCTGTATTTGCAATTCAAATTTTTATGAGCATACATTTTAATATTAGCAATTTTACAACCATCAGCCTGCAGTATTTTATTTCTCTTCTTTTAAATTCCGAAATAGAGAGAACAGCATCCCTACCACTGTCCAAGAAGAGTGAAAAATACAAAAAAAAACTGATACCTGGTGCCCTTCACAAAAAGTAAATATATCAATAAATAAATGAAGCTAACAGAATAGCCTTATAAGCATCGTCTTTAACCGATGGGGCCATTACTGAAACAGTTATAAAGGATTACATTCACTAGCGGTGAAACCCCACAGGATAATGCAGACACTGAATGGAGAAATATAACAGCAAAACTAAACTGCTAGGAAACCACTGAGTACTGTTTGGAGCCGAAAAACTATAGAGAAATAGCCTGCATATATGATTTGGAAGGCATATTCTTTGAAGTAGCAAGATTTTGTGTATGGTTTGGAGTACATTTGGTAAAGCATCTGATAAGGCTATTATGTTAGCAAAACATGCCAGACAAATTACTTCTGAGAATAAATTATTATTTTTGGTTAAAACGTGAAGCTCTCTCCGTGCACCCATATTAACAGTTGAGGGCTCATCTGAAATTCCACTACATCGTAACAAGGAAGCCGGACCTCCTAGATGACTAAAAAAAAAAGGTAAGGCACCTTTTCTAAATGCCTATAGTGTAATTACTTGAGTGGTCGTTGAGTGACTGCCTTCTAGGGCAACACCTATCTGAGTGAAGATAACATTTAAGTAAGTGAGTTTAAAGTTAAGTATATTGTCTTGTGTATATAGAGTTTCGGTAATTTGGTTGTAGAAGTGTAATACAAATCACCAGTCATATTTTTAGAGTTCCTGTCATTTGGTTGGCTGAAGAGTAACATAAATCTGCAGTAGCTGTGGGCGCAGTAATTCGGTTGGCTTGCACTCTGCATAGAGTTTTGATTATCTTGCATCAGTGTTTGTGTAACTGTATCTTTAAGTAAGATAGTAGACAGATCCAAAATCTTGGATATCATGATAAACATGCAGGATCCGAACATGGGATACAATAATAAAGAAAATCCTGATGACAACTATCATTGGCCAGAAAATGGTACCTCTGATGTGACTGCTTTAAATAATTTGAAACTGCCATTGATGAGAACATCCAGAAATAAATCTGGGGATGAGTGGAATGGATGGTATAAATATGAGTTAAGTTGTAGAGGAAGGTAGACAGAGGGAACCATTGATACGTAACTACTGGAAGCTGCTGTCACCCAAAAGAAGACAGAACCCAAACCTGTCCCTGACAAATGTTACCCCAGTCTAATTGAACTCAAAGCTCTGTTAGAATAGCAACTCTATCATCCTTCTGTTAACTTGTCTGCTTCTCTTCCCTATGCCTCTCATTGACATGAACCACTAATTGATTCAAACTCTACTAAAAACATGACTCCTTTATCATCTTTATTTCCCCTGGTGTCCTCACACACCAGGACTCAGAAACCCCCTTGCAGAAGCACACCAGCTTTTCATTGGACTACCGCAGAAATACTGACATTAAAATTTCAGTTTCCTTTGCCTGGAGACGATATAGACAACTTTTGTAACCAATTAGAGAGCCTAATAACAACATGTCACTCAACTGTAAAGACAAGAAACATATGTTTGGTGTCATACTGACTGCCTATGAAACTAATAAGATTGTACTCATGATGGTTAAAAGATGGACTTCAAGGTCTAAAACTGATGCTACACAAAATAAATGTACTAGCAGCCCAAAGAACTGCATTTGTTTAAATAGTAGATAGTATAAAAATGAATACCATGACTCGGAAAAAGGATGAGTCAGTAGAGAAAGTAATACTTAACCTCTGACAGTCAAAGGATTACACAGGGCTATTCTCTTTTCACAGATATTGCAGAAAAAACTTTTTTTATCTGGAAAATCAGTTTTGGTGCAGTATGTTGATATTGACTTATCTATTGCAGTCTCACTCATATTGTTACAAACACTGGCTACAAAAGGACATAAAGTGAATGGACATATGCATTTCTGCAAGCTACAGGTTCAGTATCTGGGTCAAATAATTTCACGCAAACACAAGACCATAAATCATGCAAACTAAACTAATCTAACTGCTTCCAATCATCCGATACCCTGCATCTTCACTAAGCGTGGGGGACACAAGCAGCACTTATTTATGTTGCCCACAGCTCCCCCTTCAAGCAGATGCATCTCTGCTTCACAATGTGGGGGCAGATCTTCCCCTCTCACCCGGTGAGGTACACCCCCTCCCCGTAAGTAAATATGGAAGGGGGAGGAGAGAACAGAGGGGCGGGGGGAGAACAGAGGGGGCGAGAGAACAGAGGAGCAGGGGAGAGAAGAGAAAAGAAGTGGAGGGGGAGAAAAGAGAACAGTGGAGTAGGGGAGGAGAAGAGAACAGAGGAGGGGAAGAGAAGAGAACAGAGGAGGAGGGGAGAGAAGAGAACAGAGGAGGGGGAGAGAAGAGAACAGAGGAGGAGGTGGAGGAGAAAACAGAGGAGAAGGGGGAGGAGAACAGATATGGGGAGGATGGGAGAGAGAGAGAAAATATATGGGGGTGGAGGGGGAGATAGAGAGAACAGATGTGGAGGTGGAGCTGGAGAGAGAATAGATATGGGGAGGAAGGGGAGAAAGAGCATTTATGGGGAGGAGGGAGGAGAGAAAAGATATGGAAGAGGAGGGGGAGAGAGAACAGATATGGAGAGGAAGGGGAGAGAGAAAATATATGGAGGAGGAGGTGGTGAGAGAGCAGATATGGGGGAGAAGGGGGAGAGAGAGCAGATATGGGGGATGAGGAGGAGGAGAGAGAGCAGATATGGGGGTGAAGGGGGAGAACAGATATGGGGGAGGAGGGGAGAGAGAACAGATATGGGGGAGGAGGGGAGAGAGAACAGATATGGGGAGGAGGGGGAGAAAGAGAACATATATGGGGAAGGAGGGGGAGAGAGAGAACAGACATAGGGGAGTTGGAGAGAGACAGACATGGCAAGGAAGAGGAAAGGGAACTAACATTGGAAGGGAGAGGCACATACATGGAGGGAGAGGAAACAGACAGACATGAGGGTGTGGGGGGCACTACGGGGGGTGGCCCACACAGAGCGCCGGAACACTTAAGGCCGGCCCTGTCTGTAGTGGACCCTCAGCACTCCAGGGAGATTTTTGCTGTTAACCTCTCTCTTTGTGTACCTGTATTAAACATACTTGCAATATTTTTGAATAGGTTTTGTTCCAGATTAGTTAAGCTTTAACACTATAATAACATATTTAATTTAAAAACTTCTTGATTTTATTGTTCTTTTAAAAAATGCTATTATGGCATAAATGCTGCTAATACCACGTCAATAAACTCATCATGTAATAAAATACACACATATCCAATACACCACTATTTTATACACCCCCATCGTAATGTTATGCCAAAAGATGCCTTCAAAAGAATGTGTAGTTGGTTTAGTCCCTCTTTTGGGTCTATTCACTAAAATTCTACTTTGGAGGTTGACTTTCATTTTGAGACTAAGTCAAATGTGGCACCCAAGTATGACTTTAAAAAACAAACCCAGGTTCTAATCTTTCCCATTGAAAGTAATGGGAGACAACATGATCAAAGGTATATTTGAGACTAATTCACTTTCGGCACCCGTTTAATGTCCTAATCTCATGTGACATAGTAAGGGGTTGGTTTTTTTTTTAAAAATAGCCATGGCTAAACATTGCTTTCAAATCATTTTTAACCCAAAGGATTACTAAAAGTACCCTTATGGTGCTACTTTTGAAGATTTTACCATTAAAGAGAATATATTGCTCGAGAGCATATATTGCTATGAATATCCTTGGCAATGGCTTGAACAGAAGTTCTGTAAAAACGGTGCAGACGTTCCCCGGGAAAAGTCAATGGGAGTTGCTTATACAATACAAGTAGACCATGTATGATTCCTCTTCATTAGAATAATAATGTATAAGGGCTTTATTTTTTTTAATCAAAGTTAGTAATAATTTTAAAGCAAAAGAATGCACATTACTTATAAACCTATATATTTTTTGAATGTCTTCCATCAGTTTCCTGCAAAGCAGTTGAGTATTAGAAGCAAAAGATGGATTTTTGCTATACGCATGATTTGATATGCTGTTATCATTAGTCCCAAACTACTATTATTAACTACTATTTGCCAAGACTTTGGAATCAGTATCATATTACTATAAACCACAAGTGTAGTTTTTCTTTATCTTGTTTTATCAAAATTGAAAAAAAAAAAAAAAAAACTGACCTTAGACCGTGGTGGTGCTCTGATAAACCATTTGCAATCGACTGCCTCATCTGCAGCAGCCTTTCCTTCTTTTAGAATTTGTACAGATTCTATTATTCCTTCTGGTCCTCCCATTTCAAATTCACAGACTGAAATTCCAACAAATACAATTAGTAAAAATATCCATACATGTAATGGTAATGGATACACACAAGATGAAGGGAACAATAGAATTTGGGAAACGTAAAGTGCACCGACCTGGTAGTGGTTTTAAAACACCAAGATCTTTAAAATCGGGATCTGAAGAAAAAGGGGAAAAATAAGCAATATTTAATACAATGTTTAATATCACTTAGAGGTTTACACTGAAAACATTTAAACTGTAATTTTTTTTTTTAAATTACTATGTAAAAATTGCATTGAATTACTATTGTATGGTCTAGCCCTTTATGATATAATTCACATGTGTATGAGATTTCTGGTTCAGAAATGTGTATAATTTTTATAAAAACACTTTGATTTAGATCAAAAGGTGACAACAGTATGTATAGCAGCAACATTCCTTAGATATTATCTTATTATCATATTCTTTGAATAATGCCTAGGTTATATTAACTAAATGTTATTTGTACAAATTTGGATTTTAGCTTACAAAGGCAGGTGTATTCATTTTTAAAGGGAGTCTGTCAACCTAAATTTTGCTTATATTATGATTGTAGAGAATACAAACATGATGAAAAATGGTCTATACATTGTGTTTGCAAAATTGTGTTTTAAATGTATCTGTTTTGATAGCACTTGCTAAAAGCTGGTGTAATTTTCACATGCAAATAAGAATTATTTTTCACAACATATTCGCAAAACTCTTTAGCATGCGCAAATCTAATCGCAATTTATTAGCGCAACCAGAAAAATGCGTGCTAAATAAAAATAAACTAGCACATGACCTCCTTAGTTTGCATATACAAATCTAGCACACTAGTGCCTAGTTTTTCATGTGGATGGCACCTGCATACCATGTTTTTTTTTTATTTTTTTATTCTTTTTATTTTAAATTTTTATTATAACTTATATTATATATTATTCAAGTCATTATTATTACATTATATGTAAAAAAATAATAATAATAATACATTTCAATGTTATACAATATCAGTAATACATAAAAATTTATGATAATATAATACATTATATAAAAAATAACATCAATAAGTATAATTGACAATACAATGTTATACAATATCAATAATACACAAAATTGTAATAATTATATTAATACAATACATTATATATATGATAAATTATAATAATATAATACAATATATATATAATAATAATATCTAACAATACTATGCAATATATATATAATAATAGCATTCATAAGTATTTCGATTTAATACTAATTTCTTATAACTACTATTCTACTAATTCTGTTTAAGTTATTTTCTATTTATAAGTATCTTATTTATCATTTTTATTTATGTACATGGTGTTCTACCACTCAATAGTTGTTTAGAATACCACATTGTTTCTTGAAATGCCATTCTTATTTTTTTTTATAGTTATCATCCAATGTATCTATATAATTTTCCCATTTTTTGAAAAAATGTTCTGGATCTTTTTCTTTGTGTAAGGTAGTTTCCAACCAATCCATTTTAAATAAAAATAAAATTTTTATATGGAATAATGACATTGTTGGCATATCTTTACTTATCCATTGTTGTAGTATACATTTTCTTGCTACAGCTAATGTAATACGTAATATAAATATGTTTTCAATATTATTATAATTTCTTTTAATTCCATGTTGAAGTTTTAAGCTATGACAGTGGCCATCATGGGAGGGCTGACAAGGGGGGCAGATTAGCAATTGCTCCTTGGTGCAATCATAGATACATTCCTGACATCTAAACTTAATCTGTAATCAGAATGGGTTACTAGGTTCTGCTGCCAATCTTTGAAAGTTGTCAGTATTATACAAATAACCTCAATAGACTTTTTACTTTAGGGATAGTAAGTTCTCAATGGAAATCTTAAAAAGATAAAAGCCATCAAACATACCGTATTTGCTCGATTATAGGACAAGGTTTTTTTCAGAAAAAAAAATCTGAAAAATCCCCCTCGTCTTATAATCGAGGTCGTCTTATAATCTGACCTCAAATTGAGGTCAGACTATAAGACTGTGATCCAGGTCCTCAGCAGAGCTGCAGGGGACCTGGATCCCCCTCTCTAACAGCAGGGGATGTCTGCGCGATGAGCGCAGACTCCCCTGCTGCCGCCTGGCACGACCGCCGGGGCTTCTGTGATGAAGCCGGGTACTTCCGCTTTCGTCACAGAAGTCCCGGCGATCGTGCCGGGCGGCAGCAGGGGAGTCTGCGCTCATCGCGCAGACATCCTCTTCTGCCCCACTAGCCACCAGGGATCAAGTTAAAGGTGAGGGGGAGGGAGGGGGCCAAGAGACAGCGGGAGGGGGTGGGACAGAGAAACAAGGGGAGGGAGGGGGGCAGAGACAGAGACAAGGGGAGGGAGGGGGTTTAGAGACAGAGAAAAGGGGAGGGAAGGGGTTAAGAGACAGAGACAAGGGGAGGGAGGGGGTTAAGAGACAGAGATAAGGGGAGTGAGGGGGTTAAGAGATAGAGACAAGGGGAGGGAGGGGGTTAAGAGACAGAGACAAAGGGAGGGAAGGGGTTAAGAGACAGAGACAAGGGGAGGGAGGGGGTTAAGAGACAGAGACAAGGGGATGGAGGGGGTTAAGAGACAGAGACAAGGGGAGGGAAGGGGTTAAGAGACAAGGGGAGGGAGGGGAGAGAGAGAAAAATGGGGGCAAGGGAAAGAGAAAGGCAGCATTGGCACATAAAAAGAAATAAAAACTAGAAATACATTTTTTGATATCATAATTTTTTATTAAAAAAGCAATTTACATGTGAATATATACACGTTGAACTTTTTTCCTGTAGGGTAGTCTTATATTCAGGCTTTTAGTTTTTTTCCTAATGGAATATCCAAAGTTTGGGGGGTCGTCTTATAATCAGGGTCGTCTTATAATCGAGCAAATACGGTAATAGACACAGCTAATATAATTTATATGGCTCATAAGCATTTCCCTCACCTGAGCTAAGGTTCCCTTGTACCTTATGTGGTGGGAACAACAGGACTGAGAAGGCTGTCAAAAAGCAGTTAGTAAATTGCACTTTTCTAAGTTACATATGAATGTATGTATGCAAGCTACTATGCATGAATGTATGTATTCAGGAATGCATGCATGCATGTGTGTGTGCATGGATGTATGCATGCATGCTTACATGCATGATCGTATGCATGTATGTGTGCATGAATGTAGGCATCAATAATATTTAATAATTTTGCTCTATTATATCTATAGTTATCATGATGAAACAGGTAGTGAAGTGTAAGATGATCAAGGTGGAGTGCAGAGGAACCCTGGGAAACATTTTTCTCCAGTGACAGTGTTGACGGCGTACAAAGAAGGAGTTCCCCAAGTTGGTGGACATGGAATCCATCTGCAGAGGGAGTGGGGGAATTTTTACAGCCCTGAATTGTTCAAGAATACATTTGTATTTTACTAATATGTGTGTTAATAGCATCAGTGCATTGCAAGGTCAAACATGTTCATTCAGCTGCATTAACTTGCAGTTCACATCACGTTACCCTTGCAAAAGGGAAGATGTAGATTTAAAATACTATTGAAAAAGGGGCAGTACCACCTTGGTTAATTCAAATATAATATACAGGTGTTTTACAACTGTGAGATGTATTTATCATAACTGTTAAATAATAGTCAGTTCCCCTGCTTTTCATATTATAAATCATTTGAAGTGGTGACTGTAATTGTGTCACAATTAGTTATACACGGAAATAATTGTTAATTTTTTACATTGTTTTAAGATTTTGTTGCATATACAGCTAATATTATTAATCTTTTATTCTCTCTCTATCTTCTACTTCATAAAGTCATTACTGGCATCTTTGCATCTCCTGCTACTGGCCCACCAACTGGCAGCTCACGCAGAAAGGACTGTATATTCCACATAATGAAGCAGAACTTCCATCTGAAGAGGGGCAGTGGAAGAATGGGTGAGGAGAAGGAGGAGGAGCCTGCACCTATTCCAGGGCCGATCCTAGGGTCACAGGCGCCTGGGTGCAGGTTTTCCTTTGGCGCCCAAGGGTGGGCGTGGCTTTATTATGAACCACTCCCCTTTAGACATTTCTGTTCCAGACATGCCCATTTCAATATTGGGGAGAGGGGAAGGAGAAAACTTTCTTTTAATGTAAAGGACCAACGTTTATTTTAAATAAAGATATATATTTTGCCATAATACTGTGTAGTGGTTTTATTTATTTCTATGATGCTCAGCCAGCAACATGAGAGACTTTTTGCTGGCTAGCAGAATGAGTTTTTACTACCATTTTACTACTGTACTACCCATGATTCCCAACCAGCCAAAGTCTCTCATTAGTCTGGCTGAGCATCATTGGAAAAGAAGTACACAAGGAGTGATAAACAATATTCCACCAAGTCAGTCACTCACGTGTCTCTCTCTCTCCCCATACCCTCATGTCTGTCTCTCCCCGTACCCTCATGTCTGTCGCTCTCTCCCCATACCCTCATGTCTGTCGCTCTCTCCCCATACCCTCATGTCTGTCTCTCTCTCCCCGTACCCTCATGTCTGTCTCTCTCTCCCCATTCCCTCACATCTGTCTCTCTCTCCACTCATGCTCCATGTCTCTCTCTCTCCATTCATGCTCCATGTCTGTCTTTCTCTCTCCACTCATACTCCATGTCTGTCTGTCTCTCACTCTACACACATTCCCCATGTCTGTCTCTCGCTCTGCACTCATTCCACATGTCTGTCTCTCACTCTGCACTCATTCCACATGTCTGCCTCTCACTCTGCACTCATTCCCCATGTCTTTTCTCACTCTCCACTCATTGCCCATGTCTGTCTCTCTCTCCACTCATACCCCATGTTTGTCTCTCTCCACTCATACCCCATGTTTGTCTTTCTCCACTCATACCCCATGTCTGTCTGTCACACCCCATATCTTTCTCCTATACCTCCTACCTACCATGTATTTGTCTCTTCCCATGTCCCTTTTCCATGCCCCCTACTGACCTCATCTCAGAACTCAATTAGCGCTGCCTTGATCTCCCCGCACACAGTGATGACTCTGACTGTTATGTTCCGACGCTCTAGGTCATCACTGTGCACGGAAAGAGCAGAAAGAGCTGACTGGGGTCTAAGGGGAAACATGGCGCCGATCTGCAGAGCTGGCTCTGAGATGCAGCAAAGCAGCACATGGGCACCCCATTTACAGAGGTGTACTTAGGGTACACTTTGCCATTAACATAAGCAACAGCCAGTCCATTAAAATACACCAGTTTCCCCAGTAATATGCCAATTATTTTGCCCATTAATATTCCACAGCCAGTTTGTCCATTAATATACAACAGCCAATTTGCCCACTGATATCTCACAGACAGTTTTCCCATTTATATACCAATGCTAGTTTGCCAATTAATAGGCTACAGCCAATATGCCACAGTTAGTTTACCCAATAAAAGCATAATCTCCTCTCCTGCCTTCCCCAGTACTCACCTTGCTGCTGCTCTCGCGTCCCCAGTTGTCTCCTCCGCACAGTCTTCCCTCTACGCACGCTGAGTGCAGGAGGCGGGAAATAGACGCCAGCTGGTTGGGGGCTGGTGCCCTCCATGTGATAAATTGATGAGCGCAGTGAGGGCCCCGGGCAAGAACACACTTACACACATAAATACACACAGTCATACATAAATACACACAGTCATACATAAATACACACAGTCACACATAAATACACACAGTCACACAAACACAGTTACACATTTAGTCACCCTCACAGACATACATTTACACAGACACCCTTATACACACTGTCACACATACATAAATACACACAGTCATACATAAATACACACAGTCACACATAAATACACATTCACACATAAATACACAGTCACATATAAATACACACAGTCATACATAAATACACACAGTCACACAAACACAGTTACACACTTAGTCCCCCTCACAGACATACATTTACACAGACACCCTTATACACACTGTCACACATACATAAATACACACACAGCCACCTTTACACACTTAGACACAGGATACACGTGCACAGACACTCATGTACACACACTTACACAGACAGTAACACACACATAGTTATACACATTGACACACACATACACACTTATACACATTCACACACACTTACACAGACAGTAACACACACATAGTTATACACATTGACACACACATACACACTTATACACATACACACACACACTTACACAGACAGTAACACACACATAGTTATACACATTGACACACACATACACACTTATACACATACACACACTTACACAGACAGTAACACATACATAGCTATACACATTGACACACACATACACACATATACATATTCACACACACTTACACAGACAGTAACACACACATAGTTATACACATTGACACACACATACACACTTATACACATACACACACACTTACACAGACAGTAACACACACATAGTTATACACATTGACACACATACACACTTATACACATACACACACACTTACACAGACAGTAACACACACATAGTTATGGGTAGGTATGTTATAATATATATGTCACTGTCATTTAGTATAAGTATTTGATGTACATAGTTACATGGTAGTTTAGGTTGAAATTGTATTGTTGTGTTCAGGAGAGGTTTAGCTATGTTATGATGATGTCATATGTGTTAAATAAATGTTCTTTTTGTGTATAATGTAGCTAACCCCATGTATTAGACAGTAATATTAATGGCAACTAGGCGCTGCATTAATGTTTGTTAAGAATTGTTATATGTTTGCACACTTTTATGTTATATGACTATTTCTTCTCCTTTGTGTAAGTATACTTTGTAACATAATGTTATCTTAGGTTAATGTAATATGTACAGAGTACTCATGATAAAATGTGTGAAAAATGGATCTATCAGTGGTACATTTCACAATTTGCATCAAAATTGCTCTTGAGAGTGGAATCAATTGTACAGAACCACATTAAATCAGACAGAAGCCCACATCTGTCTCATTTAAATGGAGGAATGATCCATAGTATTCTCTAGACATCCAGGCTGCCATGTTGGTGAGATGCGTTTTGTTCTTTGTTTTTATGCCTTCTATGGAATTCTATGACGAGATTAGAGATCAGCTTTGACTTTGACGAGGGGTGTCAAACTGAGGTCAGTTCGGATGCTAAGTTTTCTGTAGCGAATACCTCAAAGAGGTCAAAATGGGAAGTTAAATTCGACCTCCCAAGTAGAACTGATCGATTTATTCTCGACCTTATAAGTCGATGACCTCTCTCTGTTCTCGACTTTTAGTGAATAGACACCATATTGTATCATATACAGTAAATAAAAAGAAACAGGTTTGTGTTATTAGTTTTTCCCTCAGTTCTTCCAATCTCCTAAAAATGCATATAAAGTGTAATAGAGTTATTGCAACTGCAACACACGTGCATATCTCCCCATGGCCCACTTTTTGTCTTACAGCACACAAAGCCAGCTGACACAATGCCACTGCATTCCATGTACTTGAAACAGATAAGTTCAACTTAAGGCCTTCCTGTACTTTTTCTAACTGATGTCTTGCATGAAATTATTTTCATTGAAAAACCACAGCAGATGTTTACATAAAATGAAGTAGAATAGTCATATATTGAAACCACATATAAGAAACAGAAACTGTCAACATCCACTTAGATGCAGGATAAGTGACTTTTTTCCTCAGAGACCCGAGTATTTATACAGAGAAGACAAAAAGAGGTACATAGCATAGTACTGTAGAAATTTAAAAATGTAAAAATATATTTGATGATCCACTCACAAGTAAACTTGGCCTAGCTCAGGTGAAAAATAAGTTGTTATTATTATTACTGGTACAGCATCCCAATCCATCTGGACCCTCCACTTGCAGCCTGGACATCCATACAGATGGAGTAAAATGGGAATCAACAAATGGCGGCAGACAGGGGTTATAAATGGAACTTTTTGACAATAGATGCTTAGGTACCAGGAACTTTGCATTAATATGATACAAACAGCAATCAGTAAAATAGTCCATTCACCACACCCTACGTGTTTCACCAGGGGCTAACCGTGAAGTGACTATACAAACTAAACAAGTACAGTGCTATTAAATTCCTTCCCCTGCCCACATATTGAAACCATGTAGAAAATAAGCTAAGTGGGGCTACCTCTTTAACAGCAAGAAAACGGTAGCAATTCTTAACCCCTTAGTGACATGAACGTTTGACCTTGTCTTTCCCTTGGTGACATGGGCTGTTTTGATATTTCTGGGGTGTTTGTGTTTAGCTGTAGTTTTCTTCTTTCTCACATACTGTACCCAAATTACATATTGTTTTTATCGCCATAAGAAGGGCTTTCATTAGATACCATTATATTCATCAAATCTTATAATTTACTACAAAAAAAAAATCACTTTTTCTAAATTTGACCTAAAAAAATCATTTACACAAATACAATCATTAAAAAACACCCCATCTAAATGGTTTCTAAATTTTGTCCCGAGTTTAGAAATATGCTTGTTTCCATGTCTTTCGATAGTTTTTTTGCGAGATATGGGGCAATAACCAAAAATAGTTGGGGCGTTTTTCATCTACAGTGAACTTTTGACCCCAAAACAAACCCTAAATTTAACCCTAACCCAAGATATTAAGCTAACCCCTAATTTCTTCTAATTTTAATTACTAATTTTAACCCTAACCATTATTCTAACCCTAACCCTAGATGTTTAGCTAATTAAGTCTTTTTTTTTTACATTGCAATGTTGCTGACTGTCTCTAAGCGCAGCAACAGCATCAGAGTGATTGAAGTTACATTTTTTTAACTTCCAACGCTCTACCCACAAGAGGGCAGCAGCCATATTGGAGGAGCATGCTGCTCTTCAATATGGCGCCCGCAAATCACTCAATGGAGCGATCGTGGGTGCCGTAGGCAACGGATTTCGTGTTGCTTGATGTCTCCGCCTCAAGGCATTAAAGCAACTTAGATCACAAACACCGCTCGTTTAACATTAACCAATATCGGCAACACTTTGCCAGACAGGACGGACCTAGTCCGTCCAATGTCGGCACAGGGTTAAAGTGTAAACAGCTGCTTAGGGTACAAGTAACAAAACAAGAGGCAAGGTGATTGATAGGAGTGGCCCTTTAAATATTTGCACCTGTAATATAATCTGCACTGACTTGCAAGTGATTGCTACCCATGCTTTAGTTGCTTTTTATCTTCATAGCTATATGAAACTATGTCATGATTTTCCTCAGTTATTACCATTAGTTAGCAAGTCATAACAGACTTAAACACAGATGTTGACTTAAAATGCATACACGTTTAAAAAAAAAAATTGGCAATCACATTTGAAACAAAATAGCAATCATTTTACCTTGATAGTGCATGGCTTCCAATGATTGGTATTCAGGCCTAGAGCAAATATATACGTTTTAAATGTAACTGCTGATTTCAAACCATTTATTTTCTATACCTGTTCTAAAGTCTGTTATGATTTTCTGCAGTTATTGACATTATTCAAAACAGGAATATCAAACTTTAATATAAGGAAACAAATGTAATTTGCTGTAGGGCATAAACTCAAATCATTCTCAACAGTAACTTGTGAAAATACAAAAATATGCTTTTATTTTATAAGACATTGCTGCAACTGAACCCTTTTTCATGTGATGGTAATAACACTTTTATGAGATACATAAAACTGATTTAAATTAGTTATTTAATGGAAAAATACATTAATGGTTACCAATGAGTATTCTTTATGCCATAATTTTCCTTTCATACCAAGCACTACAGTTCGGATTATATATTGAACAGTGTAAATCCATTTTATGCCTAAAATTTTCCTTTTCATTTATGTCTTATTTAAATTTCATGGGTTTCTGTAATCTGTGAGTATTTACTAATGCCACTGGAATCAATTCCAGATATACTACCGATTGACAAAGTAATATTTTATCACATTATCACTCACTTTTCCACCCTCATTCATCAAATCATTCAAACTTTTTAGTGCATATCATTTTATTGAACATTTATGAGTAAATCAGACATGAACTGCACAATATTGTTGCAGAGAGCAACATGGCACTGGCATGTACTTTAGGCTTCCAGTGTACCTACAAAGGATCAGAGTGATTTCTTCAAGGGAGCATAATGTCATTGATGATGCTCTCTTACCGACTTGGGTCACAGTTCGTCTATTCACTAAAATCAGAGTTTGGAGTTCAAGATGAGAGCTCCTCTCGAACTCCAGACTCATTAAAATTTTGACACCCCCCAGTGGTGTATTTTGATGTTGTGCTGCCCTAGGCACAACTAAACTCATGCACCCCCTAATCTAAATATACCCCATCCCTTCCTGTCAAGGCCACTCCTGTTCATGTTTAAGACTCACCCATCACCTCTGACCCACTGTATACAGCACTGCCACAAAGAAAATAGTGTAGAAACCCAAGTGTCCCTTTTGGGGGTTTCTTAGAGAAACGATTCCCCATATTAAAACAACAAGAATTGCAAGGTATCTCAACAATACAGATAGTACTAACACAGGACCTTTACCACAAAAACTAAACAGTCATGTAAAGTTTTCTGTGGCGCGTACCACAGAGTAAACTGACTCTGGATGTATTTGCTTTCCTATGTGTCTATCTTTATCCTAAATCAGACTCAGAGCACCGCACTGTGCAAAGACCCTTTTCACAGTGGCGGACCAATGGAATATTAACCTCTGGTTCACGCTCTATCAGAGCACGCACTCAGGGCCGGCCTTAAGTGTTCCGGCGCCCTGTGCGGGCTTCCGCCGTGGCGCCCCCCCGTCTCTTTCACCCCCCTATGTTTGTGTCTCTCTCCCTTCCCATGTTTGTCCCTTTCCTCTTCCTTGCTATGTCTGTCTCTCTCTCCTTCTGTTCTGTCTCTTTCCCCCCGTCCCCTATTCTGTCTCTCTCCCCCGTCCCCTGTTCTGTCTCTCTCCCCCCGTCCCCTGTTCTGTCTCTCTCCCCCCGTCCCGTTCTGTCTCTCTCCCCCCGTCCCGTTCTGTCTCTCTCCCCCCCGTCCCCTGTTCTGTCTCTCCCCCCTCCCCCTGTTCTCTCTCTCTAGCCCTGTTCTCTCTCTCCCCCCTCCCCCTGTTCTCTCTCTCCCCCCTAACCCCTGTTCTGTCTGTCTCTCTCTCCCCTCCCCCTGTTCTGTCTGTCTCTCTCCCCCCTAACCCCTGTTCTGTCGGTCTCTCTCCAGCCTAACCCCTGTTCTATCTCTCCCGCCTGCCCCTGTTCTGTCTGTCTCTCTCTCCCCTCCCCCTGTTCTGTCTCTCCCCCCTAACCCCTGTTCTGTCTGTCTCTCTCTCCCCTCCCCCTGTTCTGTCTGTCTCTCTCCCCCCTAACCCCTGTTCTGTCTGTCTCTCTCTCCCCTCCCCCTGTTCTGTCTGTCTCTCTCTCCCCTGCCCCTGTTCTGTCTGTCTCTCTCTCCCCTCCCCCTGTTCTGTCTGTCTCTCTCCCCCCTAACCCCTGTTCTGTCTGTCTCTCTCTCCCCTCCCCCTGTTCTGTCTGTCTCTCTCTCCCCTCCCCCTGTTCTGTCGGTCTCTCTCCCCCCTAACCCCTGTTCTATCTCTCCCGCCTGCCCCTGTTCTGTCTGTCTCTCTCTCCCCTCCCCCTGTTCTGTCTCTCCCCCCTAACCCCTGTTCTGTCTGTCTCTCTCTCCCCTCCCCCTGTTCTGTCTGTCTCTCTCTCCCCTCCCCCTGTTCTGTCTGTCTCTCTCCCCCCTAACCCCTGTTCTGTCTGTCTCTCTCTCCCCTCCCCCTGTTCTGTCTGTCTGTCTCTCCCCTCCCCCTGTTCTGTCTGTCTCTCTCCCCCCCTAACCCCTGTTCTGTCTCTCTTCTCCCCCTTCCTTACCTTTGCCTGAAAAGGTGGCTCCAGGGAGGGGGCGGAGCTAAACGGCACAGCGGTGTAGCTCCGCCCCCACCCCGGGAAGCAGAGCAGAGTCTGCATTACGGGGAGCCCCGGGCAGCAAGACTTTGTGCTGCTCGGCTCCCCATACTTAATGCAGGCATGGGGAGCCGAGCAGCACTATCTCATGCTGCCCGGGGCTCCCCGTGAAGCAGATGCTGCTCTGCTTCCCGGGGTGGGGGCGGAGCTACACCGCTGTGCCGGTTAGCTCCGCCCCCTCCCCGGACCTAGACAAGAATGCCGAGCAGAGGGCTGGTGAGGGGGGATCTTTTGATCTCCCCCAGCCAGTGCCTCTACTGGCTTTTTTTTTTACTTTTTTTTTCTTTATATCGGCCGGGCAGGCGCCCCCGTCGCACACCCCTAAGGCCGGCCCTGCACGCACTCTACCAGAGACGGCTGTCAGAACATTCACCACTGGAGTGTTCAGTGACCGGTGAACAATTCACACCTTGTTCTAGACATAGACCACCTTTGTTCCCGGTATCAACCATGTGTCTGAGATTGAGTATTATTCCTCTGGCATGCACCTCCACCAGAGACAGACTTGCCTCAGAACATTTGCCACTTGAAGTACTTAGTGACTGTCTCGGAAACACTTTGTTCTAGGCTAACACCTTACTCTAGGATATAAATCACACAAGAGGTACTCCCTCTTCTAAATCACACAAGAGAGGATTACAGCTTTATTCCTCTATAAGCCACACAAAATAATCACACAAAGGATACACATCTGGCTTTACTCCTATATAACACAAAAACTACTTACACGCACTTACTCAACTCTATGGATCCTGTCACTCAGATAGGTACCCAGTGGCCGAACCCCATCTCCTCTACCCAATAATTATACTGGGCATACCTAGAGTATTTGGGACCTGGGGCAGAATATACGGTATGTTTGGCCTCCCGCCTCCCCCAGTTTTTTAAGTAAAAAAGTGGCATTTATTTATGTTTTGCAAATGATTTGTCAGTGCCATCTCAGTCATCAAATAGCATGTTAGGACCATTTCAGTCCCCACACAGCTTCCCAGGTCCATTGTTGTACCCAAAAGCATCCCAGGGCCAACAGATTATCACTGCAATATGTGTCCCCATGCAACTGATAAGTGTCATGTGTCCATAAACTGCTTGTCACAGTCAGTTACACACAAACTCACTGCTTATAACACTCACATACAGACTGACATCACACTGTATCATACACAGACTAACATCACACTCAGTCACAACAAATATTTCTTTTAATTATTGTTTCTCCCCACCTGATGCTGCCATGAAATTTTCTTGAAGGGAGAAGCTGGTGAGTGCAAGGGGGAGAAAACTTTACCCCTCGTGCTTCCGAGGATAGGACTGGAAGTAAATGGGTGTGAAACAGCAGGGGGAGGAGGGAGCTAAAACATGCAAACCGGCAATGGCGGGGAGGGGAAGGAGTAAGAGAGCCAAAAGGTGGGAACTGTTGGGGGAGGGAGCAATGGCATGTGAACTAGCAGAAGGGTGGTAGGGGCCGTCATTCTTTGCCACCCTACTGATATACTATTGCAGGGCCGCCACCAGGAATTTCAGGGCCCCTTACTAAACAAATTTTCTTTTGCCCCTCAATATGCCATTCTTTTGCCAATTAATATGCCAGTATTTTGCCCCTCAATATGCCAGGATTTTGTCCCTCAATATGCCATTATTATGCCAATTAATATGCCAGGATTTAGCCAATTAATATGCCGGGATTTTGCCCCTCAATTTGACATTTAATATGCCAGGAGTATGCCAATTAATATGCCAGGATTTAGCCAATTAATATGCCAGGATTTTGCCCCTCAATATGCCAGGATTATACCATTTATTATGCCAGGATTTAGCCATTTAAAATGCCAGGATTTAGCCAATTAATATTCCAGGTTTTAATCATTTAATATGCCAGGATTATGCCATTTAATATGCCAGGATTTAGACACTCAACATGCCAGGATTTAGCCAATTAATATGCCAGGATTAAGCCATTTAATATGCCAGGATTATGCCATTTAATATGCCAGGATTATGCCAATTAATATTCCAGGATAATGCCCCTCAATATGCCAGGATTTAGCCACTCAATATGCCAGGATTTTGCCTCTCAGTATGCTAGTTATCTACCACCCTCCTCCCCCCTTCCCTAGTACTTACCTCCTTGCTGCTGTCTCCCGTTGCTCTGCAGGTCCGCGGCTGTGAGGGAAGCGTTGTGCGCTCCCCTCCAGCAGCACGGCTTCAATAAAGTTTATTTTTAAAAAAAATGCAACTGAAGTTACTCCGGTCGCATTTCTTTTTTTTCACAAACTTTATTGAAGCCACATGGCTGGAGGGGAGCGCACAACGCTTCCCTCACAGTCGCGGACCGGCTTAAGAGAGGGGGAATTTTTTTTTTTTTTTTTCCTGCATGACACGGGCCCCCTGATGGCGGCCTGTACTACTGCCACCCTGTATGTTATTCAAATCTCAATCTTGTAAAATGCTATTCACTGAGCATTTTTGCAAGTTTGAGATGTGGTGGAGGCATCCAAAATGGAACAGAATGAGGTTAAGCATGCATCCCACTAATTTCAATGAGGGAATGGGAAAAAATGGTTTTCAGACCAACTGTCCAGTCTGAAAAAACCTTCCCCCATTGAAATGAACGTCCTCCAAAAACATTTTGAAAAAAACTAATAAAAAAATCCCCCCTTTAGAAACCCAAAATTGCATACATACTGGAATAGGTCCAAGTGGCTCCAATACCCAAGGCATGGTCTACTCTAATGCCAGTCACGGATATCTGTGCCGGCACAAGGCCTGCTCACACGGTGTGCACAGGTTTGACAGCCTTTGTGGGATATTTAAACCAAGTCAGTGCATAGCCAGGTTGCCTGTGTTAAAGTTGCTATACTCATTTTGTGCTTGTTTCATATAGTGTTCTTCTGTATATACGCTTGGCTGTCCTTCACGAAATGTGCATTTCTGAAGCTCACATGAAACTGTGTTCCCATCTTTAATTGTTTCTAGAGATTAATTGTTTCTTGTTCTCAAAAACCACCTATCCTTCTGACTACACTTTTGCCCCAATGGTGTCTGTTTTAGGTTAAAGTGAAAATGGCTGCTTAGGGTACAAGTAGCAAAACAAGAGGCAAGGTGATTGATAGGAGTGGCCCTTTAAATCTTTGCACCTGTAATATAATCTGCACTGACTTGCTAGTGAATGCTACCCATGCTTTAGATGCTTTTTATCTTCATAGCTATATGAAACTATGTCATGAGTTTCTTCCGTTATTACCATAAGTCATAACAGACTTAAGCACAGATGTGGACTTCAAAAACATACATATTTTAAATAAAAATTGGCAATCACATTTGAAACAAAACAGCAATCATTTTACCTCGATAGTGCATGGCTTCCAATGATTGGTATTCAGGCCTAGAGCAAATATATACGTTTTAAATGTAACTGCTGATTTGAAACCATTTATTTTCTATACGTGTTCTGTTATGATTTTCTGCAGTTATTGACATTATTCATAACAGGAATATCAAACTTTAATATAACAAATGTCATTTGCAATAGGGCATTAATTAAAATCATAAAACTCATAAAAAAGTAGAGAAGTAGATAATGTTGCAGAAGTAGATAGATGTTGCAAGTCATGGAAAAAGTGGCGCCTAATGCAATTTCAAAAAATAGTACCAATACAAATAAAAAAAAAGACTGTGCTAGATAGCATGAGATAGAAATAAAGAATCTAAAATTAAATGAAGACATTAAAAAGAATAAAAATATTATCAAGTAATATGGATTAACAAATGATAAAACTTATTACAATACTTAAAATAGAACCAAAATCGAAATAAAAGGTATTAAATCATATATATAGAAACATGAACATCCTGGTCAGGAAACATATAAAGAATAGTTTAATAAAAAAGTGCAATATATTTAAATTCAATCAATAAGTATATCAAAGCTGTTATAATGTACTTTAAGAACCCCTTATTGGAGGTGTAAAAGTATATTGATGGCATCCAAATTCATCATAAAGGACCTGAAGCATTTCACATTACAGCTTCATCAGAGGTCAGTAAAGAACAAGCGGAATGTACACAGAGTACTCTGCTTAGATGAATGAATCAATTTAAACAATGAGGATTCTTTCAAGAATACTTTTATACAGACTCGTTAAGAAACTGAGCAACTTATGTGAGCAATGAGAATGAGAATTGCGGCAGTACTTTGGCATACTAGAAAAAAAGCTCCTCTATTAAGTTGTGCTCTTTGAATATATGGAAGGTAATGAGACAGCAATTTAGGCAAAAATTTGTGATTGTGGCAATCCCGAGCTGATTCAGTTGGATGCAAACGCTGGGCAGTAAGAATTGCCATATAAATATAGCTAAACTCTAAAATAGTGTCTAGTTGCGGCAACTTCTGCAGCTTTTTCACATTCGTGAACGCCTTGGTAGTATTTTACTAAGCCTTAATTGATTAACTCTCTGCTAATTCATTTCATCTGTATGCCATGTATCTGCCAGTTCAAATGATAACTTATTTATTTTTCAGATATGACAAAGAGGATGAGTATCCCAGAAATTGTCCATAATTAACTGTCAGTTCATTAAAATGGTACAATTAGTTCTTCAATAATGCTATATCTTGTGTCTCTACTAAAAGAATGATATTTACTTGCAAAGTCATTTCTTTAGTGCCAAAAACTAATAATATAATTTCTTTGAAAAGGCACACAGCAAACAATTATGCACGTATGCTACAAATAATAATGGTTTATAAAAAAAAAAAGACATTTAATAAATAACTAGCAATATGACTTGATATTCAGTAATACAAACCAGTGATATTGAATATACCCAGTACTAGCACAATTTGATAAGACATACACATTTTAATATTTAAAGGAGCAGTATATTAAGCTATTCAAATACTGCTATTCAAAGACTGATTAAACTACAGATTTAAATGTTATTACTAGAGGACTAAAAGTATTAATTTCTTATTTTTTTTTAAATAGTAGAGCATGTACCAGGAAGCTGTGGCAGATTATGTTCCATTATACCATGGACATTAGTCCTGAATAGAATATTCAAATTAAATAAATGAATAACATAATAAAATCTTTTGAATATTAACATTATAAAAAGAGATTTGAATCAAATGAATTAGACTGTTTATCCAAAATACAATGTTCCAAAAAACATCATGCTGTGCAAGATATAATATGCTCTTGATTTTTCAAACCCATTGGAACCACATGAAGATTTGAAGTAAATTGGTCCCACCATTACCTACTACAATTTTTTACTTTCAATAATTAACTGAACTCACAATACAGATTTTTAGCTCAAAACACTATCACATTAACTGGGCTAAACACAGTTGCCCCTTTTACAACACGGTACAGATAGCCTTGCCTGAGAGAAATGCAAAAGAAAGAGGTAAATGGATTGCAGAAAGGATTTGAATGCTTTAGAGCAGTGAAATATTGCAAATAGAATAATATTAACAATGCACACTTGAAATCCTATTACACGTTTAGAGTGTCTGATAACTAAAACTGAAATACTTTTCACAGTCTTATAAAGCTCAAGTGAAATACAACAAAGACTAACAGAGTTGAGAAATAAAACATCCTTTGTGTGCACAAACAAGTTTTATGATCCATGTAGGCGCTCTCCTCTGTGTTATAATGACTCGCTTGGAGCACTGAAGTTAATGTAGAATTATATTTCTAAATCAGCTTAAAATATTTCAGAAAAAGATTGTACATGTTTCATCGCTGGTGAGATACAGCAAAGGTAACTGCTTTAAAAAAAATAATAAATACCATTTAACACATATGAACTATACTCAGCCTAAATGCATTTAAAGTCAACACTACAAAAGCCTCAGCTAAACATCAGTTAAAATACTTTCTATTTGAATAACAGAACATGAGTGTAAAAACAGAGGTAGTTTTGACAACCCAATTAACTGTTTTAATATAGTGTTCTAATATGGGCAGAACATTGTGTAAGCCCCTGCAATATAGCCTCAGGCATTAATGGAGTCTACACTCTACAGGGCACATGGCAAATCCTGTTAATCAGTTGTCAGTCACCTCCAGTACCAAGCCCCTTCCCTCCCGTCAATATGGTATATGGAAATGCTACTAGAAGTCTGGCTGTGGGGGAGAGAGTATACAATAAAAAAAGGTGGGCCCTTAGCTTAATATTTGTATACCGCCAGTAAGTTAGTTCATTGGCGAAGACTAATATCTATATCAGTAGTATAAACTTTTATTTATTTCAGTGGCGAAGACTGATAACTGTTTATATCAGTATTGATTTATTTCAATGATTACATGTATTTTAAACAATGCAAAGTCATTTAAACAGTTATAGGGTGGCATGGCATGACAGGGGGAGTGTCAGTGCAACTTTGCATTAGAATTACCACTGACCATGAAAAAGATGCACAGCATTCATGACTATGATATGGAGATTTGGAGGTAAGAACTTTAGTTGTACATATATCATACTCCCGCTTTTCTCTACTTATCCTCCTAGATTTTTCTGCTGCATTTCAAATGGTTGATCACAGCCACCTTCTTGACAGGTTATCCTCCATCATTGATTGAGTAATATCAATCCTTTTGCACATCTATCGCTGGTGCCAGACTTGCAATCATTCTGCTCTCTGTTAGTGGTCCAGGGGTCGGTTCTTGGCCTTCTGCTGTTCTCTTTAAACACCACCTCTCTAAGAAACCTAATGAATCCTGTTAGCTTCCAATACCACCTGCATGCAGATAACACACAGATCTATCTTTCCTCCCCTTATCTTTCCCGCACTCATGTATTGGTGACTGCCTGTCTGCCATATCTTCCTTGATGACCAACTGCTACCTAAAACGTAATCTCTCTAAAATAAAATGGATACCCATTCATCTTTCAGGCTAAATCACTGCACCCGATCTACAACAGAAGCTGCTCTCTGGCTGACTTGCTGTGTGAAAAAGAGTGTTCGCAATAAAAAACAGGAACATATCCCAATAATATAGAACAACTGATAATCTCAGGTACATAGAAAAAAACATAAATACAAACAAATAATGTGTATATCTGTAAACACAATAGTAAGTATTTATCCAGACCCCCCTGGGAATACTCTCACTCAGACTAGAGCCCTTATATTGGCTCTAATTTATACGTGTTATGGAACTATAATCCCCACCATCCGTCAGCGTGCAGCCTTAGATAAAGGTTTTCAGTTGCAGGGATGGTAGGCAGGATTTACACACAAAATCCAGAAACCCAGAAAATAGAAAAGTATTTATTGGCCCCCAACTAGTTAGGCTTACATAAAAAAACACAAAAAATTGCTTTAAAAGCAAACAGCAGCAGATGACTTGGTGGTTCTCCGTCTTGTATAAACCATATAGCAGTTGCCAAAGTCCTCTGTACTGTCTAACCGCAAGCAGGAGCAGCTGTAAACGTTTCTTCGGAAACGCCTCCCCCTGCCATCCAATCACCATGCACCCATCTGTACTGGTTAAACTGCATCCCACTTTGTACTAGCACTACACTACAGTATATTTTATCATACTTTGTAAAAAAAAAATATTTTTGATCAAAGTCATGGGTGGGCTATCAAGAAAATTAGCAGAAAAGAATGAAAAATGCAGTTCTGGATTCAGTGGCCATTAATACATTTATATTCTCCACAAAGCTAATTTTTGGGAACTCAATTTTAGGAAACAGAACCATGCTATTAGTAATATATGCACTATAATTTACAAAAGTCAGATGCACCAAATAAAAACATTTTTTTTATACTTTTTTTTATACTAATTGACTTGCTATTAAAATAGAATGATTTCAAAAGAAAGTCTTACTTGTCCCATGTGTAAAATTTGTGTGGGTACACTAAACTACCAGCCTAGCTCTGCTTCTCAAGTTACTGCTGGTCTTTCAGGGGTTATAAACAATGCACTATGGAAATGGCCAATCAGTTTGAAATGGTAGAGCAGAGTCCTGCCAAATAGGTCTAGTTGCCAACACTTATATTGTATGTAAGCCTAACATAATTCACACTATAAGAACATCTACGATAATAAAGGATATTTAAAAGAAAATGTATTAAAAATGAATTGTTTTTGTGCTGTGCTAGGCAGACAAAATTTGGGTGCCCCCACTCCCCCCACTTTGCAGAACCAAGACCTACCCCAGCATCTCAGAAAATGACCTATCACCCACATTACCATCCAGGATTTACCCCTGCACCCCAGGACATGCTCCATCATTCACAGTGATGTTCTGAAGTCTGAGGGAGGCAGGTCCCGTGATGCTCTGACCTCAGAGCAGTGCATGGAGAGTGAGATGATGGTGAGTATAGGAATGTCTGTGCTGCTGCACAGATATCCAGCTGGTGAGGGAAGATCTCTTGATCTCCGCAGCCAGCTTCTCCGCAACCAGCATTTTTATTTTTTTTACATTTATTTTTTAAAGGGCACTGTTCCCCTAGGCACTTGCCTTGTCTTGCTCGTGCTAAATACGGATACTGCGCCATTGTTTTTTACTTGTTTTTTTATAGATGTATAAAAGGAAGATGTATTCAGTCATGAACGTGAGGACCGTTTTTACCTTTTGATGGGCGTTTTATATGAAGATCGTTTGTGAGTGTATTGAACTACCTTTACACTTCCTTATACACCATACTGTATGGTATTGTGATTTATTTTCCAAGTGACTGAGTTCCCTTGTTTTTGCATTTTAGTTGGAGGGTACTAGAGGAGTACTTTTTGTGAAGCTGCATCATTACTGGGGAGTATTATTTTTCTATTATTATTCTGTTTATTATTTTCACACATGGAGGGTGACGCCCCTATTTTGACTAAATAGAGTCATTCAGAAAAGATTGTGTTCCTTTAAATGTTAAGCACAGTTTCAGCTGCTATCCAAGTCATTCACCAAAATTGTAAAAGGGTATGCATGGTTATTCCTAATGTATTAACCCACTCTTCAAATGCAACACATGTGACAAACACATGTGAGATATAGACATTAAATGTATGTAACCCCTCAACAACAATGGATGTTAACTGGAAAATGTCCCAGTAGTGACAATGGACATGCCTTGTATGGGCATACCGCAATTGGACTCTATACGATATGGGAAAGTCCCTCAGTACTTTGGGCAAATTAGCAGGGGCTTATTAAATGGCAAATAACACTGGCATATTGGGCAAATTAGCAGGGGCATATTAAATGGCAAATAACACTGGCATATTATTGGGAAAATTAGCAGAGGCATAATAAATGGCAAATAACACTGGCATATTATTGGGCAAATTAGCAGGGGCATATTAAATGGCAAATAACACTGGCATATTATTGGGAAAATTAGCAGAGGCATAATAAATGGCAAATAACACTGGCATATTATTGGGCAAATTAGCAGGGGCATATTAAATGGCAAATAACACGGGAAAATTGGCATCTTTAGTAGAGATTGGGAATTAGATATGCCAGCACAAATGAATAATCCTTAACTTTAAATAAAAACTTCTAAACAATTACTAGCTTAGCAATAGCTGCTCGAGGTAGGTGCACTTTAATGAGGCCACTGAAATTTACAAAGTCCGCCTTGTCTCACAAAGCTTCATAAGAACTCAGAACATAAAATCGCATTGTCTAATGTAGAGTCATACAACAGGAATGGGACATTTAAAAGGCAGAGCAGACTTATTTTATTTATGATTTCTTTTTTACTATTTTGTTAATGTACACAATGCTACATAAGTACATGAATGGACTAGAACAAACTAACACAGTTTTAATAAAATCCACGTTATCTATTTCACAAAAGCTGTGCTATTTATAATAACTATCTTTGATGCCCTGATGAATCTTTCCTGTAGTAACTTCTGTCATCTGCTTTATTTTCTGCAATGACTGCTAGCACATTATGTCTCCAACTAAGTCTTAGGAATCTACTATTTAATATTTGCAATCATTCATTTGTGGTCATTTTTGCTTATGTGTTATATGTGACAACATTCACCAGTATTTATTATGCTTCTTCTATTGCAATATCTGAATATAATGTGATCTCTATCTGAGGCGTCATCATATATTATGCATACTGTACAATGTAATGGTGTTTGCTGCTTGGATGCTGAGACCAACTGAATCGTACAGCCAATATGCTAACTACTATTGTTGTAGACATTAATTCATATGTATTTATGTGTTGCTTTGAGCAGTGAAAACACGCATTGCAGTGGTAAAATTCAAAAATGATTAACTATTTATCTCCTCTATATAACCTTAGCTTGCTGAATGAAATTCGATTTGAAGTTTAACAATATATAGAAAGTAGACAGCTGTCTAAAATTTGACATAGAAACATAGAAACATAGAATGTGTCGGCAGATAAGAACCATTCGGTCCATCTAGTCTGCCCAATTTTTTTTTTTTTTTGAGTACTTTTATTAGTCCCCCGTTCCCGGTCTTATAGCTAGGATAGCCTTGTGTCTATCCCACGCATGCTTAAAATCCTTGACTGTGTTTACCTCTACCACTTCTGCTGGCAGGCTATTCCATACATCCACTACCCTCTCAGTAAAGTAATACTTCCTGATATTACTTTTAAATCGTTGCCCCTCTAATTTAAGACTATGTCCTCTAGTTGTGGTAGTTTTTCTTCTTTTAAATATACTCTCTTCCTTTACTGTGTTGATTCCCTTTATGTATTTAAATGTTTCTATCATATCCCCCCTGTTACGTCTTTCCTCCAAGCTATACATAACATAATGGACATGTATTGATTACATAATACTTAAATTTCTATCGTTTATTTTAATACTTTAATTTTGACCTTTCTTGTTTTTGTTTCATCCATATGTCCTTCTTTTCCCTTTGCGCCTGGCAACTATTGTATTTTTTTACAGAAATAGGCACCAATAATGCTCATGCAGGGCTGATCCTAGGGTCAAAGGCGCCTGGGTGCAGGATTTTTTTGGGCGCCCCCATGTTGGGCGTGGCTATAATACTAACTCCTCCCGTTTACAAATGTATTCAGGAAATATACAATAAAAATACAAAACTTTATTATAAATTATTTAAAAAAAAGAAAAGTAGAAACCCAGTGTGATTACCAGTGGAGAAAATGTTTAATCACTATCATTCATACAGAATGTGCTAATCAAGTGTGAAAATAAAAACAATGCTATCATCTCATATTATATTTATTTTCACATTTGATTAGCACATTCAATATGAATAATTGTGATTAAACACATGTCTCATATATGCAACAGTATTATTTAACACATGCCAACTAACAAGTTAACTAGTTAAACCCCTAAGCAACTTTGCTCAGTTAAATGGATGGAGAAGACACCGCATGGCAACCTCCTATCACATTAATATTAAGTTAGTCTAGGCGACTGTAAGTTTGGGTTAACCCAACCATCTTGGAATTAAAGGCAAATAAAAATACTAAGCTTAAACATAACATTCATTTACCTGTGCTAGTTGGCTCAGTGTCTGACTGGGATTGCTAGTTTGTGTCAACTGGACAGTGGCATCACCATCAATATATTAGGGGTGGGGGGCCAAAGGTAGGGTGACCACGTGTCCCGGAATGTCTGGGACAGTCCTGAAATGGGGACTGATAGAGGGAGGTCTCAGCCAATCAGGTGAAACCTCTTAACTCTCCGGATTGGCTGAGAGTTCAGAGGCCTCTCCTGATTGATTCAGTTCCTCCTTCACACGGAGCTCAAAGCTGCAGCATCCTTTCAGCACTGTGTACGTAAGGCAAAAACTCTGATGTGTGTATGTGTGAGTGACAGACTATGTATGTGTGAGTGACAGACTGTATGTGTGAGTGACAGACTGAATGTGTGAGTGACAAACTGCCTATGTATGTGTGAGTGACAGACTTCCTATATCTGTCTAGCATTGCAGGGGTTAAGTCCACTGACCTGCATATATCTGTCAGGCATTGCAGGGGTTAAGTCCACTGACCCTGCATATTTCTGTCTAGCATTGCAGGGGTTAAGTCCACTGACCCTGCATATTTCTGTCTAGCATTGCAGGGGTTAAGTCCACTGACCCTGCATATTTCTGTCTAGCATTGCAGGGGTTAAGTCCACTGACCCTGCATATTTCTGTCTAGCATTGCAGGGGTTAAGTCCACTGACCCTGCATATATCAGTATAGCATTGCAGAGGTTAAGTCCACTGACCCTGTATATATCAGTATAGCATTGCAGGGGTTAAGTCCACTGACATTGCATATATCTGTCTAGTGTTGCAGGGGTTAAGCCCTCTAACACTGCCTATGTCTAAATAGCAATCGAGGGGTACACACACATATTATAAATACATACTTATCCATACGTAAATACACAGAGGCTTGAATAGAAATTACTGGGCCCTGGTGCCATAGGAAAAACGTAAAATGAACGTTATGTGAGTGTGTGTTTGTACGCGTGTATTAGTGAGCATATATTTATGAGTATATGTTAGTGCATGTTATGTGAGTATTCACGAGTGAGTAAGTGTGTATTAGTGTAATTGTGTATTAGTATTATGTAGGTGTTCTGGTGAGCGTTAAGTGTATATGTATTAGTGAGTGTATATTAATGTATGTTATGTGAGTGTATACATACTAACACACACATACACAGTCACTCACAGACAGACATATACACAGTCACTCACAGACAGACATATACACAGTCACTCACAGACATACATTCACCGATACACAGTCACTCACAGACATACACTCACTGATACACAGTCACTCACAGACATACATTCACCGATACACAGTCACTCACAGACATACACTCACTGATCCACAGTCACTCACAGACATACACTCACTGATCCACAGTCACTCACAGACATACACTTACCGATGCAGTCACTCATAGACATACACTCACTGACATACAAAGTCACTCACAGACACACTCACTATATAGTCACTCAGACATACACTCACTCACAGATACAGTCACTCACACAGACACCTTTACACACATTCACAGACATCCTTACACATACACACCCACAGACACCCTTATACACATACACACACCCAGACACCCTTATACACATACACACTCAGACGCCCTTATACATATACACTTACAGACACCCTTACATATACAAACAGACACCCTTATACAGATACACATACAGACACCCTTACACATACACGCAGACACCCTTATACAGATACACATACAGACACCCTTACACATACACACAGACACCCTTATACAGATACACATACAGACACCCTTATACATACACGCAGACACCCTTATACAGATACACATACAGACACCCTTACACATACACACAGACACCCTTATACAGATACACATACAGACACCCTTATACAGATACACATACACACACACAGACACCCTTACACATACACACAGACACCCTTACACATACACACAGACACACTTACACATACACCCTTATACAGATACCCTTACACATACACACAGACACCCTTACACATACACACAGACACCCTTATACAGATACCCTTACACATACACACAGACACCCTTACACATACACAGAGACACCCTTACACATACACACAGACACCCTTATACAGATACCCTTACACATACACACAGACACCCTTACACATACACACAGACACCCTTATACAGATACCCTTACACATACACACAGACACCCTTACACATACACACAGACACCCTTATACAGATACCCTTACACATACACACAGACACCCTTACACATACACACAGACACCCTTACACATACACACAGACACCCTTATACAGATACCCTTACACATACACACAGACACCCTTACACATACACACAGACACCCTTACACATACACACAGACACCCTTATACAGATACCCTTACACATACACACAGACACATAAAGACACCCTTACACATGTATTTTCTTTTTTACCTAAAACAAAACTGTTATGATGTTTGTCCCCCTCCCTGCTCATTTACCTTTTAGTTGCAGGGAGGGAGACTGTCATGCTGTCTGGGCTTCCAATCCCTGCAGCGGTATTTCTGTTCTTCTGAGCGCCAGGATATCAGCTGACATCCGGGCGCTATGACATATTTGAGTTTGAGGGGGCGGAGCATGTGGATCAGTCCACGGAGGTGCGGTTAACCGCAGCCAATCACACGCGGCCCACACCACCGTGTTTGGCCGCATGTCTGGCTCCCGTCGGAGGATCACGACGCGCCCGGCATAAGCAAGGGCGTAGCAGCGCTAGCTCTGCATGCCGGGCGCCTTCTTCTTTTTCAGCTATACGGCGCCTGGGCGCGGTGCACCCCGTGCACCCGCCCAGGATCGGCCCTGTGCTCATGGCAGACATTTATTGGTGTCTATGGTTAATGATGTTCCATGGACCTTCGCAATCCTTTTACACCGGTGTCCTTGCATGGACACTTTGCCTTTCCCTTGCTATAAAGCCTAGTTTGTTATTTCACGGTTGCTCTTTGCTTTGCACTTTAGAGATCTGTTAATGAACTTTGTGATGGAGACTAGGGTGATGTGCATATGAACATATCAAGAACACAGATGAATGTGTTTTCACTGCTATCTCTATGGTAGCAGGGTTTCCCACTAATCTCCTATGGGTCCATTAAAATCCAGTGGAATGGAAGGCTAGTAGACAGGATAGCTGTTTGTTTTTTTAAAGTGCCATAAAGGACCTGAAATGTGTATTAATCAAAATCTTTGCCTTTTCTGTCAGGATAGAGACTGTATACAACCCCACAATATCATGTCCATCTACCACATCTGACATATCATTTTCTTTCTACATATAATTGTCTTTCTATGATGAACTACAAAAATAGACAAATATAATTTCCGAATTTTGTGTTGCCTTTGCAAAAAAAAAAAAAATGTAAGCGGGGAAGGTTAAAGTTTCAGACAACATTAAATACATTGTTCTTATGACATGCACGCTAAAAATAAATAACTAATGTTCAGAGCCAAGTCTGGTACTAATATTCCTCAACTGAAATAGCACATCATAGAAACATAGATTTTGACAATTTAGTTTTAGACTATTATATTCCTCCCAACTCTTACCCCCGGCAAGTAAGGATGCCAAGGAGTATAGACTGGGTGGTCAAGTGTCAACTTTACATGTGTGGTAGTGACTGTCATTCCCGCTGGCAGTGCTACTGCGCATGCACATAATGCTGGACACGCACAGTAGCCAGTCTCCCGTGTCAAAGAGATAGGGGACTTCTATTTTTCACTGCAGGATTGCGATCCTAGAGGCCACTGTCCCACTGAGCTCTACCTCTGTCCCTAAAAGCAGGACAGCGGAATTGACTGCCAAAATCAGCACTGTCCCATGCAAAGCGGAACAATTGGGAAGCATGCTATTATCTCTTATCATGAACTAGTATTTTTCCTCCTTTATATATATGTAGGGTTGGAACCTTTTCTTCCAAAAAAATACTGGCTTTGCTATTGCCAGAGACGGCTCTCTAATTAGGCAAGTTAGGCGTTCCCCTAAGGCTTTGCGCAAATGGGGGCCTTGTGACTGCCTAACTTTCCTAATTGCTTTTGATCTGACAGGGGAGAATAACGTAGCCGTCATACTAACGTCGGCAGGTTAACAGTGAATTTTTTGTGTGTGCTGGCTGATTGTGTCTATGAGTGAGTGTGTGCTGACTGAGTTTATCTGTGAGTAAGTGTGTGTTGACTGAGTGGGTCTGTGAGTGAGTGTATGATGGCTGAATGGGTCTGTGAGTGAGTGTGTGCTGGCTGAGTGGGTCTGTGAGTGAGTGTGTGCTGGCTGAGTGGGTCTGTGAGTGAGTGTGTTCAGGCTCAGTGGGTCTGTGAGTGAGTGTGTGCTGGCTCAGTGGGTCTGTGAGTGAGTGCATGCTGACAGAGTGTGTCTATGAATAAGTGTGTGCTGGCTGAGTGTGTGTGATAAGCTGTTTGGGGACACATTTGGCCCTGCCAAGCTATTTGGGGACAAATAGGGTGGTGTCATGTTTAAGGACAGAAGTGATTAGCTGTTTGGGAAACTGAAGGCAGTAATTAGCTGTCTGGGCACAAATATGGCACTGATAGGATGTTTGGGCACAAATATGGCATTGTCAGGGTGTCTGAGGACAATTATGGCCCTGACAAGCTGCTTGGGCACAGAAATGGCATTGGAAAAGGTGTTGGAGGTCAGAGATGGCACTTATTTGTTGTTTGTGGACAAGATGCATTGGGAAGCTGTTTGCGATCAAAAATGGCACTGGCAAGATGTTTGGGGAGAAATGGAACAAGTCCTTGTGGGTGCAGTATTGGTGCAGTTGCCATGTCCTTGTGGGTGCAATATGGGTGCAGTGGTGAATTCCTGTGGATGCAATAAGTAGGCTTTGGTAAGTCCTGTGGGTGCATTATTGGACTATTGCAATAATAATTGGCAAGTCTGGTGGGTGCTGCAATGCGTTGCTGTGATGTGTGTATTTGATCAGCAAATGAATGTGTTTATTAATGTCTCCTAAATGTGAACACTAACACAGATATTCTAACATTCGTATGCTGATCAGATGCACACACTGTGAGCCTGCTAATGTGTGTATTTGATCAGCATATGAGTGTGTATGTGAGTGTTCATGTGTGTACACAATCAGCATATGAATCTGCATATATGTGTCAGTGTTCACATTTAGGAGACATCAATAAAGATAGTGAGTTGGTCAGCCACATACTTTTTATCTATAACAAGTGTTTTTGTTTATAGATATTTCTAGAATAGTTATGAGAAAAATACAATTCTAGGATCTGTGAATTCCTAATTGCTGGGGTTTAAGGCTTGTCTTAAATATGAAATTTATACAGTTCATTTGTATTATCTATTTCATTTATTTTATTTAATTATGAGTGTCTGTGCGTGCCCCCCCCTAATAAAAATGTAAGAAAACACCCACAATTTTTTCAATGTTTGAAAATTGTACAATTATAGAAACCAGGAATATTGCGCCACTCAGAACCCAGTAATATTGTGCCAGTCAGATACCAATAATATTGTGAAAGTCAGATACCAGTAATATTGTGCCACTCAGAGCCCAGTAATATTGTGCCAGTCAGATACCAGGAATATTGTGTCATTCAGAGCCCAGTAATAGTGTGCCAGTCAGATGCCTGTAATATTGTGCCAGTCAGAACCCAGTAATAGTGTGCCAGTCAGAGCCCAGTAATAATGTGCCACTCAGAGCCCAGTAATATTATGCCAGTCAGATACGAGGAATATTGTGCCAGTCAGAGCCCAGTAATAGTGTGCCAGTCAGATCCCAGTAATATTGTGCCATTCAGAGCCCAGTAATAGTGTGCCAGTCAGAGCCCAGTAATATTGTGCCAGTCAGAGCCCAGTAATATTGTGCCATTCAGAGCCCAGTAATAGTGTGCCAGTCAGAGCCCAGTAATAGTGTGCCAGTCAGAGACCAGGAATATTGTGCCATTCAGAGCCCAGCAATAGTGTGCCAGTCAGAGCCCAGTAATATTATGCCATTCAGATACCAGGAATATTGTGCCAGTCAGAGCCCAGTAATAGTGTGCCAGTCAGATGCCTGTAATATTGTGCCATTCAGAGCCCAGTAATAGTGTGCCAGTCAGAGCCCAGTAATATTGTGCCAGTCAGAGCCCAGTAATATTGTGCCAGTCAGAGCCCAGTAGTATTGTGCCATTCAGAGCCCAGTAATAGTGTGCAAGTCAGAGCACAGTAATTGGGTGCCAGTCAGAGTCCAGTAATATTGTGCCAGTCAGAGCGCAGCCCCCCCCCCCCCCCCCTTAGTACGCCACTGCTCCCAGGAGTCTCTCATACAGGTAACGAGCTGAGATTAGAAACACTCTCTTAAAAGGAGTGCTCCTAATCTCAGCTCATTACCTGTATAAAAGACCTGGATACCTGTCCACAGAAGCAATCAATCAGATTCCAAACTCCCAAACTCCACAATGGCCAAGAACAAAGAGCTGTCCAAGGATGTCAGGGACAAGATTGTAGACCTACACAAGGATGGAATGGGCTACAAGACCATCGACAAGCAGGGTGAGAAGGTAACGACAGTTGGTGCGATTATTCGCAAATGGAAGAAAAGAAGAAACATAAAATAACGATCAGTCTCCTTCGGTCTGGTGCTCATGCAAGATCTCACCTCGTGGAGTTTCAATGATCATGAGATTGCTGAGGAATCAGCCCAGAACTACTCGGAGGTTCTTCTTAATGATCTCAAGGCATCTGGGACCATAGTCACCAAGAAAACAATTGGTAACAAACTATACCGTGAAGGGCTGAAATTCTGCAGCACTCGCAAGGTCCCCCTGCTCAAGAAAGCACATGTACAGGCCCGTCTGAAGTTTGCCGATGCACATCTGAATGATTCAGAGGAGAACTGGGTGAAAGTGTTGTGGTCAGATGAGATCAAAATTGGGTTATTTTTGGAAGAGGAGGAATGCTGCATATGACCCCAAGAACACCATCCCCACCGTCAAACATGGAGATGGAAACATTATGTTTTGGGGGTGTCTCCATTAAGGTCTCCAGACCTTAATCCCATAGAAAATTTGTGGAGGGAGCTGAAGGTTCGAGGTGCCAAACGTCATCCTTGAAACCTTAATGACTTGGAGAGGATCTGCAAAGAGGAGTGGGACAATATCACTCCTGAGATGTGTACAAACCTGGTTGGCAACGTCTGACCTCTGTGATTGCCACCAAGGGTTTTGCCACCAAGTACTAAGTCGAAGAGGTCAAATACTTATTTTACTAATTGACATGCAAATCAATTTATAACATTTTTGACATGCGGTTTTTTTCTGAATCTTTTTTTGTTATTCTGTCTCTCACTGTTGAACTACACCAACCATTAAAATTATAGACTGATCATGTCTTTGTCAGTGGGCAAACATTCAAAATCAGCAGGGGGTCAAATATTTTTTCCCTCACTGTAACAGTGGGCTGGAGCCAATTTGTTACCGGCCTGCCAGTAAAATACCAGCTTTGTGGTAAACCTGTCTTATATACTTTTGGAGATTTTCAATTGAATACTGTATATTAACTTTTATTTTTTTTATAGTGAATTTGTTATCTGTGAAGTATAGGGTTTGGTCTGGCAGTCTGTTTTTTGCCCTAAATTGTGTGGGGTAGAACCCACATGAGAGAAGCTACGGTTAAAATAAAAAAATAAGGAAACAAATGAGGCAAGTGATTCTCCTGTGACCAGCAGAACTAGAATTCATGAAACAAAGATTCAAAAGTACTTGGGTTACATCAAACTGAATTCTGTATGTTTGTAACAAAGAATATAAAGCAAGTGCTACAGTGAGTCTTGCAGGCAGGCAGTTAATTTGTAGTGCACCCAACAGACATATAGTTTATAGACTCCATCTTTCCCAATAGCACATTACTGTTATTGAGAGTACTTACATATATACTATATATTTGTGCATCTAAAAAAAGTTAAGCTCCCTGAGGATGGCAGCTTAATCTGTAAGCTGAGAATTCAAAGATTTGATATCACTAAACTAAACAGATACATATAATATAAAAAAGGTGCATTTTAAAATAATAATGCTAACAACATTAAACACTTTTTATGTTAGCATCTACAGCAACAGCACTTTACAGGTTTGAGGTATAATTTATATAAATATATAAACCATACACTCAGCACATTAAAACTTTAAGATGTATAGTGCAGTATAAAGCCTTTTAAAATAATTTGGCCAGGCAAGAATGAAGTGCATGGCACATACAGATATTTTTAATGCATAATGGGACTTGGAAAGTTATTTAAAAAATCTGAATAAACAGCAAAATACCTTAATATTTAAAATAACATATTAGTTATAATAACTGCATAATACATTATACATAAATGCCTGCTGTGAACATAAATCAATTATAACTCCTGTAGGCATAGTAATATAATAAAATGCAAATTGAAACTATTTGCACACTACCGCTAATGGTCTTTTCAGCTCTAAAGACCAGTATATGCATACATACATTGAAATCATAATTGCACATGCTCTGTTATAGGAAAACATACATCTACTTCAAACAAAGGTGAGGAGTGGAGGACCTGGTCAGTCAATCAAAAACAAGATGGCTGCCACCAAGCATTTCAGGGAGGCAAGTAACATACTACATAAAAGCAGATATTTGCCTTTTATTAAAGTAAGATAAACACAGCATTTTATTCAACAGGATTACATGATTTAATATTTTGGCAAAACATAATAGTAATTTAAGCATGACAGGTTCAGTTTATTGCCATCACAGTTAAACAAAGTAACACTACCTTAAGTAACTATGGAAGCCCTAAATGACTGATAAATAGGCAGACACAGTCCTCTTGCTCTTACACAATAGACATTAAGGACAACAATTCAAGTATTCTAAACTGAAAAATATGGCTTCATTTGCAGAAGGAATAAAAGAAAAGAGGTTGCAGACAAAGGTCACATGGGCAAATCTAATTCCCTTTAGGCCCTCTGGAAAACACTAAGCAGATTTGAAGCACATGTGAACACTTAATGCTGTAAGAGAGAATACAATCTGTCAAGACGCTGCCTTTTGGATTATTGCTAGAGTTACATGCTAGTATACTAACAAACTAGTGTGGTTGAAAATAATTAAACTCCACAAATGTCTTTTTTTTAAGGAACATGGAGAAATGTTTATTTTTACACCACAGCTGTCAGAAAAAATTACCACATTCAAGTAATTTGATGCATGGCAAACTCTAGTAGTTTTTTTTACAGACATCTAAAGGAAATGGTTGCATGAGCTAATATTATAGGTGCAATGTATGAAGTAGCCTCACATATAGAACTGTTACAGTTCTAAGGGTTCCTGGACCCTGGGGAACTGGCATACATTGTCTCTCTACATTTTTGTAATCAGAAAAAAATCTCTGCGGTAGCTCCGCAGAGCTAGTAATGATACTACCTACTGCAGGGCAGGAGTAGCAGTGTCATAATTACCATGTATACGTGGGTCACAATAGTGACCATGCCCATCACTATGGACAAAGGACACCCCACTGAAGTTATATCCTATGAAGTAGCCAGTACTTGACATAATCCAATATGGACACTCCACACCAGCAGAAAAGGATGTAATAAAAATGTCTTCTTTATTAAAACATATAATGAATCTGCGGAGCGGGCGGAAAAAAAAATTACCGCTTACACCTTATGCATTTCACCGATAACTAAGAAAAATCCGCGCAAAAGACATAAAGTGCGCCAATTTTGTTCCTCCTGCTAGACTGATTTTTAATAAGTTGCCACAATGCAGTCAGATATGGATGCTCGGCCATGGAAACCCTTCCATGAACATCCCGCTGCACAGTTTTTGTGCGGATATTAATGCCAGTGGAAGCTGGGTCTCTTTAGCTATGGAATCAGAGCATTGATGACTTTGACACACTATGTGTCTCAAGACCCAATAACCATGCGCTGTGACTTTACATAGTCTTCTGCTTAGTGGCTGAGTTGCTTCTGTTCCTAAATTATTACACTTTTCAATAATACCACTTACAGTTGATCGTGGAATATCAAGCAGGTAAGACATTTCACAAACTGACTTATTGCAAAGGGGACATCCTATCATAGTACCATGCTTGAATCCACCGAGCTCTTCAGAATAATCCATTTTTTTCAAAAATGTTTGGAAATGCAGAATGCATGTTTAGGTGCTTGATTTTATACACCTGTGGCAATGTTTCTGATTGAAACACCTGAATTAAATAATTAATACTTGCCTCAAAGTGTGAAGCAATTTAAATTTAAGAGACCTGACTTTTACTGTAACTAATACTGTCAGATTGGTGGTCTAAGGCCGATACCAAACTAAATTTGTTTAACAAGAGAAAAAGTATTATAAAAAATGTATGTAGAGAAAATGATCCAATACGTGCATATATATTTAGAAATGTACCAAATAATTTATGCTTGATATAACCTGGTTAACACTCCCAGTATCAGCGCTAATCTCACTTGTTTCTATAAAATATAGTAACATTTTCAATTTAGAGCTGACAAGCTGAAAAATACTAAATATTAAAATACTACATGACTCTGCAAATAGTATGTAGTTAACTCAAGAACACTCTGTTGCAGTATGTTTGATATACAGTAAACAATGGTATGTGCTTGATATATTGTAGAAAATAATATTATTTCTTCACTTTCCACTTTAAAGGTTATTTTACATCAGAACAAATATTATGGGCTCTTGACAGAAGAAAGGGAATTAACATTTCTGTGGATTGAGAATATTACTGGAATCCATCTGTGTGGCTAAGCCTCAAACAAGCACAATGCAGACATTTTAAAAGTTACAACCCACACTAAACTGTGAATAGCTGCCATTTTCAAACTGTACTTAGTAACAATAATGCTATTTTTCACCTTAATTCATTTAAGGGTAGGAAAAGATCACAGATATTCTCTTTGACAATTATGACTGTAAGGTGTTCAAACCTTAATGTTTCTAACAATACAACTTTTCTGGAAATTTTTCTAAAAATTCATTATTAATCCAGCAATTTTTGCAACCCAGTCCTTTTCACACAAAACACCTTTATTATTTATACAGCTCATAAAACCATCTCCATTACTACCCTCTGTCACAGGGTTCCTGCATGCTGTGCGGTGCTTCATGAAAAGGAAAGCAAGCTCGCCTCCTAATGACGTGGAAGCCTTCCTTCCCACCGGCGTGCCTGAGATGCAGCATTGCAGCACCATAGAGGGTTTGTCCGGTGCCACCCACACTTGCGGCCAGCCAGCCAGCATGATGCCTACCTGCCCAAGTAGGAGACTCTCTGCTTATTTTAGCAGAATATACAAAGTTCATGCATTACTGCTCATTATTTGGCATAGTATACCAAATCTATGCAATACGCCTCATTATTTGGCATAAATGCAAAGTTTATGGATTATCGCTCATTAATGACTTTGGAAAGGTAGGGGGAGAGCAAGAAGAAGAGAAAAAAAAAGAGGTGTAGTTTATTGGGTAACATTACATTTCAAGACCAGGATGAAGAGGGATGTTATCTTTTAGTAGTATGTTATGTAAACAACCAATTATTCACATTAGTTAATGTTTATGCCCCTAATGATATACCTTGAATATGTATCGCCAACATTATGGAAAGAATGGAGAAATATCTTGATTGGGAATTTGAATGCAATAATGGACACTAAATTGCATAAATCCACATTGAAACATGGCCTAGTAGACAAAAATGTACTAAGAGGTGAGAAGATTTCAAGATTTAATTAAAAAAAAAACAATACTTATGTAAAGTTTGAAGATCTGTACATCCTAGAGACAATGATTTTACTCATTTCTCAAAAGTTCATATCTCTTACTCATGAATAGACTTTATTTTTAGAGAATCTTCATTGATTAATAGAGCCGTCCCAGAAGATTAGAAAATGTTGTGCCCATTCACAAGAAAGGGAGTAGGGAGGAGTCAGGCAACTACAGACCAGTAAGTCTTACTTCAGTAGTGGGGAAAATAATGGAAAGCATGTTAAATAATAGGAGTATTGGACATCTAAAATTGCATGGATTTGAAGATCAGGTACAACATGGGCTTACTTCAGGGAGATGCCAAACTAATCGTATTGATTTTTTAGATTGGGTGACTAAAATATTAGATCAGGGTGGTGCAGTAGATATTTGTTTACCTAGATTTCAGTAAAGCTTTTGACACTGTCGCACATAGAAGGCGAGTCAAAAAACTGCAATCGTTGAGTTTGGCTTTCAATATTGTTGAATGGATTAGACAATGGAGTCTATTTCAGAGGGTTGTAGTCAATGGAGTATATTTGATGTAAGGTCTTGTTACTAGTGGGGTACCTCAGGGATCTGTACTTGGACCCATTCTCTTTAATATTTATTAGTGAAATTGCAGAAGGTCTTGTGTTAAGGTATGTCTTTTTGCTGATGATACAAAGATTTCCAATAGGGTTGATGTTCCTGGAGGGATAAGCCAAATGGCAAATGATTTAGCTAAACTAGAAAAATGGTCAAAGCTGTGGCAACTGGCATTTAATGTGGAAAAGTGCAAGATTATGTACATTGGGTGTAGAAATGCAAAAGCAGAATATAGAATATTTGAGTCCTAACCACAACATCCGAGGAAAGGGATTTAAGAGTAATAATTTCAGAGGACTTAAAGGTAGGTTGGCAATGTAATAGATCAGCAGGAAATGCTAGCAGAATGCTTGGTTGCATAGGGAGAAGTATTAGCAGTAGAAACAAAGAACGCCTTAAGCGTTTCACCCCCATACAGTGCTTAGTCATAGGCTTAGTCAGAGCATTGCGATTGGGCGTGAAACTCGTAAGGTGTTCCTTTTTTCATTGGGGTGGTGACCATGCACCGTTTTCTGCCACTGTAAGTAATAAACCATTGATATTTATGAAAGTAACTTGGTGATCTTGGATTTATTTGGCACCCGCATTTCCGACACCCCTTTCTCTACATTTACTATAGTCTTTTTGGTCAGCCATTACTGCTGTGCTTATATCCCTGATGGTCACAATGGAGTCTGTTTTTTATTCTTTTCAATATATGGAATGGCCTTCCAGCGGAAGTGGTACAGGTAAAACAGTGAAAGAGGGATAGGGACAAGGCTATCCTAGATATAAGATAGGGAACCGGGGACTAATAAGAGTATTTAGAAAATTGGGCAGGCTAAATGGACCAAATGGTTCTTATCTGCCAACCCATTCTATGTTTCCATGTTATGATTCTAACTAAGAAAACAATGATCTCTGATATAATATGGTCTTCTCATAACCCAGTGATCATAGGGGCAATAACGTCATTGTATACATCGACCAAATGTTAAGGGCCTGGACTTTAACTCAGATATTTTTCTTATATTTAATGGCACAAGGCAGAGCTGTCCGACCCTCACCTTTTTTATATATTATGTCAATTGAAATACTGGACAGAGCAATTAGAGAAAACCAAAAAGTTGAAGGATTCCAAACCTCAAAAGGTCCAATCAAATTAACAATGTATGCGGATGACATATTAGTAACACTAACTAATCTCAATGATTCTTTAAAAGTTATAATAGAGACTATACATGAACATAGCATGTTATCTAATTATAGGCTGAACAGTGATAAATCTGTGTCTTTTCCAATTAAATGAGTTGTTAAAAATGAAGAGTAGATTCTTATTCCTTTGCTCAGAAGACACATTTACATACCTACATATAAAAGTCCATAAGTCTACCAAAAAGATCTGGGAAATAAATGTTCTTCGCTTAATGAAGCAAATGAACAAAGATCTACAATTATGGAAGAATAAAGAGATCTCTAGGTGGGGGAGATTAATCACTAAGAACAGTTATGTACTGCCTAACTGGCTGTATTTTTTGATGATGATTCATCTGAGTTTACTGGATAGTTATATTAAGATGGTACAAGTGGCATTTAACTTCATCAAGAAGCCTAGAGTAAAATTTAAGACTCTCACCCACAATTTAAACCAAAGAGGAGTGGACTACCCAGATTTTGTGTTTTATCAGAGGGCTAGTATGCTTATGCAGTTTATAATAACGCAAAATAGAGAATCCATCAGCGAATCATGGCACACTACAGAGAAAGATCTGTCAGGTATTGATGACTTGTTCTTCCCCTTTTGGTGAACAAGGAGAGAGAAAAAAAAAAAAGAATAGTTGCGAACATTCTGGAAAGGGTTAAAAAAGAAACAGGGCCTGCAGGAGATCATGATTAGCCTTTTACCAATAGATATTTTCTCAAAATAGAAATTATTAATGTAGATAATTGAAAAATGGGTGGTATAGTAAATATATCAGATGAAGTATTGTACAATCAAATGAAACCATTGCCATAGATTTGAGCAGAAATCTCATTTATAAAAGTTCTTTTCAACCTAAGGATAAAAAGTTACATACAAAAATACTTAGTGTTGACCAAAATACATTTTATAGATAAAATAGAGGAGATGCTATCCATTAAAAAGTGTTTGCTGAATTTTCTGAAAGAAATACCGTCAGCAGTAAAAAAAAAAAAAATGGGAAAAAGATCTCCAAATTAACATAATCTGCTCAGATTGTTTTAAGGCCTTAACACAAGCAAATAGTTAATAGATGGCACATGACACCATCACAATTAGCTAAAATGTATCAGAATACCGAGGATAAATGTTTGAAATGCAGAGCTAGAGAAGCTATTTTGTTACATGTGTGGTGGCAGTGCTCAAGAGTAGAGTTGAGCGGACACCTGGATGTTCGGGTTCGGCAGGTTCGGCCGAACTTCGAAAAAATGTCCGGGTCCGTGCTCGAACTTTACCCCGAACCCGAACCCCATTGAAGTCAATGGGGACACAAACTTTTGGCCACTAATATGCCTCTAAAAAAGTCCTGGAAAGGGCTAGAGGGCTGCAAAATGAAGTAAAATGTGGGTAAAAGTGTCCCCATTCATACGAATAGGTCAATTGACCTATTCGTATGAATGGGGACGCTATTTCGGTTTATAGAAAGCCAATAGCCATGTAATGCTATTGGCTTTCTATAAACCGAAATAGAGTCCCCATTCATACGAATAGGTCAATTGACCTATTCTTATGAATGGGGACTCTATTTCGTTTTATAGAATAGCAATAGCATTACATGTATTACATAAACAGAAAGTCTATAAACCGAAAGCCATTCGGTTTAAAGACATTTGGTTTATAGACTTTTGGTTTATGGATTACATGTAATGCTATTGGCTTTCTATAAACCGAAATAGAGTCCCCATTCATAAGAATAGGGACTCTATTTTGGTTTATAGAAAGCCAATAGCATTACATGTATTCCATAAACCGAAAGTCTATAAACGAATGTCTTTAAACCGAATGGCTTTCTATAAACTGAAATAGAGTCCCCATTCATAAGAAATTCTTATGAATGGGGACTCTATTTCGGTTTATAGAAAGCCAATAGCATTACATGTATTCCATAAACCAAAAGTCTATAAACCGAAAGACATTCTGTTTATAGACTTTCGGTTTATGGAATACATGTAATGCTATTGGCATTCTATAAACTGAAATAGAGTCCCCATTCATACGAATAGGTCAATTGACCTATTCGTATGAATGGGGACACTTTTACCCACATTTTACTTCATTTTGCGGTACGAACATGAACAGTGCGGTTCGGGTTCGCTCAACACTACTCAAGAGTAGCTCCCTTGTGGCAAGATACTGCAAGACTTATACATAACTGGCTGCAATTCAATAAAAATGTTGCCCAGGCGTGTTTATACACCATCTGAATATGGACAATCTTAAGGAGAAAGATGTAGCACTAGTGATCCACATACTAATAGCTACAAAATTGGCTTTAGCAAGAACATGAAATCTCCAACAGTGCCAACTGTGCTACTAGTGTTATTCCACATAAAGAGGGAATTATGTATAAATACCCAAAATGTAATTAAGAGCATTAAGAGCATAACATGTGAAAGGAACTATTATATATTATAAACCAGAATCATTCATTTTACATGAGTCTGATGCATTTATCCCAGAGAAAGATAATGGTAAAAGAGGGGAAACGTAAGCTTATTTGTTGCACTCTTGCGCAATAAATAGTCAATAAATAAGAAGCTATAGAGTCCTCTACTCAACCTAATGGACATCTGTTCTTCTGATTCCCCTCTAAGATTTTACAATTTATTTTGAGTCTATACTTTGTGCTGGTATATTGTTATATGTAATGTGGAGAGCTGCTACATTTTAAGTCACAATCCAGACTTTATCTTTCTTTGTGTTTTTGTTCTTCTTTTCAGAATGTTTTTCTTGTTTAAGTGAAATTTCAGGGTGTTTTGCTCTTTGTTCTTAGTACCAAACAAGTAACAAAATAAACAGTAAAAGATGAAAAGTAAATTTCTTTTGGTGTTAGCCAAAAATGTCATTGCTGTGTTCCCCTACATATTATATTTGCATAACATAAATAAATGTTTATATATGCAGCTAATCTGGGGGGTTTTCTAGACCAAGTTCCAAAGTAAAATAGGAAAACGATTGTGAATCTGCAAATTAGCCACATGCTAAAACCAGAAAAATATTAAATTCACATTATTTAAAATTGAAATAACAGACTACAAATAGATCTTATTGAAAAGAACAATGTGACTTTAAATTATGAATTGTAAGTTTGAGGTATAGGGGTTGTGGCTTCAATGCATATAGCTTATCGTAGTTGCACAGCCTTAAGAAGTACAAACATAAAGAACGCAAGGGATAATTAAAAATGATCAATGCATGACATATGAAAACATGTTATAATATAGATTCACTTAATAAACCAATGGGTGTAACTTGTTTGTACCCGTGTGTTATTTTTTTTTTTTCATTCTGCTTGTATAGTCTCTCTGTTTTTATTTTTTTCACTATTCATCTCCTTTTTTTATCTTCTCTTCTTGTCTGTTCATCATTTTTTATTACCTGCTTATCTTAATGTGAGAGTCACAGAGGAAGCATTCGTTTTCTGGTAAACTATCCCTCAAAAAGAATATAGTCACAAACTCATGCATGATGCACCTTTTATGTGTGTTTAAATAAAAGACAAGTTTTTTTGGAGCAAATGCTGTATTCGAGGCATTTCTTATAATCAGGCCTCAGATCCCCCGCAGAGCTGAAGGGGACTTGGATCCTCCTTACAGGTAGCCAGATGACTAGACGGTAGCCGGCACCTCTATGACATCTCAGAAGCAGCGATGAAAGTGTTGGGGCTTATCGAAGGACCAATCAGTGCATAGACATTCTCTGGATGCCCCCACTAGACACCAAGTCTGGGAGGCACATTGGAAAGTCTGGGTTTTATTGTCAAGTCTGAAGATACATTGGTAAGTCTGGGTGCATGTTAGCAAGTCTGGAGGCAGATTGGCAAGTCTTGTGCTGCATTGACAAGTATGAGGGGCAGAATTGCAAGTCTGGGGATACACTGGGGGCATGCCGACATGTCTGAGGGGCACTGGTAAGTTTGAGGGGCAGATTGGCAAGTCTAAGGGGGTTTGGTAAGTCTGAGGGCAGATTAACAGGTCTGAGAGGAAGATTGGCATGTCTGAAGGTGCATTGGCAAATAAATAGAAATAAAAACAAGAAATGCCTTTTTTATCATATATTTATTCAATATGAAAACCCAAATTATATTGATTTAATATCCAAAGTTTGAGAGATCGATTTATAATCAGGGTTGTCATATACTTGAGCAAATATGGTATATATACATATATATACATCTGATTAGTCTGCAAGCACCATTTTTTTAGGAAGTATATATACGTATGATTGCAGAAAGGGGTTAAAAAGAGGGAAAAAAAGAACAAACCCATCTTATGGCGTATATAATGAAAGTGGTCCAAATATCAGCATTCATATCAGCACTCAAAAGGAAAAATAGAGAGAAAAATAGAAGATTGCATGTCTTACATATTTCAAACCACTAGAGGGCCCTTAATAATCTCTTAATTAGTTATAGGTAACAAGCACGAGATATTTGATACATTGTTATTTTCAGCTGAGAAGTAAATTCCAAACATGACAACTACAAAAATATATATCTATTTTTAATCAAGACACCCTGAGTTTAAATACCATTAGGAACTGATTCCATTAGGATGTCCACTATATGGTTAAAAAAAATGCTAAATGTTTAAGATTTTAGCAGTATATTTGTTATTTCTGAAATGCTTTGCAATAAGTTAATATGTCCTTGATTGCATGTCTGAAAGTTGTTACTAACAGCTGAAGAGTGCATTGTGCAGAATACTAAATAGGAGATATTTCCCAATTCTATACTTAAGCTCTCTTTATGTTTATCACACATATTGAAATAGTCAAGAGGGAAGTGGAGATAACAAGGAGGGGAAATAAGGTAGTCAAAAGATTATGTAGTCAGGAGGGGAAACGAGTCATCCAGAAGGGGAGAGAAGGTAGCCAGAAAGGCAGTGGTAGCCAAAAGGGAAGAAGAGGAAGCATGGGAGCCAGTGAGTAAAAGGAGGACAGGGAGCAAGAAGGGGACAGAGCACAAGTTGCCATCTTAAGCTGCCACAATGAGGGGGGCAGAAAAATCGAAATCCCCCTTGCACTGCTCTGTGCCAGCTCTGGCACCGCTTGCCCCGGAGCCGGCACTACAATGTGGCAGAGTGGGACAATTTCCCCAGGGGGTAGTATTTAGTGCAAAGTGTTTGCTGGCACCGACACTTTAATTACACCTGCGGCTTGGGTAGTGAGTGCAGCGCGAGGGGTGCATGCACCATCCCCACGTGCTGTGACACTGTCGGAGTGCCGGATGCCATGTGACTTCCAGCGCTCAGAAGAAGTGGAGTTCGGGTGTTCTGCCTCTACAAAGCTAAGAGGCAGAGACTGTTTGGAACAAAGAGAGGCAAGGGTGACAGGGCAAAAGGAAAAGCAAATGTAGCCCCAGCAACCCCCCCCCCCCCCCCCCCCCAATTTTTTTTTATTAGGTACTGCAGATAAAAGGCCTTAAGAAAATAAACCAGGCCCAAAAACATGTATAATATAAAAGATGTAAGTTTAGAAATTACCGTATTTATCAGCGTATAACACGCGCCGGCGTATAACACGCACCTCATTTTAAGAAGGAAATTTCAGGAAAAAAAACTTAAATTTCAAATAAAGAACTTTGAAGCCCAATATGACATTTTAATATGTCAGGATATTGCCCCCAATATGCCATTTAATATGCAGGATATTGCCCCCAATATGCCATTTAATATGCAGGATATTGCCCCCAATATACCATTTTAATATGCCAGATATTGCCCCCAATATGCCATTTTAATATGCCAGGATATTGCCCCCAATATGCCATTTTAATATGCCAGGATATTGCCCCCAATATGCCATTTTAATATGCCAGGATATTGCCCCCAACACAGCAGGAACGAGGTAAGTTTTAGATTTTCTTTTTTTTCGGCTTATAACATGCACACATCATTTTCCCCCTATTTTCAGGGAGAAAAAGTGCGTGTTATCCGCCGATAAATACGGTAAGTAACAAAAAGCAAAAAATAAAGTAAATGTGATATCCACTTAGGGCTAAATACTACCGCTAACCCTGGGTACCAAACATAGATCAGGGCACACATGCAGTGGCACCTGACTGTGAAAGGCACAGCACTATTATTTTGTATGACAATCTATTTTTGTTTTTGTTTTCTTGTACTTTGCTTTGGCTTTTGTGTCCCCTCTCCCCCTTCTCCATTGTTTTTTAAATATGTGTTTTTTAAGCTTACATTATGATTATGTGAAGTAAGAAATGTCCACATGCATTTATATTTTTCTTTTTGAGATTAACCAGGTCTGTCTTTGTCCTTCATTGTTTTTTTTTTTTACAGTAACAGTTAATTTACCTCCAAGTCTCTAGGTTTGATGAACTAAACCAACTAATTGGAGTGATTTGAGGCATTTCAGCTTACCTTCATTCACTCTAGTTTAATTTATTTTATCCTCTCTCCTTAGATTTGTGCTCTATTATCTGTTTTGTGCAAGTAGTATATTGATTACCATTCTGTCTGTTATAATATACATGTTTTTGAGCCAGGTTTATTTTTGTAAGGCCTTTTATTCGCAGTACCTAATAACATAGTTTTATTTGTAGGGCCCTGAATTCGCTCTCCATTTTTGCCCTCTTGCCTCTTTGTTCTAAACATTTCAAAAAATGCCTGCATACTTTCTTGTCTGATTTGAATAATATGTCTAATTGAGCGTGTGTGAATGTGGAGGGTTTTTTAAAACAGTGTAGAAATGTTTTTGTATTTTCTTCCAGCATTGATACAGGTTCCATTTTTTATTTCTGTTTCAGTGTGCATGCTTTAGATGTTTGGTTAAAAATTTTAGACAGCATTTTTGTGTGATAATTACCATATGCTTCCATGTTAGAGATAGGACTTATTTTAGCGCACCCGTTAATAGCTTTAATGAAGCCACTGAATCATTTTTGCCAAATAATTTACTGCAAATCGCATTTTTCTACTTAACACATTTCAATGATTCTTCCCCATTGAGCATTAAACCTTAGGCATTGTTCAAATAGACAGTGATGTCCAAACTACAATTAAAAAAGCCTGTATATGGTGTCTCCTATGGAAGACAATAAACTACTCGTCTAGCAAACCAACAACATTTATACATCCCTTTGCAAGTAGTTGCAAAGTAGTAGTATTGTTAGAAGAGCTAGGTTGCCAATGGCTAGGTGCCAATATGGCAGCCATAGGCTCTGTTTTATGCTGGCCAATTAAGAAAAAAGTAGGTTATGAAAAGGATCTAGACACAAAAGAGTAGTTGCCTGCTAATAACCATAATTATGTTGTTGCATTCTAAACAATAATCTACACAAAAGGTTTGTTTAAAAAGGACTTCCAAACTTTAACTAGTAGCCCCAGATTGTTTGTTCATGTCAAGTAATTGTTGTATCTACTCTGATTTGGCTAATCTACAACCTCCATCAGTCTCTGCTCTGATTTGGTTAATCTACAACCTTGATCAATCTTATGGGAGGGAAAAACCACATTCAGTTAACATCACCAAAATTTCAACCCGCACAAAAAAATGTAAACAGAAAAATATGTACTTCTATCTCTTAAGTCTGCTTTCAGAGAGCATGAAATAACAGTAGACCAGTGTGCTCATCTTCCAGCCCAGGAAGACTGGTATTTCAAAAGACAGTATTAGGCATCTGACAGGCTGACTCAGCCAATTAAAAGCCTCCCTGTCCCAGCCCAGTGGGATTTTCAAACCAGCCAATAGTAGGCTGTTTTGAAAACTAGCCAATAGTAGGGCTGGGACAGTGAGGCTCATGATTGGATGGACAGGTGATTGATGGATTGCCCCTTTCCATGGGCCAGCCGCTGAGGATCCAGCACATAGTGCTGGCCCATGGCCCCACTGAGCAATTATTTCATTTATATAGTAACTGCTGTCATCGCGCCAACCTGTGGTCTCTAGGGGGCCCTTTTATCTTATTTAATGGACCAGCATAAATAAAGTCCAGTATTCAAACTTTAACTTTTGCCAGTCTTAACAGCTGCCCTTGAATCCACCCCATTATCTGAGAAAATTAATCAATGTCAATCACAATGGTAATTACATTACACAGTCATGGGGCATTTACTTGTCGAAATGCACCTTGGTGCAGCTTATTTGCCTTACTGAGAACCAGGGGAATGGTTATGTGTTCTGATGCTGACAGGCACAATGCAATTAAATCAGAATAATACAGACTATAACTGCACCCTTCTCCTTCAGCAAACATAACAAATAATAGATTATAATTGCTATTTCAAATCACTGAATAGTGGGGGATGGAAATCGTTCCAATGAGATAGTACACCGAATCCCTGCAAGTTCACCCTTTATAAACCAGTACAAGCATACACATGCACACACACACTTTAAAACAAAAGGTGGATCCACTAGACATGTGTCTCAGGTGATGTTATCATTTGCAAATTACAATGACCTTATAACTCCTTCTGTACTGTTTAGCATGCTTAATGTTGCTGAAGATACTGACACTTTGAATTTATTTAACAACAAAGCTTATGAATTGCTCATGTACAGACTCAGCAACAAATCTTAAAGGTGACTTACTAAGTGTCAGATTTTTGAGAGGAACAATAGAATGGAAATTCTTTGAATAATAATCAGAATAGTTACACATTCTCCTAGCCCCCCCCCCCCCCCTCCTAATTTTCAGTGGTATTTTTATTTGGGGACAGTAGTAGTCCAGTGACAGATTTTTGTTGTTTTTATTTTAGTTCTCAAGATCAGATCTGGAGAATTCAAATGCAGCTATTTTAGATGAATTCGGAGCATGTTCAGGGGCATATTGAGTTGCGGAAAGCCTTTGGTTTCCATGATGAAAATGTCCTGATCTGAACACCTCTTATGCTTTGTTTTCCAAATGGCCAGAACTACCGATTTGGATCCGAATATAGGGATACTGATTGGGGCATTTGTGAAATTCTGCTGTTATGTCCAATCCGAATCCAATTCGGGACAGATATGGTGCATATTGCGTAGAGCCTAAGATTTCAAATCTCAGGATCCTCCTTGATTCATCATCTAGCAGTACATATTTTATTCTGAGATCACCAGCCTCAGTAAGACTGTATGTGTACATTCTGTACATTAATAAGATAAAAACACAGAATTCCCAGAAACTAAAAGTGTACACTATACAAATATATTAGTAACATAGAGCATGATTCATAGTTATTCTGCAAGACTTTACTCAAGACAGACTCTCCTAACTCACTAAAACATTTTCATACATAATTTTTAGAAATTGTAAAATGTCCTAAAAATAACACAACATATACACAAAATCCAAAAATAAATACTGCGCAGAGAATTGAAATGCAGAACTGCAAACATTAATCATAGAAGGAGGAGAAGATCAAGGATTGTGACAAGAAAGTTAGTTTGATGACTCACACAGGAATTCTATACAAAGATACACTTAGCAAGGATATTCAATTTCTTGCCACATACTCCACAATATATAATTTGTGCAAACGACTCACTGGTTAATGACTGCATTGGGCCTGATTCATTGACACAAAATATCACTTATTACTGGTCCATAGAATTCAATGACACCAGATAAATGAACTCAGGTCACTCCATTGTGTCTCAAAGACTATCTATGTTTAATTTTTTTTTTTTACTTTACAGACAAAATCACATCACTTTATATTTCATGTGCCAGAAAATATTACAATTACAAAATAAGATCCTGTGGTATAGATATTTTTGTATTTTTTTATTTTCCTATTATCCATTTAGTGTACCTGTATAAACAAGTATACATTATAAAATAAAGTCAAAGATGCCAAATAATTACATCTAAGGTAACCTTAAATAATATTTTTTTCTCAGGTAAGTTTAAACTAAATTTATTGAAAAGTTATTTATTATTTGCAAAAAGGTTTCATCAAGGGGCATTTCTAAAACCGGTGTTAATGGTCAGTTTCCGAGGTACCACATTGTGGGCACTTGTCATTTGGCCTCATACTCATGTGGTATTGATTTTTGGGGAAGGGTACTCTCCTGGTGTTATTTTAAATATGATTTTCCCTGTATGTAAGTAGAAAAAAGGGAGTAAATCACTAATCACAAAGGTTAAGGGTGCAGTCACTAAAATATTGTTACTACTGTGAATGTACACAAAAAATAATGATCAAAGGCAATGTAGGAGACCAGGGGGAATAGATTGTGAGTGGGAGTGTCAGCGCTAACATTCATAGATCGTAAGCTTGCGAGCAGGGTTCTCTACCTCAGCACTACGTAAATAGTTGGTGCTAGTTAAAGGAACATTAATGTAATGTAATAGTTTAAAAAATACTTTAACCATTGGTCTTGGTGCCTTTGGCTGGAACAGTATACTTAACTTATAGTCATTCTCTAATCAAAATAAAAAGCACAATGATGACTACACCGTATTAAAATAATTACATCCAAATGCCTAGATTAAGTGAATACATGTAAAATAACTTGTCTTGTGCGCTTTTGTATGACATGATTTTATAGCATGCAAATTAATGAACACAGTGTAGAATTATAGAGACACCAAACGCAAATTGCCAGCCTTTTCTCAATGGGAAATATGCAGAATTATTGTTAATATGCTAACCCTAATAATATTTGAAAGAATACAAATTAAATACTTGCTTGGATAGCTCTACCAAAGGGCTGACATTTTTTGGTAAAAAAAAAATGAAAATCCCACCCATCTGATCCACGATTTTAAACAACATGTCAACTGCTTGATAATGCTACATGAAGCAAATGGGTTCAACAATGTGTGTTTATTCGCATTCTTTTAACATACACTTAACATACACTTGATGCAATCTTTCAATTAAACATAACTTAAACTGTTGGCCAACTCTTGTCCTCAAAGATACTATAATATGCAGCAAAACTGTTTTACAAGAATCTAAACATGGAAAATGTGGAGCAGATATACATTATTTATTAATAGTTGTTATACTAAATAATAATTAGAAATCCTATCAAACTATTTTTATTAGCACAGTAATTAATTTCATTTTATGCCTAAGAGTATTGTCCCTGGAGCGTTTCCTATTAGATAACATCTGGCAGAGGATGTTTGTACGTCCTTTTACACAACAGAATGTTGGCTTCATAGTTTCATCAGAGGGATGGATTGTGAGCAGAATAACAATGTAACCAGTCGGATTCTGTCACGCTTCAAAGAATTTTTTAATAATGACTGTGACACAGTAATCAATTTATTTGAATTCTGTATCTGAGTTTAGCTTTCTGTATGGTCCATTGTTTGTCTGCTACTTCCAGCACTGCTTAAGCACTAGAATAAACTGCATAAAGATAATAGATATTCTGCAATATTTAGAAACAAAAGCCAGGTCTTTTGACCGTAAAAATGCTAAAAAAAAACATAACAATGGTCATCAGTTTTATGATGTGTGTTTATGGTTAACCTATTGATCCAATTCGAGTTAGCATTGCACTTTGCCTGTAAACACCATTAAAATAATGCAAACAATCGGACAAATTGTCAGGTTCTGTTTTGCTTGTGTTTGGTTTCCTGCTTCTGTTCTTGTTTGACCTCTACAGTGGCTTACTTCCCCTCTCCAGTTTGACAACAGTTCTATCTGACGATCCTGCCATCCTCTTCTAGATCAATGTTCTCCTGTGTTCCTTAGAACCTAGGACTTCTAACCTGGGGCATCAACCCAAAGATGAAGCGGTACTAAAGCTCTTTTCACCTGCTAGTCCAGTCCACGTTCATCTGCCAGTCCAGTCTGTGCTCACCTGACAGTCTGCACTCATCTGTCGATCCTGTCTGTGCTATCAATCCTATCTGAGCTACCAGTCCTGTCTGAGCTAGCAGTCCTGCCTCCCTGTACCTGCATATGGCATGGAAGACTGATGCTATGTTCTTCCCTGCAGATAGGCTCCTGTCTGACATCTTCTCCTGGGTTGTGACTTCTGCTTTGATTTCCAAATACTCTCTCCCCATGCTTGTTTGCCCCAAACAAAATTTGACTTTTTTTTCTTTACCAACTATCGACAAAAAATTCATATAGCAAAATAATTGCTAGTTTCACCAAGGCCACACTTCTATCCTATTCTCTTCTCTCTCTCAATTAGATATCTGTATTTAGCACAAATTATTGAAATCTCAGCAGAATTATGACGTAAATAGAAAAGACTGTGAGATTCAAAATTCAGTCTACTGAGCCTTTTAAACGTTTACCCTACTTGACTAGAAAAAACAATTACAAAAGCAATAATAGCCCAGGTCCTCTGCAAAGTTTATCCTCTAATTCAATCAAAGGTTTAATAGTTAAAACATCACATTAAACACAACCATGGCCAAACATGCCTTGTAATATATGCTTGACTGTTTCTGTCATAACTTAATGGTAGGTGAGAGTGATCTGTGTTACGCAACAGCAACAAACATGTATGTGTATGCATGCATGGGGAGAGATGATTGTGGGATCATGGTGACATGCTTACTACTGTTGCCAGGGATATAAGACATTAGTCCACTAGCTAGAGATGCTTCTGGTAAACAGCATGCCCAGAAAAAAAATATATGTATAAATTCCTAAATTACATTCCCAAGCTATAAAATAACAGATGAAATCTAAATACACTGCTATATTAAACAAAAAACAGTATTTACAAGATCTTGTCATCTCATCAAGCAGTAAACAAGATATTGTTCCATGAATTACATCATAGATAGATATACATGGATATATTATGAGGAAGAGTGCTCCTAATTACAATCAGATTAGGTGATCTAAGTAAATACAATATAATTGCAGTAGTTTGTTCTAAACGGATGTTGTTTTTTCACACAAAGGATGAACAAAATCACAGCAGGTGACTTTATTTATAATTATAGCATAATCACAGTATTTTGCCTAAAGGTATGTGTATATGTTTACTGTTGGTCTATGTATGGAAAAGTCTATAAAGTGTGTTACCGAAACCAAAGATCACATCCCTCTCCAAGGGTCACAATGAGTTTTATGGTAATTCATGATGCATTTTCAAAGCAATACCCAATGTTTATTGTTTCATTCCATTTCCATCGTGTTATATGTTAATTCCTCCATCCACATCCCCCGTTATATTTACTATATAGTATAATATGAAAACGTAGTCCATAGCAAGATATATATCTTGTATAGCAAGATTTCTACAGCAAAGACTTAAACTAATAAATCCAAACTAAATACCAGCTTGTGTTTTGAAAGACATTCCAAAAAAATAAAATGTACTCAGTCTTTTCAGATTACACTAAAAAAATTTTTATTCCATTCAATCTGGTTAGCTCCACTATGATATTTCCCACTGTTTTGACCCACCGCTCGGATGGCATGGTAAATTGTTTTTATTAATATATAGGGATCTCAGTCTGTTTTTGGTGTTGTTATCACTGCTCTATGCCAGTATTGTGTGTGTCAAAGTATAGCATGTGAGTAGGAATAAGTGTGCATCTCTATACACAAAGGATGGTCACTGCTTGTGTTGCCAAATCAATTTTGAAATTGCAATAACATTTCCTTTTTTGTTCATGTTTGTGCATGGAGAAAGCCAACAATCCAACCTAATTCACACTTGATTAGTGTAGAAAAAAAGGGTTCCCCACCCTCACCTTATGTTAATGGGGCCACGAGATGCTCGCAGCTCCATGTATTGCTGGCCAAAATGTCCCTGGACCTTCCTTAAATAAATTGGTGCCAGGGGCTGCCCAAGTACTTCTGGCCCCTTAGCCATGGAGTAAAAAGGGCTTCCCCATAAACTGCCAGCCCCCGTAAAATAAATTAAATGAAAAATACATTATTTCCCTACCTATACCGCTACATTTAACTTGTCCAGGTAGGGGAGGATGAAATCATTAAAATGTTAAAAAAAAAAATTTAAATCCACCCTTTGTGTGCCATGAGGGTGGCCAGTGAAAATCACTGCTTGTCCCCCCATGTTTGTGCATGGAGAAAGCCAACAATCCAACCTAATTCACACTTGATTAGTGTAGAAAAAACTGCATCTATGTAATATGCATACAACCTTCTGTGTGCCAAAGCGCTAAGTGTTATGATATCATTGTAAGGCCTTGGCAAGTCAGATGACCTCTGACTGTCAACCCTTACAGTGATACGTTTTAACTACTATGATGCAAAGTTTTAATTGATGGCTGATAGCAAAGGGAAAGATGGTGTTGAAAGGTATGAAGTAATTAATGTATATGGATTTGTGTGGCTCAAGAAGGAAGGAAGAAGGAACATTTGGAAGAGAATGGGAATTTGTTCAGGGAGTAGGAGAGAAGATATGGACTGAAATGCACCATAAACAGAAAATGAGCCAAATGAAATGATGTGTAAGAAAACAAAAACAGCCTGCAAAGGGAAAAGTTCCCTTTCTGATATTTAATTTTCTTTTATGCAGACAATGTGGCACTTTGATGATACAATCCATGCACCAGCATCACTAATTCCACAGGTTTACGTTTGTCGATACAATGTATGGCCACCGGATGTAAAACTCCAAAGTATGTGCCAGCATTGTCCCTCCATGTCATGTCAGAGGGTTATAAAAATAAATAGGACTGGCGGCATGTTTGAAATGTGAAGGCACTGTCAAAAAAGACGGTAGCTCTTTGCACTAAGGAGAGGTAGCATGCCAGATACAAGTAGTCTTAATTCTACAGAATTCATCATTCATGGCAAAAAAAAAAAAAGTCTACAAAAAGTTACAGTTTGGCATATAAACAAATTGTTATCATGTTGCTTAGCTGCCGTACTTAAAGTTGACCTGTCAGTAGAATTCTCTTTCACTTCCAAAAACTGCTTTTAAATTTGTTGTATTTTTTAAACTGAGTTAAATTATATTATAATATCTAAAAAAAAAAATTTTTTCAAATAATATTTCAGTTGTTCTTCTCTGGGAACAGGGTGCTCCAGCTTCCATCAGTCTGTATAGTTGATGTAATTGTAAGAGAGCAGTGTTCACAAAAATTATCCATGTATGCATAATTAATTGTAAGGGGCTTAACCATCAAAGTAATGCCACCTAAATTTGTACCTCTAGAGGACAGTCCCTGGTGGCTCAGTGTTGAGCATAGACTCTTTCTGCTCTGGCCCATGTGGTAACATGCGCCTATCTGTCTTAGACACCCATAGTCTGGCCCCCAGGAACAGCCTGTGCCAGTGCAAGAGGTATAGGCTCTTGCAATGGTCTAATTTTTAGAGATGCTATCTCTGAAAATTATGTGATTGCAAGGTGTCAATTTCATCAATATAATATTAAAATATACATGATATTGGTATAAACATCTAATAGTAATCTGCTGGCAATATTGTTTTATGCAAATAATAGTTTCAGGTGACAGGTTTTCAAGTAGCATTCTCAGTTCATGTTTTAATATTATAAGCTCAGGTGAGCTAATTTAACTTATTGAAAAATGTGTTAATCCAAATATAATTAAGGATCAAATAAATGAAAACCTACCACCACCCTCACAAAGCCTATAGCTTACCGAACACTATAATTATTAAGCATGTATAATGGAGTCAGGAGATTCAGACAACCAATATATAATATGTTTTAGAAATTCATCTGCTCTGTATGCTAGTGACTACGTGTCACAGAATTTGCATGATTATTACTCCCTGTTAAGTTATTCCTTTCCTAAGGAAGCAGAAAAAAAAGTTGACTTCAGAAAAGGGAAGTCATCACTTATGCAGGTTCTGCCTCACATGCCAAGATAAGCTCGGTTCACATAAAATGCTCACTTAGGTCTATTCACCAAAGTCCGAGTTTAAAACGATAGCTCATCTCACACTCCAGACCCCATGCGCCCCATCACAACCTTGTAAAAGGCATGCAAAATGGAGGGGAGCGAATTTCAGTGGTAGAAGAAAATAAACTGCTTTTATAACTATAAAGTAAGACTGAATTACCTTCCCCCATTGAAATCAATGCCAGTATTTAGCGGGTATGGTAAAAGCATTACCACCCTCAAAATATAAAACCTAACGGGTACAGTTAAAAATAAGTACCCTGACAGGTGTGGCAAAATCACTTTAAAACAGCCAATGGCTAGCCTGAAATCTGGGCAGCCTCTGGTCAGATGTCTCTTTAGGCAATTGAAATCCCAGCCCTACTGGGCTGAGATTTCAGTGTGTGTTTGTCCTCTGCTGTGGATGGATGTGTTTAGGTCTATCGTGTTTTTTTATAATTTTCTGGCAACTTTTGTTTTATATGTATATTTATTCATTTTAGATGGCCCCTTTCCCTGGGCCAAGGATGAAGAGCAAGGGCATTGCAGATCTTTGTGGGACAAGCAGTGATTTTCACTGGCCACCCTCATGGCACACAAAGGGTGGATTTTTTTTAAAAATATTTAACATTTTAATGATTTCATCCTCCCCTACCTGGACAAGTTAAATGTAGCGATATAGGTAGGGAAATAATGTAGTTTTCATTTAATTTATTTTACGGGGGCTGGGAGTTGTATCCTATGCTCCATGGCTAAGGGGCCAGAGGGACTTGGGCAGCCCCTGGAACCAATTTATTTAAGGAAGGTCCAGGGACATTTTGGCCAGCAATAAATGGGGGAGCTGCGAGCACTTTTTGCATCTCGTGGCCCCATTAACATAAGGTGAGGGTGGGGAACCCTTTGCCAGCCCCTGGCCCCATTCATCATTGTCAGCCAGATATATATGAGTCAAACCTGTTTTTTAGGTTATGCATCTAATGTCTACAATAAATAAAAAGTGTCAGATATCTTTATGTACCTGGAAACTACTGTTCCCATCATTGGAATATAAGAATGGTCGATATTACCCTGAAAACATTTACCATAGAGGATGATTAATAAAACAAATTATCCAGCAAAAATATCTGCAGCAATATTGCTAAAACACATGTGGGCTTTTCATAAAAGGTGACTTGAGATGTGATGAACATTTCATATCACCAGTTTAACTATACATTTTCTAAGGGCAAACCTGGTTATATAGGTAAATTGGTAATATGAAATGTTCATCTCACCTGCAATTCACCTTTTAGTAAATAGTCCAGAAAGTGCTGGGTTACTTATAGTAATTAGTCACCACAATATTTAAAAATGTAATTATGTAGTGCCACATCACAATTCATCTGCACTTAGGGTTGCCACCTTTTCTTCAGAAAAATACCGGCCTTGCTATTGTCTCCATAGACTTAACATTGGCCAGATGCTAATTTTTTACCGGCCTGCCGGTAAAATACCGGCCAGGTGGCAACCCTATCTGCACTTTTAGTGAATAGCTTCTATGCTATTAAATTAATGTTAGTGACCACATAGCACCATTATGGAAAGACACTTACAGAAAATAAAATAATACTGTATAGTCCCTACAGAAAAAGAACTAATTTTAATGCAACACACTCTGTATGTGTTTTTTATTATCTTTCCTCTTAAACGAGCCAAAACGATCACAATAAACTGGATTTAAACTGACAACTTAACAGTAAATATAATTTCCATTTGCTACACTCATCTATTAGCTTATAAATATCTATAGCCATGTATTATAATAATACATTAACGTTTAGGTTACAGAGTATCAGAAATTCAACCACATATACATATTTCTGAAATCCATTATGTTATTATGACATTATTCAGGACTCATTCACTAATGAAGCCTAGGATTGCTTGACATCTTGTAGCCCTAAGGAGGCTAGATTTGTCCAACTGGAATCATCAAGGCCAACTGACAAGGCAGGTTTTTACAGTAACACATACCAAAACACTTCAGAAATAATTGCAGTAAAGATCATTGAATTATTGCCTTCTAAACAGAGGAATCTTGCCAGGTCAGCAAGCTTTGACAAGTGGATTAGACAACCATGTGGTAGAGAATTTGTCATCTCCTCAGTGTAAGTGCTGGCCTCTTCCTTGAATCTGTCAATCTATCTCTCTAACATTTATTATTATACTTAAATATGTTATATGTGCATAGATAGATTTTAGAATGTGCAATCGTATTTAAAATGGAATGGAATTAAAAATCATTTTTTTACTTAGAAATTGATTACTCCTTGCTTCTGGAAGAAGCTAGTGTAAAAACCTCAGCTAGTACTTAAAAGGACTCATTGCGTAAATATTGTTAATATTGTGAATCTAGAGAATATTATCCAAAATGATCTATGAATTCTGTTTGCATAATTGCATAGAAATGCATAAATTAAGACAAAAATATGATATATATAGCTGTGGTGTTTGTTGCTTATGACATTGCCTGTGGATGGAGTGATATGCAAATTAACTACTTTTCAGTGGGAAATGTGTAATTTGCAGGTGTTGTCCTAAACTGGAGACACCACAGATGAATTAAGAGAAACATATAGATACTAGCTTTGCCCACACATCACTTGTAAATGTATACCTTTCCTTTCCTTTTCCCCTACATATACTCATCTCAGCACCCCTCTTCCTACCTTTCTCTCTCTCTCTCCCACCAAACCATGCCAATACCACAATCCGTTCCTTGCCCTCCTCTTAACACCACTCACACCCCCCAAATGCCACCCACTTCAGGTTTCATCACTGTTTTTCCTCCATACATTCCTTCCTTCTCTCCCATTATATAAGAAGACCCTCTCCTCTTCTCAACTGAGTAGCCCATTCCCTCCCATCCGTAATGTCAGGACCCCTCTTCCCTTTTTCACTTGTCTGAAGCAGGTTCTAGTCCCCTGTAAACTATTCCTGATGGCCCCTTTTAAATTATGGATTTTTCCATCTTCCATAGTGTAGCAGAAAGGACCTTCATAACACGGGAGACTTGGCTGCATAATGATAGGTAATGTATACATGTTCATGAATCACATAGTGGGCCATGATCTTGTACTGAAATCACATGCCACACAGAAAATCTTCTTCTGCCATCAATTGTTTAGCTCCTATAGTAGAGACTAAGAGGAAGTCAAACTGACTTTTTACAATGTATAATTCTATGGGAGTCATGTACTAAACAAGTTAAATGGGGGGGAAAAAGTAGGTAAAACAGGAGTAAGGGTCAATTTGCAAATATTTATAACATGTTGCGCTTTTTTCGCTGATTTATGCCTCTTCCGTTTATTTTTATGTAGTGTGCATTTTTCCAGCTGCACTTATAGATTGTGCGTATGATAAAGACTTTTGTAAATATTTAGTGAAAAATAATTCTTATTTTGCGTGTGAAAATTACACCAGCTTTTAGCAAGTGCTATTGACAGAGGTAGAAAAAATATTTGCAAACTTGCCTGTTTTTATTCGCAATTTTGCCAATTTTTATTCACAATTTGCTCATATTTACTGTGTGTGTTACATTTCAAAAGGAGCAAAGCACAAAAATAGTTTTGCACATAATATATATTGGCATTTTTTTTTTTTAGTACATGCCCCTCTATATTTCCAAAATAAAATTGTATTAATTAAAAGGATACATGTTTTCCTTTGTGCTGTCTTAAAAAACTGTCAGACCAACCTTTATTTTTTTTGTAAAGTCACTTGGCAATAACATTTGACAAGGTCAGGTCTCACAATATGTATCAAATTCTAAACTAAGAACTATGTTAAAATGATAGAACATGGTCGTGAAAATAACAGTGTGATTGTAATGGCAAAGTTAAAATTATTTTTAAATATAGTGACAAAAATTAGTTAGAACTTTAAATTATAAAGCTGGAACATATATTTTGTTAACCAAACACCAGGATATGAGCACGTACAATAAGAAATACCAAAACACAAAATAGCTTCTCATTAGTTAAGACTTTGGAGTTTCAGTCCTTCAACTTTGGTTCAGCTAAGCCAATTCCTTACCTTCATCTATTATCATCATCTATTATCATCTTTATATCACTCTGTTCATAACCAGCCATTTTACAAATCAGTTTTCTGTATGATTCTTCCACAGAACATTCCTCCCAAAGTTCATAACATGACCCAATGTTAAAAAGACAATTTAATAGTAAAACAAAGAACCAAGATTGCATTATTTCATAATAGATACTTTACATCAAATTTCAGAGGATTTTGGGGGGGCTAAATCAAATGCAAATTTTTTGGGCCTGTATCTGTAGTCATAGACCATTATTTCATTATTACTTTCTTGGATTGCTCTGTTTTTTTTAAATAGAACTAGTTAAGAATAATAATGTAACAATTTAGTTTAAAGTTTGATTGTTAAAATATAAAACGTTGCCATGTACATTGTAAATCAATTGTGAAAATGATGTAAAGACCAAATCTGAGGCAAAAGGTGTAATAATAAATCAATCAGAGCACAAACTTTCCATTTGTTTCCATGGTGACTGCTCCACTTTTACAACTAAGAATTGCTCTTCACACATAATCTCCATTAAATATACCTTGCTATGCTTTAAAAATATACATATATACATGTTTTTGTAATAAAACCAGAAACATGTTTTAAAATAATCTTTTTTGTTATGTACAATTTATTTAAAGCTTTGGATATGTGAAGAACTAGGTATATCTTTATTTATACATTTAGGAGAGTGGACAGTTAGTGTAGCAACTCATGTCAATTCTATATATCAGATATAATTCATTAGCAAATACAGTAAAGTAAACCAGCAACAGAAATATGACATCATTAGGTGTGATTGTATTTACTCACCAGGTGTAAAATTGTATTGTGCAGAAAAACCCATGGATTCCAGTTCACCATCAGCAAAAAATTTAATCCACAGGAATCTTCCACTTGACTTTATAAAAGGAGGGCTTTGTTGCCCACAATAGCGCCCAATTATAGGAGAAAAGCCAAACGGTCCATCTCTTACTTCAATGTGATCAAATTTGCATTCCCAAGAAGGCTCTATAGAGTATTTGTCATCAAAATGGAGTTCAATGCATTGTCTTGGTGCAGCTGGAAGAGAAAATCAGTGTAATAATTATACATAATGTTATATTTCTATTGTATTGTATTGTATTTTTTATGATTTGGTAGATTTAAAGATTTTTTTATTAATAAATAACATTATGTCATTGTAGTAGACATTTGGAAAAGTATTCTAAACACCTGTCTTGTTTTTGGGTTCTAAAGCATGCTACAAAGATTTAAAAAAGTTAGAAAATGAGTAGGAAGTCAGTTGCATATTTGAAAACATCATGTCCTCAGGCCAAGTGATAAAAAATGAACACTACCATTCAAACGTTTGGGGTCACTTAGAAATTTCCTTGAAATGTATTGAATATAGACCCGGAAATTATGTGAAATACAGTAATGGCTTGGATCCCAAACATGACACTTGGGGTCTACTCACTATGCCCCAGACTTTGTGCCAAAAATAGTTACTACGAAGTCGGGGACATATCAGGAGCAAAATTTTGATTATTCAATAGCTGTTCAATATGCCCTGACCCACTTCCAAATAGCGTTGCAATTTTGCCATCCTGGCTGATTACACGCAGAGACCTGTAAAAATCGATTGCCCACGAACCAAAATGTATCTCTATCATCCCCATATACTTCTATGTTATGATGTAGACTAAGTTTGGGAGGAATGCGACTATTATGAAAATATCCAAAGCCCTTCATAAATAAGAAAAAAAGAAAGAAATTAATAAAAGAAAAAAGGCCGGAAAAAAAAATCAATAGCCCAGTGGGACCATGACAAGTAGCCCTGACTCTCAGAGCAGGAATTTCATTATGCATCCATCCTCCACAGTGCGTTTTATTTATATGTTTAGAGCTAGGTGAATTTTTATTTTTCTGGGTGGCCATGAGGGCATTGTGGAGTTCAGGATAAGGGCACCCCCAAGGTGATTTTTTTTTTTTTTCAGATGAAAAGGGAATCCTTTTCTTCTATTTATTTGATTTGCTGGAGGCCCATTGACAGCTTCCAGACTCCAGGGTTGGAAATGTATTTTTTATTGAGGTCTTTGCCCGGCCCCCATTTTATTTGTATGGGTGGCCAAGCAGAGTAGCCCTGACACTCAATCTAATTTATGGAGGCTTGTGGCACACAGTCCCACTCATGTTAGCGGGGACAGGGCTACCATGATTATTTTAGGCGTGGGAACCATTTTGCCTGTTTCCAGACCCATTTATTATTGGCTACAAGCCCTGGCTCCCCTTATTTAATTTGGGGCTGAGGTTATTTTTTTTTAATTAATCACATTTTTATTTCCATTGACATAACAAAAGACAGCAATTTTAGCTGAATACGGAGCATATCTGGGGGTTGATCAGGACATAGTGGATAGACAAAAATCTTTGATTTTCAGAGAAAAAATACCCCAATCCAAACACTGATGTTCTAGTTGAATGGCCCAAATTTCTTATTAGGTCCTGAATTGTGGCATACTGACTAGCCACATTTCATGTGCCTGAACTTTGGTACTCCAATTGCTGTTATTACATGTATCCTTACAAATTTACACAGGTTTAAATTAAGCTCTTCCTCTCAAAAAAGGATAGAAAGTACATGCCATTTTATTTATAAAGTTTAGTGGCTCTTTAAAGAGTTTAAAACAAAAACTCCCATTTGGTTGACCAATCTTATTTTGAAATGAAATCATAAATTGAAATTGCAAAAATAGTGTTGTTTTTTATATACATGACATATACATTTTAGCAGCTGGAATAACAGCTGCTAAATAATAATTGTAATTTTTTTTTTAACAATTATTAACTAATTAGTTAAAAAGTGAGTTTCACTTTTTGTTCATCAAATGTACTTTTACCTAGTGACTTCTTAGTCCACTAATTTGAATGCCTTAACTGTGGCAAGACAAAAATCTAACCAAGCTAAATCCATGAAATATATGGTTCTTAAAACACCCTAAAAAGGAATGTCTTATGAAGATGTCTTGGTTGGAGCATGTGCAGAAACAAATGTATCTGTAGACACACCTACTTATATCACGTGCCTCTCCCCCCAATAATGTGGCATTCTAAGCAAGTTCTTTGTGGAAAATGTTCCTGAAACTACCTATTGTCAGCAACACATTTGTGTGGTATGGACTTACTCACTGAAGAATAAAAGAAGAAAATATATATACTATACAAAGACAGAATGGCATAGCAACCATTGGCCTTTGGCCTTGAAAAATATGGCGTGCTTTGTGCTTTTTATACTCTAGTTTAACATAAACAAATTTTAATGGATGATCATTAAAGTGCCACACATATAAAAAAATGAAAAAAAATGTTGGTTGTGTAAAAGCAGATGTAGTCAATGGTTAATAGTAAATAACCAATGTTTATGAAAATGTCAACCTTAATATTAAATTTCAATAATTATGAGAATGTAAACAGTTATTAAAGTGTGATTATCTGTATGTTTCATTTGTGAAAATATCATGATTGCAGTTTCTACTGATTCTCCCACCCAACTCTTCAGCCTATGGAAGAATCACTGCATGTAAAAGTTATGTGTACCTCACAACTAGTGTTGAGCGAACCCGAACCGCACTGTTCGGGTTCGTATCGAACATTACGGTTTTTGGACCCCGGACCCGAACACGGACATTCCACTGTATGTTCGTGTTGGAGTTCGGGGTTCGGCGATTACATTGTATGTAATGCTATTGGCTTTCTATAAACCGAAATAGAGTCCCCATTCATAAGAATTTCTTATGAATGGGGACTCTATTTCGGTTTATAGAAAGCCAATAGCATTACATGTATTCCATAAACCGAAAGTCTATAAACCGAAAGACATTTGGTTTATAGACTTTCAGTTTATAGAATAGCAATAGCATTACATGTATTCCATAAACCGAAAGTCTATAAACCGAATGTCTTTCGGTTTATAGACTTTCGGTTTATGGAATACATGTAATGCTATTAGCTTTCTATAAACCGAAATAGAGTCCCCATTCATAAGAATAGGTCAACTGACCTATTCTTATGAATGGGGACTCTATTTCGGTTTATAGAATAGCAATAGCATTACCTGTATTACATCTGAGAGTCAAATAGAACCGTCAAATACTGTGCTTACAGCGCACTTTGAAAAATTCTAATAGTTTTGGGTGCTAAATAGTACATTTGCGTCTTGCGGTGCACTTCATATCTGAGAGTCAAATAGAACAGTCCAATACTGTGCTTACAGCGCACTTTGAAAAATTCTGGCTACCTCCTCCACCTCCAGCGCTGCTTCCACCTACACCGCCACGGTCACCGCCTCCTAAACCTATGGGTCACTTAGTGTAAACTGAAAGAGAATACCCTGCACTCCAACCCTCTCTCAAATGGATCATTCTGTTGATCCTCCCGGCAGCCATGCTTTAGATTTAGATTTATGTTCTTCCAAAACTAAAATCAAAGATTCCATCTAGTGCTATTTTATGGCTCAGCTGTATTTTTAATTTGTTTGTATTTTATGTTATTTGAAGTTATTTCCCTATCCATATTTGTTTGCAGGGCACTTGTCTTACTCTAACCCCCATTTTACTTCCTTTTGCAGCCCTCTAGCCCTTTCCAGGACTTTTTTAGAGGTATTTTAGTGGCCAAAAGTTCAGGTCCCCATTGACTTCAATGGGGTACGGGTTCAGGGTCAAGTTCGGGGTCAAGTTCGAGCCCGAACTCGGACTTTTTTCCGAAGTTCAACCGAACCCGCCGAACCCAAACATCCAGGTGTCCGCTCAACTCTACTCACAACAAAAATGGCCAAAGGAGGGCATATAAAAGTTATATGTGCCATGCAAGACACTAGGTGACCTGGCAATTCTGATGTAGTTATGGTATATGCACATATACTGATAAATGTATGTACAATAAAAATTCACTTTAATTAGTACACATATAAAAAATCAATCACTGAAATATAGAATGTTACAAATGTTATCAAGAGCACAGTACTCTATATGATCAGTAACCTCAGCTTCTTCAGAAGTTTCTACCTAACACTTAGTTTAAATGCAGTGGAGGAGATGTAACCCTAAAAGAAGAAAAGATAAGAGAATAATGGGGAAAAAAAACATATTCTATACACAACAGACTTTTCTGGCCTTTTCTAAAATGCATTAAAAAAAAATCTAGATATGTGCTTTGTAATGATCCTGTATAATACTTTTTATGTCCACTGTGCAGCTAAAGTCTGCCAAAAAATAACTATGGTTTGTGTATATCTGAATCAATTTAAAATGTTGTTTCCTTTCATTTCAAGCTAACGTCAAATGCTGAGAAATAGTGGGGGGGTCAATAGGAGGTACAAACCTTATATATGTGAGTGAATAAAACACATTTAAAACACAGACATTACAATTGTAGTAAATACATATATTTTTATAATTATTTAACTTTAAAATGCATAGAAAGAAAGGTAGGACATGTTCAAGTCAGAGTGATCCTTTACGTTTATAGCATGAAGACAGAAGTTTCGGAAGAGATGGCCGCGTAAGAGGGCAATACCATGTCCTTTAAATACCATGTGCTCGGTAGACTACTTCTAAAGACCCACTAAATCAAAGCATCTAAGATCCAACCAAAGGCAACATTAAAATGCATCTGATATTCTCTAATAATGAAACTTTGCAAGGAATATTGCATTTAGCAGAACAGTCTTATAAAAACTGATCTTAACCATTACGAATAGAATCCCAAAGCGTTTTGGAGAGTTGTTTCTCAATGCTTGATATATCAAGGCCCGTATGTCTGCTACTTAACTTCTAATAATGTCACTTGTTCAAGAGACATATTTTAATGAGCAATGGCTTATAGCCCACAGGAGATCAGAGCCTGAAAGTATTTGATAAATTATACCACACTCTGGGGGCTCTTCACTGAAAGAGGAGTTGAGGTGAGACAAACATATCATCTCAGCAATTTAGCCATACATTGTGCAGGGACAAATCTGGTGAGTTTTCCCCACTCATCTCAACTCACCTGCTACTCACCTTTTAGTGAAGTCCGCTATATTTTGACTTCTTTGCATAGTAAAATACTGACCTTTCAGTGAAGCACAAAGAGAATTGTGAGATTACATGCAGTGATTCAGAAACCATGCAAGATATTATATTTTTCAACAACTATATTACATTTAAAATGAAATGCTTTTTTACCATGTAATTATTTTAAGTCAGTTTCATGGCTTTGTTAATTTTGTTTAATCACTTTCTTGTATGATGTTTATTCTGTTTGAAACCTTTAAATATGTTAAGTAAGATTTTTTTTTCTGCTCTTAATTACATGAATAAAGGCTACCTACAAAATGATACCAATGTTATCAAGCAGAACTGTACCTTCTATAATGTAGATGCACTCCCTGTCAGGAGGGTACTTGTTGGGGTAATAGGGAGAGGTAAAGATTCCTCCATCTGAATTCTTTGTCCAAGTGCCACACTGTGCTGATTTCTGTCCTTCTGAATTGTTCTGTCTGTCTGGAAAAAGAAAGATAAAAATATATAACCTTTAGAGCGAACATTATTTACCTTTTGTAGATGTGAATGACATGTAAAGGGGTTGTATTTTGACAATAAGGTATGCAATATCCAAAATAATATTCAAATAAAGTGTAGCACTTACCTCCTCCTTTTTTTGTTGCCCAAGACACATGTAGAATAATCAGACTTGTTACAACTGAAATGAAAGAAGACACTTTGTCTCTCAGATGCATTTGCTACCAGTTCATACCAGAAAAAAACATTAACTGCAATGGTACATGCCATTCACATATTGTGTCCATTAGCGTTGAAATACACGGCTCATGTTATGGGAATCTAGTTGTTCTAATTTAGTACAGTGGTTCAGGGTTTGTATAACTATAACCAGACCTAAAGCATATGTCTGATATGCCAGACAATGCGTTATATGCCCACGACTCAGTGACATGATAAGATAGTGGAGTCTCTGCCAAAGTACTATCACAAGAAAAAACTGCATCCGATGAACCATTATCATTTACAGTGAAAAACAATTATTTCTAAATATTAAGAATGATTATTAAGATAATATTAGTTTTAATAAAAAATACAATATGAACAGATGAATACAAATATAGATAATATACATACATATACAGCTATACATACAATTGTATATGTATAATAATTTGATTTTCTCTAATACGGGGTTGTATTAATGATTTTTGTTTTTTTCTCTTTATAAGTTTATTTATTTTGCATCATTTATTAAGAAGTGAGTAATAAAAAGTCTGAAAATTTTGAGAAAAAAAATCTGCAATCAGAAAGAAGCTCAAAAACAAATCCTGTATTAGAAACCCTATTGTACAGTAAAAACACTTTTATTGGTATCTTTTGTAGTTTTGTGTTTGTTAAATAAAAATATGAAAGGGTTAGAGAGAAAAAAAAGCAATGATTACAGAGAACACACACAAAACAGCAGCATCAAAAGACCAATATATTGACACACAGGCGTTGCTGGCCTTGGTTCTTAATGAGTTATGGAAATGAACCATCTCAATACACACACTAAAAGGGCCTTTGAATGTTTTATATAGTGCAGTGTTGGCTAACCTTTGGCACTCCAGCTAATGTGAATTGCATTGCTCATCATGCTCAGCCAGCATCCTCGTCAACTATATTCTGCGACTGCATCTCAGGTGCTTAAAACAACGTTAAAGCAACTACTGTGTAGCACTAGATTACTAAACATTACATGAAATGTAGTGCAAAACAGCTTTATAGCCAATGATACATACTGAATACTGATATAGTGAAACTGCTAGACCCAGGGTATACAATATATCACCAGTGCTAGTTATCAAACATAATAAACACAAGTATTTTCAAATGCACTACAGTCTTTCTTTTTTAGCACTATCAGGCAATGTAAGCTAGTCAGACTTGGAAGAATAGTCTAGCACAGCAAACAAGCATTCGGAATAGCACAAATTACATCAGTGTCATAAAATGCTTTATCATATTATATAGCACTAGGCTGTGCATAGCATAAACTAATCACTGCAGAAGAGAAAGGACACTGTTATACCTCAGATAACCACAGCACCACCTCACCACACTACCCATCTGAAGCATATAGATGGAGTTCAGCTATATCTACAGCAATGATGGCTAACATTTAGTACTCCAGCTGTTATGGACTACAGTTCACAAGACGCTCAGCCAGAGAGTTGCCTGGCTGAGCCCCATGAGACCTATAGTTCACAACTGTTGAAGACGCAAAGGTAAGTCACAGAATCCCAGTGCAGCTAAGCAACCTGAAGCCACTAGCACATCCTAACCATATTCGTCGAAACTCGTAATTCAGAAAGCCTGTCCGGCACGATCACAAATTATGGATTCGTGACTGAAATGTATTGCAGATGATCAACGAAAGCTGGTATGGTTAAAGCGATGGCACTCCAGCTGCTACAGACCGTAGCTCCCATAATGCTCAGACAGCCAAACGGCCGGTTGAGCATCAAGGGAGCTATAGTGTAAATCAGCTGAAGTGCCAAAGGTTAGCCATCACTGAACTAAAGCATTAGACGAAATGAGACAGTGTCTCACGGTAGCTGCAGCAGTAGCGGATACTCACTGTGAAACAAACTGCTCCCATGGATCATGTCTGTTCCTTACACAAGGGGCTTCGATCTCCACTAATTCCATTTAGATACAGGAGGACTTCCAGTGCGGGGGAATAGGGTGGATTAGAAAAATCCAAGCCAACACAGCAGGAATTGCCACTTCCTCTTTAAAAATCTCAAGTAATCACCATGATCCATATACAAATAAATGTATGGACGCACTGCATTCAAACACATCTCTCTACATCATCATCATCACCATCATCATCTTCATCATCATCACATCTCCATCCTGATCCCTGGAATGCTGCAACAGATCTCCCATACCATGTAGGAACCAGGAGGTCACTTTACCACAACCATTGCTCCCGCTAATAAAAAACAACTGGGAAATCAGAAAAGTATCCAAAGCAGGATATGTGATCATTAGTTTCAGATGAGGACCAACACCATAGCAAAGCATCCACCCGATTTACAGATGAGCGTTTCCTGGGTCGCCTGGTTGTCTCCATGCATTGAAAGGATTAATTGGTCTGTCATCTGCTCCCTCTGGTCGCTCCACCTTTGCAATCTTCTGAAGACAAGCTTTACAAAAATAGGGATTTAGTAATATTTCTGTGATGAAATCCGCATTAAAAAAAGGAAATCCCTTACAATGGAACAAATCCATGTTACAAACGCTGTATGTATTGCATAGTACCAGATATGAGATAAATGTGAATATTAAAGGTGCAAGCTTTGGATCCCGAATAAACCCAGACCACCAGTCCATTAAATATCCCTCAGAGGGAGAGCAGAGTCAGCTTTCTACTTCACACGCACAGCCAGAGATGATTTCCTTGGATGCCCCAGTGTTATCCCTTCAGCATCCCCCAGTGTTATCCCTTCAGCATCTCTCTTAATATTCACAGTGCAAAAAAACTTTAGCACTTAATCCCATGGCCAGATGTAATTCTTTTCTCCCTGATCAGTCCAGGAGATATGCAAAGAAAGCTGCTCATTGCCTTCAAAGGGGAAAACTCAACAATTGAATCCTTGTGGAAATTAACACTTAAAAGACAAAAATAAGATATACACAAAAAATGTATACACAAAAGGTAATAAAATAAACAATAGGATTGTGGATTATGAATAGTTAGCAGACATCTCCTTCCTCCTTTTTTTCAGTTACCAATGGTGTAAACTGAGTTTTCTTTAATGGTCGGTGAACCTGCTACAACAGTTCCATTTCTTACAAACATCTGCAGAGCACTCAGCCCAGCCTAGCACTGAGGGGCGCTGCAACCTCCCTTACAACATGGACTGTGTTGTACAGCTGCATCACCAGTGCTATAAAAGAGGGATGGAAAACCTCTGGAGCTCCAGCTGGAGCACATTCGGCTTAGCATGATGGGAGTAGTCTACAGCAACCTGACTGATAGAAGTTGTCTATTTGTGTTACAAACTGATTGTGAGTAAAGTAAAAAAAAAAAACAAGAAAAAAGAGAAGTGGGGAGGGGGCATAAAAGTAGGGAGGATGTTTTTGTCTCACTGTCTGCAAAACAAAACCAGTGAACCCAGCATCTGGCTCAGCAAAATGCCCCTTTTCTCTATAAATGCAAAATGCAAAGAAAGCACAGCCACATGATACATGGAAAACCATTATGCCTTTCTGTAAATCACTGTCAATAGATATTGTCAATGAAATCAAAAATACCATTTACATTTCAATCTGTAGTTTCTTATCTTCATACAATGATAGATAAAGGATTGATTTTTTGCAAAACTGCTGGCAGATGTTTCTTCATTAGAGATGTGTAACAACAAAAATCAGAATAGAACAAAAACAACAGCAAACCAAACTGCAATCACAAATCTTTCTTGGCTTGTACAGTTTTCTCCATTAATTTCTTGTCAGCAAGCATACACAAATACACATATATAGGTAACATAATAAAAAAAACTGATAAAAGGAAATAAATGGAATGGAATAACATTATAAACTGTTATTTAGATATATATTTATTTATGTGCAGTGTTTACTAGAAGAGATGATCTTTATGCATTTCGAAGCAGGAGCACTATGGGGGGATGTATAAAAGGGATTCACACAGTGATAGTACATAATAGCAGCACTATCCATGGGAGAGAATGGGACAATTCTGTAAGGTTGTTTCATTCTGGCCCGTACATCTTGGACGGAATGGGACAATTCAGTGCAGCCATTTCATCATGACCACTTCAGCATTAGGGGTTAGGTTTAGGAATCAGGAATAGGTTTAAGTTAGGGTTTTGTAGTAGTCAGTAAATATTTTTTTTTTCTGGGACAGTTCAACATGTCACGTTGATATGGCCGCTGTGAACTGGCCACGATGAAACGACCATGAGGAACTTCCCGTGATTAAATGTCATGGACCCCAATGGAGGCAAGGAGCACAGGGGGGCATTCCCTGGCTGCTCTTTATCCTGCAATGAAGAATGGTAAGTCCGGGCTCACAGGTGAGCATGAAGAGATGTATTTTCCACTTGTAGACTCCGGTGCCCCTGCTGGTGCTCGGCTAGCACCAAAAGAGCAGAGAGGGTGAATAAATGCAGATTGGCACTCGGATGGTTCGATGATCCAAAAAGTATATTTATTTTGGTTTAGTGAATCCAAACATAAATAAATCACAGCACACAAATGGAAAACGAAATGGCAATCAGATTAAGGTGGTAGCTTGACGCGTTTCGCAGGAACTGTATTAGGAGGGCTGAATGAACTGTGGCTATGCCATTTTTCACTTCTAATTTCACCTAGGTAGCCATCTTTCTCAGATGAGGTTCAAGCTGTTATAAACAGATGTAGAATAGAAATCCTAAGATCAGGTATGCTCAGTATTTTGAAACATCTTGGGTTAGGGCAATAGATATAGGCGCACACAGTGGCTGCACAAATAGTAAAAAAAAAGCCCAGCACTATTCCAAAGTAAATTACATATGAACTTTATTGTATAAAAAAAATATAACTGAGAGGCAGCGTCTCTAAACAGGCTTGATCAAAGTTCTCGATCAATTAGCCCTGTTTAGGTGCCCTATACCTCAAGCTCTCCAAAAGGAGCTGGAATTAATACTATCCAGAGCTGCATTGTTGTTGTTTTTTAAATCAATTTACTCAATAGCGTGCAGTTTCTAGCAATGTGGGACCACATGCTGCCTGAGTGGAATAGGGCAGGTGGGTGCAGTATTTGAGAATTATGCCCCCTCAATTCAAAAACAGAGCGCAGGTCTAAATTAGACAGAAGCTAGAAAATAAACTACCCTGGACCATGTCTCTCGCTGTAATGCAAGGTAAGGGTGTAGGGAGGGGACAAATAGTATATGGGTGGATATATGCACATAATATTCTTCTATGTGTGTGGCATATATGTGCCATCATGTCCTGGGTGTGCAATCTGGGTACTCAGGCAAGTCCTTTGGTTGCTCTGGCAAGATCTGTGGGCGCAAGCTGGGAACAGGAGAATTGGAGTTAAGGGGGGCATGGGAATGAAATAAAAACAAGGAATGCATTTTTTAAAAACAGTTTTAAATTCTGCTAACTATACCTTACCACTAGACATGTGCATTCGTTTTCGGACTAATACATTTTCGTCCATTCGTCCGAAAAACTAATAACGAAAATGCTAAACTAACGAAAGCCGAATGAACAAATGGTTCATAAACGAAAATCATTCGTCCATTGTTCCATTCGTGCTATTGGCATTCTATAAACCGAAATACAGTCGGTTTACAGAATACCAATAGCATTACATACATTCCATAAACCGACATAATGAACGACTTTTGGTTTATGGAATGCATGTAATGCTATTGCTATTCTATAAACCGAAATAGAGTCCCCATTCATAAGAAATTCAATTGACCTATTCGTATGAATGGGGACTCTATTTCGGTTTATAGAAAGCCAATAGCATTACATGTATTCCATAAGCCGAAAGTCTATAAACCGAACGACATTCGGTTTATAGACTTTCGGTTTATAGAATAGCAATAGCATTACATGTATTCTATAAACCGAAAGTCTATAAACCGAATGTCATTCGGTTTATAGACTTTCGGCTTATGGAATACATGTAATGGCTTTCTATAAACCGATATAGAGTCCCCATTCATAAGAACTTCTTATGAATGGGGACTCTATTTCGGTTTATAGAAAGCCAATAGCATTACATGTATTCCAAAAACCGAAAGACATTCTGCTTATAGACTTTCGGTTTATGGAATGCATGTAATCCTATTGGGTTTCTATAATCCGATATAGAGTCGGTTTATAGAAAGCCAATAGCATTACATACATTCCAGAAACCGAAAGTCTATAAACCGATATGTCAATTGATTCGTACGAACGAATAAAATGAAACGAAAATAATGAACGAATTTCGTCTGAAACGAATGCAGTAATGAACGAAATTCGTTTTAGATGAAATAAATAACATTTTTGTCCGAATGGACGAAAACGAAAATTTTAGTTTTGCACATGTCTACTTACCACCGCCTCTGACAGGCAGAGAGGGGGCACCATGGGGGTGCCTGAACGCCTAAGGCCGGTCTTATGGAAAAAAATAGTATAAGGGGAGCAAAAAATAAAAAGTATAAAAAAAATGTAAAAAAAACCCCATTCCCTGTGAGAGGCAGACTGACATGGGGAGAGCAAATACATACAACATAGAAGTGCGCTTAAGAGCAAAACTGTATAAGTAGTGCACCTTATGTGAATATATATAGGTGAATCTCTTTTTAGAGATATGTGGATCCCTTTTCCAAAAAATACAGGGAGATTGTGTTGATCCCCCTTGAGGGGATGCACTTACAGACTCCCAGAGATAAATGGCACTTCAAATGGATCCTAGTACAGTCAGACTTCAGAGGTGTTGGTCGCAGAGAAATGTGACAACAGACATCCAATTAGTAATAAAGTGATACAAGTTTAATAAAAAAAATAGTAGCTGCTTACATGGGGGATCTTTTTGTCACACAGGGTGGGCGCCACACGACCGTTTAGACGTTGATCCTTCCAGCAGACACAAATAAAACACTAACACTTTAAATATAAAAGCAAAGGTACATGTATAATAAAAAGCAGGTAGAGTCCAGATCGCTACGCGTTTCGCTCCTCGTGAGCTTCGACCAGGCGTCTGGACTCCCTGCTTCAGAATGACACTTTTATCGTTGGTCTCAATTTCCGGGTTCTGGCGTTTCTTCCGCATTCGTCATGTTCCTGAGTCTCGCGTGAGTTCAACTTAGGTAGTTTTCTGCTTTCATTTCTGCAATCTCGCGTCTCGCGAGACTTCAACTTAGAAACAAGTGCTTATTAACAGTTTGTGCTTCGTGAGCTGTACAGCTCGAGTTTATATGCGGAAAAGATAAAAAATAGAAGCAGAACATGGTGCTTTATCCTAACAACATAAATACAGTATCAATACCCAATGTGTATATTAAAAAGGCAATATATATATGTTGAATAAAAACGGGAAAATGGATATAAAAGAATGATATATAAAAAAAATATATAAATATATATAGATAAAGTGCAATATAGACTAAAAACTTGACTTACAGTCTGGGGAAATGAATGCATAAATATGCTAATTTAACAAATATGGTCTGAATCTCTTTTAGTTGATTGAACGATATGGGGGAAGAAAGAGATATTCTTTAAAATACACACATTTGGCCAACAGTAGTACAATAGTCATGGATTACACATTCCAAGGGATTTTTGGCAAGAATACTTTTACATGAAATTATATAAATCAAAATCTGCGTTTAATCCCTGGGGTTTTAGGGAGGCTAGGTTAAAAACCCACTTCATCTCTTTTCTGCCAATATTAAGTATATTGTCACCTCCTCTCCAGTGTTTATCTACTTTCTCTATTGCGCCGAATTTTAGCCCTTTGGGATTCTTTTGATGGAAATCAAGGAAGTGTTTAGAGAGACTGTGGGTTGTCAGGCCTTTTTTGATGTTCCTTATGTGTTCTTCAATTATTTTCTTTAGTTGTCTGGTGGTCCGTCCTACATATTGGAGACCACACGGGCATTCTATTAAATAGATAACATTAGCCGTAGAGCACGTAATAAAGTTATTTATCTCTAATTTTTGGCCATTTTTAGAGGAACTGAAATTGATGGTGGGATATTTTGGATGAGTGATAGACTTGCAGCCTATACAATTTAAGCATCCATAAAATCCTTGTTTTCTAGTAAGAAAGTGACTAGGTGCTGTATTAGGGGTTTTCTGTTGGCTGGTGTAATTCTTAGTTAGTTTTTGTTTTAAATTTGGTGCTCCCCTGAATATTACTGTAGGATTATCTGGTATGATGTCTTTTAATATCTCATCGCTTTGTAAAATTTTCCAGTGTTTTTTTATGATCTTTTTTATCTGTTGGGATTTGTTGTTATAGTTAAAAATAACAGGGGTTTTATTTTGGAAATAGTTTTCTGATGTTTCGTATTTTTTCTTATAAGTTAAAAGTTGATCCCTGTTGCCTTCTGCTACCTCTGATATGGCACGGTCGACTTTTGTCTTGTCGTATCCTTTTTCTAAAAAATTATCTTTTAGTATTTTAGACGCCTGGTCGAAGGTCACGAGGAGCGAAACGCGTAGCGATCTGGACTCTACCTGCTTTTTATTATACATGTAAATTTGCTTTTATATTTAAAGTGTTAGTGTTTTATTTGTGTCTGCTGGAAGGATCAACGTCTAAACGGTCGTGTGGCGCCCACCCTGTGTGACAAAAAGATCCCCCATGTAAGCAGCTACTTATATTTATTAAACTTGTATCACTTTATTACTAATTGGATGTCTGTTGTCACATTTCTCTGAGACCAACACCACTGAAGTCTGACTGTACCAGGATCCATTTGAAGTGCCATTTATCTCTGGGAGTCTGTAAGTGCAGCCCCTCAAGGGGGATCCACACAATCTCCCTGTATTTTTTGGAAAAGGGATCCACATATCTCTAAAAATAGATTCACCTATGTATATTCACATAAGGTGCACTACTTATACATTTTTGCTCTTAAGCGCACTTCTATGTTGTATGTATTTGTTTATATTGTATCTTGTGTGGTTTAGGGACACACTACCATAGTGCTGCTGAGAGCTTTGAATACAGCGCTGGGTACACCTTTGTTTTTTTGACATGGGGAGAGGTAATGTTCTTTCAAAATATATATAATTTATATTTGTTGTTATAGTTAATAAAACATTAACTTTCTTAACCATTCGTTCCTGTTTGCAAATATTGCTGGCACACCAAGGGCCTTCAAAGTTTTACTTTAGCACATAATTTCCAAAAGTTTGCCTACCCCTGATATAGGCATTAATATTTATTTAGTGCTTGTTGATCCAAGAAGAAATATTATTCCCATTTCCATTTAATCAAGAAGGAATTTTTCCCCATTAAAAGTGGAATTTGAAATTGCTGAAATAAGAGGGCAGGGTTTGCCTTCTTTTGGCTCAACAGTGGTAAACAAGGAATAGAAAAAAGGTTGAGCTTGGATGCAAGTCTTTTTTTAACCTACACTACTATGTAACATTAGTTGAAGACTCAAGTCTCTTGTGATCCAGAAGTTGTCTGCTGCACCTAGATTTTGTATCATTCTCACCTGGTGTCTTCCCATGCAATAAAGGTCATGGTAAATGTCACAGTTTGACTCAAGCTGGGGAATCCTAAATGTTATGCAGTATAAATCTGAGAATTTACCTCTTCTCCTACCATACCAGTGGAACTGGTCCAAAGCTTCAGAATTCTCACTGCACATAATGGGAACATTATTATTTTTGAGTTCTGGATATAGCAGCTACATACATATGGCAATGTTTTGAACCTCCTGGGTCTTTGTCAAGGTCGAAACGTTGCCGTGCATGTTGGGTTACAAACTTCACCTCACTCAAGTGCTGAGCACCGTGTCTGTTTCTTCCTGTATATATAGAGAGACATTGAACTATTTGTACATGATGGTTTGCAAATGCTAGTAGTCCATTTTCATTTAGATAGTATTGTTTTTGTTGCTAAGAGATAGTACTAAATTTAAACTAAATGCACCTGTGGTCAATCATGTGTTGCCTTTAGCAAAATGTTTAAGGCTAGACGCAGTTCAAGTTATTTAGCCCTGTAACATTGCAAAGTAAAGAGCACAGGAGGGAGTTCACCATGGCAAACATATATATTTAGAGGGAAGAATAATTGAAATGAGCCTAGAGCAAATATAATAATAACACTCTAAATAACAAGTATACACCATAAAGGGATTCTCTAGGTTTCATTAAATCATTTTTCTAGTCATACAATAAAATAGTGTAAACACATATTTCCATAAGGAAAGCTTAAGGTTATGCCAGGAATATATATGTTAAGATTGATATTATAATTTTTCTTTTAAAGATCATAATATGAAGTAGATTAAAAATATGTTAACATACAATAAAGTCTATATATTTTTTAGTCCACCGAAAAAGAGAAATAGTGTTCTGAATTTTAGACTACCGCTCAAGGGTTCTAATTTAATTTTAGTTATCATACATTCTTTCTCATTGCTTAAAAAACAAATTGAAGGATCACTCTGATTTTAAAATGGTCAAACATATTTATTCCAGTTAATTAATTATAATGTATATACTTGTATTCTAAAGGTGTTTAGATCAGTTTAGATGACTACCTAGAACAACAAAGGAATAAAAACCTTTTGTTAAATGCAAATATCAAAATATCTCAAAATTATACTTATAATGAGCAGATACAAAACATACATCTGCAGGTTTTTCTGTATACCTTGGGTTACCAAATCAGACATTTTTGTAGAACATATATCACGTTTACCTATCAGAAACAAATACAGGTGTGTAAAGCTGCACTTAACAAAATAGTGATATGATATAAGAAAGGTGTAAAAATTGCATAGAATGGTACAGCATTAATCAAAATATCCTCTTAATTGCAAAATCCCTTTTGTCTAATCCAGGGTACACATGAAATAAAGGAAAACATGCAATAGTGCAGTATGCAAAGCCATTATATATATTTTAGGAATACTATATTGCGCTCACAAACATAGAATAAGATCAGACCTTCAGTAATTATTCTTCCCAGTAGTTATTAATTGCATGGGAATCTCAGCTGGACATATAAAGAACCTACCAAATAGCAAAAAAAAACCTTCAAGTAAGGAAGAAATGAGGATCAGCATATGTGAGTATATCTACAATACAAATATGTAATTGCAGCAAAAGCCTTAGATGAGGGTTTGCAGGATAAAGAGCAGCACCAATACGGTGATAAAGAATAGCAAGTCAGCAACACATTTCACAAATTGCATCAAACTTCCTGTAGGCTAGAAATACATAATAAAACAACACATATACATCAATCATCCATAACATTATAACCACCTGCCTAATATTGTGTAGATCGCCTAGTGACACTAAAACAGCCCTTACCACTAGAGAAATGTACTCTATTAGACCTCTGAATGTGTCCTGGGGTATCTGGCATGAAGACATTAGTTTAAGAAACTTTAAGTCCTTAAATTGCCAGGTGGGGCCTCCATGGATTGGACTTGTTATTGGATTGAGATCTGAGCAATTGGAAGGACAGGTAAACACCTTGAATTCATTGTTGTGTTCCTCAAATCATTCCTGAACTATTCCTGATCCATAGAACTGATCTGATTGGGTCCATACCCCAGAGCTCCAGTTACCTGACTCCACCCTATAGTGTTTAATTACTAGCAGAATTTTAAGCACTTTTTTAAACAGAAAGCAATTTGGTTTTATATAAATGTTTACATTGTAGTAATAAAGGTTATTTTTTAGATATTCTTGTGGTTTATCATTGTGTACTATTTAATTTGGGATTGGAAATTTCTTCATAGAAGTCATGGCAGTATGATCTTAAAAAGTTCAGAACATCAGTTGAATATGACAGAAAGAAACTGTACAATTGATGAGTTCCTGCTAAGCAGGCTGATTGTTTTTGATCAGCAGCACCTGTGCACATTACTAATTGACTAGAAGATATAATCCATCAGGTACCTGTTCTTGAAAACTGTAGCTTTTTTCGTTACATTCAAAACACTACAATGGCACAAGTCTTTGCATAAGACTAAATTCTTTCTTTGTTTTGTGCAATGTTATTGAACAATCAAGTATTATAATCTATACATTTTAATGCAATGTACTGTCAAAAGCTAAAATAAAAGCTGAAATTGTGTGAAAACACAATCTATTATAATATCAATAACATCCAAGTGTTGGCCTTGCGATGTTAACCAAAATAAAATGTAATCTATATGAGATGAGGCAAGAACAAGGCAAAGGGCTTTCAAAACAATTAACTTCCTGTAGTAGAATTATCCACAAATAATTACTTTAGTGACTGTAAAGTTTTCATAAAATATACTATAGGGGAGGTTAGCACACCTATATCTTATCTTTTTAATCTGTGGAAAACCCTTTAATGAAGAAAAGATTGAAGATCCTCACCAAAGTGCTTAGGACAGATTAATATTTTCCATGATTTGGCAGTCTGCCCATGCTGCATTCCACAGCTTTCTATATTCTCTGTAATCCTACCTGTTTAGAGAAGCTTACAATTGACCATCTTCTTTTATTTATTATTATATTATTTATTTATTATTCTGTTATTTTCAGAACATTGTTTTCCAAGCAGTCCTTTGGTCTCTAAACAAATGCAGGCCATCTTTAAAACAATTGAGGGTGTGCACGAAAAAATTAAGAAAAATATGATGTTAACTTATCTGGGCTGCAAAGGTACTGCTGGCCTGTTCTTGACTATGCACAGGAAGGGAGAAACAGAAGAAAACACTCTACAGTGTAGTAGTAAGATGTTGAAAAGAAACCTAAACATCACTGGGGAGCCTTGTGGAGCCAGGCTCATTCAGAAGGTTCTTATTAGAGTTGGACAAAACGAAAATGTTCATTTTGTTTTTCTTTTTTTGTACAAATTTTTTTTTTATGTTTTGTCTGAAACTAATTTAATCTAATGCTGCATTTATTTTGGACGAAATTAGTTGTTTTGATATTTTCATTTGTACGAATGAAAAATTCATCTATGTTCAGTTGTATAAGAATTCGGATGAAAGAGCTGAATTACGACTGAATGTCATCCGAAAACAAACTGAAATTTCGCCTAAGAAAAAGGTAGGGGATGAAGTTTGCATAAAATTCGGCACTCTTATTCAAATTCCCCAACCTTATACTAGTAGTCATACAAATACAACAACTAAAGTCGAAACTGGTTTGAAATTCAGTGGAAATTGAATCAAAATCGAGTCTATTAGTTACATATACAACTAAAGTTGAAACTGAGTCTGTTAGTTACATATGCAAATTAATCCAATATTGAGACGAAAATGAGTCAAAATTAAGCCGAATTGCCGAATGGATGAATTCCACAGTTCAGATCAGAGTCATGAGACAGTCAGTTTTCATATAGGATTAGTTTTTATTCTGCATATCATAATTGTATGCAGAATAAAATCTAATCTGAAATTCATACTGACTATTTTATGAAAAAAAGGAAAAAAGGGTAAGGCACAGCGCTAATAGATAATATATGTATATAGTGACCTCCACTCCACCAACAAAGGAATAATAAATAACAGAACTAATACTGACCACTGGAGACAGGGAAGGTACACGATGGGGATGGAAAAGTCCCGGATAGTGTATGGAGTAGCAAATGGCTTGATAACAAACAATGAAAAACAGGGAAGCAGCTAGTATTATAATTGAATGCAATGGAAAAATCCACTGCAAAAAAAGAGGGATAATGTAAGAGTGAGACAGCGCTAAATATGTATACCAAAAAAGTAGTAGACTACAAAGACAGAAATGTGGTAGAAAAAATAGAGTTTATTACAAGGAAGTCTAAATATACAAGTAAATGACCATATGTAATATACAGCAATATAATATAAAATCACAAGATGAAACTGAAAATATATAAACAAAAATACAATGATACACCAAATCAAGGGCCCCAAATGGGTGCAAAAAAGAGATAAATTATTAAAAATACATAAAAAATATACATAAAAAATATAAATAGAGCCAAAAATCCCTTACCCACTGGGTCTGTTCGCCTGGCCAGGTCTATTGAACAGTTACACTACCGCCCACCAGCTGATGAAGATAATTCGAAACGCGTCCTGTGGGGTGTAGCTGTGTTTCTGTTTAGTGCAATATCCTATCTGTTTAGTGCAATATCCTCAACTGTTGAGGATTAAAGACATATTTTTGAAGAGCTACACTGAATCAGCCTCTTTGTGAGTGCATATATAACCTTACCTTACATAATTTTCATATACAATATCACACTATGGTTTTCTAATTGTTTCCCCTTACATGTATATGTGCCCCGCCTTGGAGTTTATTACATTTATTTATAAAGCGCCAACTACATACTATGTTAGATGAACAGACACAGATTGATACATGATGTAGAGATTCCTGCCTGCAAATTTACAATCTAGAGCCCTATGTGCTTTCATTTCTGATTTATCTATAAATATTATAATCTAATATGCTTTAAAATGTGTGGCTTTCCAATTTGTGACCAAGAAAATATTGATGTTATGCTGTAAGGTTGGTATAATGACACAATGTTATGAGGCTTGTATACAATAATTTCCAGGGTAGGTTTTTATTCCATGGCTGGAACATAAGGGAGAGTTTGGCACTAAAAACAGTAAGATGCTGAAGTATTGAACAGAATGGACAGAGAAGGACAGCGTGGATTATGGGGTGGGTTACAGGCGAAATAAACTCTGGTTACCCTACTGCACATATACAATGATGACTAACCTTTTGCACACTCCCAGTCATTGACACATTTCTCATGGTGCTCAGCAAGTTTTATGGCTGAAAATAATGTGATATATAGATTACAACAGCTGCAGAGCAAGCGGTTATACACCACTGTTATGCAAAAACATCTGTACAGACCAGCAGTTTGCAGACACAAGAGATGAGTTTTCCCTGCTAACTTCAGCCCAGCCAATCTCAGGAGGAAGACCTCTCCCCTTGATTGGCCAATAATAGACAGAATGTCTTTCTTTCTAATTGGCTGCAGGGATTCTAAGAGAGATTGTGAGTACTTCCTAGTCACTCACTGTGGGTTACAGCATTATCTGTGCTAGTGGTTGGAGAGCTGCAAAGAAGGTTAAGAAGGATAGTATTGCTGCTGGCCATTGTACCATATCTGGTGCACCTGACAGCAATGCTTGGATCAGATTGTAAAAGCACAGAAACAATGTAATGCCATACATACACACTATATAATACATGTGCCTTTAATAGAGGTCACTTTCAATACCTCTAAATGAAACCCAAGTGATTTCAAAATTAAGTATTCAAATGGGACATTAAAATGATATGTGCAAACATCCGATGATTCAGGTTAATTAGCATGTTTACCATTTGTCAGCTGTGGGAGACTAAAAAATCTCCTACACCAGAATTTCTTCCTTAGCACAAATGAATCAGTTATTGGCTGAGTCACTTTACATTCTATATTTCTGTTTATTGTCGGTTATCTTTACTCTCAGGTCTTCTAGCAGCAAATAGATGCATACATTGTTCAACATCAAATATAAACATCGGTCTAAGCAAACTTTTGGCTCTAACCTGCCATAACCTTTCTTAGAATTAAAGCATAACATGGGACGGCATATTTATAGTTCATGTACAGCATAAAATGTTAATTTGTTTTAAATTGGAATTTGTTTGCTTAGTTCTACTTTTTGGCCTTTTCAAAGGCACATGTTCGCAGGAATCCAGCAATGGTAAATACTGTTTCACTTGAATCAACATGAAAATAGAATATTGTATGAGCAAAGCTAATGATAACATGAATCATCAGGTAATATACATCGATCAGCCATAACATTATGACCACTGACAGGTGGCAAGCCAGTGAAGGCAGTGTGATGCTTTGGGCAATGTTCTTCTGGAAACCTTGTATCCTGCAATTCATGTAGATGCTACTTTGACGTGTACCACCCACCTAAGCATTGTTGCAGACCATGTACACCCTTTCAAGGAAACAGTATTCCCTAAGGGCATTGGCCTCTTTAGGTAGGACAATGCACACTGACACAAAGCAAAAATGGTTCATGAAATGGTTTGAGGAACACAAGGTTCAAGGTGTTGACTTGGCCTCCAAATTTCCCGGATGGTTATGTTGAGGGAATGGCAAATTGTAAATTATTTATATGGGAAGCAGGACTTCCAGGTTTGCATATTTTTTTTACATTTTTGCAGAGAGTCATTAAGATAAGCCTTCAGGTGATCCATGTCTATTACCACAATCATTTGTTGTATTTTGGGGAGAGTAGATAATATAGGTTTGTTACAATTCTGTGGCAGCATCCATATGACGGCCAAGGCTATATGAGCCATAAGTGCATTTTTGAGTTTGATAAAAGAGTCTATAGATTTTGAGAGAAGTTGTGTCCAGAGGGACATATCCATGTTTTTTTTTTTTACTACACATGAGATTAGATATGTGATTTGTCACCTAAACAGGGTGACTTTCTTGCATTTTCTTAATTCCCTACTGTGATGATTATTTTTGATTTAAAAGTGGATTTCACTTATGTTGTTCACTTGAAACCGAAAGTAATTTACTTTGGTTCACATGCATGATGAACTGCAATATCAATAATGTATGTATGATAACATCTGTCATAACTATACCTATTGCTTTAATACATTATACAGAAAAGTAATAACAATTTGAAACAATAGTGTACACTATTCATTTGAATAATTCTAGTCTATGACAATCAAGTCCTCCTTGGGTCGATGATCCATATCCATAATGTCTTTGGAAATGTATAAAGTTCAAAAGTACCAAACTTTTTAAACACCAATAAATATTGTCAGTCCAGAAAAATGTATTATATTTTCTGAAAATAAAAAAAAAACAAATAGAAGCAGTTATCAAACATTCACATTGATCAATGTACATATTTATTAATTTATTAAATTTCCTTTTATAACCTATAACAGTTTATTCCAGTTTTTTTTTTTACTTTGATTTCTTTAACTTTAATTCTACATGATTTTATCACTTTTTTTCCTAGTTGGATGTTATCCTTATAATTTCCTTCTGTTACATCTGTAACCCATTGTTTGCTGGAGAGAGTCACATTTGAAGTTGTGATGCTCAAATTGAGCATGTTTTGTATCAAATTTAAGGGTACTCAGAATTAAAGATTAATTGTAAAAGTACTTGACATGATTTTATCATTAACTAGAATTTGCCGTTACTCAAATACTCCTGGTGTATTTGTTACATAACTACTCCCTTTAACTTCAAACATTAGTTTATTTTCAATCTTAATTTTAGTATCCTATTTTCCACTATGCCAGATATCAGAGAGATAATGTTTATTGAATCCCAAAAAATTGTATACATTTGTTTGAGTTTATGATGAACAAATTTATTTTTCAAGACCTTGTACAGTTTTGCTGTACCCAAATACAAGGATTGAATACAATCAGTTCTTGTAAAATTCAGTAGGTGAAATTGGTACAAAAGTTTGTGTCTCATCACTTTTAACCCTTAGTAAGCCAGTATCAGTAACATCATTCATTGTTTCTGGATTAAAAGCAACATCCTTACACTGATTCTCTTTCAAATCTTGTACAGTATCTGCTCTTTTTTGCTCACAGTTGTAATCATTAACTTAATGTCTTATTGAGTTCTGCAACTCTCCTATTAGAACCAATCAGTTCTGTCAGTATACATGCATGTTTTAATACTTTATCCTGATAATCCACCATTCGCCTTATTTTCCACATTGGGAGGTGAAGTGTTAATACTTTAACTATATAACTGCTGACACTGATTATGTCCATTTGGTAATATGCTCTTTTTTCTAAACGTTTTGTTCACTAATTCATCTCTTTCATCAGAATTGGATTCTACCCTAAGTGGTTTATCTTGTAGTTTCAATATCCATTGAGCTACCCTCTAGGTATGTACTTCTAGATCAGAACAATTTTAAAATAATTTTAAAAGTGTGAGTGGGGTTTGTAAAATCATCTGTCTTAATCTAGATGTCAAGCATATATAGCAATCACCAGCTTTCTTAAACTGATACAAATTAGCCATTGTATACAAAAATCTGCAACTAACTAAAAATAGCAAGAAGAAACAAATTAAGTAGGAGTATTACTCTCATGCTGACTAATAACTAAGCGCCCAGCTCTCTCCAGCTGGCGGCGATAACACACACGATCAAACAGCGTTTGGAAAAATGTGAGGCAACATTGGGTCAGGGACTCCTTTCTTCTACTAAGCATATGATGTGTTTATTTTTAACTTTTTTCTTGCACGTGTTACTATTAAAGGGTGCGCAGCTAGGCCTTGTTTGTCAGTGTACACTATGGTCTGGTCATCTCTTATATCCAGGGAGAAGATTTAAACACAAAATACTGGCCGGCATCATTATCATAGTCACATGTCAAGTTATCAATGGACATATTTCTCTAAATTCTCACATCACCCAATTTGGATGTCAATTGTGGTGTTGTTTGATATAATCTTTGGCCTGTTCTATTATTTTTAATGAACTGCAAACTTGCAGACATTTCAGTTTATATTTACAAGATTCTAGTCAGACTGCTACTACATAGAAATATTATTTCTGTGTATGAGCTGCCGCTATTCACTAGCAGTGAACACGGTTTCACTAATGGTTCAAAAGAGGAGTAGTAAATATAGTACGGAGAATGTTGTGGGCGCAGCTCTCAGAGGAAAACATTCAAGAGTAGGGTGCCACACATAAAGTATGGAAATATAACAAGAACATTTTTAATTAGTATAAAATATATAGTACTATTAAAACATAAGTACAGAAGTAATACAAATTAATATAAAAACAATGGTATACATGATATATATAAAAAGATAAAAAATAAATCATATCTAATTTATATGTGGCATGCAAGATGGAGCACCCAACACGTTTCCCTGCAACGGCTTCTTCAGGGGTAGATATATATTTTGTGGCTCTTTGGACAATGATCTCTGTTGTTAACACCTTGTGTATGGGCATGCCGGAGTGTTGTAATCTTTAATCTACAATTTAACCATTGCTTTGCTGGTTTCAAGAAATCATTTTTTAATTTCCTTTTTAAACGCTTTCCTCAATATCTCTTATGCTGTATAACAAGTTCAACAAACAGTCATCCCAAATTTTTTCAGGATTAAACCCTTTTACAGGTAGATCTTTCTTACTTTTGGCAGAAGCCACTCCATGACTGAATAAACAGAATCTGAATTTACAGATATGCAAAACCAGACATATCACCCCAGTTTGAGGTATCTAGTAGTTCCTTTCTTTGATTTCTATGCACTATATTTTTTTCAGCCTGTTATCAAACATTTCTTGTTTTTTTTTTTATGGAATGTATAACAGGGGTGCTTAGTTCTTTCCCCATATGAAATTGAAATTGGAGCTCCTGGACAAAATGGAATTTTTTGAATGGAATATTGTTTTTCCAATTCCTGGCAGAATTTTGGTTGCCACCATACAGTGACTAGCCAGGCATCTTAGGTCTTTCAAGTTTAAATCCCAGTTTGTATGTAGCAAGGCCTTCTCTGGCCCCCATTTTAATTCTACCTTTGCCAAGTTTTTAAAGATTTCATATGCCCACTTTTTTACAGTGGCTCTACAGGCGGGCAGTTCCACTAAAATTGGATATATGATCTGTCCGAATCTCCACAACGTCAACATTTTTTTGCATATTGGCCACACATCTTGGCTAACCTTGAGGGGAGTAGATACCATTTTTCATGACATTTATAATGACATTCCCCTAGATTTAGATATTCTGGTGTACTGACAACATAGCCTTACAACAATCTGTTTCTGTAATCTCTATATTTAACTCTATATTCCATGTAGCTACTATTGTAAAATGTTTGTCAATTATCCTGTTTTTCAGTTGATTAGCCTTGGAAGTTATATTTTAAATCTTCTTGTATGAAAATATCAGGTCCAAAAGTTTGGAAGTTTCTTTCTACATCGAGGTCCTCACAAAGTTTTTTACTCTTAGATATGTGAATACTTCTTTATTTGGAACCTGATGTATAGCAGATAGATTTCAATTGGGCCACCTGCTTAAAGACAAGTTTTCCATAATGACCTCCAGCGTTTTCAATCTACGTCCCTTTGGGAGTATATCGTCCCAAACATGAATAGATTGTGCTAATGTTAATGATTTATTTGAGATTGAGTCTGCAGTGTTTTTCCCACTATTAAACCATAAGAAATGCTCAAATCTATCAATGGCTTCCGCCTCTGATCCTATAATATACCAAGGTTCCTCCCTCGCTCCCTCCTCTTGGAGCTTATAGATGTGTCCCACTTTATTGGCATAATAAGTGTTTAATGAGAGGATAGTTCAAGCCACCCTGGCGGCATTTTCTTTCCAGGTGTGTTGAAACTAGTCTATGTTTTTTACCCTTCCAAATATATTAATTTATTTATTTAGAAAGTGTTTTACCAGGAAGAATACATTGAGATTTCTCTCGTTTTCAAGTATGTCCTGGGGACCCAGTCCAGAATGGAATTACACAGAGTTACACATTTTAACAGTAGATTAAAAATAGATACATACATACATACATACATATATTTAAACAAGTTGGAAGGAGAACATACAGGGTAAATCATTATTAATACAAAAAAGGAACAATTTATATAGTACCCAAAGGCTAATAACAGGTACAATCTGTTTGAGGATTTGTGAGACACTAATTTTCAGGGATTTTAGACTAGAGGATGATTTGGCAAAATCAGGTAGGCTATTCCACGGCACGGGGGGGGGGGGGGGGTCATACATATTATTAATGACACTCCAAAAATTAGCCAGATTGGCTAGATTTCTATTTAACCGATCAGAGAAATAAGTTGCCTTGGCATGTTTGGTGTGAGTCTTGCATCTATTGCGGATGTGCCGATAAGTGGTGTGATCTTGGTCGGAGCCAGTTTGCTTAAATTTTGACCATAAGGCATCCCTGAATTGGAATAAGTCCAGGAGGTCAGCTGAGACCCAGGGCAGATGGGCACCCCTTCTTCTCACTCTACACAGCGGGGCATGTTTATCACAGGCCTACATTAAAAATATTCAATTGCAGAGTCCAGATTGGGTATCAAGTTTAGCCTTTTCCACAGACTATTGCTCTAGTCACTGAGAAAAGACTGGAGATCAAACTTCCTAAAACAACTTGTAACAATTACTCTAGGGGTCGATTTGATGGGTCTTATTTTCCACACGCAGTACACTAAGCAATGATCATTGAACACATTGGGTAGGATTCCAGACTGCTGGATTCTTTGGGGAAAAGATGAAAGGATCCAATCCAGCAGTGTATGGTTAGAGCTGTTGGGATTCATCCGAGTAGGGAAAAGAAATAAGCTGGGTTAGGTTCATGGATTTGAACAGTGAACATGTTTTAACATTTTTATGGTCTAATCAGTCTACAATGAACTCTCCTAGAATGAGCAGCTCACTTTTCTTATTTAGGATACTAATCTCCCCCAGCAGTTTCTTGAGGTTAGTAAGAGCCAGAGCAGGGGAATTTGGTGGGTGGTAGATCCATACAAGTACTAATGGTTTTGAGAATGGGTGTAGTATTCTTCCGGCTATAACTTCAAATGTAGAGGGGGTACTTGATAACATAAAGTCTATGCAATTCAGTGACTCGTGTATATATAAAACAATACCTCCTCCTCTCTTATTTCTGTCTTTTCTAGAGCAGACATATCCCTGTATTTTTTATTGCAGAGTCAGGGGTACTAGGGCTTACCCAGGATTCAGTGATGACAAGGGTTTTTGGTTTGTACTCCTGACACCATGTTCTTAGTTTATCAGTTTTGGGTAGAAGGCTGCGTATGTAGCAATGGACACAGGAGAGGCCCTTATTCAAAGTGAAGTTGACATTTGTACTAGGACAGGGCCCAAGGTTGGTTTCAATGTCTTTTGCCAGGGCAAAAATAAGAATGAACACAAATTTGCACAGCTGCTTCCCCTGCGCTTTCATTGAAAACCTATGTTGAATAGAGGGAGATGGTGGAGTGCTTTTTAACACTCTCCAGCAGCACTCACTAGGAAGTGCACATTTACAAAGCAGTCCATGGTGGATCACTACATTATCTTGCAAGGCAGGGGTCTGTGTATTGGGATGAGTGTGGAAATGGCTTAGTAATGCAAGGCATATTGAAAACATAATCATTCCTTTTGCTTGGATATTCATTCTGGCAGTAAGGCAGGTTATATTGGAAGGTTAAAATAGTATCTCCTCCTCTAAAATGCAACTTAAAGCTACAGTTGAGTTTATTTTAAACACGAGTAACATGATGTTTGACTTGTAACAAGTGAGAGTTCATTGTTTGATGTGGCACTAACAAACTATATTATTCAGATACGTTATAATGTAGCCTTAATTAGTCAGGTAGCTAATTTCCAACACCTGAGTGTGAGAAGATGTTGAGGGGAGAGGTAAGGTTTATAAAAGAAAACTGACCTGGTGTGGGTGGGTTGTGGGGAAGGTGGGATTAAACACCCTTTTTGCAAGAATCCCAATGGCTATGGGTGCTGGTGTTCAGGGATTCTGGAGAGAGGATATGGATATTGGAGACTTTATACAGACAGGGGTGATAATTTGGGCAATTTGTCCCAGGAAGCTAGATTGGATCATATCTAGCCAGCTTGCGGGGATCTTAAATATCATCCTGAACATATATGACCATTTTGGGATGATATAAGAGTTTATTGTGTTTATCTTCCCCCACCATGACGACGCCACCATTCGCCATTCCTTAAGGATCTGGTTGGTATGTTTCAGCAGTTTTAGTACATTTATTTCCATTGTTCTCTCAACTTGTGCTGAGATAATTATGCCCAAATAACTGAATTGTTTCTTTGTCCATACAAGACCAGACTGTTGCATACATGTTCCTGAGCTATACAGCCAAAAAACATTTAAATTTGGACTCTATAGTCATATCTCTGCAATATCTGTATACTATGCTCTCTACTTTATGCAACTTTGAATTTTCTATTGATCTGTCTCACTTTAAATTACAGATTTACTATCTCTGGTTACTCTCCAGTTGATTTCAATCCCCTCCCACATTCTTCATGTGTTTTACAGCCCTTAATTCTTTGTTTTCCTCTCTTTCACTCAGACTTCACTTGGACCCATATGCATTCCCACCATCCATTCACAACAAGACCAGACTGTTTCATGCCCTCCCTCCCTTAACCACAACCCACCCACCCTCAGCTTGATTTCTTTTATAGGTCCTCTCTGCACACATTTACTAGCAATATATTAACAACCTCACACACTTACTCACCTACAGTCTCCAGACATGTGGATGCAGTTTATAGATTTACAATGCACCCAACTAATCACCTATTAAGTAACTTCTGGTGTTCTCACAGTTAACCCACACCTTCCATTGTCACAATCTACTTCTATCATTACCTCTTCCCTATTTCTTTCTGCATTTTCACTCTCCTTGTGTGTCTCATGTTCCCCATCCCCTCTAGAATAAAAGCTTGTGAGCAGGGCCTTCAACCTCATGTTTTAGTCTAAAAATTGTTTTTTGTCTAATTTTGTTTGTAACTTCATTCTTATGCTCTGTACCAAGCGCATGCGTAAATTTTTTGGCGTTATATAAATAAATGGTAAAGTAATGTAATGTAATCTAGTCTGCCAAATTTTCTAAACACTTTTATTAGACCCCAATTCCCAATCTTATATCTAGGATAGCCTTGTGCTTATCCCATGTATTCTTAAAATCCTTGACTGTGTTTGCCTCCACCACTTCTGCTGGAAGGCTATTCTAAACATCCACTACCCTCTCAGTAAAGTAATACTTCCTGATATTACTTTTAAATCGAAGCCCCTCTAATTTAACACTATGTCCTCTAGTTGTGGTAGTGATCTGTCACTTAGACCTCCATTTCCGTCTGTCACACATCAAACAGCCTGGGAGGAAGATCCCAGTTTCAGTGCATAGCCATAGTGCATGGGGCTAGAAAGACCGATGTGGCAACTTCCACATAGGGCGGGGTGGCGTAAGTTTGCTAACGGGACCTACAGTCTCACCTACAGTCTCCAAACATATGGATGCAGTTTATAGGTTTCAGTGCACAGCCATAGTGCATGGGGCTAGAAAGACCAATGTGGCAACTTCCACATAGGGTGGGGTGGCGGAAGGTTGCTAACGGAACCTACAGTCTCCAAACATATGGATGCAGTTTATAGGTTTCAGTGCACAGCCATAGTGCATGGGGCTAGAAAGACCGATGTGGCAACTTCCACATAGGGTGGGGTGGCGTAAGGTTGCTAATGGGACCTACAGTCTCACCTACAGTCTACAAACATATGGATGCAGTTTATAGGTTTCAGTGCACAGCCATAGTGCATGGGGCTAGAAAGACCGATGTGGCAACTTCCACATATGGTGGGGTGGCGTAAGGTCGCTAAAGGGACCAGAAATATATTTACCCGTAACTATTGGCCATTTCCTTCCTCACTGCCACATGGTCGTAGGAGGAGGAGGAATGAAGAAAAGAGAGGGAGAGAAGAAAAACAAGCCATTTGGATATGTAGAAATAAACTATTTTCAACATAATTGCAGTTTTTTAAACTAAATTCTGAAAAAATTGCAATTATGAGAGTCTTAAATTCATCTTTTTTTATAAAACAATAAATAAAAAATTTTTACCATCCTGTTTCACTGAAAATCAAATTTCCTATTCACCACACATTACTATCTTGTAGTGTGTGTACTTTCACACACATACACAAGAAAAAAAATAATTATGTTATATGAATTAACTGTGGTTGTTTTATCAAAGTTCAGGTGATTCTATCTTTTAGTGTTTTGCCGTGACTGGTGTATAAATTAACTAATTTTAAACTATCTGACGTGTGATCCCATTTTAGAATTAGTGATATAGCGTCAATGTTTGTGTAAAAAAAAAAAGTGTCTGTGCAAATGAAAACTAATAGTGTTCTGTCTATCTGTCATGAATTGCCCTTGGATTTATCCTGTGTTAAACATTCTTAACGTGCTAGTATATGATATATTTATCCTCTCAAATGAAATGTGTGATTATTTTGTCTTTCAAATCCTGGAGAAAACAAAACAAAAACACACCTCCTTTCCCCTGATGAAATCTCGTAACACATATTATTACCAACAACTCCCCCCACCCTCCAACCCCTCATCATTTTCATTCTAGTTTTTTCTTATTCAAACATTCTTTAACTTTGTCCATTGTATCAAATGTTTCAGCATTACCTTTGTAGGTAATCAGCATTTTGCATGGGAATCCCCATCTAAATCGTATGTTATGTTTTCTCAGTATTGAAATTACTGGTACAAATGATCTTCTTTGTGCTCTAGTGGGATATGACAAGTCCAGCAGGCCAACAATTTTGGCACAAGGACCTTCTTTTATATTCCTCTCTCTGTTTACTTTCAAAACATTTTCTTTAAACTTGTATGAGAGGAAACACACAATGCTGTCTCTTGGTATATCTGGAGGTAAATTCTGTGGTTTGCTCAATCTGTGACAACGATTGATCCTTTCCTCATGGCCTTCTATAGTGAGATCCAGTGCTGTAAAATATTCCTTCAGAATAAGTCTTAGGTCCTCCTGTTTGGATGTTTCCGTAAAATTTCAAATCCTTAGATTGATCTTCCAAAATGCTTAATTTATGTTCCAGATGTGATAATTTTGTTGCATTATTATTTTTATTGTATTATTTTTTTAGTATTTTTAGTATATTGAAGTTGAAAATCTGAATGTATTTGTTGGTTCTTCCATTTTTTGATAGTCGGTTTATTTCTTCCTTTATTTCTTTCTTAATCTCTGCAGAGTTTGTGGACATTACTTTTTTTTATCTCGTCTAACATATTCTGTAGACTTGTGTTGAGAAACTCAGTTGTGACTTCACCACTTTCTTTTCTTGACTCAGAATCTGATGTGACAGATTTGGAGATAGTTCTCTCGTGGATGTATTTGGCATCTCCTTTGAATTTTGTGGAGAGAATTAAATGGACAGATTTTTATCTTGTTTCTGTTCTTTCCTGTTTTTTTTGTTATGGTTTTTGGCTCATGAGTTTTTCTGGTGGCCATTGTTAAATTAGATGGTGCAGGTTATTATCCACTTTTGTATTTGGATTCTCTATTATCCGTATTCGATGCAAGGGGGGAGGGCAGATACTTTATGTTAACCAAAGTGCTTTATGTTAACCAGGGTCTTAATCTCTTGGTTTATACAATTGATTTATCAGGACTTTCGGCTCAAGATTTATAATATTGAGTGATCGTTTTTCAGTACGGGGCAAGGAGCAAACACATATTTTGTATCTGGTCAGATCGTGTATCCTACAGCTTGTTTTTGTACACAGGATGTTTTCCTCCTTTTCTTTTCTTCCTCTGTCTCTCCTATACCCCAAACCTCCTTCCTCTTTGTCTTTCCCCTCTGCCTTAGACAGTCCACCGCCTTTATTATAACTGTATATAAATTGTTACTAGCAAGATAAGATCTTCCACGAAGTTGTATACTGGCCTCCAAAAGGCGACTTAATTAAGCAGCATCAGAGAAAAGGAGAGGAGAGTCAGATGAAAATAAAATAAAGTCACTTATCTGCAACATCCATGCTGTGTCAGCTCTGTATTGTAGGAATTTTTTTGTACAGTCTGTGGATAATCTTTTCCTGTGTGGCCGTTCATGCACACCACCCTGGTCCACATCGCGTCCCTCATGAAAATCCGCCTCTCAGTGCATGCGTTGTCACTTCTTCGTGATTGCAGCTTTTAAAACAAAACAATATCAATAGGAACCACATTTCCTATGATTCTGTGGTGGAAGAAGACTACATGCACAATTCGGCAGTCAGGTACTTTCCGAATTGCATTCCCAACCCAATTGTCAGCAATGCAATTTGAATTTAACATTCAAAGAGACCCTAGCAGGGTATATTTGTAGATATCTACAAATCCACACAGCTATTTACATGTGCTGCCACACCTACTAATACACCAATATTGATATGTACTGCAATACCCATTGCTAGTTGAATCTTTGGTTTGTCCATGTTAATTGCTGCAAAGCTCTGCTTCTCACGCTCTTTGTTGCTACCATTCTTTGCCCAGCTACCATTTTCTACACACAGCTTCTCCATGTGTGGCAACCATTGTCACATGTGCAGCCACTTGTAACATTTCCTATCTGTACATACCTAGCTATCCTTGGCATAGCTCTTAGATGTGTTACAGTACCTACAGGTGTGTGAGCTATGCGTATAGTGCAATTTTTTCTTGTGGGCTATAGTGCATAAGTATTTTGACTGCACTTACCTTTTCTTCACCACCGCCACAGAGCAATGGTTCCCACCAACTGCATTTATGTAATCCATGATTTCCTGTCGAAAGTTATTTCTCCTCCTCAGGCTTGTCTTTTTGGCTTCTGCCCCTATCACCCAGTTGTAGTGCTGGTACAGCTTCCTCACCAGTGCAGGGTTAAGCTAATCGACTATTATGTCCTAATTGTGGACTATTTAGGGTAACATTGGTGCATATTGGTTAGGTCAAAATTGGGCTCCTGATTTGTCCCCAATGTGCCCTGAATCATTCCCGACCTATTCATATTGAGTAGATAATCACCTATTTTGTGATTTGGATTTGAGATCTTTTTTTTATTAGAAAAGCAAAACATTTCCACAAAGCTATACAAACAGAAGAAATAAGATACCTTGAATATAAGGTTCAAGCATTTTCTTAGTGTTGCCAATTTTTTTAGAAAGCATCTGCTTCACAATGTTCTAAATTCTGCATAGTGGTTGTTTAGGCTCTTCAAATTAAATGTTTCTTTGCGCATTTTGAAAATGATTGTTTGCCTTGGTAATTAAATGGTTTTATTTAATTCATTTAGCATTCACAATTTTGAAATGCAATTTATGACTTCAGGTGCAATTCTTGAATAAGATTCCAATTGTTTACTCAAATGTTGACCAATAATATTTGTATTTTATTAATTTATTTGTTGCATTTATTAGTTAAAAGGACTCTAGAGGCCTTCTGTGTTTCTATGTACAGCTTTATAGTCTGTGACTGAATTACCCATTAATGATGTTTTTTTTTTGTTTTCCTTTTTTATCTCCCCATCTCACAGTCTAATATGCTATACGTTTCTTTTTTTTATTGTTAAAGCAATGTACATAATAGGATGTACAAGTTCATGTTTCTAAATGTTTCCTTGATCAATATGTCATATTTATACAAAATCTACAATTTAACCCGTGACTCTAAATCATATAGAATTGTTCATCTCAATTATGTATTGCATGACCTTTCATTGAAAAGGGTGCATTTTGTTTTTCTTAACTTAATGCATTTCAGTGTTTTTATCTTCCATATAGAATATAAAACAATCCACTATTTCCATTTCTTTTATCGGGATACCTAGGGATTTTGAATAGTATTTTGAAATCTTTCTATTTTTTTCCCTTTTATTATTTGTTGTTTATTTAAACCATAAGAACCATTCACTACATAGCTCAATACAAATATACAAATATTCAAAGCTTTGCTGACCTTTTGCCCTTCCATAGTCAAGGAACTATAGCTTTGTAGTATCTGCAGACAAGAAAAGGTCAAATGTCTCTATTGTTTGCTCCTAGCAAAATTTAAAAACCCACTCCATTCTTCTTTGGTGCTGTAAGACCTGACATGAGGAAACAAAACATATTTTGTTTCTGTTACCCGATAGTATTTTATAGTGCTTTTTACAGATTATAAGCATATATATATCAATAAGAATACAAAATGTACAGTATTTCATTCTACGGTTCTCTGCCAATACTATATGGGTCTCCACCTTTGTGCACTGGGTGCTTTTTAAAAGTAGAAGTGAAGGTGAATGCAAATGTGAATGCTATTGTGAAAAGTTAGGATGGAGACATTTCTACAATTGCATATGTGAATGTGAAACAGAAAAGGTTTGTGGAGAGAAAGAAAGAGAGCCACGTTTGACTCAATTTCAATTGCCAGATTCCCTGGGAGAAATAGTGAAAACCTAATTAGAGTATCAATTGCATATGTGGGAACTGGGTAAAGTTTAAAACATAACTTTTAATCAGAATTTTATAAAATGTCTAAGGGTGGTGTTAACTTGCACCCCAAGGTGACTTGGTGCAATAACATACACACATAAAAAAACACATATATAGTATATACTACAAATATTTTAATTAAAAAAATCCCATTCCCCATATAGGGGTGTCAGGAAATGGTTGTACAAGGATTGTAGCCACTTAGATATGCTGACCTGCTTTTAATATTTTGCAGTGTCCTTAGGGTATATGTGAATGTGTATGCGAATGATAATATAAATAACCAAGTCTGTCTAACCTGTCTAATGCTGAGAGACGTCAACATTCCCACTGACCTAACCAACTCTCCAGTCACTTCAAAACTCTGTTCCGTAACCTCTTCTGTTGGTCTCTCCCAAAAAAACATCTCTCCAACTCACACTGTAGCCAGCGCTGTATGTAGTGCAAGGCAAACAAGGAAAGTGCCTAGGGCGGCACTTGCCTTGTATGCCTTTAGGGGCAGCACAAAATTCTCAAAAAAAAAAAAATCCGCTCCTTTAAAAACAAAAAAATACGTGCTTGCCTGCAGAGACGGAGGTGAGAGGAGATCGGAAGATCCCCCCTCACCATCGCTGCGCCTGGCAAAGAAACCTCCGTGCTGCCTGTTCGGCTCCCTGTGCAGTGTGACAGGGAAGTGCTGACAGGTTCCGTGACCGGTGCTCAGATTTCAGACGTGCCTGCCACTAGCTACCAAGGAAAAAGGTAAGTTCTGGGGGATATGGGGGTATTAATGGCAAATACTGGCATATTATTGGGCAAATTGCCTGGGGAATATTAAATGGCAAATAATACTGGCATAATATTGGGAAAATTGGCAGGGGCATATTAAATGACAAATAATACTGGCATAAAATTGGGCAAATCGGCAGGGGCATTTTAAATGGCAAATACTGGTATATTATTGAGCAAATTGGCTGGGGCATATTAATGGAAAAACAACACTTGCACATTAATGGCTGTGGCATATTTAATATTTAAACTGACTGTTGCATATGTCAGTGACAAAGTGACTGTGGCATGTTGATTGGTACCTGAGAGTGGCTTATTTTAGTTGGCAAAGTGATGCTGTGGCATGTTCTGTGGGGCAAAATAACATGTACTATGGGACAAAGTGACACTGTGTCTTGATCTGCAGGGGCAGTTCTGTGGGACAAAGTGACATTGTGGTATTTTCTGTGACACTGTAGCATGCCAAATTATGTGGGTGCAATATGAGTGCAAGCTAAGTGCTGTGGTACTATATGGTGCTGTGTGAAGTCCTTTGGGTGCAATGTGGGTGCAGAGGAAGGGGATAAAACCAAGAAATGCAACTTTTCTATAACATTTTTATTACATAAACAAATAGTTGAATGTAATATGAAAATTGTTGCATATAATATACAACAATTTTACATTTACAGTTATGGGTCATGTCGTGGGTGTACATCGTGAGTTGGGGGGGATGGGGGGGGGCAAATGTTGTCTGCCTAGGGCAGCACCAAACCAAGATACACCACTGACTGTAGGTCATTCACTAGTCCTAGTATTCACTAAGTCATGTACAACTTTTCCCATTCTCCTTTCCCCTGTCTGACCACCACTTCCTTACCTTCTACCCCACCTTACCTTAGCCATATACTACAAATTATACCCCTACTCAATTCCCAAAACTTCTGTCTATCTCTACCCTCCCACTTCTTAATGCCACACTTGAAACCCCTCTCACCTTGTCTCCATCCATCTCCTGTCCAGAGGATGCTGATAACTCTTAAACAGTATACATACCTCATTGCCCCTGTTACTGCCAAACAGAAGCGTCGCAAGGGTGTCTGTGTGTGTGTGAAAGTGTAAGGATGTCTGGAGGTGTGTGTGTAAGGCTGTCTGAGTGTGTCTGTGTGTGTGTGTAAGGGTGTCTGTGTGTGTGTGTGTAAGGGTGTCTGGGGGTGTGTGTCTGTGCATAAAAGTGTCTATGTGTGTAACGGTATCTCTGTGTCTGTGTGTGTGTGTAATGGTGTCTGTGAATAAGGGTGCATTTAACTGCCAATCCGCCCCCTTGCACGCTGCCGTGTGACACCCAGAGGTAAAAAAAAGCAGGGGGAAGGTCTTTCCAAGAAGCGCTCTGCAGCCAGCGGGCTCACACACCTCACGCCATATAGGCTATACCTGCCATCCTTGTTCTTTGTGGCCTGAGCCTGGCTTATCCTTGCGAGATCACGTGCAACAGTTTCCTGGAGTTTATGGTGACTTCTAGTGCGGGGGCCCGTAGCCAGACCCAGTGAGCCCATACGGTTACTTTTTAAGGTATTTTCCTTATTTGGATTTTTTTCAGCTATTTTAGTGGTCTTTTTTTTTGGATGTTTTATGTATCTATATATTTTGATGCTCTGTTGGTAATGCAAATTATATTTATGCCATAGAACATATGTTTATGTCATTGTGTTTTTTTGTGTATCTTTGTATTTATGTTTTTTAATTTATATGTATTAAATTATTTTATGCACATTTAAATCATTAGAAATTGTCTATATTTAATTTCAAGACAGCATGCTTGTGTGTGTCTGTTGGAGACGTGTGTGAGACATTGTGTGTGTTTGTGTGTGTGAGAGAGAGACAGCATGTGTGTCTTTGTGACACAGCGTGCTTATGTGTGTCCGTGTAACACAGCATGCTTGTTATGCGTGTCTGTGTGAGACAGCATGCTTGTTATGCGTGTCTGTGTGAGACAGCATGCTTGTTATGCGTGTCTGTGTGAGACAGCGTGCTTATGTGTGTCTGTGTGATACAGCGTGCTTGTTATGTCTGTGTGTTTGAGAGAGACAGTATGTGAGGCAGCGTGTGTATGTGTGTGTCTGTGTGAGACAGCATGCATTTCTGTGTGAGATGATATGTGTGTGTCTGTGTGTATATGAGTAGTTACAAACCTGTTTTATTTACTTGAGTTTTTTTTTCCTTTTAGTAATATTAGGTTGTATTCTTTGTAAATAATTCTGATAAATTCTATAATCTGTTAAACAATTTGATAAATGACACATACACGAAATGTAGTATTTAGAATATAAGTTTATAATGAAAAATCTAATTATTTAATAAACAAAGGGGATCTGATAAAAAAAGGGAAATAGGAACACAGCAACATGTGAAGGAAAAAGCAAATTTGCCTTACTCGTTTCGCGTGAAACCACGCTTAATCATAGGAATATTATTCATATACCAGGGCTTGACAAATTTAACTGAATTTTAGGAGCCAGCAAAAAAATCCAGGAGCCAGAAAACGGCACATACACACAAACATACACAAACTTTTACATGGAGTCACACACACACTCACCAACATACACACCCAATCGCAGACGGTCAAATATGCAGTCAGCCACATACGCACACATACATACATACATACATACATACATACAGTCAGTCACAGAGAGACACATACATGTCAAGACCATATACACAGATAGACACACACATGCAGTCAGTACCATACACACAGACACACATAGATGCAGTCAATAACTTTTTTTATTTATACTATAAATCTTTATATGGATTTATAAGGTTATAAACTTCTCTTCTTAATATTACTTTGTACAGACAGACACTCATTAACATACAGACACACACAAACATACAGTCCATAACATACAGAAACACAAATACAGTCAGTAACATACAAACACACACATACATTCAGTAAAATACAGATACAAACACATACATCTAGTAAAATACAGACACACACATACAGTCAGTAACATATAGACACACATACACATACATTCAGTAACATACAGACACACACACGTTCAGTAACATACAGACACATAAACAGTCAGTAACATACAGACACACACGCTCAGTAACATACAGACACATAAACAGTCAGTAACATACAGACACACACACATATATTCAGTAACATACAGACACACACACATACATTCAGTAACACACAGACACACACACACATACAGTCTGTAACATACATACAAACAACACATAGTCACAGACAGACACACATACAGCTAGTCACACATACATATTCAGTCACAGATAGTCACATACACACACATACTCAATCACACACCTACAGTCAGTCAGTCACATACACACACACACCTCATTCCAGTCTGGTCTGTGCCTCTCACACAGGCACAGACCATCATTGTTTCTAGTCCTGCTGAGCACACCCGGCACTCATTTTAGTGTGGTGCGCATGGGGACATACCAGGAAGTAGGTGCATACACTTCCCCCTCGTGCTCCACTGGATATTACAAAAACAAAAAATGATCTCAGCAGCGAGGGCACCATGTGGGGACAATAATACCCGGGTGCCAGGTCTAATTTTGTGGTGCCTGGCATTTGTTGCGCCTTGATTTATACCCAAATATACTTATTGTTAATTGGCATCTCATATATTCATCTGTATGCCCGCCTAAGCATTTACTCCACTTCTATCAAATCTGCCCTGGGCTCCAGCCCCAGGTCTTTTGGAGACCTAGCAACGCCCCTGCTGCCAAATGTGCCTGCAGACACAATCAACAAAACATGTTACCTCCAAAATGTACTTGTACAGCTGAGCTGCATTTTAGCAAAGGAGGATTTCTCAATCTTAATATGAACTCTCCCATTAAATACCAAATATCTCTTCTCAATGTTTAACCCTCCACTCTGCCCCCCTATGCCTCTGACCTGCTCTACTCATATGGCCCAAGATCTTGCCTCTCATTTCAAAGATCAAATTGACACTATCAGGTTTTACATTTACTTCCTTGTTCCCATCCCCAAAACCCACTCTAAATATCTTCTCCCCTGTAGCTGAGACAGAGGTAGATAATCTGATCTCCTACTATAGACCTACTACTTTTGATCTAGATACCATCCCATGTCACCTTGTATGTTCTCTACCGCCACTACTTGGCACAACTCTAACTCACCTCATCAACCTCTCTCTGTCCTATGGAATAGTACCATCAAACTTCAAGCATGCCCAAATTGTACCTGTACTGTAAAAACCTTACCTAGATCCCACACTTTCATCGAACTACCTTCCTAGATCCCTTCTTCCATTTGTGTACAAGTTCTTGGAGAGAACAGTGCACTTGCAACTAACTGAATTTCTATACATAGAAACATAGAAACATAGAATGTGTCGGCAGATAAGAACCATTCGGTCCATCTAGTCTGCCCAATTTTTTTTTTTTTTTTAGTACTTTTATTAGTCCCCCGTTCCCGGTCTATACAACTAGGAAATTCCCCCACCATCCACAATAGAAGCTTTTTCTAACCCATAATAACGATCCTTGTTTCAAGCAGGTTTAAATATTTTGAGAAAAATATTATTTACTGAAATGAAATATTAAATGTATTATATTTAGGGTCTAGGACAGTTCAGCGCCGCGGCTTCATCGCTGACAGGTCAGCACGGCAGTTAGAACGCTGAACTGTCAGCAATGAAGAATAACGCGGCCGTTTCATCGCAGACACGGCTATGTAAGAGCTGACAGTTCAGCGCTGAACTGTCAGCTATTACAAACATACAAGTTAAAATAAAATACCCTCCAATTAATGAATCCCCCAAACCCCAATACTAAAATTAACCCCCGAACTCTAATACCAACCCCCGAACTCTACTACTAACCCCCTAAACACTAATACTAACCCCGGAACCCTAATACTAACACCCTAAATCCTAATACTAACCCCCTAAACCCTAATACTAACCCTGAACCCTAATTCTAACTCCCTAAACCCCAATACTAAAATTCTAATTCTAGCACTCTAACACTTTAATTTTAACATTAAAACTCACCTTTAGCGATGAAATGTCCCGCAAAGTAATATCCCGCGATGAGCTGTCGCATGGTGAACAGACAGCGGTGAAGCGGTGAAGCGGATGCAGCCGCGATGAAGTGTCCCATCCCCTTATATTTATTTGTTTGGCACATAACTCGATTACATACATTTTTCCTTATATTTGAAATAAAGAATTATACTTATCATTACTATGAGACATACAATTTGAGCATCCATCTAAAACAGTAATATTTGTTTAGTAAGTTTTAAAAAAGAGAACTAGTAATGCAAATTTATATTATTATTTCATTTATTTTCCCTTAATCAAACCTAGAATGCATGACCCAAACTTGCATAATTCTCATTTCCTGTTGTTTTTAAAATGTGCTTTAATTATAATGAAATTTGTGGCATAGTACATTAAGTTGATGACTAATATTGGCATACAGAGCTCATTTGTTCAATAGGACCTTCATTTGCTACATGCACCCATCTGTCAACATTAAAAACACATTTAAAAAAAAGAAAGAAAATGTAGTCACACTGCAAAACAAAATTTTATGTATACAGCTTATCATTACCTATTATAACTGGTGATAATAAAAATGTTTTCTTTTTGATATATTGCTCTAATTAACCCCTTAATGATAAGAGTTTTTTGTTATGTGCGGGTTTAACTGAAATTTCTCTTTCTAATTGAGTGTACTCTTACATATTATATAATGTTCTAAACATATTGCTTCCTTTGATACCATATTTATTCTCTTGAAGCAGAATTCAATATATATATAATATGATATAAGATATTTATATAATGTTCCTTAAGGGGTAAAAATAACAAAAATAATGTATCAATTATATTTTAACATTGGGTCAAATTTAAAAAAAAAAAAAATTAATATTAGTAATGATAAACTATTTAACCAGTAAGGGTCTACTGAGAAATACTCTCATTTCCAAGTAAGTCCTGGAGAAGTTACTATATTGCCGAATATTTAGGGGATGCTAAATATATTAAATATAAAGGTTTACCATAGTTTATTTTGACATTTTTTTTCATCAGTGTTCTATGACAGGATTTAAATATAAAACCAAAAATACCTCTATTTGGATTAAAAACATTCAACCATCATGAAATTATCAGTGAGAGGGCCTACTATGGAGACTCATGTGCAGATCAGCCATTATGAAAAGTTAGTTTACATTTATATACAGTAATTTTGGTAACTACATCAGAAGCATTTTTTATCCCAATTTGTACATGCATTAATAAAATTTCACTGCACATCCCAAGTTAATGTACTCCATACTTAGATGATCCTGATTTATCCCTTTTTTTTAATGAATAGGTGTCTTATTTATCAAATTGTGACTAATGAAACAGCTGAAGTGTACTCAAATCTGTGTATAATTTTTCTAATTCAAAACATCAGTATTTGGAAATGACTGTGCACTAAAATATGCTTAGCTTTATGTTAAATTTACATCAGAACGCAAGCATCATTTTGTCTAAATGCCACTGCTGCTTATACAGAATATATATATATAAGCCAGCGTATGGAAAGAGCACTGTATCCCTGCTTCTAGGGTTAATACTTGTAGAAGCTTCAGCTGCTGCTTAATTAACCCTGCCTAGCCCTATTTTAGCCTTCTGTGATTTTCTCACAGACACAGAGAGTGTGTGTGGAAGTGAACCTAAATGGTAAAGAAAACTTTGTACCGTTTAAACCTTTGCTTTGTGACTGGGAACCAGCTTAGCTGGCCAGTACAGTTATAGAGGAAATATTACTGTTTAGCAGGTCTCCTAAGATGGAGTAGGTTTTTGGGGGGGATTTTTTTGGTTTATGTTCTAAGGCAAAACAAAACCGTTGTATGAATAAACACCTTCAAAAGCATTGAGATGCCTGTGTCTGAAGTAACCTTATCACAAGTGTTGTCAGAAGTGGGGTTCTAAAGTTAAGGAAAATGGAGGAGGTAGTGACGGCTCTGTTGCAGGCTACTACTTTGCAGCATGAAACCAACAGACAAGCAGCAGCCACAGAAACCTGTATGGTCTTCAATTCCCCCCCCCCCCCCCCATATGACCAACACATCAGCTATGTAGCGGACCCATTTTTAGCATATATTTTTAAAAAATTGATTTTGGTAGACAAATTGTTCTCACAATCCACCATACAAATGCTGGCATATGTGGGGGCCACACTGGAGCCCATCGCTGTGACACGAATCTGTAAAAAGTATTCAATTAAATCAAAAATAATCTTCACACAACACAATTCTCAGTTGTTTCATGAGAAAATCCAAAGCCTCACCCTAAAATTTCACTTTCCTTGCTGCAGTATGCATGGCTGCAATGCTTGCCTCATGTATAATAGCTGTATACAAACTGACAACATCTAGTTTAACCAGTATGGTCCAAGTCTATCCCTGTCAATTTCAACAAAAAGTCCAAAATGTAAGATAAAAAAGATTTAATATCATGAAGTCCTACATCCTAAAAATGTTATCAAGAAAAACAGATAAGGGGCATAAGATTGAGTTTACCCATGCCACTATAGGGCGACCAGGAGGATACTGTAACGACTTATGAACCGTGGGCAAATAGTATAGTGTCAGTGTCATAGGATGTGAACTCACCAGATATTGTGCAATACGCTTCTCTATAATATTTTTTTCCATTGCATCCATTACAGTTGTTTCAACTTTAATTTTAATACTTAACATTGGATCACTATTCAACTTCTTATAGGATTTTACATTGCCAAATTGCTGGCTCACCTCATTTTCATAATCAGAATGATTAAAAAGCACCAGTGAACCCCCTTCTCAGCCCCTTCAAACAGAATCAGTTATCATTTGCACAAAGCTTCTTTAACACGTTCTTGTCTAAAGATTTTGTGTTACACTCCTTTCTAGTAACATGTGTCTCTGTTAGTGTTTTTTTTATACATCTTTCTCTACTAGCTATATCAACAGGTGCTTCTCTCATAGGTGATAAACATGGATTTATTTCTCATCCCTAATTTAATCAATCTGAATGGAGTTTGGATTTAATATAATACCTCTGGACCACCCTGATTTCTAATGAATGCCTTCAATTTCACATTTCAAAATGTCTAAACAGATCAATTTTAATTTGTAAGGGCTTAACTACCTTTGAGGGAGAGAGCAATTCAAGACAACCCATTTTCAAGGATGTTTACCTCTTTTGAATCCAGTTGCTAGTCTGGATTAATTATAAGTGTCTTACTTAAAGTACTGCTTAAACTCAGCAATATTCTTAGAATGTCTGGTGTGAATGGCTCTCTTGGAGTCATTCCACAGCATCTCTATGAGGTGAACGTCTTTGCTCTGACTGGGACACTCCAAAAGGCAGATTTTCTTTTTTAAGTCAATTTGTGGTAGAATTACATTATCCTGATGCATCACACAAATTCTACTGAATTTCAGCTGGCGGGCAGGTATCTTGACATTATCCTGTATGAAGCTGGGAATTAATTGTCCCCTCCATAATGGCAAGCTGTCTGGGCCCCGAGGCAGCAGAGCAGCCCCAAATCATGATGCTCCTTCCACTGCTGGGGTCAGAAGGGGGCCCGCTGGCCGCAACATGGGATTGCTGCCCACCTGACTGTCTCACACGCAGACAGTCATGATCAGGCAGCAGCTGGCGGTCCGACTTTCTGTCACAGCCACCAGAAATGATGGTAAGTCATATCTGGTGGGTGCATTTCCTGCCTCCTGTATGCATCATGCATGCAAAACACTGCAAAGGAGACTGCCAGGGATGAGCAGCATCCAGGTAAGTACTGAGAACGGGTGGATTATTTTTTATTGGCAAATTGGCTGTGGCATATTAATGTCTAAATTATCAGTGGCATGTTAATGGATAAATGATCCGTAGCATATTCATGAATAAATTATCAGTGTCATGTTAATGGATAAATTATCAGTGGCATATTAATGAATGAATTATCAGTGGCATATTAATGGACAGATTATCAGTGGCATACTGATGGATAAATTATAACTGGCATATTAATGGATAAATTATCAGTGGCATATTAATGGCTAAATTATCAGTAGCATATTAATAGATACATTATCACTGGCATATTAATAGACAAATTATCACTGCCATATTAATGGATACATTATCACTGGCATATTAATGGACAAACTAACAGTTGCATATTTTAATCGGCACCTGGCTGGGGAATATTTTAATGGGCAAACTGTGGCATATTTTAATGGACAAACGGTGGCACATTTTAATGGGCAAGCTGGAAGTTGCATATGTTAATGTAAAAGTGTTAATTGGTACCTGATTGGAGCTCATTTTAATCAGAAAAATTATGCTGTGGTATGTTCTGTGGGGCAAAATAATATGTAATATGAGGCAAGGTGACACAGTAGTATGTTCTGTGGAGCAAACTGATACTGTGGCATTCCAAATCATTTGTGTGCATTATTAGTGCATGCCAATTGCTAAGTGCATGGCAAGTGCTGCAAGTACTGTATGGTGCTGTGTTAAGTCCTTTAGGTGCAATGTGCGTAGAGAATAAAATCAAGAAATGCCATTTTTCAATAAAGTTTTTATTACATACACAAATAGATGAATATGATATGAAAATAGTTGCATGTAATATTAAAAAGTTGAGTTGAGAAGAGAGAGAGATAGATGGATATGTATAGGCATGTGATATGTGTATAAACATATATATTAATTGTTTTATAATTGTACAATAGATGAATTTGGCCTGAAATCACCTCACAGACAGGCAGGCTTCTGACCCCCGAATGGAAAAAGGTTGCTGACCCCTGCCATGTAGTATCAGGGGGACATCTGATACCTTAAACTGGAGGGGCGCCAGCTTGCCGGTGGTTTCTCCATGCAGCACTAAAGCCGGAGGAGGTGCACCAATAAACCAAATTGATGCTGCGGCAGCCATTTTTAAATGTGGCAAATGCCCAGCCCTTGCTGTTCCCCCAAGCTGTCAGAACACAGAATTCATCACAGTTTGCCATGCATGGGACTGGATAGATCAGTCAGAGTGCCCATGATGACCCCTCTCCATCGCCAAAATATATGTAGGTGTGGCTTGCACATGGGTGAGCATAGGAGGCCCCATGATCTTCTATTGCCCAGGGACCCCATGAGTTGTCAGTCTAACCCTGAACCATACATAGTGCTACATGTATAATTTCATCTGTACAGAAAAGATTTTCCCAGTAGCATTGTGGAGTCATTTCTTGAGGTTCAACGTGCTGTTAGGACCAGTATTATACAAATTGGCCCTAGAATCCAGAATTCAGATTCCAAAATTAAACACAAATTTGTATTTTCTTTTATAACTTTAATGTAATTCAGAAGCTTCAGTACCTGATCATCCAAAAGTAGTTTTTAGAAAAGCCAATAACCTCAAAAAAATCATAGCCCCAAGTGCTTTACCTCATATTCCTAAACCTATCCCCCAAATTTTCTTAGCTCTAAACCCAAAGGATTCTTAAAAAGTGGAACTTGCTAAATGTGCAAAGATCATCCCAGACAGACCCTTGAATATGCCAGCACTACGACTGGCAATACATATAAAATACAGCACATTATAAATTGCAATTTTGCTAATGTAGTGTACCTGCTTCAGTGCCTGTGTGGGGTACAAAACATTGGGCGCACAATACATATGTTGAAGGAGGGAATACTTGAGCATTTAGGGGGCATTCAGGGAGACAAGCCAAATGCAATGTCCCTAAACTTTGAAATAATTGTCCTGAGTTCTCTTTTAACAAATTCATTTGTATAGGAATAGACAACATTGTCCCCAATTGGAGGGGTGGGAATACTATTAAATGGATTTTTGAGTTAAAAACATTGGGTGGTTGTACTAAATTCAGATTTGACATTATGTGCTTTTATGACACATAGGCCATACAATACTATATTGTATGTGATTTTTTGGGATAAGTTTATGCTATTATATATGTCCGCAAATTGTCAATTTCTCAACTGTATCATAGATAAATTAACCGTTTTTATCTATACACTATATGCTTTTTTTTTGTCCCTGCATACATATTATTTCATTATGATTATTATGTTTTTGATTTATTTAATGTTATGTTCTTCTCTGTGTCTCTTCTCTCTTTTCTCCCTACAGATTTGCATTTATATATTTATTTATGTGCTATATATATATATATATATATATATATTTATTAAAACAAATAGTTTTGATCACAACAAATAGTGACAGTGGGCTAAAGTGCTCCAAAAAGTGAAAATATGTGACTGGGTAAATATCCAAGCCGTGCAGCCCGTGGCTGTACTTTAAAACAGAGATAGTACACACGTTATGAATGTGACACTCACATTCCAACTCAGGTGTATAAAGTAAGGTGCTGTTCCTGATTCTTCTTCCTTGGTTCTTGTTTCCCAGTGGTCTCCAAGTAATATGAAGATATCAGTATTTACACATAACAATTTTAATAAAGGATTAAAAATATCTTACACATAAGTTTAGTGATGTCTACAAAGATCCTGACTTGCAGGGAATAAAAGTCTCAGACCCCAATAAGCATGGGTGTAGGAACCAGGGCCGGCCTTAAGTGTTCCGGCGCCCTGTGCGGGCTTCCCCCGTGGCGCCCCCCCGCTTCTCTTTCACCCCCCTATGTTTGTGTCTCTCTCCCTTCCCATGTTTGTCCCTTTCCTCTTCCTTGCCATGTCTGTCTCTCTCCCTCTGTTCTGTCTCTTTCCCCCCGTCCCCTATTCTGTCTCTTTCCCCCCGTCCCCTATTCTGTCTCTCTCCCCCCGTCCCCTGTTCTGTCTCTCTCCCCCCATCCCCTGTTCTGTCTCTCTCCCCCCGTCCCCTGTTCTGTCTCTCTCCCCCCCCGTCCCCTGTTCTGTCTCTCTCCCCCGTCCCCTGTTCTGTCTCTCTCCCCCAGTTCTGTCTCTACCCCCTGCCCCTTTTCTGTCTGTCTCTCTCCCTCCCCTGTTCTGTCTCTCCCCCCTCCCCCTGTTCTCTCTCTCTAGCCCTGTTCTCTCTCTCCCCCCCTAACCCCTGTTCTGTCTGTCTCTCTCTCCCCTCCCCCTGTTCTGTCTGTCTCTCTCCCCCCTAACCCCTGTTCTGTCGGTCTCTCTCCCCCCTAACCCCTGTTCTGTCTCTCCCCCCTGCCCCTGTTCTGTCTGTCTCTCTCTCCCCTCCCCCTGTTCTGTCTGTCTCTCTCTCCCCTCTCCCTGTTCTGTCTGTCTCTCTCTCCCCTCCCCCTGTTCTGTCTCTCCCCCCTAACCCCTGTTCTGTCTGTCTCTCTCTCCCCTCCCCCTGTTCTGTCTGTCTCTCTCCCCCTAACCCCTGTTCTGTCTCTCTCCCCCCTAACCCCTGTTCTGTCTCTCTCCCCCCCCCCTCCCTTACCTTTGCCTGAAAAGGTGGCTCCAGGGAGGGGACGGAGCTAACCGGCACAGCGGTGTAGCTCCGCCCCCACCCCGGGAAGCAGAGCAGAGTCTGTATTACGGGGAGCCATGGGCAGCATGAGAAAGTGCTGCTCGGCTCCCCATGCTTAATGCAAGCATGGGGAGCCGATCAGCACTATCTCATGCTGCCTGGGGATCCCCGTGAAGCAGATGCTGCTCTGCTTCCCGGGGTGGGGGCGGAGCTACACCGCTGTGCCGGTTAGCTCCGCCCCCTCCCCGGACCAAGCAGAGAATGCCGAGCAGAGGGCTGGTGAGGGGGGATCTTTTGATCTCCCCCCAGCCAGTGCCTCTACCGGCTTTTTTTTTACTTTTTTTTTTTTCTTTCTACCGGCCGGGGGGGCGCCCCCTGGGGTGTTGCACCCTGTGCGCTCGCACAGGTCGCACACCCCTAAGGCCGGCCCTGGTAAGAACCCCCAAAAATCTGGGGGGGACAGCATTTTTGCTCGCCGGGTATAGCAGCAGTAAAAATAAAGCTTGTCACAGTGTATATTATATCACCAAGTTCCCACCAACATTACCAGGATCCTTGGTATACAACAGATACATTCACAGCACAACATCTGCATCAGGCAGGTGCATTTTATCACTGTTAAATATAGTCAGCGAGCTGTGTGTACACCATAAAACATACATCAGTATGAACCTACCACTTCTGCTGGAATGCCATTCCATGTATCCACTACCCTCTCAGTAAAGTAATACTTTCATTAGTCCCTGGCCTTATCTTATATCTAGGATAGCCTTATACCTATCCCATGCATGCTTAAACTCCTTCACTGCATTAACCTCTACCACTTCTACTGGGAGGCTATTCCATGCATCCACTACCCTCTCAGTATAGTAATACTTTCATTGGTCTCTGGCCTTATCTTATATCTAGGATAGCCTTATACCTATCCCATGCATGCTTAAAATCCTT